>JABAKD010000011.1:10846864-11446864 GCA_012845835.1 Undaria pinnatifida
TATCGATCCATACACGGATCGATCCAGAAAAAATAGTTTTCCCGTCGGCATTTAAGAGCTGAGGATGGCTGAGAGGTGGGAGAATGTGTCCAGGGCGAGCTTCGGAGTGCTCGACATCACAGTAGGTGGTTCTATACACTACGGAAAACACAGTAGCCGCTCGCAACATAGCCGGGCGCTACGAGTACGGCGTGATGACGGTGGAAGCCGTTTTGGGGTTATGGTGGCCATCTTCTGGATGCCGAGAATTAGCATCGTTCAACGAACCCCGATATAAATGTTGCCCAGTGGCACCCTGAAGACGCAAGGACGGTGTTTCGACATTACATACCTCCTCCAGGGTTTCTCTCTTGTTCATGTTCTCCATGTTGGACGTAGGCATGTGCAGGCGGTAGTCCGGGCCGTAGTACTCGAAGTAGTCGTTATAAGGAAGCATGTCCTGCACATACACGGGGCGACAGCATGCGTCCAAGGTTTATACAGGTCTATAGCTTCAATCCATCACAACCCAAAACTTTTCATAGGAAACGATAGGACGACCGCAAAAGTCCTGCGATCGATTTGTAGAGCTTAAAAATCGTGCCTGACACCGCCTTATTTTCTAGCTGGGTGTGGATCACAGGGGGATGCTGACTGAGGCACGACTGCACTACAGCGAGACTTGTAATATTCAAAATGAAGCAGCATGGACGAGAAGACGAAAAAAAAAACGCGGGCATTTCCATGTAAATGGTTAAACAAGCGTTATCGGCTGCCACAAGGATCCCCATCGAGGTTGGCGCAAACACTACGGTACCTAAGAAATATCGCAAGTGATAAAAACGAGGTATCACCGTATAAAAGCCGACCATTCAGTGTACGTACCGAGGGCTCAGTGTCGAGTAGAACCCCTGTCTCGTACGCCCAACAGCGCGGTACGTTACGAAGCGTGTAGCCCCCGCCACCCAGCACCAGCAGCGGCACGTTAAAGCTTTTAACGTACGACACGCAATCCGCGTGGCCCTTCAACGAGAGGTTGAAGCAGCCCAGACGGTCACCCGAAAGGGAGTCTGCCCCGCACTGCATGACGATTGCTTCCGGCGAGTAGTGTTCCATCACCTATTAAGCCGGCAAAACGCAAACGTGGGAACGGAAAATAACAATCTGTTACTTGTAGTGGCAACAGAGGCTTTTCCGCGTTCCTGCGCGTTCTGTATTTTAAATAAATACTCCTTGCTGCCGAATGGACTCGCGCCCAGATAACGAGGGTTTGGAACATCACTCGACGCCGATCCAACGTTTATTTTCGACAGGAGTACAAGCAAGGGTAAATCACCTTCTGGATGACGGGCCTGAAGATGCTTCGGTAGCTTTCGTCGTTGATGCCATCCGCAAGAGGAAAGTTGATAGCGTAGTTCTTCCCCTGGCCCACACCTGGACGCAAAAGAGGTCGCGAATTTCGTTCCATAAAAAGAAGAAGCCTTGGCACAAACGCGGAGTTGCATAACCGTAGAAGGGCGGCAGTATCGCGGCAGAGTAGTGGGAAAATTCGATCCAGTCTCAATCTTACCGACATCCTTGACGTCACCCGTCCCAGGGAAGTACTCTCCGAACTTGTGGAATGACACCGTCATAACTCGGTTCGTCGTGTAGAACGCCTCCTGTAAAGCACGGCGCCAAAACAAAGGGGGTGTAAACGAATACACAGGTGTCACTACATAGACGCCACGTCCACAACAGCACTCGTCACACAGAGTTCAAGCAATTTCGTCTGGTGTGGTGCGTGCCAGATCGTACTTGGAGAGTGTTTTGGGAGCGCTGTGATTGAAGAGAATCTCACCTCCACTCCGTCTCCGTGGTGGATGTCGATGTCGATGTACAGCACACGCTGATGCGTCTTCAGCAGTTCCAGAATAGCCAGCACGCAGTCGTTCACGTAGCAGAATCCGGAAGCCTCGCTCTGGGGGAAGCACAAGAGCAAGCGAAAGAGCCCACATTAGTGCCCCGACCATCGCTGATGTCACGGTTGGCCGGCGGCGCCAATGACATACGCTCCTTGTGTCCTTTACGAAATATACCATAGCACAATCGACTCAATAGGCATCTCAGGCACGTACCCACCCCAATTTCAGCGACGATGCGCATCGACCTGCTGCTGTACTGGTTGGTACATGTCAACGAATACGCAAATCCACATTTTTTACGCACCGTACGCGCCGTGCCTTGAGGTATCTGCATCACAGAGTAAAAAAAGGGAAGGATTCGCGCCCTTCTTGGATCCTCACGGCTATCATGAAGGCCGTGGAAAGTCAGCGTCGCGCTTCAATGATCATTATAAGTACCGAAGGTCGTGACACCCAAACCATCCCCACGCCGTCCAGTTGGTTGGTATGTGCTCTTACCTTCTTCGCGTGGTGGAGGCCTCCTGCCCAGTTGATCACCACGTCTGACTGCTTGTTGTTCAGCCGAATGGCTCCGCCGATTGAGCCAGACGTGTACAGCTGGCAAAACTCGAACAGCCCGTCAAACACAGGGCAATCTTCGCCAACATTGAAGCGCTGCAGCTGGGTGTAGTTGTGCTGTTCCGGCGGAATCCAGCAACAAACGAAGGCTGGACGTCACGAATCGTTCGATACAGGCACTAAATAGTCCAGAGTGCGCTCTTATATCTGTTTACTACTGTTTTGTAATGCTCGTATTTGCGGTGGCAAGCCAGCAGCTGGGCAAGAAGAGCCTCAACAGGCTAAACAGAACTTCGGCAGATAACAGGCCTATCACCAACTAATCGTTTACTGACATCGGCGTGTCGGTTGGGTCTCCCATTATGGGCTGAAATACTGCATCCGCGAGCCGGTCAGTCACGGGATGCCCCCTCCCGGTTGCTGAAACTGGTTTGACACTGTGTGCTGGTACTGGAGTTGTACGTATTATACAACACGTTAGGTTATGGCGGTCGGAAGAGACGCCGTTATCGTCAATATTACAAGGTTTCTGCGCTGACGCGCAGCGCTAAGTCAACGCAATTCTGAGACCATCGCACAAAGGAAGGGTCAGTCGAAGCGAATTTTTTGCTTGGTCGTGATATTAGCCCTAAACTAATACCTGGTGCCTGATGCCTACGTAACAGGGCTGACGGCTGACGCCGGAACTCAACACTAGACAGAATGCGACGTCACCACTTAATTACAGCAGCGTTATTCATGTGTTTTCCATCCGTGCCACAAACAGTATCGGCCCGCCCATATAGAAAGTACCTGGTAGACTGTAAGAAAGTTAGCCTTCAACCAAAAAAAAAAAGCAAGTAGCTTAGGCGAAGTGCCGGCATGTGCCAGCAGGAAACACCGCCTCTACAACGGCAACTTTTAATAGCACTACTACATGTACTGCCACTACTGGTTGGTCCCAGCTTGCCAAGGGATTATACAGTCGCTTCATCAGGCAACCGGCACTATTCACCCGGCACCATAGAGGGGATACTTCGTATACCACCACTGCTGTATAGCGTTGTATCGTACATACCGCCATGGGAACCGAAGGTTACGCCAGCTAGCGCAGGATTGCGAACATGATTGAGTTAAATTGACACACGATGTAATGGACCAGGTTCCTAACCGAAGCAACATCAACACGTATCTACGGAAATCCCTCGACGACGTGTCTCTGACATCAAGGAGGCCGAACATCTCCGTAATCCTCGATGATGTCCCACCATCAAGAAAGTCAGTCCCGATCTCAAGGAGGTTATTCCGCCACCGAGAAGATCCGTTACCGAAAACGGTATCCCTTAAGCATGTCCCTCGGAATCTAGTTGAAGTTGTCACTCCATTGAGAAGATCGGTTACTAAACAGTGTCCATAAATCTGCCCCTCGGAACCTCGATGACATCGTCACCCCATCGAGAAGATCCGATACGACGGGGGACCCCTGACCTTCATGGCGGGGTCTGCTCCCGAGATTGTCCTCTTGTCCTATTTATCCGCTGAAGGGGTAGCGTCTCGATTTCGTCAGCTAGGGCCCGCATGTCAGCGGACCCTTGGCGGCCGGGCGGGCAATACCTACCCGAGCTCGTCACTTCTTTTGTCGTGCCACGTTGTCCAAGTCTTGCATTAGACTCGCCCAAACTGCGGCTGCTTTCACGTGGATACCCCGACGCTTACCGTCCGGGGTAGTGGCGCTCGCTACGTCCGTGCAGCGTTAGGAACCGAGTGAATAACAACAACACGTACTAGAATACCAGGTACACATTTATATGGGCGTGGAAGTGTGTGGTGAGTGGCGAGCTTTGTTGTTCCTCATCCAGTGGTAAGTATATAAATGTACTCCCCTCGGCTGCTCCCCGGCCGGGGTGGTGCTCGGGCCTGAGGCTTCCCCAAAGCGTGCCAGAGCCCCTGAGAGGGTGTGCGACGTCGACCGCACTCGTGCGCTGAACTAGCACTCCGGTACGGCCGGGCCGCGGTGACAGCCAGCGACAAGGCAAAAAACTTCCTCGCGGAATTCTTTAACGCAGCAGCCTTGCCCGCGGACGCAGCGTCGCATCACCGCCGCGGAAAGCGTGGGGCTCGTATCGGACAGAGAAGAGAGGATCGAACCCACGTGAGTAAGCACCAAAGTCGGGAAGGAGATGGACGTGGCGTGTCGGGACTGCTGCCCCCTTCACGTCGGTACTTAGGCAAGAACCGGGCTGGGCGAAGGGAGACGGAGAGGGAGGAATACTCTGTCTGGGACAAACGGAGGGTGGAATGGAGGAAATCGGATGCTCGAAAGAAGAGGAGACGCAGGAGGATTCGAAGGGCTGCTCACAAAATTCGCACAGGTGCAAGGGCTAGGTGGAGAGCAGGGCGGGTACGTACAACGTTCGCACACTTGCTTTCAAGGGCACGAACGGCATAGGCCACGCCGAGGTGATACTGAAGACTTGCGAGGACGCAGGTTGTGATATCATAGGATTCTAGGAGGTGAGGCGCAATGGACAAGGTGTTTTACGGCGGCGGGGTATGTTATGTTTTGCTCAGGAGCAAACGGAGGAAAGCACGAAAAGAAGGGGAACCACGGGGTAGGCTTAGATATTAGAGAGTCTATCGTGGCAGGGATGGATAAGGGCGACGTCGCGGTTGAGTGCATCAGTGCTAGATTGATGAAGGTTCGCATCCAACTCAAAGGAAAATCTAAAGGTGTGTTTTTCATTGTAGGCTATGTTCCCACTCTCGACAAGAGCACCAGCGAAAAGGATTAGTTTTGGAGTTCACTTGACGAGGTGGTCAAGGGGGTACCCAGTAGGGACCACCTCCTTGTCCTGATGGACGCAAAAGCTCGTACAGGCATAAGAGGGATCGGGTGGATCGACCGCAAGGTATTGGGTGCATACGGACGTGACGAGCTGAACGACAACGGAGAGCGACTATTGATTCACGCAACT
Organism: Undaria pinnatifida; assembly: GCA_012845835.1. NCBI lineage: Eukaryota > Phaeophyceae > Laminariales > Alariaceae > Undaria > Undaria pinnatifida. The sequence continues at coordinate 10,852,260 of JABAKD010000011.1, forward strand.
GATAACAAACTCGCCCTCCTCAACACGTACCATGCTACACCTGCTCGTGGTATATCGCACACGTTTCAGAGTCCTAACCGAGGGAATGCCCAGTACAGGCTTGACTGCGTACTGACACGGCAAGTGGATAGACGATTGGTACGTAATGTCACCGTGCGGAACCCCGCCCAGGGAGGACGCTGAGTCGGACCACAACCTCGTAATCGGAAATATTCGTCTTATGGGCCGCATCGAACCAAATCGTTCAAAGAGAGTTATCAAAAACCGGCGAGCTAATGATCTACCAAGATTAATGGCGGACCCACATTTCCGGATATATTTGCAAAACGCGATAACAGCCAAGATTGCCTCACCGACACCCGGTACTAATGCCGGAAGCGTTGATGACATGGCCTCATTACTGACCGAGACGCTACTGTCTAATGCGGCCGACATAGCGCCCCCTATTCGGCGCAAACAAGCACCGATGGGCTGGTGTGCGACTGAGGAGACGAAAGCGAAGTTGAACGCACGATGGCAGAATAGGGAAGACGCGCGAAAACGGGTCCGTTCTGCTCCAAACGCTCGTGGTCTACGGCAAGCCTTGATGGAAGGGGGGGGGGGGGGTCATGCCCAAGAGACTCAAGTCTGGGTCTGGCCATCATCGTCTTGAAAGTTGTGGGCCTTCCAATGGCCGTCACAAGATAGCGTAAGACCGCCCTGACTTCTTCGCCATGTTGCGTTCTCTCCCCAGTGCCATTGATGATGCACTTGATACCCTCTATGAGCCCAATGCCGTCTTTAGTCAGTTCCTAGGGTCTGCTAATATGACATTTTTTTTCTCTCTTCCTTTTCCTTTTCCTTTTTCCTTTCCTTGCTTCCTTTTCTCGTCTTGTCTTTTCTTGCTTTTCTTGTCTTTCATTTTCTTTTCTTTCCTTTCTCGTTTTTTCGCTTCCTTATCTTTTTTTTTCCTTTCCTTTATTATCTTTTCTTTTCTTTGTTTCTTTTCTCCAATTGACTTGCGTCTGTCGTGCGTATGCGTAGTGATAGGAACTACGTGCAATATATACGTGGTAGTCTTTCTTGGGTGGCAAGCGGTATAGTCGGTTTTTCCATGCGCGAGTAGTGAGACGTATGTACCAGTATGGACCTGGCACATCGTAGGCTGACTCCCGATTTCACTTTTATATGTTTTTGGAGGCATGACTTGCTTCAGCTGTGATAAATGCGTGTACCACCTTGGGTTTGTTTGTGTTTTTCCCTGGGGTATTCCTCAGCTCCAGAGTGACTGGAGCCTGTCCTGTGACCACGGACTTGATTATGCGAGTTAATGTGAGATCAACAACAACAACAACAACAACAATAAGTCATAAGTCAGTTAATCATTCGAGAAACATGAGTCAAAAGGTAAAGTCCCTCCCAAAACAATCCACCGGAGGATAAAATAAAAAAAACTACTTGTCGTAGTGTAAGAGGCGAACTAATGTCAGCGTATCAGAAGAATGAGTTAACGAATGAGTATTTGATGCTGAGTTCAGACCGTTACGCTGCTAATGAATTGAATGCTAAACTCAGCGTGTCACGAATATAAGTGTCGAATATGATTAAATGGTGCAGGCCATAGCGCCAAATGCTGAAGTATCAGTATCGTAGTAGTATCGTATCCCGAATGAATGCATTGTTTAGTGCTGTTGCGGACCGTAGCGCTGAATGCTGCAATCCCAGGATCGACGCAAACAAACGTTGATCGACACAAACCAATGCTCGAAAATTATAACTGAACGGCTTGCAGAGTTGAGCAATCGTGTTTTCTAGAAGAGCTACTGCGTCCGCATCAAATTCCTACTGTAGCTACTATCAGGGGGTTGATCGACGAGACGCACGCACAGCGACGCTGACCCGGCCTTGGCCTCGTGGTTTCTGTCCCCACCGTCTACCATCCTGACGTATGGTGTCTTGTTCTCGTCCGGCCTGTTTGCCGTCCTGCTCTCTGCCCAGCTGTTCCCATCCCTTACCAACGTTCGCACACAGTTTCTCCCATACGCTGGAGCAGTTACTTTCATTCCATTTACCACTGGTTTTGTCGGCTTTTCCATCGTGTGACCATGGATGATGCAACAGGATAAGGAAGATTAGGATGCAACAACAGCAGAGACGAGATTAGTGGAGACTTCAGATATTGTACATTTTTCTTCATTACTACCTGGTATTTCTTTTTTTGCCCCCTAGCCTTTTTTGTAAGGTCGTTAGTTTCTTCAGTTTTGTTGTTGACATTAGGGCCCATATTGTCGAAGAGCAAAGAGCATAAAATAACTTAATTCGTTTTTTTAGAATTGAATTTCAATTTCATGAAAGATATCCGAAAACTACTCCTCTGCTTACAGAGGAACGGCGTCGTGTCTTTTAACATCCCCAAAACGAGTGATGGTCAAAGAACACCCGTGAGCAACGACCGAGGCGAGCGATGGCTCGCGTCCTACCCGGAGCGCCGCGGCTAGCGGCAGCTTGTTTTCGCCGGCAGCGGCTAGGATGCTATGACTCTAGGCGTCTTAGGTGGGCTGGCGCAGTCCCATCGCCACAAATGGGCAGCAGCCACCGGGACATGGCGGTCGAACTTCTGAGCGAAGTCGCGATGTGGTGGTTGGTCGTGTAACTTTTGAGATGCAGGGCGACGAAAAAACTCGGTTTGCCACGGTCTAGATTGTTTTCGAGGCGTCGCAGGCAGTCTAGGCTGTGCTAACGGCCTTCGGAGGTCGCGCTGCGGCCGCTCCGGTAGTCCTACATCTCGCAAAAGTGGCTTCTCGCTCTGCTCGTCTCTTAATCAGCCGACGACACGGCACCAATTTGCGTGGACGGCTTCGGTCACATGGAACATGCCACGTCTAGGTACACAAACTCCTCCAAATCGAATTCAATTTTCATGAAATTCGACGAAAGAAGTCTTTAACTTTTTAGTTGAATTGATTTTTCGTCAAAGTTGTGAAAATGCCTGCTCTGTGATTCATTTTTCGACCAATCCGATGCCAATTAAATTCAAATCTAAAAAAAACACTAAAAATCGAAATACGATTTTTTACGCTCTTGGGTAATACGGGCCCTTGGAGTGTTTGCGCCAAATCATTTTTATTTACACGTGTTCCGTCGGAAATATAGTAAACAACTGAAGACCTTCCGCTGTGCGAACACACAACCGATAACGAAAAAACGCCATGTATAGGAATGTTATTTTGGAGAACAAAACACAGGCAGCACCAGCAGACCTGCACGCACAGGAGGAGCAGTCGCGCAGCCTTGCCGCAGCAGGACTTAGCAGCGGCAGCAGCAGCATGCAGCTGCAGCAAGACGCAGAAGCAGCAATATGTAGCAAACACCAAGCAGAAGTGCGGCCTATCCTGCGCTCCATGACACTCGCTGCAATCAACGCCGCCCCGGCGATCTTCTCGTGGGCGATCTTTTCGTTGTGCGTCCTCTTCTTCGTTGACAAAGCAAGGTTCAACCGTGGACAAGGCGTCGTAGCGGCGAAGATCACGAGTGTGGCGGCGAGCGTGCGCACGTTTTCAGCAGCAGCAGCAGCAGCAGCAGCAGCAGCAGCAGCAGCAGCAGCAGCAGCAGCAGCAGCAGCAGCAGCAGCGCGTGCAGCAGCGCTAACCCAGCAGCGCTTCCTTGCTGCACTGTTTGCAGCAGCGCCAGCAGCACTTGCTTGCAGCAACAGCAGCAGCAGGCAAGTGGTGAGCTTCAGCTTTATTTTTCACCATCCGCCGCAGGATAAAAAAAAAAAAAATGCAGGCAGGCGGCAGAAGCGTGTAGCATTGAGCAGCAAGAAGGCAGCAGCATGTTATCTTGTTGCAAAACCCCGCCGGCTGACACTGAGGACACTCTCGGGGCAAGCTTGGCCAATCCAAAGCGTCCGGAGAGTATTCGGCGAATAGAATGCAGCGGTCGAGATCCCAATCTCTTATATATGGCTCTACTATAGTTTGCTTCCCTAGTATGACTAACTTGCGCATATTAACTATGCTTACGGTTTGTGATTAGTCGCCGGTAACGGGGGGATGGATAAGTTTTTTTCCTACAGTAGTTAATTTCCTTGGCGCAGACACTATGTTTTAAAAACTACACCAAATGAAATATTTTCACAAAAACTTGAAACGACAGCTGGAATATCTGATTTTTTCTTTCAGCACTACAAAGAAAGCCAGGGGGGGGGAAACAGACAAAATAGGTCAGCCGTGATTCTCCCGACACTATGTTCTCGACCGAGTTCCCGGCTGTATTCCCGACCGAGTTCCCGGCTGTTTTCCCGACCGATTTCCCGACGATGTTCCCGACCGATATCCTGACCTGTTCTCGACCCGTTGCCCGATCCCTTCCCGTCCCGTCCCGTTAAGAAATCGTGTACTCCCATCCCATCCCGTTAACCAAATGGCTTCAGACCTTCCCGTCCCATTCCCATCCTGGGGTAAACAAACGGAAACCTTTTCCCATACTTGTCCCTTGGGGAGACCAAAATAAAAACGCCTGCGGCGGGCGAGACGGTGCAATCCCATACCGAGAAATCCCGTTTTTTTAATGACAAAATAAAGAAAGTATTACACAGCGCAGATGTTCGTTCGTTTGCTTGTTCAGTTCGTATCTACCACATTGCTAGATATGCTGCTGTTTGTTCGCTTGCTGGTCTCCCCCCGTGTTTTCCGTCTGCCCGGCATCGCTGATTGGACTACAGTAAATGTAGGGGTCTCCCAGTAAGGCGGCGGTGTGCCAGCACATGACCGCATGGCTGGGAGAAGCCACCTGATCCATTCCGGGATAAGAGCGCAATTACTTCGCCACGCCAAGCAATTATGGTCGCCCTATGTCGGAATACTGCCTTACTCAGACCGGCGTATTGGGGGACCCCTACTGTACTTCAGGTATCAAGGTCGCGCCTCATTATCACCAATTACTAGTAGGACGTACGCAGGTTGTCCAAGTACTGGTAGTACTGGCAGCTCTATTAGCTAGTACAGCAGTGGTACTGCCAGTTCAGTACTGGCAGTACATACTGGTCCAGGGCCTATCGCTACCGAATGCACTGCATATTGCCCCACCTAAAATTAAAATCCGCCAGAATAAATAAACTCTACCCGACAGGTGATATCACCTCTTTACTCTTCGATATCCATGCAGTACCTACATTTCACTTTTATGGTTTTCAAGTTCAAATTAACCCCCCCCCCTTTCGTCCTCTCCTCCCCGCCGCCCCCACCACCGCCTAGACCTAGCATCACACGTACAGTAAGCTCCTATACATTAACGCGACCTAAAATGTTGGACCCCCCCCCCCCGCGCTGAAACATTATATGTATTTTGGGGTTGGCGTTGGTTGGCAACGAAGCTGTAAAACATGCCAGATACTGCGTGAGCTAGACAACCAGGGTACCGTTTTTTTTTTGACGGTCACCATATGATGGTTATATTATAAAAATTAAAATACACTCCAGTTGTGAGATCGAATATTTTGTCGAAACTCATCTTTGCAAGCTGTGTGTGATACTCCGATCGCGCGTGTTACGGGTTGTGTGTCCTTATTAAGGATATAGGTCGGCGACTCCCCTTACAAGTACAGTGTAGTTATCAGGGTCAACAGGGTGATGTTAGGCAGTCTGTGCGCGGAAACTATAAAACCCGTTTCTGAGGGGGACAAAATCTGACAGCTGTGGAAGGAAATGCATCAGTTTATCAAGTGAATCCTGTAAGTCGAATATCCGGTGAGGGGAGGGAGGAGTTTTTTGAAGGACGTGGGGGCCTGATTTTGATCAAAAGGGGGGCGAGAGGGGGGGAGGGGGGGGAGGGGACGGGTGGGGCAGCTCAATTTGTGCGTGGAAACTATAAATCCTTCTTGTGGGGGGGGGGGGGGATGTGGCGGGGGAGTTATATATCATATTGTGCGGGGTGGAGAACGCTAACTCCGAAAATGATCGCATCACGTAGTGTGAATATGGTAAGGCACCCACGAGGCAGTTCCATGGCAACACCCATTGCTGTCTTTGGAGTGGGCACACCAGAAAACAAAGAATAAATCATTGGCGCTGTCATCCATAAGCAAGGAAGTAGGCACAAGGTGCCGAAGTCCGTTTCACGAGCGGTTCTTGGAAATATGCAGTTCACCCTTGACTCGCCGAACACCTCACGGTGCTTCGCGCTTGGTGCAAGCAATGTCTGCCTCGTTGGTCAAAACCCAACGTGCGCCGTCCTGGCATCGTACGGACGCGAGGGTCTATGGTCATACGAATACGGCCATGAGCAAACTAAGTACGCCCCCCCGCTGAAAAACCCAGCCCTCCCCCCAACGGTTATTACAGGCTATAAATGATGAAGTGATGCATTCCACAGACGTCAGATTTAGTCCCCCTCAAAAACGGGTTTTAGGGTTTTAGAGTTTCCGTGCACAGATTGATCAACATCACCCTGTTGACCCTGGTACAAGCTTAGTTCTAAGGGGAGTCGCCGACCTATATCCTTAATGAGGACACACACCCAGTCATACGCGCGATCGAAGTAACACACACAGCTTGCAAATATGAGTTTCGACGAAATCTTCGATCTCACAGCAGGAGTGTATTATATTTTTTTTTCGTACAATATTATTATTATTGTTGATCATGAGAGTGAATTTTAATTTCTTTACAATGCGTACTGATTGATCATGGAATACATCTTACCTGCATGTTATCTTGCGTTATAACCCTCAGGAAGTTGATGTAGTCGTCCGAGTGGAAGCGTGTCATGTGTTGGCTGCTGATAGGCTTGGGCCGAAACACCTCCATCTGGCGGTATAAACCGTAATTCACCACCAGGTTGTGGGTCATACGCACGCGATGCGGCTTCATGGGGTGCCCCTGCCCATAGTGATAATTCCCGATCTCGGCTACGGGGGGACAACACCAGCAGTGAAAGGGTGAAGCGGGGCGGCGATTGGCACAGCAGAGAGCGGGGACAACTATTAATACTACGGCTGTAGAGTCATGGCCAATAACGCCAGGGCGCCGCGTATGGGGGAAAATCAAAACGTTACGTGCTTGAATACCTATTTTGGCGCAAGTACATCGCACAAGAGGCATCAAACGACGTGCGGCCTAGAGTTCACCCGGGGGAGAGCGGATTAGGGCCAACCCTACTGATGACTTTGCGTAGGCCATAAACGGCACCCACCGAGGCCAAGCGCCTAACACCCATGACTATGACAGCAAGGACAACACCGTCGTTGGATGTATCATAGCAGGTACTGCTGCACGAGGTATCATAAGGCTGTGCGCTGGTGGATGATGCCGCAGTGATACCAATATGCGGTACTGCTGGTGCAATGTATTCAGATGGACCGCGAGACACAGCTAGCTGATTGACAACCAACGAACATGCCCATTTCGAAGATGCTGTGAATCTCACCGTCGTAGAAGTAGGACACCCGTCTCTTATTCCCTCCAGCATTCGACGGAAGAGACGCCATGCACGTTGCCGCAGCGCGCCGAAGGCGCAGGCAGCCCTGTCCTTAACGAGTTCAAAACCTCGTGTGATCGCTTTGGCTGCGCCAAGTCGAGCAACACGACACACTTCCAAAGCCAACAACTTGTATACGAATGTCCGCCTCGTTGACACTACCTTCAAAACCAGTTTATGCTCGCGGTGTTTGAGCTTGCGTTTCTCCGTCCTCGATGCGATGCTCTACTCAGTGGTGAGAAGCTGGCAGGATACCTATTAATAGCCCCGGGGTAATATGCCGGGGGTAATGATGAAAACTGAACAGAATATAAAAGCCCTCTACTATTTATGAAACCCCGCAAGGGCCTGTTGGGCACGTACGTACGTACGTGCAAGTTCACCCTCCGGCGCTGCCATTTAGTGGGGAGAATGTGGTAGAAAAACGAGTTTAGAAGGAAATAATTCGAGTAGCATTTGTTGTGCAACATTTTTAGTCTGCATGCTTCCTCACAATATCTTTTTTTGGGCCAAGCGCCAAGCGCCAAGCGCGGAGTAAATGAGCAAGACAAGCACAGCGAGCTGTCGCGAGAGTGGTATGGAAAGCGGATGCTTCACAGTGAAAGTTCAAGATCCGGAAGGGACGGAGACCAAGGTGCGCATGATTTTTGGGTTTGAATCAACCTCGATTCTTTTGGTAGAGGGTCGTGATCTTTTGCTTTCCAGCGAGAGGAGAACGTGCAACGAGTATAGGTCATGATTTGACCTATTATACCTGTGTACCAGGCTCGAGGATACATGGTATCGGTCGCCCCGGTGACGTATCAGGTTATCCTCGAGCCTGGTATAGGTCAGTTTCGTGAGTTCGAGCCCCGCCGATTGCATACTCGTATAAAATCGTTGGGACTTTTTCTTGTGCAAAAATTGACTTGCGGAAAGCGCGAGAGCGTGAGTTAGCAACTCGATGAAAAATCGACGAGCAGTGATTGTTGAACCCTATGCGCGATAAAAATTGAAGGCAAGAACCGGGGGGAGGAAGGGACGACACCTGTGACCACGGCTTGTCCAGAAGCTGGAAAGTAGAAGTGTGAGAGAAAAAAAAAGTAACCTGGTACACCGGTTTGGTATAGGTCAGTTTCGTGAGTTCGAATCCCCCCGAGTTCACACTGGTATAAATTCGTGGGGACTTTTTCTTGTGCACAAAATTGACTTGCGGAAAGCGCGAGAGCGTGAATAAGCAACACTCGATGAAAAATCGACGAGCAGTGGGATTGCTGAACCCTACGTATGCGCGATAAAAATTGAAGTCAAGAACCCGGAGAAGGGACGACACCTGTGACCACGGCTTGTCCAGAAGCTGGAAAGTAGAGGTGTGCAAAAATAAATAAATAAATAAAATGATTTCCTATCATTCGCACAAACGGCACCACGGGGTACAGCAGACAACTCTGAGTTCCGGCCAGTATGAGCAAATGTGCCCATTCACTAGGATTAGGGTATCCTACCCTGTTGACGTGACCCGATAATCTTATACCTGGTATTTGTGCTTCCCGGCGAGCGGCACTACGAAACGTATCTTGTTGCTACGCTGGATGTTCGGCCTACCTTTTTTTTCCTTTTCTTTTATCCTCCGCGGATGGGGAAAAATAAAGGGAAATTGACAAAATCGGGTACACCCGGGTGGTTCCTGAACAAAATCGGGTACCTTTATTCCCGCGACGGGGCGCGCTTACGTACGCCTGCAAAACGCCTCCAAATCGCCTTCTGGCGCCCGAACTCACTGCGCCTTGTGTACGCGCAGCACCCCAATCCGTTTTTTCGGCGTTCGAACCCTCAAAACGGCGCCAATGACGGCCCCCCAATAGTGCTCTCGACGGACAACCCGATTTTGTTCAGGAACACACCGGGTATACCCCGCCCTGTGCTTCGATTTCATCAACTACCCGATTTTGCCATACTGCACCCGCTTTTGTTCACTTGCAAAACCCGCGGAGACACGGAAACGGACGACATCTCCCCGCAACCCAGCTGTGGAAGATCCCGCACACAACTAGCAACTTGTCGACTGTCATGCGATCACAGACAGTTTCATACTGTGATGCGAACACATACTACTACTGTACTGCGAGCACATACTGTGCTGCGAACACGTACTGGACTGCTAACACATACTGCGAACGCATACACACACGCAACAGCTGTACTACGAAGTACCAGTAGTTTTGTTGAGTTATACGAAGTACTTCGAAGCACCCCACCGCAATACATGCTCCGGGGAAGGGAGGATACATACGTTATTTTTTGGGAAAAACACGAAGTTCTCCGAAAACAGGCACCCTCAGGCTTGTCTGACGCGTGTTGTTGTGAGGACCAAATCACCGACAGTGGACCGTCTCTACATATACGAGTTGGTTAGTTGTGGGGACGGGGGAACTCTATGCTGTAGTTGAGTGGATACCCGCGGCCATGTGAGTTTAGTTTGCACATTTGACCTTTTCACTTGTGCACCTTCTTCCATATCATGCGTTTTTAGGCGGGAAAGCGTAGTATTTACCAGGGCTTTTCACGGGTCGGGTCAAATCTCGCGGGTCGGGTCGGGTCGGGTCGGGTCAGCTGACCCGACCCGACCCGCGAGATTTTTGAGACGTCTTGACCCGACCCGACCTGACCCGCGAGATTTTCGAGACGTCTTGACCCGACCCGACCCGACCCGCGAGATTTTGAAATCGTCCTGACCCGACCCGACCCGACCCGCGACAATCCGAGTGACCCGCGAGATTCGGGTCGTCTGGCGGGTCACGTTAACTTGACCCGTGACATTTCTCACAGGTCAGAGTCAAAAAGTCACGGGTCAAAGCATGTATACCTCGGTCGGTTGGTTGGTCCTTGGTCCCTCGTACTTTTCCCAGTATGTCGTGTTCTCTGCGTTTTTTACCGGCATTGTTTGCAGCTGATGATTATGCCATGTGGTGTGCGCGCGAGAAATAGGAAAGAAACCGCAACCCACATGCATGGACATGCCCGTACCGTTAGACCACCAGGTCGACCCGACGAGCGACCCGACGAGCGAGCTAGTTATAAAACTTGTTTACAAGTGCAATCTCCGGCCCCGGCAAGCAGCCTAGCTGAGCCGCCTCCGGCAGCAAGCCCACAATTGGGGCAGTGGACCTGCCAGCAGGGGCTGCGATCCGCGAGGATGCGTTGTCTGCTGCTGGTGCTTGCTGCTGCCAGGGTGCTGCTGCTGCTGTACTGCTGCTGCTGCTGCTGCTGCTTGCTGCTGCTGCTGCTGCTTGCTGCTGCTGCTGCTTCGACAACGGCTGCTCTTAAGACTTCTTGCTTTTTTACGTTTGGTCACTTTTCGTACTGGTATGATAATTCTCGAGCTAGCTACTACTACTACTACTGCTGTATCTATCTTCTATCTGTGCAATCTCCAGCCCCGGCAAGCAGCCTAGCTGAGCCGCCTCCGGCAGCAAGCCCACAACTGGGGCGGTGGGTCTGTCAGCAGGGGCTGCGATCCGCGAGAATCCGGCGTCTGCTGCTGCTGGTGCTTGCTGCTGCCAGTGCTGCTGCTGCTGCTTCGACGACGACTGTCCTTCCTTGCCTTTTTACGTTTGTTTGGTGACATTTCGTACTGGTATGACCGTAATATTACTGCTGTTGTTGCGGCTTCAGTAGGAACGGGATTCCCGTCACACTGCCGTATGCCTTGGTACGAATAGCGAGGGGTACTGCCTGGTGATTGTTCTGCACGCTGTGATGACATATGATCGGAGCATCGGCACGAGGGAGGCAGGAAGCCGAAAAGATGTTTGTATTTTATTGGCGGACCCGCGGGCCTGACCCGCGGGACGCCTGCACGGCATCAACGTGGCTCTCAGCTGTAAGTTTGAAAAAGGCGGATCCGCCGGCTAGATCCGCGGGTTTGACCCGCGGGTCAGCCCAAAACAACTCACGGGTCATTATGGCTTGACCCGCGAAGTGACCCGTATCTCGCGGGTCATGACCCGACCCGACCCGCGAGATTTTGAAAACCTCTTGACCCGACCCGACCCGACCCGCGAGATTTTGAAGCCTTTTGACCCGACCCGACCCGACCCGCGAGATTTTGAAAACCTCTTGACCCGACCCGACCCGACCCGTGAGATTTTAAAACGTAATGACCCGACCCGACCCGACCCGCGAGATTTTGAAACCCCCTTGACCCGACCCGCGGGTCGGGTCATGACCCGTGAAAAGCCCTGGTATTTACCTGACGAATTTTGATTTCACTTGGTTTTTCGGATCTTCCTAGGGCTCCAGCACCTTTGTGTGACCACGGGCTCTAGATTTTTGACAAGAGTTAATGTGAGAAAACAACAAACAACAATATGGTCTTGTCTTTTCGTCCTAGCGCCGGATCTTGGTTGGGTGTCCGCGCTCACCGCCATGCCACCATTCTTCGCAGTGCGGTTGCATCGGGGCGGGATCTTTGTGGGCCGGGAAGTTAGCAGTGCTGCTGTGGTCGCATGACAGTCGGCAAGTTGCTAGTTGTGTGCGGGATCTTCCACAGCTGGGTTGCGGGGAGATGTCGTCCGTTTCCGTGTCTCCGCGATTTTTGCAAGTGAACAAAAACGGGTGCAGTATGGCCAAAATCGGGTAGTTGATGAAATCGAAGCACAGGGCGGGGTATCACGTCCATCATCAATGGCACCTGGGAGAGAACGCAACATGGTGAAGAAGTCAGGGCGGTCTTATGCTATCTTGTGAAGGCCATTAGAAAGCCCACAACTTTCAATACGATGATGGCCAAACCCAGACTTCAGTCTCTTGGGCATGACGCTCCCCCTCCCGCCCCTCCCCCCTTCCTCCCTTTCCCCCTCCCCCCTCCCCCCCTCCTCCCTCCCCCCCTCCCCCAGTCCCCTCCCCGCCCCCCCCCCTTCCCCCTCCCCCCGGCCGCTTAGAGATGCCAACGGTGGATGACGCTGCCGCAGCCTTTGCGCGTCGCTCTGCAGCTTTGCGTCTCTCCGTTTCATGCCAATTCCGCATGAACAACTCGGCTCCCTCCTCTACTCTTCGAAACCATCTGCCAGCCTTCTGAACAGCCTTTCGCCATCCTTCGAATTTCATTCCAAAAACCGACATATCCTCCTTCAGATGATCCATCCAGTCTTTCTCTTGCCCCCCTGAGTAGCCTTTACCCCCAACAAACTCCCCAAACATCACCCTCTGTGGCAGACGCTCCTCCCCCATGCGTGCCACGAATCCCGCGAACAAAATCCTCCGTTTGCGCACTATCACCTCAACGCTCTCGGAATCTGTCTGGGCAAGCAAACTCTGTTAGTCCAATGCCATCCTTACCCAGTTCCTAGGGTCTGCTAGTATGACATTTTTCTTTCTTTTCTTTTTCTATTTCTTTTTTTCTTTTTTTCTCTTCTTCTTTCCTTGCTTTCCTGTCTTGTCTTTTCTTGCTTTTCTTGTCTTTTTCCTTCTCTTTGCTTGCCTTTTTCGTCTTGTTTCGTTTTTTCTTCTCTTTTCTTTCCTTTCCTTTATCTTCTTTTCTTTTCTTTGTTTCTTTTTCTCCAATTGACTTATGCCTGTCGTGCGTATGCGTAGTGATAGATACTACGTGTAATATATACGTGGTAGTCTTCCTTGGGTGGCAATCGGAACATTTGGTTTCTCCAGGCGTGAGTAGTGAGACGTATGCACCGGCCTGGACCTGGCACATCGTAGACTGACTCCCGATTTCACTTTTATATGTTTCTGGTGGAGGCATGAATTGCGTCAGCTGTGATATATGCGTGTACCACCTTGGGTTGTGTGTGTTTTTCCCTGGGGTATTCCTCAGCTCCAGAGTGACTGGAGCCTGTCCTGTGACCACGGACTTGATTATGCGAGTTAATGTGAGAACAACAACAACAACAACAACAATACCCGGTGTGTTCCTGAACAAAATCGGGTTGTCCGTCGAGAGCACTTTTTGGGGGCCGTCATTGGCGCCGTTTTGAGGGTTCGAACGCCGAAAAAACGGTTTGGGGTGCTGCGCGTACACAAGGCGCAGTGAGTTCAGGCGCCAGAAGGCGATTTGGAGGCGTTTTGCAGGCGTACGTGAGCGCGCCCGGTCGCGGAAAAAAAGGTACCCGATTTTGTTCAGAAACCACCCGGGTGTACCCGATTTTGTCAATTTCCCAAAAATAAAGCTTTAGCTCACCACACTTCCACGTATTTTCATACGCGTCGTGTGTCGATTTAACTCAGTTGCTTTCGCAGCCCAACGCTAGCTGGCGCACCCTTCGGGTCCCATTGTCCATTATGGAAAAAAAATGAGCGATTAGACTGTTTCTGGCGATTATTTTTGTAGTTTTGAGGCTCCAGAAATAACTGCATCAGAAATAAGGGGCGTCCATTATTATGGCGTCTGGTTTGTCGAAACTGTTTTTATTTTGGAGTGGTAGGTCTTGTTTTGCCGTTTGCCTTTATTTTTGAAATCTGGCACGTACACTGTCGCCGGCGTCGTTAGGTCACCACCGCCTCTGCTGCTGTCTCTGCTGCTGTGCTGCTGCTGTGCTGCTGCTGTGGTGCTGGTATGGTGTGCCTGTGGTGGTTTCGATGGTGGTGGTGCAGCTGCTGTCGCGTTTGTGTGAGGCCGAAGCTCTGTCTCGCACGCAACAAGCGCGGTATGCTGTCGTAGATGTGTTTGTGATTCGTTGTTGTGGGTGATGGTGACGTGTACAGCAGAGTCTTTAGCAGACAGGTATCATACCTGGTACCAGGTACAGCAGTATAGGCAGTTGTTGTTGTTGTCGCTGCTGTTCTCACATTAACTCGCATAACCAAGTCCGTGGTCACAGGACAGGCTCCATTCACTCTGGAGCTGAGGAATACCCCAGGGAAAAACACAAGCAACCCAAGGTGGTACACGCATGCGCATATATCACAGCTGACGCAATTCATGCTCCACCAGAAACATATAAAAGTGAAATCGGGAGTCAGTCTACAATGTGCCAGGTCCATACCGGTGCATACGTCTCATTACTCACGCCTGGAGAAACCGACGATACCGCTTGCCACCCAAGAAAGACTACCACGTACTCCACGTAGTATCTATCACTACGCATACGCACGACAGACGCAAGTCAATTGGAGAAAATAAACTAGAGAAAAGCAAAGAAGATGAAGGAAAGAAAAGAAAAGAGAAGAAAGCGAAACAAAAAAGAAAAAACAGTGGCAGTGGTGATATGTGATACTTGGTACGAGGTAGCATCGAAAAGTCAAATAATCCCAGTTCTGAGAAGTTGGAAGAGCTGTTATTTCTTATTTCTGGGCTCAGAAATCACCAAATCTGCTGATTTCTGGTCCCATATATGATACCACCAGATTTTGAGTTTTCAATACTTGTGTATTGTTTACAAGGGCTCCCCTCCGCGGCGCTACGCTCGCGCGAGGAAGAATGCAACACGTGAGAAAATACGTGGAAGCGTGGTGAGCGTAAATACTACTCCTACATGGCATGGACAACTGTCAGCGGCCCGGAATTGCCAGCACGGAACTGCACGACCTGCACGCGACTACTGCTGTAATGCGACGAGCTGTGCTGCAATAAAAACAAGAACAGCATTATACGTGGTGGGGAGCATGCATTGATCTGGACACGGATTGCGCATGACCGTGGGCTCTTAATAATATTTTTTTTTCGTGTTTTCGTACCGGTACATGATACAAGGCGGTTCGCTCCGCGGGCGGCATCCGCCCGCTACGCTAGCTCAAATAGAAAAAAACGTGAAGCGGACAGAGGTTCATCATTTGGTGCAACTTACGACTTGCAAATGCCAAGATCTGTTAATGGGCGACTTGCAAATGCCAAGAGCGAAGTGGTGGAGGACAAAGGATGCCGCGCTTGGCTCCGCGGGCGGCATCTGCCCGCAATGCTAGCTCAGATGGAACAAAAAAAACTGAAGCAGACAGCTTCATGGTTTGGTGCAACTTGTGACTGGAAAATACCAAGAGCTCAGCGCTCCAGGACAATAACGTGGAGGTCGTATTCACGAATGCATTACATCATCCGTACGAAAGAGAAAGGACGAAGAGAAGAGTAGTAGTGTTGTGTCTTAATGAGTTTGAAGTCTTCGCGCATCACCAGCTAGCTGCTGCTGCTTGTGGTTGTGTACATTCTCTGGACGGGCGAATTTCGATGCATTCGTTCGTTTTGAAAATTCGGCGAGCTGTAGAAGATGCTTTTACTTACGTTGTCGCGCAGCAGCTACTTAGCAAAGCTTTTCACGGGTCAGGAGGTTTTCAAAACACACGGGTACGGATGGGATCGGATCGGGTCAAGAGGCTTTGAAACCTCACGGGTCGGGTCGGGTCGGGTCAAGAAGTTTTGAAGTCTCGCGGGTCGGGTCGGATTGGGTCAAAGGGTTTTGAAATCTCGCGGGTCGGGTCAGGTCAGGTCAGGAGGTTTTCAAATATCACGGGGTCGGGTCGGGTCATGACCCGCGAGGTACGGGTCATTTCATGGATCGGGCCACTTTGACCTGCGAGTTTTTTTCTTCTGACCCGCGGGTCGGACCCTAGATCTGACCCGCGAACCCAACACATTGAAACCTTGCTGCTTGCAAGGAATGCGAAGAAAGCGGCGGGAAGGGTTCTCGAGGGGAGCTACCCAGGCGTGCTCCAAGTGGGAGCGCTGAGATCGAAGCGGGGCCCATTAATCAAGTGAATAAGGTTTAAAGAATGCGGAGGGACAAAAGTAGTATGTCTATCATACGATGCTTTGAGGGCTTAGTGTACTGCGCTGTTCTCTGTTCTTGTGATACGTGCTCGACGGTAATGATATGCTGTTTCTGCTGCATGTTGTTGTAGTTCTGAGAGCTGTTCGGGGGTGTGTTTTTATTGTGATCGAGCAGGAGAAGCAGGAGGTGTAAAATAAAGGTGTACTGCTATGTATGTAGTGTGAGTAAGGACGATTACCTCTGAGCGCTGAGGTGCAAGCGGGGCAGTTACGGGTACTCTGAAAGCTTACAACTCTCCGCTCTACCGCTCGCCACCCGGCCCCTGGCGACCGCACGCTCGTGCCACGCCCGCCCCACACACAAGCCCTCGGTGTCCGCGGCGACGCAACCGCCGGCGAGTCCCAACTCCGCGAGCGGGGGGCATGAAAAGCCTCTCCCGGGGACGGCTCGCGCTCTATCCCGAAAGGTAGAGAATCGTAAAAAAAGTGCAAATCCCACCCAGCTCCTGGCGTACCACAGGACCACAGGTGTACAGCTGCACTGCCGTATTGCTACTGTATGCTGCCGTTATGGATTGGTCGGTACGTGCTGCTCCACTGCTGTTGTACTGCTGTTGTACTGCTGTGATGGTGGGGTGGTCGATGGGTAGGTGTCGCAGTTTTGCGGTATACCCGTCGACTAGCGGCAGCTTCTTCTTCAGAGTGTTGGGTGGTTCTTCAATTTCGCAGTCGACAATAGTTGCCTAGCGCCAGCTTCTATTTAAGGTTATGTACTGCATGTGAAACCGGTTGCAACTTCTGAGCGCCTTCCGCTGTTCCGTACGAGTCTCGGTTGCGGTAGACTATACCTCGTCGCCTAGCGGCACCTTCTTCTTCCATGTATTAGGTTGATCCTTAGTATCACGGGCGACCGTCCAAGTCGCTCCGTACCGTCTCTTTCCCGTAGACATGTGAGTTCGGGTCGAAGTCCACTCCGTCGCCTGGCGACACCTTCTCTTTTTTCAGTCAACAGGAGTTGCCTAGCGACACCTCCTTCTTACGGGTACTGCAGCTTGCAGCAAAAGTTTTTGCGCTTGCAGAAAAAGTTTTGGTCTTCTTTATGATTGACCTTCTTCAATACATGTTTTTTAAACTTTCAGAGACGGCTCCGTCTCCTGCCGGCATGCCACCCTTCCAAGGTTGGCCCGCTTCGTCGGTTAACCGCCGACATAGTTCTCTTCCAAAATACCATCTTCTCCGACATATCTCTTCCAAAATATCATCTTCTCCGACACAAATTGAGCCCCAACCTCTTGGTAGGAGTCATTACTATTCACCTTTGCTCTCCTCTTCTTCACACCGTCTTTAACAACAATCATGAGGGCGGGGCCGCCGAAGGCGGCGCCGCCCGATCTTTGTATAGTCTAGGAACAACGGGTCATGTGATATGATAAGTGCGAAATAAACGTGCACGTACGCACGTACCCAGACAAACTTTTTGTACTCGATTTTGGTCAACGCCACTCTTTTTGAACTTAGTGTAGTAACGGCTATCTTGATCATTTATTTATTTTTTCAATTCTGAATCGAGTTTTAAAGATCCATTTTTCTTTTTTCCAACTTCTTGAAAGAAAATATATTGATTTTAGAGTGTAAAAAGTATATTGAAATTGGTGCGGGGATATTTATCTTGGAGCGGTCCAGGAGATTGTGTCATGAAATTAGTGTTTGGGTGGTCTCGAAGAACATGAAGGCGAAGAAAGCAAGGAACGCAACCTTTTTTGTACCTGATTTCGTTCATCGGCACTTCTTGTGTTGTATCTATGATAGTACTGCTATAGGAACGACAATCTTGCTCATTTTTTACACTTTTTCGATTCTAAATCGAGTTTTGAAAATCCACTTTTCTTTCCGACTTTTCGAAAAGAGATATCTGATTTAGTGTGGAAAAAATTTGTCGAAAATAGTGTAGGGATTTTTATCTTGAAGCGGTGCTGGAGATTTTATCTTGGATTTAGTTTAGGGGCGGTCCCGAAATTTGTCTTGGATTTAGGGTTTGGGCATTCCCAAGAACACGAAGGAAGCGAAGAATGCAAGGAACGCAAAGAAAGCCGCCGGGAAGGTTCTCGAATAGGAGGGTTTAGGCAGGCGTGTTCCGAGTGGGAGCGCTGAGAGCGAAGCGGGTCCCATTAATCAAGTGAAGAAGGTTAAACGAAATATGGGAGAGAAATGTGTATGAGTCAGCCGGTCGCCCTGGTGGCGTATCAGGTTGTCCTCGAGCCTAGTATAGGTCAGTTTCGTGAGTTCGAGTCCCCCCGATTGCATACTCTAAATTCGTCGGGACTTTTTCTTGTGCACAAATTGACTTGCGGAAAGCGCGAGAGCGTGAGTTAGCAACACTCGATGAAAAATCGACGACCAGTGGGATTGCTGAACCCTATGCGCGATAAAAAATTGAAAGCAAGAACCGGGGGAGAGAAGGGACGACACCTGTGACCATGGCTTGTCCAGAAGCTGGAAAGTAAAAGTGTGAGAAATAAATAAATAAAAAATGAGTAAATAAGTCTATGTAGTGGAATTTGAAAATCCCGCCCTCTCCACCTCGCGGAATCCGCTCGTCCACCGTGCTTAGTAGCCGCAGAGGCTATATAGCAACGCTCGTTTCGCGACATTATGCTACTGTTCGAATATCAACATTTGTGCGGAGAATTGGTGCTATCACACGTAGAATCCTCTGAATCGCTCGTTCCGCACTCATTTATGTAACTCCCACCCCTCGCACCCACAACGGTGGGGCGCGAGATCGGCCGCCCCAGTTCATATTTCCCACACTCGTGCCGCCATGAGCTGTCAAAGACGCTGAGGCAGCGGCCTCTCCCATATCGGCTACGCGAGAAGAGGGCCTCCCCGGGCCTTGGAATTGAAAACAGAATATGTTTACCGTCACGAGCGAGCATTGATGTTGGTTGACGGTACTCTTTCCCCTTGGCGGACGGCTGTCAAGGACGCCAAAATCTAATAAATTGAAGATCTTGACCTCTGACTTTGACAGGCCAAAGGTCGACCGTCAACCGAGAGTATTTCGCCACTACAAACAAGCCGTCACATGAAGGATGTTGAGATATGTGCAGGAAATTTTGCAAAAAAAAAAGGGTCCAAAGCTAGACCGTCAACCGAGATTATGTGGGCACTGTAAACAAGCCGTTACAGGAAGGATACTGAAGTATGTGTAGTACTTGTTGCCAAAAAGTTGCACCGCCGACATTTGCGTGTACATAGATGTTGGTGTACATTAGGCACGAGTATTGCAACAGTCCCATTACCACGCAGAATATGCCAGAAGACGGTATAAAGTCTACATGTCAGCCTGTGCAACTAGAAAAATGTTTTGTTTCGCCGCGTGAACCGGGTTTAATCTACGTCGAATTGGCGTAGAAAACGCCGGTATGCCTTTGATGGCATTTGGCTTTCCCGCCGACGGTCAGACGGACGTCTCGACAAGACCTCAGTACCATGAGGAATACCCTCTGGCACCTGGTGCAAGTACACGACGTGACAGTTGACCCCTTGGGGACGTCAAAAGGAAAATGTCGAAAACCAAAGAAAACTGACGACGGCAGCATCGACCGTACGAAGCGGCCGGGGTCGCTGGGGCAGGGGATACGTCCGAACCGCATTGTAAAGTGCTGTGCGGCACTCGTGCATCATGGTGATACTCGCACTGCTGCACACTCATCCTAGACGCTTGATAATATTGAAACCGAAATATTGTCGTTTTGGTCGCGGCACGTTGGCCCCAAAAGGATCAGCGAGCACCAGGTGACCCAGGACCATACAGCCGAACCATTGCAGTCCACTGAAAACCCGTGTAAACGGTACTGGTATGCCGAACCTTTCCAACATTTCCACGCCATTGCTCTCTTTCTGGCGTCCAGAATCTTCTCCTGTACCCGGGCATATCTGGAGGCGAGATTGCAGAAGCAATACGATCTGCCTTTGGGCTGGAGCATCAGGTAATCACTCCCGCTCTGACAAGGCCAGTGCGAAAGAAATATCGTACTAACCCTGGGCGGGGCCTCCTGCTGGTCGTGGAACCGGCACGACTTCGGCGTGATAGCGGACGTAAATGCGAATAGGCTCGTTATCCAAAATACACCACGCAGTACACCGCGCGTCCCGCTGGTCGATGTTAGCGTAGAGGGGCATGCGGGGTTAGGTTGCGGACGAGGAGGACGATGCTATTGTCGGTAGTACAGAACGACCTTTGGCAGCACGCTCCTGGATCTCCGAAAAGGAGGGGCGCTGGTGCAAGGGCAAATGAGCGAAAACGTCGGCGGGCAGGGCCAACGGCCGGCCGAAAACATTGAAGAAGGCATCTGATGGCGACTTAGCACAGACGATCCGGCTGTTGCTCCCTTTCCCGGTCGCCGCGCGCTATTATTTGTAGCGGCGCAACTGGGAGCAGCAGCAGCATGGGCGCGTGATCTTGTGCGAACACGTAGACAGGTGGACAGGTGGTCGAAGAGGGAATTGGAGCAACACACAATAGGAGTACAAACACATCGAGTACTGTGAGTTGCTGCTTGCTGAACTGGATCGAAAGGATTTGAATCCATACTCTTAATATTGTAGTATTATTGTACCCAGCTACCAGGTACGAATACCAGACAGTATGAAGATTTGCTGTACACGGATCACCAGAAAACATATCTGGTTAACTGGCAGTCAGGTAAACGGCGAACGAGATAGCGTCTGGCAGTCTACGCTCGCATATAAGCACCGTCCAGATGTATTTTGAATTGCCGAGGTTGGATAGTTCGTTGTCTTCAATATTTTGAGAAAGCTGTTACCGTCGTTAGTATGCTGCTAATAGTGCTCATTCAACACAGGTAGCATCGGCACTGCAAATGTCATGATGTGGCGATTATCGACTGCGTTGGCAGCAGAGCGTCTTGAAGCACCGCGGTTCCCGATTGCGGTCACAGAGTTCCTTCGCCTTCTTGTACCCCTGTACTACTGCTCTGCTTGTCAGGTGGCGGGACTAGTGAATCCCTTTCTCGACATCTACTTCCCCATCACGCTCTTCTCCGTAGCACCCAAGTACTTCTCGAAGCGGGCTCCGTACCGTATAGTATCCGAGCAGGGCCGCGGAAAAGGTTTGACCACGTTGTCGTTGGCTTTGGGGCTGGTTGTCAATAGTCGGCAGATTTCTGCACCGCATCGCGATCCATCACTTATGTGCATCTTCCAACTTTGAAATGAAAAGGCTATCAACAGCTGTGCTGCCGCTGACTTTGGTGTCGGCGTTTCAGAGAATGTAGAACGATTGGGCTGATCGACGAGACCAATGGTGTACCTGGTATCTTGTTTTATCCAGTTCTGAGATCCCCATAGGGAATGCGACGACCCTCTGCCGCGCAGTACTCGTATGTATAACGGGTACCGAGAAGCATCAGCGCGAGAACGTGCCATGGTTTGAAACCAATGACACTTTGCATATACCGGTATTTCAGGTCTCGATGTGCGGCGTGTGGATGGTCGAGTCGAGGATATCATGGTTGTGCCCAACGTGAGCTTGGCGCAGGTAGCGGCCCTTCGCAAGAACTTGGCAGCATTGCCTGGTGATACGCTGGACCCCGAGGCTTTTTGCGAAATACTCATCGATACTTTTGGCGAGGTGTGTGGCACGGTAGGTTGCATCCGCTATAAAGAAATCGTAGTTTGTACAGCTATCAGTGCCTGCTATCCTGCAGAACATGAACCGCTCGAATTTAACATTTATGTGCTGTTTTGGACGCGTCCTCTTGGGAAAGAGTGCTGGGTGCTGGTGGTTGAGATGTTTGTTCGAGCACCAGTTTTGTTGATCCCACACGCTCCTCCAACTACTGTGGTCTGATACTGTCAGGGTTGCCTCACGTCCGTACTCGTCGTTGCCCCGCGCCCCGCGCTCGGTAGGACCCGCAAGTTTTGAAGCGGTTCAAAGAGCTGTTCACAACGCACGAGACAGACGAGAATGGGTTGGTCTGCATAACGGGCTTGCTGTCAGAGCTGCCCGCATCCGACGATGTTGACAGATCAACGCTCAAGGAGGAGGGGAAAGTCAGCGGTGACTCCCACGCGGCAGGTCTCGCAGGGTCTTTGGAAGGAATGGTGCAACACATCATTTTGGCAGGTTCTACGGTGCTGCGGTCTGCGCCTGACACGCCCCTAAAACCGGTGCGGCTTAATCCCGTTCTAAGCGTTAAAAGCGAAATCGACACAAATTCCTACAGTGAGAGAAGCGACTACCGACGTATGATATCTCAAGTATGACACTTCTCCTACCCGGTAGCGGGTGACCAAACGATTCGGCATGCAGATACGACGAACACTAAGTGGTACTGATTGTTTGACTAATGTCATCTTGAATAACTCCACACCTTGTAGCGACTTGGGCGTTCAGTGATTCTGGGGTCAAACCTGGCACCATCGTTGGTTCATTCGGGTTCTTCGCTCCGCATTGCTCGATGGTCGAAGTGAAGGTGGGACCCCTGACCTCAGACAACCAACGCACGCTTCTGGACTTCACTTTGGCAAAGCTTCGGAATGGAATGGGAATTGAAGCTTACCCTGGGGAAGAAGTGCTAGGCGTAATTTTCTCTTCCGCGGCAAGTGATGGAAAACTCACCAGGTGAGTTGTATCTGCTGGACATCGTGCGGGCTACATTTAGCACTTCGTAACTCACGTAGATAGATTACGTTGGCTGGTTTCATTCCTTATACGCTCTCAACCTGTACAACGGAGGTGTTGCAGTAGTTTGTGGTTTTCTCAACCCCTTGAGATACCTTAGCTGCGCTCTGGGACCAATATCCCAATATACCCCTTCATCGCATCCCAAAAGTCGCGTTTGATCTACTGCCCCTTGACCCTGTCGCCGCACACTTACAGAGCTGAATTCGATTCCTGTTTAAAGGAGTTGGCGGACACGCAAGGGCTCCCACCCCTTTCCACGGCAAACGACATTTTCGGCTTGTTTGACGGCACCGAGGAAGGAATCCTTCACTTCCGCGACCTGGCTGCTGGCCTAGCAGTTTTGTGCGACGGGTGCATGGCTCGGTCTGTTCTGCGCGCGTGCCGATTGTACAAGGGTGCCGATGGCGGTATGGGTTTCGCCGAAATATCCATTTTCACGGCCTCGATTTTTAAGGTCCGTTTATGTTTTCAACTGTGGCCCGATCTGTGGTTTCGCTGTCATCCGGTGATGATTGTTCCTTTTCTTCAAACATTTTGCTCGACTGAATTAAAGTTGGCATCCCCGGCTGACGAGCTATCAGAAGAATTCAGTGCACTTGCCATACTTTCCCTCCGTAGGTGTTGTCACCAGAAAAGGACAGTGCTTGTGACATGGCATTTAACTACTCAGTGCTCGAAGCATCCAACAGGTGCTGTACGCTGCTTCGTCCGAAGACTGGGATCGTATGGCACTAGTCCCGCACGAGCTGGCTGCCGTTGTCTCGTCAGAGTACTTGGTTCGGAGAGACTTGCCACTGTCTGAGCGCGTGGGTTTCGACTCTTCGAGCGGCTGGTGAGTGCGGCGTTATCGTAACCATCCTACTGGAACAGCAGGGACAGTAAATATTTATCTCGTCATTGGAGCGCCCTTTATTCCGCCACGGCTGCAGAGCTGACACCCTTACGCGAGTAAGATACAACAATCATAGCACCACGACATATACTTGAGTCGCTCTATGGAAGCGCATGTGTGATAGATAGTTGCACGCATAACGTAGACGCTCTCAGGTCCCGATCTCGGACTATGAGCCCCAACCTTTAGTGTTTAGTTCAGCCGTGGAGTCTCCTCGCAGCATTCGAAAAATCTCTGCCAACGCTCGTGGAATCTGAGCCGATCGACGGGCTTGGGTGTTGGCTAAACCTTACCGCAATTCTCCTCTATTTGGGCGAAATCGGAATCTGGAATGTGTATTTGGAAGGTAACATCCCATAGTCTAGCACTGTATCACTTTTCTTTGTTAATTAAATATAACCATAGCGTTTATCCTGGAGCCATGACACAACATCCGTAGTATTTCGCAATTTCATCTCGCGATGAGCATTGGCCATAGAGCCCCTTTAGAGCCCCAAACCCCTCCCGATACTAAATCCAAGTGTTTTGTCCCCAAAAACGGGTTTCGAATTGTAAATGGGTCAAGCTTTGTGGGCACGTTACCACGATGGTCTGTTGCAACACTGGGTATACTCTGTTGGTTGACGCTATTCCAGGTTCGTTCTGGCTGCCTCGGAATATATCGACAGGCCCACCGAAACCATACATGAGCGCGATTGGGTTCACCCGCTAGAGGTCCTACGGAAGCACAACGTGCGGGATGTCTTGGAGCTGCTGTCAGCCTTGGTAGACAAGCACGGTGGTGTGTCACTGCCTGCCTTCCACGGGTGCATGCGGGCTTTAGTCGAGGTGAACTATCGGTAATTGTAGGTCAAGGTGAGTTGCACTAGTGATTGCGGCAGACCTTGCCGCGTTCTCAAATCCCCAAATATACCAAGTACCAGGTGCACTACCAAAATTATTTCGTTGTTTTTTGGTGGTCCGTGCATGTTTTTCAGATTATCCAAATTGCGCGGCGAACAGGATCCTAGCCTTGGGGTGGGTTAGGTTCGGGGTGGGGGTTAGGGTTAGTTCAGGGTTGGGTTGGGTCTATGCCTTCGTGTGATCTGTAAAAGAAAAACACGAAAACACGAAAACCAGCGTAAGATCAAGTACTTTGGGGAATTCTTTTTGGGCCCTCGAAACTGAGATTTTTTAGGCCGACAATAAACGATATACTCGGCGGGACGGCCAAAAAACCTGTAGGCTCGTCAGGATGCTTCCCGTAGTTTTCCTAGAGCTTTTTGGCGTACTGTTCCGTTTCTCCATAGTCGCAGTTTGACTGTTGGTCCAATTTACCAGTTCTGACGACATGACAATTTTAACCCAAAACCCTTGAAGATCCATTAATTTTGGCACCGGTTAAACCAACTATTATAGTTCTTTTTGTTTGGCTCTCGGAGCTAAATTCTAGGCCCAATATACCTGTTTTACTCGACTGGACTGTCAAAACACCTATACTCTCCTCAAGATCCACCCCGTATTTTTCCGAGGGCTTTCTCACGCAGTTCTCAGTTTCTCTAGGGTCCCATTTTGATTTTTGTCGCAACAAATCAGTTTTCAGAAATAATTGTTGTTGGTCAGAACTGGGGCCAAAAACAAGGGGTCTATGAGGATTTTTACTGAAAACCATCATGTCCTCAAAACTGCCACATTGAACGAATAGTCTAATCTACAAACGACGTTCTGGAGAAACGGAAAAGTACGCCGGAAAGCCCCAAGAAGACTACGGGGAGCAACATAACGAGTCTGCCGGTGTTTTTTGGCCATCCCGCCTAATCAATCGCGTATTATCGGCCTAAAATATCAGTTCTGAGGGCCCAAAAGTAATTTCCCATAATATATGGTCTAAAAACCTGTATAAAGCGTAATATATTTGGTAGTTAATCTGTTATGTTGGGGGTTTGAGACCGGTGGAGCAACCTCAGTGTTTGTGCGGAGAATGCCCTTAATATGTTTTCAAGCGTAGTTGAGATGCTGTGGCCATGGGTCAATATGCAGAGACATGGCCTGACTGAGCCCCCTCTCGTACTGTTGGGATGCCCGGGCGCACGTTCCTATCTTGTCATGTTCAGGTTGGTGGACGAAGTATCATGACAGACACAGACGCGGCCAAGCTGAAGGTGTGGAACTACATTGTCTGATACCTGGTACTAGTGTAGCGTAGACTCTGTCAGTCGCCTTGTTTGTTACCCTGGCACGAATCGCTCGTGAGAGCTTCTGAACAATCTTGACACTTGAGCACATATGGTTTGTCACACGAGACCCGGCACGGATGATTTCTAAGCTAGCCGCACAGGGTAGTGCCACCGCTACCAGCATAACTCTTACCAATGCTTCCGCCTTTTCGCCGGAAGTGAGCGCTACCACTTCAAAGAACGCGATTCACATTTGTAGACGCAGGAACATTGTGCGACTATCATCCTCCCTCGCCGTATGCAACCGTCGCTCGGGCACAATGTTGGCAGGCATCCTTGAGGAAGCTCTACACAATCTTGGAGGGGCACGAACAGGGCGCTGTGCCGTTCAAGGACCTAGCAAGGTCAGCGTAGACTCATGAACGCTCGTCCGTGGTTAATCCGACGGTATGTACACGCCCGGTTACGATGCCGCCATGTGACATGTCGGCAGAGAAAACGAATGTCGGCAGAGAAAACGAAAGTGCTGGCTACTCTGCCTTTTCCCGCTTGGTTGACGTAGTCAATTGAATGACGGACTCGAATTTTTTCTTTTTCCTGATTCAACTAGCGCTTCCACAACGAACTTGGACTATAGTGCACCCTTCTCCCCGCTTTGAGCACCATGCACATTCCCTGTGTTTGCCCACGCCCGATGCCTTCTGCGTCGTTTGAATTGAGCTTTTGTGCCCCGCCCCCCTACGTGTGCCTTTCACACCAACGAACAGCGGCGTCAGTACGTTCTGTGGCTGCGACAAGAATTCCAAGATTCGGGCTCTGTTTGACATTCATGGAAACGAGGAGGGATTCGTTTCAGAAGACAACACCAAGAAATTTTTCACCGCAGTGTTCAAGGTGCGTGTACGTAACTTCGACCAACCGCGATATGTTGAGGTTGTTATCCCATGGATCCACGCTTAGGTTGAGCCCATTGTGAGGGTGTCGGAGACTTCCCACGTAGGCATAACATTCTCATCCTTCCATACTCCTCGTCCGGCACCTCGTCAGGTGTTGTTCGAGGTTGATCCCGGAGCACTTCGCCTAGCGGGGTCCGGATCTAGAGGCGAGGAAATTAACCCTTCACACTTGGCAGAGAATACCGCTACGCATGCCTTCGAAGATGCTGCCTTGAACCCCGAAGAGGGCATGAGCGTCGATGAATTCCGCAGCTGGTACTCAAGGTGCAACAAGGGTTTCACTCGTTTTTGATAGCAGCATGTGATACTTCTGTCGGCCGAAATATGTCGCCGATGCCCAAAGGGATGGCAGAGTGGGTTCTACAATATACTTCACGATCGTTGCTGTTCCTCCAATATGTGCTTGTGCGCGAGTGTGTGCTTGTGCGTGAGTGTACATGTGTGTATATATGTATGTGGACGACTCTGCTGATATGCTCTTGCGTACAGTATCAAATCAGCACCTGACAGTGTAATGTTGTCGTTTTTCCGAGCAGCTCCGCCGGACTAGCGTCGGCAGCGACGCCCGCGGGGGAAAGCGCGTTACACCTGGAAAGTGATGGCTCGTCTATCGCCTTGGATGTGGAAGAGGTACATCGCATATTCAAGCTTGGTGACATGCACGTAGCCGGATTCGTTGACGGTCTGTCGGCGACTGCGGACAATGGGAGGGTGTCATCGGACGCATTCCTTCGGTACATGTGCGGTCTAGCGGGCGTCCGAACGATGAGGGTTGGTACACATGAAGCGGTATCGGTGGCTGGGAAAATATTCAACTTGTTCGACGAGGAGAAGCAGCAGGAAGTCGAACTCCGAGTCCTTGCTAGCGGTCTTTCGGTAAGAGGCAGGTTGAGTTTGGCTGGATTCGCCGCTAACACTTTGCCAACTCGAGCAATGCGTGTTCAGCAAGCAAAGGGCATGGACCGATACAGTAGTCCAAACTGTTTTCTCCGATGCTCGCCTAAACTTGCAGATGCTCTGCAAGGGGTCCTGGAAGGACCGAGTGGCATGCTTGTTCAACCTTCTCGATACGGAGAGCCGAGGATCCCTCACGCGAGACGATATGCAGATTTACTGCTTCGCGACGTTTAAGGTGCGCGGAGTGGCTAATGTAAACGCGGTGTGATTATTTCAAGGGTAGCATATATGTTCATTCAGCCTAAGTCATCCAACCTTATTACGCCTAAACACGGATGATCACACTTCTTGTATGCTTTGCAGCTCCTGTGTGCTTCGGAGGCGAGAACAGGGGGTGCGGCGGGCCCCAGTACTCGGGCAAACATGGCGGTAGCGGAAGCGTTTCGGTCTGAACCAGATGAGAAGGGCCATGAACTGGAACGCTTAGACCGACACACGTTCTGCGGCTTGTATCCGGAGGTCTGCGGCAGAAGAGAAGGCTACCTGGTCGGCGGCAGTTGGGACAGCCGCGTTGAAATGCTCCTATCGGTAGGTATGACGTACGCCGTGTACGACAGATTCAGTCGTGTACGTAACACCGCATGCGACACACCTGCTCCCACCAATTCTTGTTTTGCTTGACGGCATTGGCCGATCCATGCCAAGTTTACTTTACCAGTATGTCTCCCCCACCTGCGCTTCTCAACGGGAGTGGGTGCCCTCGTGTTTCGTCGCTTTCGGTCTTGTACAGACTCACTTAGACCAAGCGCGGCAATGCACGCAGCTGTGCAGCACCTCTTTTGCGGAAGCCCTTAGGATGTGCAAAGAGGTTGTGAGCGACGGGGGATGTTTGACGAGGCTGGCCGTGCACGAGTGTTTTTCTCGAATACGAGCAACGATGGATAATCCAACTCAGCACTATGAGGCAGGAGACCTAGAGCTCGACGAAGAAGGAGGCGACGGTGCAGTTGCAGCGGAGCGTGTGATGGACGGTCTATTCGATGCCCTCGATGTATGCCGAACGGGGACCGTAGGCTTCTGCGAGTTTGCAAGCGGGCTTTCGGTGAGAACATCACACGTTATGTGGGAGTGCCATGGGTGGCACATATTGGAGTATTGACATACGGGGAAATTGATGTGGCGTGTCCCACCTCACCTAAGCATCGTCGTCTGTACACCCTACACATCTTCGCGTGCCCCTAGTAAATGCAGTGCTTTGGCATATTAATCTCCAACGTTGTCCCTCGTCATTGTTTGGTGAATTAATGGCCTACAACCCGTTCATATCAGCGTGCGTCATGACTGTTTGTGACGTCATGCTCTGACTTCTCCGTGATGCTTTCTGGGACCAGACGTTGTGCGGGGGGGCACGCGACGAGAAGATGGCTACGGTTTTTGGTCTGTTACGTGGTGAAGAAGGCGGAAGTGTCACGGTCAACGACGTCAGAACATATCTCACATCGGCGTTCCGAGTGATGTTCAAGCTGAAGCCTGGCCTTGAGGAACATGTGAGCGTTTTTCAACCGCACACCATTATCGACATTGATGGCAGGCTAAAGTTTGACAACATTAAGCTCCTACTGCGCATTGTGTTCTTTCGTGTCAGGTCGGCAACACCGTCGACGTTTAGCAGGTGGCACTCATTTTGCCGCTACGTCGTAGACTACGTATGCCAGGGTGTATCGATCTAAACAATGTCTTCGAAAGACTAGCGTGAAGCCGGGCCTCTATCATTTTTGAGTGTAGGGGAGCCTGTAGCCTGTCGTATTTACGGCTGAAGCTGTCCATCGCAAACAAACAAATCCGGCTTCCCCTTGTCTCTACTCCTCGCACAGTGTGGCATCTCGCCAGAAGGACTCGGTAGCGTAATTTCTATGAACGCGCTGGAAACGGTGGACCTTGGCGAGGATGGCCGAATCTCTCCGGACGACTTCGGGTCGTGGTTCGCTAATGGAGCCAATCCAACAGGCCGGGGAGGGCCAGACGAAAAGCGACTCGGACTTGGCCTTTCGACGTTGGTCCGCCCAGATGTAGAGCACCCGGGCGAAGGCACACAACTAAGTGGAGATATGGAGCATTCACGCGCTCCAGCCTTGTGGGGGGATCAACTCAAAAGGCACGGGCATAGCATGATGCGGGCGAGAAAGCTGCTGTGTCTGGACTGCTTCAATATTACCGACCTCATGGAAATGCTCGCTGAAGTAGAGGTGGCGGTGAGTTTTGGAAACGCCTCACCGAATACGCCATGGGTTTCAGCCGGTGGTACCTGGTCGTACTCAGACGGCATACGTACGCACCGCGAGCTTTTCGAAGATTGCTTTCGCCATTGCTTTGGCCGCAGATTACTGACGAAGGCCGCGTGTTATTTTTCGCTCTGTAACGTTGTACTATGTCCCGCGCCCAGTCTCACCTCATGGCTAAATTGTACCGGTATTGTTTGTCCTTTCTGAGCAGGGTTCTGTGTCTCTGGATGACTTGTGGCGATGCATTGGCTACGTCTTGCAACTGGGGGGCACTGAGGAGGGAGGGGCCGACTGGGATGAAGCCAGCTTGCTCACGGAGCGCATCCATCGCGCTTTTGAAGACAGAGACAATATGGCGGATTTCGCTGCCATCACTAGTGGCATATCGATACTGTGCAGTTCATCCGTAGAAGAAAAAGTGAG
Organism: Undaria pinnatifida; assembly: GCA_012845835.1. Taxonomy (NCBI): domain Eukaryota; class Phaeophyceae; order Laminariales; family Alariaceae; genus Undaria; species Undaria pinnatifida. Next base: position 10,882,725 of record JABAKD010000011.1, read on the forward strand.
TTTAACGTTACACATGTTGGATGTGGCTTAGGATGCTGTTCGTTGTTGATTGGGTTGGATTCGTTTTCGGTTGCTACCTTGCTTGTCTGCGGCGTCTAGCATACCTGAACCCCCCCCCGCGCTCAAGCGTTCTTCGTCTGCTGCTGCAGATACTTGTTGCGTTGTTTTTGTTCGACACAGATGCAGACGGAAAGCTGACGTTCACAGAGGTCACCATGTACATAGCGAGCGTGTTGAGGGTCATGCACGCCGTGTCGGAGGGTGTTTCAGGTGACTGCCCCTTGGTTAAAGCCGTTTCGGCACAGTCTGTCTTGACGTCTTCATAGTCCGACCAGTGCTCTTGTGCAGAGGATGGCCTCAAGAAAATGGAATGACTGTTGATATGAAGGTGCTCCCGGCTCTCCTCGTATTACTCATGTTAGCTGTCGGCGCTTAAGCCCCAAAGCCACTTTCCCTTTGCTTGCATCCCCTTTAGGCTCCTTTTGTCTCGAGCTTTTTTTTTCGAGGTTTCCTCATCATGGAAATATTTCGCAATCAAACGTCCTTGTCTTCCAATCAGCCATCTCCAATCCGGATGGGCTTGGAACTTCTCTCGCTACCCAGTGCTTCAGCCAAGCCAAGCTTTCCATCGATGCCAAGCTGGGAATTGACGGTGAGATTTAGCGCCCGCCACCAACACCTTACGCCGCCATCGCACTCTCCCCGACACCTAAACTGTCAATACACCCCCCTTGACCGCACATTCGTACATAGCACAGACGTTTTTCATTGTATTATTGGCAGTCAATGTATGATCTCTCAGTACCCTACTTTTTTTACCGCCTGGTGCAACAGATTTTCGACTGTTCTTGGGCTGAGGGCGACAGCTGGTTCATCTTATCTAGGCTGCTCAAGAACATGACGAGTTAGGTAGTGCTATGGTTATGTGTACGGCGTTTGGCAAACGTCGAGCAGGGCGTGGTACGGGTTTTGTCCCAGACTTCGTTGGTGTGGATGTTTATTTACGCCGGCCAACGATACTGGACGTTTATCCACGTTTGTTTTGGTACGATTTACACCCTTTGGTGAAAAGGAAGGACTGCCTTGGTTGGGCGAATGTGGTTACAGTTTAAATTGATTTCGTGTACAATACACATAATGTACCATTGAAGGGTAAACAGAACCAGTACTGTAGTGTCGGTAAGCACCCTGGGAGGTTTAGGTCTGTTGGCTTGCCTTTTCTTTTCTCCGGTGTGTGTCCCGACTCTTGCGGGTATTTCGGTTGTATGTGAGTGAAGACACCAAACGGGGGCCAAATTTTGTAGCCTGTATCATTAACGCCGCTCCTTACGAAATGGCTGGTACTCAAACTCCGTGTGGGGCTTGAAACAAAAAGAAGAGCGCCCAACAGGCAACCTTGTCTTTAAGCAAGATATCGGTAGGTCCCTGGTAAACTACGTTAAGTAATTAGGCTGGTGTACTCTGTTGTCGTTCATAGGGAGCATGTTTGACCTGACAGCGGCAGCGGTATTAGGAAGCTAAGCGGCCGGCACGAATATACTGTACCAGTACGTGCTCGCGTTTTTTTTATTGCAACTAAGGGAAAAGACGGAGACCCTAAGCCGTGTAGAGAGTGTATGGATTGGATGAACTCGTGAGTTTCGCGCGGTGTCCAACCAAAGGGAAAGGCGAAAAAACGGATTCACAAAGAGCTCTAATCAAGAGGGGGGATGAGCGTTGGGGAAAAGCCCGTTGTGTACGGCGCAGAACGTCAATTCCGATGCAGTCACAAACTGCTACCGGAACGATGGGTGGGGGCGGGATACGAAAGTTAGGAGTCCGAAGACGCCATCAGCATTGGTGTGGCACCTCGATATATCAGTGGCGAGGTTGGTTCCACAGCATAGAAAGGGAAATCAAGCAAACAGTGTGCCAGGATGATACGATAGCGAGAAAGTTGTCGTGCGACCGGCGACATCTCCGAGCGCACGGCACCATGTGCTAAACCAGTAACGGCGGAATACGGTAGCCACACGCTTCGCATGGATTGATCTCTGGTCCAATCCCGTTCGCAGGGGACAGGACAACCCCTTAGAGTAGCGAAACATATAAAAGTAGTATTTAACATAGTACTATCGTGTTTTTTTCACCAGGCGTTGGGTGTTCGCGTCGGCCTCGCGGCGCCGCCGGGCTCGTTTGACGGTGGGCCGCCCGGGAAGCGCGCCCCCGGGGCCCTGCGCTCGCGAAGCCGGATGAACCGAGCCAGTTTCGCGGGGGCGCCCCGAGGCCCCACCGTGCCAGAGCGGGCCGCGTGAAACCCGCTCCGCGCGCTGTGTGCCCAAGACATAAAAAGAGACAGTTCAGCGCACACGCGAGAAACGCCCCGCCGCTCACACGCATTTGCCCTATGAGCAACGAACGCCGATTTGCCCCGCGCATCAAAGGCCCCGCCGGCACGATCGAGCACCGTGCAGACAGCCCCGAAGAGGCAAGACAAGCGCACGCGACGCGCGACCGACGAACGCCCCTTTCCTGCCCCATCCTAGCACCCGCACACGAGATCATGCGCAGCGTCAGAGCACCGTCCCGGACACAAAAAGCAACTCGCCTTCTCGGGCTTAGCAGCACTATTGGTGTGCACCGTTCGCGCGAACGTACCAACACACTCGAGCTGAAGGTGGGGAGCAGGTTGCAGGGAGGGGCCTCTGTCACGCAAAAACTCAGTCTAGGTTGCCTCGTGCGCCAACTTTTGTGAGCACACAAGGTACGGCACATCATGATATAAAAGGCACAACGCACCTTATATTCTCGCCTACGCACGAAATTCGAACCAAGCGCCCATCTTTTGGAGAGCTTCCTCAGGTGCCGTGACCACGGGCGCAAAACCCTTGCCCACGCTGAACGCGCAGCAGGGAACGAGTCTCCTCGACTCGGAGAGGTCGGCGTTGCCGGTTTATGTCGCGGCTTGACGCGTATCGGCTGAGAGAGGGCGGCGGGAGCTGGGGTGCTCTTGTCGTACTATTGGGGCAATGTGGACCTGGAGACCGACTACTGCTACGCAGGGGTGCCTCTGGCTCTGTAATGGTCACTCACGCGACGGTTGCTTGGATGTTACATCTCTGGTACTAGTTGCTTGCTGTCCGCCGGATACCTTCTGACAGTGAGCTCTCCCGCCCCACTTCGGAAAGATGCACACAATCGGACCAATGCAACGTACTGATCACGGCAATAAGCCTCTAGCAACAATACGGGAGTATTCTACCTGACAATTGTCCGATGTACCATACATACTCCTACGGTCCAATGTATCACCCTTAGGTGTGTACAATCTACCGAACTACCACAGCACCACAAAGAGTATTCCTATGTGCTAGCTCGGCAACCTCAGATCGACAGTTCCGCTATTCAAATAATCCAATCAGATGTTCTATCGCAACTCAATCGATACACACAGCCGCTATCACAAACACGCCCCTGCTCTCAGTTGCTATCCGGAGCTCTGTGGAAATAATAAAGCTGCTTCCCTACTACGTACGGCTAAGAAATTGAGTACCCACCGAGGACCTGCTCAAGAGGCAGACCTGCAGGGGGCACTCTGTGTTCCCACTCAAAAGCTTAAGACTTACCCGGAATCCACAAACCCTACAGAACACAACCTTGGTAATTTTCGCGCAAAAAATCGAAGATCTGACCTGCCTGTGTTCAACATTAACCAGAACCTGACGAAAAAACTGGATCCTACACTATAACCAAGTAGTTTGAAGGAAATAACGTATCTTGCTCATTTTTACGCACAAAGGTCCAAATAAATGTCCACGCTGTTTTTGAGAGATGGACCCTGATTTTTGGCACACGTGTTCTACATGCCCATTCCGAGGCCTGACCGTCGGGGGGGGGTTCTTTTTTTTTTTCGCCGAAACATCTTGGTCTAAGGTGGGCCACCTTTTCCAAAAAATCATAACTAACGAAAAATCTGACAAAAAAAAAAAAGAAAAAAACGACAGGTAGGTGAGGTCTTCGTAATGACACATACATATTAGACGTGCAAAATTTCACGATCTGAATCGAAAAAACGGCGTGGACAATCGCCGGGGAATACATTTGTTTTTTTTGCTTGAACCAGCCTGTAACATTTACGTCAAATGTTAATTGTTCCGGTATCCGAGGTCGGTGTGAACAAATGCACTCCCAGCTTACTTAGCGATAGCGCAGCAGCGCAGCGCCGTGCGGTGCCGTGCCCTGCGGTGCTGTGCCGTGCTACGCTGTGCAATTCGTACTTACACCAGTACGAGGTATCACGCGAAGTACCAGGTACCAGGTGCCCGTATGTGCGTGTGTACACCTTTGTTTTGCTTTCTGCACTATTGATTGTCCTCTCTCGGTCCTCTTTCTTTATGTTTTTTTTCACAAATTGCACCCGAGCTGCCGATCGGGGTGTGACATCGCCAGCAAGTACATTGCGCACCACAGGGTAATCAGTCTCTGCACAAGTATCTCTTGGCATTACCAAGTCGCTCGTTACACCAAATCACGGACCGCTTTTCTCTGCCCCCTTCACATTTAATATTTTGCTGTATTCTTATTTGCTCGAGCGTAGCGGGCGGCGTCAATCGCCCGCGTAGAGGAGTCCTTGTAAATATACATAATAAATATATATAAAATCATTCCTTGAATATCGAGTCATTCCTTGGTGTCATGGACTTTGGTCAGGATTTTTTTGTCTTGGCCTAAGTATGCGATTCGCGGAACTGGAATTCTCGGTCGAATATGGCTTGGTTCGAGCGCCGCCTTCGGGGGGCGGCTCCAACGCCCCTCGCCCTGCCGTGTCCGTTCCGCACATCGACGTGAACGCGGACGGGTGCCGAGCGAGACGAGCGAGTGTCGAAGAGGAATTTTGGAAAAATTGTTGAATCTTAATGGCTGCAACGCCTGAATGATTTACAAAATTGGCATCATTTCCAAACGGTACGTGATAATGTTTGGAGTTTTGCGTACCGGGTGAGAACAGCAGTATGTACGACGAGCATGAACGCCAACTGACAACATTGGCAAACACACAACATCAGGTGCAGCAGCAGTAGCCGAAGGGCGAAACTTCTAGCACATACTGCAGCAACTAGTAGCAACCAGAACCACAGCAGATAGCTCAAAGTGCAGTACGAGTGCAGTTGGCAAGTTTAGTCGTACACGCATCACTCTGTCCAATAGTCTATATATAATAACAGCATCTCGAGACAAAACCAAGCAGGCAGAAGAGCCGTCTCTTCGGCCTTTGGCCTTGGCTTTAGCACGGCCGCTGACACTCCAGGCAGCCTCTGCTGTAGGCATGAACGAGTGCGGTTGATTCGCAGCGAACTGTCCCGCTGTGCTCGCTTCTATATGGCCATTGTCCATGCCATTTCATGTCACCTCCCTTCTGTTTTGAGCTCGTCGTCGTGCCATCGAGGTACGAGGAAACCCGTACGTACTGGGTGAGAACAGCAGCATGTACGACGAGCATGAACGCCAACTGACAACATTGGCAAACACACAACATCAGGTGCAGCAGCAGTAGCCGAAGGGCGAAACTTCTAGCACATACAGCAGCAACTAGTAGCAACCAGAACCACAGCAGATAGCTCAAAGTGCAGTACGAGTGCCGTTGGCAAGTTTAGTCGTACACGCATCACTCTGTCTAATATATAACAACCGTTTTACGTTCATATTGATGGAGAAAAAAATACCAGGTATTACATTTATTTCCTGTAAGAATGATACGTCGTACGAGCGGACGTTCTGGTTCTGGTGCCGTGAGACCATCGAGCACACCGCATGTTTTACCCAAGCAAGAGCCAACAAGAGGCAGCGCACAGGGGCCCCCAACACAGAGACACGTGACAAACACGGCCAGCTGTCGATCGCGTGATTCGCCGGTAGTCCGTGCTTCGGTGGGTGTATCGGAAGTCGTTCGTAGTACTGCTGTAGATCGTCGAAAAACCACGTGGCATCGTGCTGGTGGCAAGACTCGCCAGTAGACCCCCCAAAATTTATTTACCTTTTCTTTTTCTTGGCCCCATGCACCCATTTCCTTTCCTTTCTCTTCTTTGTTTCTTTTTTCCAATTGACTTGCGTCTGTTGTGCGCATGCGTAGTGATAGATACCACGTGTTATATATACGTGGTAGTCTTTCTTGGTTGGCAAGCGGTATAGTCGGCTTTTCCAGGCGCGAGTAATGAGACGTATGCACCGGTATGGACCTGGCACATCGTAGACTGACTCCCGATTTCACTTTTATATGTTTCTGGTGGAGGCATGAATTGCGTCAGCTGTGATTTATGCGTGTACCACCTTTGGTTTGTGTTTTTCCCCTAGGGTATTCCTCAGCTCCAGAGTGACTGGAGCCTGTTCTGTGACCACGGACTTGATTATGCGAGTTAATGTGAGAACGACAACAACAACAACAACTGAAATATTGCCTGTTTCTTGACCTTTCAGCTGCTTCCTGCAAACTTGGTTTTTCTGCCAACACGATTTTGAACTTTTTCGCGATTTTTTCTTCCTTTTTGTCTAGTAAGTTGAACTTCCTACTGCCGCTAATTTACCGCCTGTGCATTAGTTGCGGAACGGTCCAGCTTTAGCTTTTCTTTGATTCGCACCATTTATTTGTTTTGTACTTGACGAAGCTTCAGCGGCTGAGATCTGGGCTTGGCTCATCAGCTCAACACCGCCCAGCACCCCCTTACAGCAACGAAGCGCCGTGCAGTGCCCTGCGATCCCCTGCGGCTCAGCTCAGCAGCGCACCGCTAGCTCAGCAGAGCGACGCGCTATGCTTTGCCGTGCTCTGCCGTCGCGGTCGTTCATTATTCATGGTATCTAAAACTCCGCGTACGCTGATACTTAGGTATCTGGCGCTTTATTCTATACATATCGCGTCAACCATCGTCATATCATACAATATGGGGGAGGGAATGTAGTCTCTATGCAAAGATCCTGTTTTTTTTAATCATTGGTCAGCCGGCCGCCCCAGTGGTCTATCTAGTGGTTTTACCCTCGAATACTACTAACGTTTGGTTGTCCTTGAGTTCGACACCCACCACGGTGAGATTTGACTTTATTTGCAAAAATGCAAGAAAAAAAAAAACAGGCATCAATCAACTGCTGAGAGCGCCTAGCAGCGTGGGTTGGTTCGACGCGACTCGACGAGGGAAGAAAATGCTGGATTCTCCTGGCGGTAAAAATGAAAGCACGGGCCGAAGTGGGGAGGGAGGAGGAGGGCCCGCTATTGACCCCGGATCTGAGTTACTACTGGGAGGGAGCGCGAGAGTGGTGCGGGGATAATAAATGGGATGAAGAAAAAAATGTTGCAAAGGTATATTATTATTACTACCAGTAAATAATATGTCAGTCTCTAGGAAATATGCACGGCACTATCAGCAGTCGTCATGGTAGAGACACTCCGGATATTATGCATTGAGGGGACGCGTCCAATTTCGACAACGTGAAAGCCCCCACGAAGAAAAGACAGCAGACACACATATCCCGCCTTCCCGAGAAAAAACAGAGAAGAACCGCTACGCCAACCTCCCGTACGAGCAAAGCCACCCCCGCACCAATCTTAGACAACGCCGCCTCAAGGAGAGATCGCCCTCCTCTTCTACGTTTTCCTCATCGCCCGCGACCACGCAGACCAATCAATGCGACAACCTTCACGTAACAAACAAAGCAATCTTCTTCCAAAACCTCGCCGGCTGACATGTCCTCATGTCGACGTTTGATGCAAACCGACTTTGCATCCTGTCGACTTCGAACCTCCATTGCCACGGGGACAGCAGTGCAGTCTCTTCATTAATGCCAAGGCCTCTTTTGTTTCGCCTAGAGAGGCGACGCAGGTTCTCAATAGTACTCTTTTCGGTATCTTTGTTTGATAGACGCCAACTTTTACTTGACGGCGCATTTAACAGTTTGTTTCGTCTATCCTTGCCTTCTTTGTTGTATAATATTACGTTTTTTCTTTTGTCAAAGCATGACTTTCAGAATCCCATGTTCGTATTAAACCCTAGGCATTACTTTAAAGTTCAATGCATGCCAAATCGGACAGCTACACCTTAAGTTGTCGAAGTGCTGCCCTGCCCATGCGGAGCCCTTGTATATATATAATCCTTCTTTGATTTCAGGGATTCCGTCAGGAGGTTTTTTTCGTCTCGGGCTAAGCATGCGATTCGCGGAACAACTCTAATTCTCGGTCAAATAGCTTCGTTCGAGCGCCGGCTTCGGGGGGCGGCTCCAACGTCCTTCGCCCTGCCGTGTCCGTTCCGCACATCGACGTGAACGCGGACGGATGCCGAGCGAGACAAGCGAGAGGTTGCAAAAATACCGTCTGTCGAGGAGGAATTCCGGAGATCTTGGTTGTATCTTAATGTCTGCAGCACCTGGATGATTTACAAAATTGGCATCATTTCCAAACGGCAGTTGCTAATGTTTGGATTTTTGCGGTGGCATACGCTCGAGCGTTTGTTTCGCTTTTGATGTCTGCAGGGCTGGAGCGTTTGTTTTGGTTTTATCTGATAAAATGTTAATAGAATACGCGCCAACAACAACGTACAACAACGATGGACAACCTACAAAAAGAAGAAGTAAACAAATAACGCGCGAGCGATGAAGACTAAGTGCTTTTCGTAGGTACGAATGTACATACTACGACATCTGCGAAAGGTTCCCTACGGCCGGCAACGAAGACGGGGATACAACTTTGATTTGGAAGCAAAATTAGACGGACACCCTTCACAAACAAATAAAAAATCCCTAGATAACGTACATGATGCAAATGACCAGCCGAATTGCGACCGCATAAATAATTGCGAGCTTAGTAGGCTTCGACCCAATAGGCCAAGGTTTTTTGCGCGACCTATTACGCAAATAATACCTAGCCAAATTGCGGTTGTTTTGTTTGATGCCTGCAGGGCTTGAACGAATAAAACACGGGAAAGTGCGAGTAGTTGTGAAGAATGCGATGCAAGAAGATTAGAAAGGCTGCAAGACGAACATGATACGTCCAGAAGAACGCGTGTTATACCACCAGTAGTAGTAGATCGCTCTAATTCGTTTTTTTTATTATTGCGTTTGGTGCTGTTGTAGTGTTCATCATTTTGAGCGTGCTTTGTCTGCACGTCAACCTGATATAAGACCTATTTAAGCCTGACGATAGGCCCATATAATAATTAGATCTAAACCGAATTAAGCCCTATCGTCTTTAAATAAATGTGAAAAAAAATAGGGGAATGTTTAGACGGCAAATTTGGGATGTACCGGGCCAGCTTTTTATAATTTAATTCCTAAATTCCGCGGGCGAAGCCCGTGGAATTTTTGTGGAAACCCCTATCGTATGTAGACTAGTCTAAAGGGAAAAAAAACAGAGTTTTGGGTGCATGCCGCAAGGGATAACAGCCGCTCTGTGCCGCCATATCCCCTATTGTGTCGACTACGAGTGTGGAACGGGTGTTGACTAGGTTGCCTGTCCATCAGAATGTCACGCACGGCCGTGGTAGTCGTCTATGCAACGAGTGCAATGCTGCTGTAGAGTGCTATATTCTGGCGATATCTTTTTTACCGTTTGGTAGGATACGCGGAAGATGTGGCACCTCGGGACTCGAGACGTACAGCATGCGGAAGGTTCACGAATAAATACAGCAGCATGATGAATTCCGGACGGAGAGTACATATTGTCCTACCATATAGCCTGGTGTGTAGCAGGTGCAGTATAGTACGAGTACCGATGGTAATAATCTTCAGTTGCAATCCGTACGTGTGCATGCGGCCTTTCGTGGGCCACACCACTGAGACGAGACATGGGCCCATACAACGCACGTACGAATACGCATGTATGTGTGAGGCTTGCACTGGCTTATACCGCAGCCTGGATTAGCTGCCTGTGTACGCTCCTCATGCCATACTAAACACACTTCGCCTTTCTACCTTCGGCATTGCCCCCTGTAGGTATCGTTTGCTTTGCGCGCATGCACAGACGGCGACGACGCGGCCTCGACGTGTCAAAGCTTGACTGGAATCATATTTGTATCTGAAAATTATTCCTGCTCAGACCTCCTGCCCATCAGCCGTGGGTCCACGCTAGCCAAACCTGGGCGCTACTGGTTGGCACGTGCTACACGTCTGCGTAGGAATATCAAACGGCAGCCTCCCACTTAAGCGTTCGATCTTACTTTTGGCGGCACTCCGCCCACAATTCCACCTCTCACGTCAGTGTTGCCAACGTCACCGTCTTCTCTAGTCCCTCGGTCGTCACATCACCCACTCTCCTCCCTAACACCAACACCCCATAACAAAAGGTAGACTGCCCCCTCCACCTCTACCCCGTTTACAGCACAAGCGAAGCCAGACGGTTCTGGTCATGCTTGAGCTGTTTGCGACGCAGGGACCCTCGGAAGAGTGGTGTTCTTGCTGGTGTTGTTGCTATATTGCCCGCTTCGCGTCAACGTCTTTCTTGAATTCCTGCGAAAAAGTTGCACTCGCAGCGTTCCACCTCTAGTCGGTCGGCCAGCACCTCGTTCTGGAATTGCTACAGCTTCATTCCGGCTCGCCGCAAAGGCAGTGAAGTCCAGTACCTGCGGAGTTTTCCCTTTCGAGATACTAAGGTGGCGAAAGGCTTGACGATAGTGTCCCGGCAGACATCCTGCTAACGGCGCGAACAGATCAAACAGCAGGGAGGACACAGGGGATGGCAACACGAGGGGTTATCTGTCACTGAAAACTCAATGCTATCATAACGCCGCAATTCGAAGTGGGAACGGAATAAAGGCAGGCAGTATACATTGCGTCCAAAGAACGATGCACGAATGCAGCTCCATACAGAGCAGCTGGTGTTCAACCGTCACCTCCAGATGTAGCGAAAAAAATGCAAACCCCACGCTGGTCTCGCTAACAATCCGCGCGGCCACTAGCCCAGAAAAAATCCACGGCATGTTATATCTTCTTCAATCCCACCATTGAAAAGTGGGGTCGACTACCACGAGGCTGTATCTCCAGAAAATTGTCTATCAGCAGAGAGCGTAAACCCCTAGCAAACGCTAGCAACTCCGAGTCCGTGTCCCTGTGCCGTCGTTGGAATTACTGGGGATTTTAGCGTCGACAACGATCCTTGAGAGGGGTGGCCAGAACTAGAGTTCACCGCGGCTGGTTTGGACGCAGAGCGAGCGACTGTAATTGAATTACGAGCGAAAGCGACCCATAAATAGTGCTGCCTACTTGGTACATTGCAACTCTCCGTTGTGCTTAGCACGCCCCCCTCCGGCATATGCCTACTGTACTACTTCGCTAAATATGAAGACATCATACGCGATGGCACGCAAACAATAGTTTTCGACGATGCTGACTGCGCCCAGGTGAGTTGAGTTATTAATTGACGATCTCCAAAGATCCCAACCATACCGAAGTCGCATTTTTATTGCGGTCGTGACAGTGAGCCAATTATAGTCAATGCGGTCAAACTTTGTGTGGCGCCGTACAACGGTATAGCCCCAATGATCTACGAAGCAATCGAGCCGCCCTGTCCAAGATATTCCTTTGTATTGTCTACCCATAGCTATGCAGCCCCCCCCCGTCCCCCCCGGCGCAAGCACGTCTAGACTTGTTTATATACTATAGTAAATCCTATATATAAAGTGGGCACACAGGGGGTAGTACAATCCACGTAGCCCCTGCTCAACAGTACCGCAGCCCGCAGCCGCGGTACCGTCCGTAGCAGAGGAGCGAGAGAGCGAGAGCTTGGGGAGAGCGGTCACGATGAGCACAGTCTCCGTGGGGAGGGGATTCCTATCACCAACCCCCTTCGACAAAACGGCTTGGCTCAACCGCGTCTGCCGAGAGCGAGCGGATGGCATGGGGTTTGTTTGCCGCTGCGGACACAACTTCGGCGACGGTTCAGGAGTCGACGAGGGCACCGCCTTGCGGCATGAGGCTTCGCACAAGCACGAAGAGTGAGTGTAGAGGAATGAGGATCAGTTTGTGAGATTGCCTTGGTTACATAATAGTATAATCTGCCTCGCAGCAGCAGCAGCAGCAGCAGCAATACGTAGCAAGAACAACAACACACACCACACACCAAGGTTGGACGCACAAGAGTGTGCGAATGCGGAGCCCTCGCGATGCAACTGCCGTCGTGTTGCACACACCAAACGTTGTTGTACTGCTGCCCGTGTAGCTGGCAGCGGCAGCTGCGTATGTGTTGTGCTGCATACCATGCAACTGGAAGCAGCAGTAGCGGCAGCCTCACCAGCAGAGGCAGAAGCCGCAGCGGTAGCTGAGCAGCATGACAACTTGTGACAACGTCAACTTGACAACGTTTGAGAAAAAAAATGCGCGAAATGCAGACCGGCACCACCCACAAGGCTGTGCGCCACGGGGATATTCGTGCCTCTGCAGAACTGGCCTTTACATCGGTGTCCCCTGCCTTTGCCTGCCACTTTCCGCACGCCCATCGCATGCGAGCAGATCGCGTTCGCCTGTTGCGAAAATCGCTCAGAAGAATACTCGTGGCGACTGGGTTTGCACCACGTGCCAGCACTATTTCGGCTCCGGTGAAGGGCTGACCCAGTTTCATGTGAACCAGCACGAGAGGTCGACCGCACACATGTGAGGGCGATGGCGGTCGGTGTCCGTAGTTGCATACTCGAGTAATTTGGACTGCTCACTTTGTGCTTGCCAACATTTCAAGACCTCGCAAGACCCGTTACTTTGTCCATCCTCGCTGCACGCATGTCGCGCAAAGTATCAATGCGTGCATGCAGCTTTGTCGATGTGTGCGAATGCGTCACCAACTACGCAACTTGACACAGTATGAACAGTAGAACGTTTAGATCATTATTCCGTCTCTCAACGGCGGATCAATCAATATTTACTCACATCCGCAGGTGTGGTGCTGAAGCTAAGCGTCAGAGGAATACAATGCTGAGGTTTTTTAAACCGACGAGCACTACGGGCGGCGGGAAGGGGTCGAGGGACGTGATGGATAGCAGCGGTGGCGCAAGCAGTGACGTTGAGGTGCTCTCGACGGGAGTTGCAGGCGGGCGTGAGGGCGGAACAGGCGCGGGTAGCGACGCTGAGGTGGTTGCGACGGAAGTTGCAGGCGGGGGTGGAGGCGGAGCGGGCGCAAGCAGTGACGTTGAGGTGCTCTCGACGGGAGTTGCAGGCGGGCGTGAGGGCGGAACGGGTACGGGTAGCGACGGTGAGGTGGTTGCGACGGGAGTTGTGAACGGGCGTGAGGGTTGTGAGGGCGCGGGCAGCGAAATGGATGGAGCTTTCTCCGACGCTGCACACGAGAGTGGTTCGACCGATATGGTGCAAAACCCCCTCTGCTGCGCGGGATTGCGTCCGAATGTTCGGGAGCCTGTTATCCAACACTACCCAGCAGCTTTGCATGGTGTCGTCAAAAAGGGGCTGTCGTGGGAGGCTCGGATAGACACGAATGGCGTGACTCTTTTCGCCGTGGAATTCGTCTCCCGCGGCATCCTGAGCCCAGGTTGTGCTGGAGCAGTGGAAGAACCAGGAGGCATGTGCGAGCCGTGTGTGGAAATCAAGGGCAGTAAGGTTTACCGCGGTGAGACCACGTAGCGAAAAAAAATGCGAAATAGGAAGGCACAACTAGGAAGGCAAGATAATTTAACTGCCGTACCCTCATTTCACCACACATGCACTTTTTTTTAATTGGATTGTTCCCTCTGCACCCCTTCCGTCTTGGAGCAGATCTGGTCCAACGATCATCGTTGGAGCCAGAAGACTCAAGTTTGAAGCACCTTGCTCTAGATTTGTTGACTCCTCACCAGCAACGAGGCAGGCTGACGCGGTGGAAGAAGAAGTTCGAAGTGCAGAAACTGTACACTTTGAATCAACTCAGGAAGTGCGCGGCTTTGCATGGTCGTGTTGCACTCGCGAAGAGTATCTTCATTTACATGGCAGACAATGACGTGCATGGCGTTCGAAGATTGATGGCTCAAGCGCGGCGAGACGGCTTGTCGCTGAGTGGTATCATGCATAGGTTAGAGCAGACGGTGAATGGCAAGTATAGTGCCAAAGGGTTCAGCGAGGATGAGTTTGACTTGGCAATACTCTCCATGCGGCTTGGAGGACAAACGGCATTGCATGCTTTGCACAAAGCAGCAGGGTTCCCGGGGGCATCGACGTTGTACGCGAAGATCAGGGAGCGTTCGGTGAGCAACAGGGGGTTGGAACGTTGAGGATCACACCAAGAACAATCAGTAGCCCTTTTAGCCGTTCGCACAAGTTGGTTTGCAGTGAGACAAGCTCGGTATTGTGTTGTCTGTTTCTTGTCACGTCCTTTGCTCTGACGCCGAGATCTTGTCTGCCACGCCCTGTGTCCATTTCCACCATTGCAGATGAAGTTTGTCGTGTGCGCCTCGCTTGAGAAGGACTGCCTGGTTGCGGCAATCACCGCCAACCTTGAGCGCTTTTCGCGGCTGTACGATGGCGAAAGGAGAGTGGTCATTCTGGAAATCGACGAGATTGCAACGGAGCCGCGTGCAAGATAGTACGGTCTTACGGACGAGGTGCGTATTGGGAGCTTCGTGTTTGTGTCGCGCACGCCATTTTTAAGTCCCACAGGTTGCGAGGCGTCTCGCGTAGACGTTACCCACCGTTTGCAATGCAGCTCTGGATGCGTTTCGTGCTGGCCGAGCAAGTGTTTCCATCAGTCAGATTTTGATTCGTTTCCCACACCACAAATGGTGATTCCCTACAATGTTTGACATCAGATTTTGGGTCTGTGCGTGCAGCACACCCCTCCCAAGAGTACCAAGTTCGACCTTGACAACCTTGAAGACCTTTCCGGCCGGCTCAACGAGGGGCACTCGCATATTGGGAGCGAACACACCGTCATCTCCGCTTGCGCTCTTGGAGATACTCCGCACCACGCGATACCAGTCGTGGCGTTCGCCAGCTGCAAGGCTCGTAACCCAGGGCAGCAGCAACTCGTCTTTGAAACGGTAAGACACTGTATCATTGTCTCCCTTGTGGAGGTACCCGGGAAACTGTGCCTCCAGTTAATATGGTTGATGATAACGCGGAAGCCGAGGGGTGAGATTCTGTCCATGCCCCCCACCCGTCCACTCAACCATGATATCTACGTTTTATTGAAAGTCGGTGCCGGCCTCGCACGTTGACGCAGATACTGGAAGTGTGGAACGATCGGTTCGCTCCCACCAACGGCCCCATCGTGCTCGTGGCTTCAGATGGGGACGGCGTGAGGCGCCGGTTGCTCTACAACTTCACCAGCAGTGTCACGTCCGAGAAGTTCGCTGAGTTCGACCTCCTCGACGCCACGACTAGCGAGCACGGCGTGGTACAGTGCTTCGATCTGAAGCACAACCTGAAGCGGCTTCGCACGAGGGACATTTCGAAGAGAGGGGTGAAGATATCGGCGAGCGCGCTTCCGCTTAACTGTGACAGCTTTCCACAGCTATTTCGGTGGTACGACTGCAAGCCGAACGACACATACAGGACCTTGCTCAACCCGGACGACAGGTACGTAAGTTTGTCGTCGCGTAGAATAGATGGTCTGCTCGGCTCTCTCCCGTCAAGTCTTCGTAGCTGTGCGATAGCCAGCCGCAAAAGGATAGCACAACCGCACCGCCGCAGATAGTCAGCATCAACTTGCCAGCGAGACTAATAAGTATATTTTGGTATGCGGTTGGCTGTTCCTATTTTCGTGCGGTATCGTTTTGTTCGTCTCTTAGGCAGAACGTCGGGCTTGCGATGAAGATGGAATCGAAGCAGGTGGAAGTGGCGAACGCCGACCAGGGTCGGCTGAGTGAGTTGGTAACGATGCCCGCCTTGGCCGTGCTACACCGCGATCTGAAGGTGAGAATCCAACCATTTATGTTTCCTTGTTTGGACATGAATGAGCGTTGCAGCGTCTGCTTCAGGCTGATCGTGCAGACGATTGAAAGCGGGAAGAGGTGTATGTGGGGCTCTCGACGATGGCTCTGCTCGAGCCTCTCACTTTCGTTTCCTGTGCCCAAAATCGTTCCCAAACGCTGTGCCCAGCTTAGGTGAAAGCGGTTATTGCCGAGAAGCTTCTCGCCGTCTTGTGCGACCCGTCCAAGACCGTGCGAGAGCTTCTGGAAGGGCTCTCGTGCGTCGCGCATTTGCTGTTCATCCTCTACCGTGCTCTCCGGACTGCCACGATGACGGGGCAGCTCTACCATGACTTGCAAGCGACGATTTGTGGCATCTTCTACGTTGTGCTCAAAGTACAGCAGGACTGCAGGGCAACGCCGGTGTTTCTCTGGCAGATTGGCACGGATGCGCTTGAGAACCTTTTCGCAGTGGTGCGAACCCTGATTCACGGCAGCAACATCGACGGGAAGGAACTCGGCGACCGTCTGGGCGCTGCTGTCGCGCTGGAGGAAATCTACGCCAAGCACCCGAGCTGGGCTAGGAAATCTCGGCGCTTGAGCTTGGCCTGCTTGGGCGAGATCGACCACATGAACGTGAGGACTTGGCGGGAGGCCGGACCAGGCGGGAGCTGCGACGTGCGGCAGGTGAAGGTGGTTGGATGCTGGAACGAGGGGCGGAGAAACGCAATTCGTGTTCTGCAGGACCACGAGGAGTACACCGGCGTATCACAGGCCACGTTCGACGACTTCAAGGATAAGGGCATCACCATGTTCTTTCCGTTCGGGTAAGCACTCCCGTACTTCGGTTGGTTATAATTTGGCTCTATTCCGTCCGTCGCCTTCTCGGGCGTAGAGGGTTTTTGGCGGCCAGTTTAGGTTTCGTGAGAAGTTGGAACCACAAATACATGCCGTGTTTCAAGACTTGTTCCAACAACGTCAGCGGTCTGCGTTCTGCCTGCTAACAATTGGTGTTTATCAAGGGTCGCGGATGCTTGTCACACTGTTCTGAATGCAACTGCCCACCATTCCCGCACTCCCCCTCCAGAACCAACAAAGAAATGCCTGGCGTGCGGGCCGAAGACGGCACCGACGCATGTGACGAGGAGGAGCGTGTCGTCGGTCAGGCAGCATCGCCAAGTGACGGTGGCGGGGACTCCGACAACGCTGAACTCCGAGAGGTGCTGGACACGGAGGGAGAAGAGTCAAGCTCATCTACCCACAGCCCATTTGTGCAAGTGGGCGCGAAGAAGGTGCGAGGGACTTTTATTTTCCCAACTTGGCCAAGCAACAAATATTCGCCCAGTGAACACCATGTGACCGCACCACCAACCATCTTGCACACAACGTGTTTAGGCGTGCTTTGTCGATCGACTGAAGCAAATTATGTCTAACGTAGAACTTGGTTGGAATCAACTTGTTGGAATAGTCAATCATGCACCGTTGCAGTACACGCAGCTGCAAGCAAACCTGATCCCGAACTCTATTTTACACGTGCCCTGCTGTTTGTCGGCCACGGCGCGTATCTTTCGGTGTTATTTTTCGTTAATGATAGATCTTCAAGGCCTCCGCGGTTAAAGAGTATACTGGGCCTCACGCCGGCAAGGCCTCCAGAGATCGGCTCGCACGTGTGCGGGCGTTCACGACGCCCGCAGGCGCACGCCTGGCCGCGGGTAGCACTTGCTTGGATGACTCGGGCACAGCGTTGCAGATCGGCTCCCCGTTTGCGGCGCTATTCAGGCTTCGCGCAGGACGTCACCAACCCGTGAGCTACTGTGTCGGGGTTCTAGTGGTATCTGCGCCACCAGCAGCTGGCGGCGAGGCCGCAGATGGTCAGGTGGTCAAAGGGCAGCTAATGAGGATGAGGCTGGTCGGAGGTGACGGCGATGGTTCGACGTTTGAGTGGGAGGACCGAAAGCTGCACACAGCGACTACTTACAGCTGCTCTCTTGCCCTTGTCGAGGAACTGGACCCGACGTTGGAGATGGGCAAGCAGACGTACGTGTTCAGCATGGACGAGTTGATCACCACACAGCACGTGCTTCAAGCTGAAGTGGAAAGGGTACAAGGCTGGGCGGCGGTTCCTGACGTGCGACCACCACCACGCAACCAAGTCACCCCTCTTCCTCTTCATGACAACCTCACTTGCATGGCGGGCGGGGCTCTCGGGGCGGAGGAAGTAAAGCGCTCGAAGAAACGGCGGTTTAGTCTTGTTGAAGGAGGGGGAGGGGCTTCGGGGAGTGAATAATAAGTACCATGCAAGACAAATTGCTATTATTTGTGGATGGGTGTTGCACGTGGTGAAGGTGATTCCACCGCCGTAGGCTCATCGACAGCCCCTCTTCGGTATGTTGCCGGCTTGACTAAGCTTGGAATGATGACGGTTCGACGCATGGGTATGTGTCATTTGGTTGTGTCATTTCGCTACATTCGACCGAGGTCAAATGTCGTGGACTTGTCGCAGAGGCTAGAGAAGTTCTAAGCTACTTGTAGCTGAGGGGTTGTCCCCAAGCACTACTGCTGTACTTCAAGACTTGAAAACCAAATAAGAGTGTCCCCAGCCCACCACAGCTTATTTCAGTACATGACGTGGCAATCTACACCTTCCTAGTAACAAGGTCCTGCTTGCACGTCGTGCCGTGAACACCACCACACGCAAGCACACGCAATGGAGAAGGAGAAAGCCAAAAGAAAGCTTGAGAAAGCCTGTAAGAAAATATAAAAAAAAAAACTTTTTTCACACCCCTCCCGGGGGGGGGGGGGGGGTAGGGTTAGGTGTCGGATTTTTTTTTTTTCGTGCGCCCTTGCCTGAGGCTGTAATTTTCCGATGACATTTTTTCGTTTGGTTTGTGCCCGACGTAGCCCATGGCCGGAGCTGCTGCAGTTTACGACCCTGTTGCCTCTCGCGTGAATGCCTACATTTCGAGGGTGGAATATTGAACCGGGTTGAGGGCCAGTCCTGCTGTGCTGCTGTACTGACTGCCAGACTGAGGCACACCGAGGGCGGCAGACGCCCGCGAGGTATCCTACATATGAACCGAGTCTGGAGATCGAAGCACTCAATTTTTTTACCAGGTGCAGTATAAGTACCGGTATTTGTTTTGGCCGTTTGTTCAAGCTCGCACAGCATGGGCAGGGGAGGGGCTTTCTCGAAGTTTCTACCCACTCATGCTGACTCATGAGATAAATCCTCTTCTTGCCATCTACGTCTGGATTAGTGCAGAGATATCCTAGTCTATTTTCAAGTAGTTTGATCTTTTCTCGGTTTTTCTTTTTAGGCGTACTGAAGGAGACCACTATTTATTTCGAGTTTTAAGACATGGGAGCCACTCATGCCCAAAAAGTTAACAATATCGAATGGCCTTGCTCTTCCAGTTGGAACTACTTGACACCTAACCTTAAGGCTACAACCTACGAAAATACACAAACAAATAACGCGTAAGCGATGACGTGCTTTTCGTGGACGAATGTGCATACTACGACATCTGCGAAAGGTTCCCTACGGCCGGCAACGAAGGTGGGGATACAACTTTATTAGGAAGCAAAATTAGACGGACATCCTTCACAAACAAATAAAAAAAACCTAGATAACGTACATGATGCAAATGACCAGCCGAATTGCGACCGTGTAAATAATTGCGAGCTTAGTAGAGATATCTATAACTCCGCGTACGCTGATATTTATGTTTTAGGCGCTTTATTCTATATCGCGATATTTGTGTGAGCACTTTGTGCTGTCTAAAATTGAATATGGCGTTTTTTCCACACTCGAGTCACAAGGGCCCAAGACTCGAGACGAGACGAAGCAAGGTTATTTGCCTCGTCCCGTCCGAGACCCAGAGCAGCTTAGGGCACCAGCTGCCAGGGGTGTGAGACGAGGAATGCACGGCATGGGCCAGATAGCCTGCAACAACTGACCGCCTACACAGTATAAACGCGCGGAAGCCGCGATGGGTCGTACTTTGAGTTTTGCTGTACGTGATTGCTGTTGGGGTAGCTTGGGGATAGACACAGTCTAGAAACGATCGATGCCGGGGAACGAACGCAGGCAAGGGGGTTGACACAACAAAGGAATAACTGACTGCTGTGCTCCAGCTAGCTACGACTCGTACTGCTGTGGAGTGCCCTCATCAACTGAAACCAAGCAACAGACACACATCTCACCCGGGCTCGGGAGCAGGGGCTCCAGTCTGTCAAAGGGCTAATCCAGCCGTCGCGGTCGTTCGTTATTCATGGTGTGCCGCGCTGTAGGCTTCATACGTGCAGCGGTTGGTTGCGTGTGTGCTGTTGGGCTGTCATGTGCTGTGCGCGTGCTGGCCATGTGGCTGCAGGTGTGGCTGCAAGACGACCATGATACGTCCAAAAGAATGCGTGTTATACCTCTAACTTGCCTTTTTATATTATTGCGTTTGGTGCTGTTGACGTGTTCATCATTATGAGCGTGCTTGGTCTGCGCGTCAACCTGATACAGATAGGCTCAAAACCGTTATTTTGCGCGACCTTATTACGCAAATAACTTCTGTATGTAGGAGGAGTTATGAATAATGTGTATAACTTCGTCGGGTGAATACGCACATGAAAATAATACCTGATAAAATATTAATAGAATACGCGCCAACAACAACGTACAACAACGACGGACAACCTACAAGAATAAATAAACAAATAACGCGTGAGCGATGACGTGCTTTTCGTAGACGAACGTGCATACTACGACATCTGCGAAAGGCTCCCTATGGCCGGCAACGAAGACGGGCATACAACTTTATTAGGAAGCAAAATTAGACGGACACCCTTCACAAACAAATAAAAAATCCCTAGATAACGTAAATGATGCTAATGACCAGCCGAATTGCGACCGCGTAAATAATTGCGATCTTAGAGTTAGTAGGCTTTGACCCAATAGGCCAAGATTTTTGCGCGACCTATTACGCAAGTAATACCTAGCCAAATTGCGGTTGTTTTGCTTGATGTCCGCACAAAATACGGGAAAGTGCGAGTAGTTGTGAAGAGTGCGATGCAAGAAGATTAGAAAGGCTGCAAGACGACCATGATACGCTCAGAAGAACGCGTGTTATACCAGTAGTAGATCGCTCTAATTCGCTTTTTGATATTATTGCGTTTGGTGCTGTTGAAGTGTTCATCATTTTGAGCGTGCTCTGTCTGCACGTCAACCTGATATAGATAGGCTCAAGACCGTTTTTTTGCGCGACCTTATTACGCAACTAACTTCTGCAGGAGGATTCATGAAGAATGTGTATAACTTCGTCGCGTGAATATGCACAATGTCATGAAAAATAACATCTCTGATAAAATGTTAATAGGATACGCGAAAACAACAACGTACAACAACGACGGACAGCCTACAAAAATGCACAAACAAACAACGCGTGAGCGATGACGCGCTTTCCGTACACGTATATACTACGACATCCACGTTTCTCCACGATCAGACAACACACAGACAGTCGATCTGGGAGGCTCGGATCAAGATGATACTATTATATCATGCATTGTATACTTCAGAAGTTGGCTCAGTGCGTGGCTCTCAGTGGCTACGAAGAGGACACGCAGTGGACATGGTCAGTCACCTTACTGGCCCCGGAGGCTTAATGGAGTTAAAATATAATAAAAAACGCACTCGACTTGTTTCGTCGCCAGACTAAAGGGTCAGTCGGCGTGTGGTCAGATTTATCCGATCGAAATCTGATGAATGAAGCTCGGAATCGGATTTATTAAAAAAAACGGTAGTTATTAATAGTAGTAGTAGATTGCTATGATTACTAGTCTCTATCGAACTCTTGACATTACCTCACATACTTTACGTGCAGACTATGATTGTGTGTGAGGGCTTTTTTTACTCTATCAAGTATTGAATCGAACAATTCGAAGTGCCGCCCTGCCCTACCCGAAGCATTCGCCGGCGCCCATGCGGAGCCCTTATACTTACTAGCTTATTTCTGCTGAGAGTGCTCGGTTGGTGCGTCCCTGGCATTTCCGGGGTCGGACGGTCCAGCTTACTTGCGGAACGGTCCAGCTTTTCTTTGGTTTCTTGCTCGGCCTTCATTGTTTTTGTTTCTGCTCGTTTTGCCAGCGGTTGTTTCTTGACCTTTCAGCTGCTTCCTGCAAATAACAGAGTTTCCTGAAAAATGGGAACGGAGCCTAAAATGAGAACGAACGGTTTTTTTTAGAAAGCAAACCAATTATGTACAACTCAAAAAAAAAAAAAATGACAGTCCTGTGGGGCTGTACAGCAGCCTTCGAATGAGCTGTCGCTGAGGCTGGAAGTCCTCGGCATCGCCTCGGTAGCCAGCATCTAGAGAAATCACCATAGAGCCAGCGTATATCGCTTTTTGCGCCCACCCGAAGGCATGAGATGGAGCATGACCGTTCTGACGAGCTCCTCTCACAGGGCTGGCCAAGGGGTTTCGCTGGATCATTTCGGTTCTCTGATACACCACATGGTTCTGGAGATGACGCTTGGTTCTCATTTTAGGCTCCGTTCCCATTTTTCTGAAAACTCTGTTAAATTTGGTTTTTCCACCAACAAGATTTTCAACTTTTTCACGATTTTTGCTTCCTTTTTGTCTAGCGAGTTAAACTTCCTACCATCTGCCGCTAATTTGCCGCCTGTGATTTAGTTGCGGAACGGTCCTGGTTTAGCTTTTCTTTCATTTCCACCATGGTATATGTTTTGTACTTAGACTTGGCGAAGTTTCATCAGCTGAGATTTGGGCTTGGCTCATTAGCTCCACACCGCCCAGCACCCCATCGCAGCGCTTAAGCTCACACAGCAACGCAGCGCCGTGCAGTGCCCTGCGATGCCCTGCAGCTCAGCTCAGCAGCGCAGCTCAGCAGAGCGAAGCGCTGTGCTTTGCCGTGCTCTGCCATGCTGCGTGCTTTGCTGTACTTTTTCATTAGTTCGTACATGCCAAAACATTCAAAGTATCATACCACGTACCGGTACTAATATTAATACTACACCAGGTTTGTACATATGGCGTTATTGGATCACAAACACTGCACCCTTAGCTCAGTTCAGCACGGCTATATATAGCTCAGCAGCGCAGCACAGCGCAGTGCGGTGCCGTGCCTTGCCCTTCGTTTGGCGGTGCTGTGCGTTCTTTTGAACATACGGCAGCAGTTACTAGTAGTAGTTGTAGTACCAGGTATGATACAGATACCAGGTTTATCTACGTGTTTTGTGTACTCGTCTTTTTGCTTTCTTCAGAAGATTGTCCCCTCTCGGTCCCCATGTCCCCCCCCTCCCCGCAAATATCGCACGTACTGCCGTTCAGAACGTGACATCAACAAGCACACAGCACAGCGCAGGGCAATTAGCTCTGCACAAGCACCTTTTGGCATTATCAATTCGCTATTCGCACAAAATAATCACGGGCCTCTTCTCCCTGCCCCATTTATTTACATGTTTCAGTTATTGAATAGTTGCATTCTTCCTTGCGCGAGCGTAGCGTGCGGCGTCAGCAGCCTTGCGGAGCAGAGCCCTGTGCTTTAGAACCACAGAGTACCACCGGGTATTGGGCGAAGTACCAGGTACCAGGTACCGTTGGTACGTGTGTGAACTCGTCTTTTTGCTTTTTCGTCGTTGGTTTTGTGCTTCATCTCGGTCCTCTTCGCGATTTTTTCTTCGCAAATTACACCCGTACTACTGCCGATCAGAACGTGACATCGCCAACATACAACGCAGCACAGACAAGGCAATCAGTTCCCCACAAGTAGCTCTTGGCATTAACAAATCGCTAAAATCATGGGCCTCCTCTTTCTGCCCCCTTCACATTTATTAGTTGAAATCTTCCTCCGCCCGCGAAGCGGAGCCCTTTCCCTGGTACATCGTACTGGTTTTCGGCCGTATTTGGGCTTATATGATCATATACGAACGGATGTTTCCAGTCACAAATTGCGTACATTACAGGTATATACCGACAGCATCGGAGTAGGTAGATTTTTTTCCTGACAACAAGTAGCTGTTGATTACGACTAGTTGTATACTCGCGTACTGCATTCGAAAAAAGATTACCTGGGTGATTAGGATGACTACAGCGGTCAATCGCAAACTTTCATGAAATTCTACTTGGGAGTATGTGGTGTGTTGTGTTGTGTGTTGTGTGGATTGCCGTCACTAATTTATTTCATGTTATCATGTGTGACTTGAAAATAGAGACTTGGCCAAGCGGTCATTTTACTGGTTCGATAAATTCTTGTTTCTTGATATTAGATAACAGCCACCAGCTCTTAATACCATGGTATTTACTGGAGCATACTGGGCGCGATGATCTTGAATACAGGAAATTTAGGCTTCGAGCAAATGAAGTCCACTTTTGGGGACCTTTTTCCGGGTTTGCTCGCCAAGCTCAGCTACCTGGACCGACTTCACAGATGGCGGCGGGTGGCAGGTGCGGAGGTGTCGCCGTGAGCGCGTGGCCGTTGGGATCCTGAGGCGGAAGTTATAAGCCGCGGTAAAAAACGGCCTGAAAAAACCGAGTTCAAGAAAAAATAGCCGTCTGAGGAATAGCCAACACAGAAGCCACGAACCCGAAATAGAGCCGCTGGCACCATGCTACCTGCGCTCATGAAGGTCAGCACATGTTCTCTACTTGTGGTACACTAGGGTACAGAACGGGAGTGCAGCGATGCCGGCTTCGCGCTTCTGTTGGGTTCAGGGGTATAAGTGTGGGTGACCGCTTTTTCGCGAGGAACCAGAGGGCGTTCCTCACGGATCGGCCACGCCACGACTTCTCGTTTATTCGCTAAAAAAAAACATCCCGATCACACATTCGTTGACAAAAAGAATCTCAACACACTTGCGGAACAGTACGCGAATGCATTTCATTCGGACGCATTGCAACAATAAAAAATATAGCTTTATGCTCCTGCCATACATTCCCGACAACAGCAACTTACATCCCCAATGCTGGTATCACGATCCGCAAATGCGCGGACGTTGCCACCCAGTTATTAATAGACTTCATCGAACGTGACGTTTCGAGGATAACGGTAACACAAGAAGAGACAATTACTGCGAATACCGGCATCAGACGCGCATTGGCGGTAAAAACACACATATGCAAGACGTAACCGATTAAATTGCCGTCCGTCGAAGCAATGTGCGTTGCTAGTATTCGCAGGGTTTAGGAACGGCTTGTTATTAACAATTAACAAAGCATAAATCGAGTCGTCGACGCATGGTCAACGAACTACTGCAGCTCTCTGGCGTAAAGCTCACTGTTCAGCTGGGCCTCGGTGTGGTCGTCCAAATAATGCTGATTTGCTAGACTATACATTAAGCGCCTAAATCAATCGCCGTTAACGGCCCATCAATGCAATAGCGATGGCACCGAGAGTACCCAAACGTGTGGCACGCAATTCACCACCCCGACAAGTCTGAATCAGGCACAGACACCATGATGTCCGTTGACCATGCCCACGCCTTCCACGAAGTCTGGAAAATGATGAGCCACAAAATAAACAGCGCCATCGATATACCAGCTGATGTCATTGACAGCATTACCCCTGGCGCGGCGAGGAACAAGCAAACGTTGTCAAATATTGTTCAGATACCGTGATCGATGGACATAATCATGAGATATACAATGGAGAAATGACGCAGGAGGATGCACTACATGCAGTGCTCACGATGCAAACGACCCTGAAACTTTTGAGTGCGTCGGGAGAAATGTTCATGTCGTAAAGACTGCAGATGTACAACGCCGGGGGGGGGGGGGGGGTCACTGTGGGTCTCGGACGCCTTGAACAGCAGAGTTGTGGATTGTAAGCTCATCACTTCCACAACGAACACAATCGAGTGTCAGAGGTCCTCTACGAGATCGACGCGAACTTCAAACTTCTGCTTCTCAATGTAAGATATCCCCTCGCATGACGCGAGAAAAGTTGCCAAGAGACATCTTTGCCCCACGTCCTAAATAAATAGTGAGTCAAGGCCTCCGTCGAACACGTCAAATATCAAGATACGGCCGACAATATGCAGAAGAGGTTGCCTCTATGTTGGCGTCCATGAGTCTCTGAACCCCTTTACAACCGCACCCCCGTTTTGGGACAAACCACTGGGAATTAGGTCAACTCTTATACAGTCGGATCCATGAGTCGAAAAAGGCCCCTTTTCCGACTTGAGCCTAAATCGGGTTTCTTACACTGTCAGAAAAGAGCGTTTTCGACTCAACTTTTTCAGGCTGAGCGGTTCGACTGGATCAACCAGTTGAAAAGTTGACTATTTCGACTGGATCTGCCAGTCAGAAAACGTGTTTTTGAATCCATCGCATCGCCCATCCCACACACAAAACACACACCCGCACGCCCGCACACCAGGTACCACATAGCAGTATAATAAAACCGCGCCGACGCTGGCTTGGCTGCTACCACTGCTGCTGCTTCTCGCCGCAAGTCAGTGCGGCGCATTCCTAGCTCCGCCCGCCATCAGGGTGTGTCATACGATGGCAGCAGCGCGCGGTATTGGTGTCATTTTGCCAACAACGGCTACGTCTGCTGTAGGTTTGGCGGCTCTCGGTTGAGTGCAACGCCACAAACGTAGATTTGGCGGCTCTCGGCTAAAGTCCAATGCCACCAACCCTGGATGAGGGTTCGTCACGCGCGAAGCACGCGTTGCTCGCGGAGAACGCACGAAGCACAGAGCTTCCAATCAATTACTCGACTGCCATGCAGCAGTGCTCCCTCACACCAACCGCCTCCAGATAGAGCACAAGAACTATGAAATCGGCTCGACTGACGATACGGAGGAGGCCCAGAAGAATCCAGCCGAAAAAAAGTTCAGTCGAAAAGGGCCGTCTTAGACTGACGGAATCCGACTGTATAAGAACTGGCCTTCGAAAACGTGTTTTTGAACCCATCGCACCGCTCATCCCACCACAAAATTGGCATTTAGGGCGGTGCTAATGGAAAGCCGATAGTTTGACCAAAATGTTTCCAAATTTGTTTTTTTAATTGTTTGCTGAAAGATGTCCGGTACCACCGTAGATATGGCGATAACACGATTAAAAACGTATTTTTCTGGCTCTTTTTTGGCCATGCGGTCCAATTGGTCGACTTTCATCACGCCTCGACGTTATGACGTTTTCCACCAAACACGATTGACCTTCGATCACGAGATAAAGACAAGCCACGATCACTCCCCTTTGTTCCGGACAAGGTCACATGAGTGTAGGTGGCAGCGCTGAAGAGTTCATCTTGATCCATGCCCTAGGGCGTAGGAGGTTTTGCTTGTGTTGTCCTGTGGTCTTACGTCAAATCCGCTCAAAGTTCTATTCTTGGCCCATTGGGAGGTGACGAGAACTTTCGTCTCAGTTTTCTACACACAAGCCGCCAAATGTGTGTTCAACAGAAGCCTGATCGGCGCTCGCCACACATGACCGGCCGTAGAGTGAACACCACACCAACGGAGGGTCGGAGCTCCTAACGAGCTCGCCATATTCAGATATCACGACGCTGTCATTGACTTCGTCGAACGAAGTGTGTGGAGCACACGAAATCACGCCGCGTCTAATCCAACATCTGCTTGACAATTTCTCCAGCAGATGTTGGCCAAGATGGCCGCGAGAAATCCATGTTGTTTTTATTGGAAAGTTAAAAAACAAAACAAATATACAAAATGCGGCCCATAGACGACCGTCCAGGCAAAGTTTGGCTGGAATCTTCGGAAATTCAACATCCTTATTAAAGCTGTTGGTCTTCCATTAGCAGGTTTTAGGCCATTTCTTACACAGTCGGATTTGTCAGTCGAAAATGACCTTTTTCGACTGAAGCCCGAGTCGGGCTTTCTTACACAGTCGAAAAAGAGCTTTTCTCGACTCAACATTCGACTCAACTACTTAACTTTTTCCATTGGATCTGACAGTCGAAAAACTTGATAAAAAAAGGGTTACACGGGTTTTTTTTCTCCGATCGCATCGCTCATCCTACCACAAAGCACACACATACCCACACACCCATACCAGGTACCACACAGCAGTATCACACCACAGCGCCAACGCTGGCCCGGCTATCACCGATGTTGCTTCTCGCCGCAAGTCAGCGTGGCGCATTCCTACTTCGCTCGCCAGCAGCGTACGTCTCGGCTGAGTGCAACGTCACAAACGTAGCTTTGGCGGCTTTCGGCTCAAGTCCAACGCCACCAACCCTGGATGAGGGTTCATTGCGCGCGAAGCACGCGTTGCTCGCGGTGAACGCGCGAAGCACGGAGCTGCCAACCGGTTTTCGATCGCCATACAGCAGTACAGAAGTATGATACTCCCTCACACCAACCGCCTCTAGGAAGAGCACAAAAACTATAAAATCGACTCGACTGACGACAAGGACCAGAAGAATCCAGTCCAAAAAGGCCGTTTTCGACTGGCGGAATCCGACTGTGTAAGATAAAAATAGGCCATTTCTTACACAGTCAGATTTGTCAGTCGAAAACGGCCTTTTCGACTGAAGCTCAAATCGGGTTTTCTTACACAGTCGAAAAAGAGCTTTTTCGACTCAACTTTTTTCGACTGAGTTTTCCGACTGGGGGATCCAGTCGGAAAACTTGACATTCTCGACTGGATCTGCCAGTCGAACTCAGTCGAAAAAGTTTTACACGTGTTTTCTTAACCCATCGCATCGCTCAAGCATCCCACCACCAAACACACACACCCACACGCCCACACACCCATACCAGGTACCACACGGCAGTATCATAAACGGCGCCGACGCTGGCTTGGCTATCACCGCTGTTGCTTCTCGCCGCAAGTCAGTGAGGCGCATTCTTAGCTCCGACCGCCAGCAGCGTGTATATCACACGACGGCAGCAGCGCGCGGTACCGATCCCATTTTGCCAACAACGGCTACGCCTGCTGCTGTAGCTTTGGCGGCTCTCGATTGAGTACAACTCCACGAACGTAGCTTTGGCGGCTTTCGGCTAAGCCCAAAGCCACCAACACGCTGGGACGAGGGTTCGTCGAGCACGAAGCACGCGTTGCTCGCGGAGAACGCGCGAGGCACAGAGCTGCCAACCCATTTTCGACTGCCATGCACCAGTACTCCCTCACACCAACCGACTCTAGGAAGACACAAAAGCTATAAAATCAACTCAAATGACGATAAGATGGACTGCAGTAGAATAATCCAGTCGAAAAAAACTAGGCAAATCAGAGTTAGGGCCCAGATTAACGAAGAGCACGGAAAATCGTAATTCGATTTTTTTTTTCTAATTTCAAGAAAAATACACGAAAAGTTTAACTCTGCTTCTTATCAAGGAACGGCGTAGTGCGTTCTAGAACTAAAAAAACGCAAAAGAGTCAACGAACACCCGTGGGCAACAACCGAGGCGAGCGATGGCTCGCGTCCTCCCCGGAGCGCCGCGGCTCGCGGCAGAGTGTTTTGGCCGGCAGCGACTCAGAGGCTATGGCTCTAGGCGTCTCTTTGAATGGGCTGGCGCAACCCCGCCGCCCGACACGGGCAGCAGTGACGGGGATATAGCGGTCGAACTTCTGAGCGAAATCATGTGGTAGTTGGTCGTGTAACTTTCGAGGTGCAGGACGACGAAAAACTGGGTTTGCGGCGGTCTCGATTATTTTCGAAGCGTTACAGGCCGTTTAGGCTGTGCTAAGGACCTTCGGAGGCCGCGCTGCGGCTGCTCCGGTGGTCCTGCCTCTCGCAATGGTGGCTTCTCGACTTTTAATCAGCCGACGACATGGCACCAATTCGCGTGGCCGGCTTTGGTTACACAGAACAAGCCATGTCTAGGTGGACAAACTCCCCAAATTGAATTTCGATTTTCGACCAAATTCGGCCGAGAAAGTATTTTTTTAGGCCGGAATTAACCAGGAACTTGCCAAATCGAAATTCGATTTTTTCATAAAATTGAATTTAATTCGCATGTGATTAGTCAAAAAATGAATCACCGAGCAGGCATTCTCAGAATTATTACGAAAAATCACATTCAACAAAGAAGTAAAAAAAGACTTTCTCGGTCGAATTTAGTCGAAAATCGAAATCCAATTTGGGGCGTGTGTCCACCTAGACATGGCTTGTTCTGTGTAACCGAAGCCGGCCACGCGAATTGGTGCCATGCCGTCGGCTGATTGAGAGGCGAGAAGCCACCATTGCGAGATGTAGGACCACCGGAGCAGCCGCAGCGCGGCCTCCGAAGGTCCTTAGCACAGCGTAGACCGCCTGCGACGCTTCGAAAACGACCCAGACCGCCGCAAACCCAGTTTTTCGTCGCCCTGCACCTCAAAAGTTACACGACCAACTACCACATGATGACTTCGCTCAGAAGTTCGACCGCTATATCCCCGTCGCTGCTGCCCGTGTCGGGCGGCGGGGTGGCGCCAGCCCATCCAAGAGACACCTAGAGCCATAGCCTCCACGCCGCTGCCGGCCAAAAGAATCTGCGGCTAGCCGCGGCGCTCCGGGGAGGACGCGAGCCATCGCTCGCCTCGGTCGTTGCCCACGGGTGTTCGTTGACCCTTTCGCGTTTTTTTATTTTTTTTATTTCCTAGAACGCACTGCGCCGTTTCTTGATAAGAACCAAAGTTCAATTTTCCGTGTATTTTTCATGAAATTAGAGAAAAAAAATCGAAATTCGATTTGGCAAGTTCCTCGTTAATTCGGGCCCTAATCCGGGCCCTTACTTCTTTGATGAATTTGATTTTTCGTAATAATTCTGAGAATGCCTTTTGGGTGACTCATTTTTTGACCAATCAGATGCAAATTAAGGGCCCAGATTAACGAGGAACTTGCCAAATCGAATTTGGATTTTTTTTATAGAATTGAATTTAATTTGCATCTGATTGGTCAAAAAACGAATCACCAAGCAGGCATTCTCAGAATTATTACGAAAAATCACATTCAACAAAGAAGTAAAAAAAGACTTTCTCGGTCGAATTTAGTCGAAAATCGAAATTGAATTTAGGGAGTTTGTCCACCTAGACATGGCTTGTTCTGTGTGACCGAAGCCGGCCACGCGAATTGGTGCCATGCCGTCGGCTGATTGAGAGGCGAGAAGCCACCCTTGCGAGAGGTAGGACCACCGGAGCAGCCGCAGCGCGGTCTCCGAAGGTCCTTAGCACGGCGTAGACCGCCTGCGACGCTTCGAAAACGACCCAGACCGCCGCAAACCCAGTTTTTCGTCGCCCTGCACCTCAAAAGTTACACGACCAACTACCACATGATGACTTCGCTCAGAAGTTCGACCGCTATATCCCCGTCGCTGCTGCCCGTGTCGGGCGGCGGGGTGGCGCCAGCCCATCCAAGAGACACCTAGAGCCATAGCCTCCAAGCCGCTGCCGGCCAAAAGAATCTGCGGCTAGCCCGGCGCTCCGGGGAGGACGCGAGCCATCGCTCGCCTCGGTCGTTGCCCACGGGTGTTCGTTGACCCTTTTGCGTTTTTTTTATTTTTTTTATTTCCTAGAACGCACTGCGCCGTTTCTTGATAAGAACCAAAGTTGATTTTTTCGTGTATTTTTCATGAAATTAGAGAAAAAAAATCGAAATTCGATTTGGCAGGTTCCTCGTTAATTCGGGCCCTAAATTCAATGTAAAAAAATCGAAATTCGGTTTGGCAAGTTTCTCGTTAATTTGGGCCCCTAGTTTTTGGCCCTTAATTTTTTGCAAAAAATAAAAGGGTTTTACGCGTAGGTCTAAGGTCTAAGGTTTACAAGCAATTCTACAAATGGGAGTAGGGTTCTATTAGACAAGGGCCGGCACGTCCTGATAAGGCGTGCATTGCGCATTACCCGTGCTCGAAGATATAAAGGTGTTGGGTGCCAGGAAGCACACGAGGAACATTCCGCGGAGCAATTGAGAACCTCAAGTCAGACTCACATTTCCTCGTTGCAGATGAAAGCTCTCCTGCTTGAAGCTTTTCTCGGAAGTAGAACGCATTGACCTGAATCAAACGCGAAACGGCAGATGGGCGGCACTCAGCAACACCGTCCCTGATCGGGACTGATGGCCACTCACGACAGAGAAAAACTCCACTCGCCCAAGCCGACGTAGGCAGAAGATGATCGATAATCGATATCATCGCGTATGTTGCCGGACGGAGTAGAAATACATATGTATAAACTCACCACCCACAAGAGCGGTAGACATGCCCACCCACAAAAGAAGGCCCTTCGAGCTAGCAGGGCTTCACTCTCCTCGCTTCCTATCGACGAACGAATCATAGCTGCGATGGCGCTACCATGCTCCAGGTTGTTGAGCTAGCTGATGTGTTGTATTTACCGAGATGACATGGGCTGAATGGTTGATATCCCTGGGCCACAGGTGGCCTCTAGTGTGGGAGTGTGGAAGAATCAGGAGTTCCACCCGCGTTCTTATGCGTTCTTGTCTCTGTTTGCCATCCCCTGTTTGACGCCGCTCGTGTGGAGATCGTTGATGCAACAAGCCACCCTTACAAGCTGCAAAAACGACGTCGACGGAGTTAAAACACCTAAGCTTTTAATCCTCAGATACGAGATGGAAGACCATGAGCGTGCTGTCAAGCCCAAGCCTAAAATGACGAAAGCTGAGCGGAGAGAACTGCAGGAAAAGCAGAGGGCTGCAAAATCCGCCAGGAACACAGCTGACGGTCATGGGGCTGGAGCACCGAAGCCGCATAGCGCAAAGCCCGCACAAGCGCACGTCGCTTCAACTCCAGCGGGGTTGGGGCATACATCTGGACAGGTTCTGGTGAATTTAGTATGTAGGTGGTATATTTTCTATGCAGGAAGATCAACCCGCTTTGGAAGGCTCGATGATGTTCAACTGCCGTTCTACCGTGCTATACTCGTAGAGCAGGCTCCACGCCTCTAGATAAGGGAACGTCTTTTGCCATAATTTATGGGCAGACGACAGAAAGCGCTATACCGCAACCATTCCGGGCCAACGTGCGGTACAGCTAATACACCTAGATTTTTGGCCCCAGTCCGCAACGCTGATTGGTCAACCCAGCCTCGTGCCGGTTTTTGACACCAACTCCTTGCCGTACATGATACCACGGCTTTGCAGCTCGGCCGTCACCGTTTTCTAACGAGACCCATACCTCTTTCTGACGGAATATTTACCATGCGGACCGACTCTGCCCGAGGCTCTTCACGCCCCACAGCCTTTCAATTTCCAACCGAATCTCAAGCATGGACGCCACGTCATGTAGAATGCATAGAACTGCGCGCTTTCATATTTCTGATCCATTCAGAGCAATCATTGCAACAGCCCTTCGGCACACGGCACGAACCGCTGCTCAACATCATACATAGCTCGCACAACCCACGTACACAAGTGTATATGTATGCATGGCGGGGAAAGGGGTGGGGGAAAGGGACGAAGGGGGAGTGACAGTCCCGCTAAACGCGGGCGATCCAGGGCGCACACAAGCACCCTCGCGTCCGCCTTGCGAATTCGTACACCGCATTCTGTCGAGATCCTCGCTATCGATGGCGCCACCACCCCTGACGATGTACACGCATTACTCTCTCGTCCGCCTTGCGTATTCGTACACCGCATTCTGTTGAAATCCACACAGGGAAAGGGCGTCACCACTTGAACTTGGTGGTTGAGAACTTGGGCTCATTTGAGATGCCCGGAAAATAACCTATAATACACTACCTATACACTTAATCCTATAAAAGATGCCCCACAGAACAATAATTAAGAATCGAACCATGGTATATTTTCCGCCAAAAAGCGGTATGGATTACGTCAGAAAACGGCGATGGCCGAGCTGAAAAGCCGCGGTATGATGTACCGCAAGGAATTGGTGTCAAAAACCGGTACGATGCTGTGTTGACCAATCAGCGTTACGGATCGGGGGGTCGGGGGGTGAAAAATCTAGGTGTATTCTGCTGTACCGCATGGTGGCGCGGAATGGTGGCGGTATACCGCTTTCTGTTGTCTGCCCATAATTCATTGGTAGCAAGAGTCTCAGGAGCTCACCTGGTTCCGGTGGTACCTGTGATACCTGGTGTGATATGGTATCATATGTACCACAGGTCATGTCCTGCACATCGCATGTGCTGCTGCTCAGTGCTGTACAGCAGCACGCAATGGCAAACGAGGATTCGTTGGTTGTACGATGTTTGCAAACAGTTTGCTTGGCAGTACGTATTCATCAAGCCCCGCAACTCTTACTTCACCGTGTGATCGACGTGCAGTCCTGCGGTGCATACCCCCAAGGCTCAATCACGCTATGCCTCGTTACCCGGGGTTCAGATTTTGAGGTATCAGAGGTACAGGCCAGCGAGTGCAACAAACTCTTTTTGCTGTACCCTTTCTGGGGTTGCTGTGCTTGAAGCCTTGTTGAAGTCAGGTGGTTTGCGCATCCTGACGAAGACGCACTGCTGCCCCTTTTCCTTCTTCCTTCCCTCTTCCCCCTGGCGTCGCGCAGAAGCGAGTGGGAGACGGGCAAGGCGATGGGGACAAGAAGGTCCACATGTTTTCGCATTTGGAGCAAAAGCGAGGGGTGCTGCCAGCTACATCCAAGGTTCGACTCGATTCCTGCTTCCTACGCACATGTAATGCCGCCCGTTCCTGTCCCCAAAACTGTATTTGACACGGCCACCTATACGTTGATATATGGTCTCCTTTTAAGCTGAGCTGGACGAACCCGGAGGACTGAAGCCGGAATTCCGCGCCGGCCTACCGAAACTTCCGGAAAGTAAATAGTTGTGTTTTTGCTGTTCACGAACGCACTCAATACTGTAGTTGACAACAGTAGTTGACCAATAAGCACCAGCGCGGGTTCCTAGCCAGAGCTGCCCTGCCTTTTCTGCTTTGGTACTGTCATATTCGTATCTACCGGTATGATCACGTACACTGATATCAACCCTCGTTCATTTTTCTGAGAGTTTATGTTTCACACGGAACCAGGTTTGTACTCGTACCTTTCGCTAAACAGCTTCGTCGTGTCCCATTGTTACGTTGTCGCACTCAGGGAGACATCCACCCTGCGATTGTCACTCTCGGCCGCAAGTACTCCAGCGGAGAGGTAACGGGAGCAACGGCGAGGGCTGTGGCGATGTTGATGGCATTCAAGCAAGTCGTCGCTGACTACCACACACCGCCAGATAAGGTCAGCAGTCAGCAGACTTGCACTGTCGCAGATAGCTTGGGTTTATCTCATTGGTTTATATGTGGGCGGGAGTGAGCGAGATTCCTCTCGTCCTAGAATTCATCATGTTTATTCACATCGTTCCATTCGCCAGGAATTGGCAGCCACTGCTCGAATCTTTCATGCCCCTGGTGTTGAATGCATGACTCTCATTTATGCTGAAGTGTTCGACTATGAGTACAGCTGTATTTAGGACCCAAAGCAAGCAATAATACATGTGGTCTTATCCACCCACAGTGTGAGCGCGCAGCCTAACGAATATTGTTGATGCGCGCGTGTCGTTCAGCTCCTTGGATTTTACTTGGGACACTTGACAAAACACAGCAAGAAGCCGGGGCTGCTTCGTGTGGCTGAGGCTGTAGACAACCGGGGTAGTTACCGAGTATGTTCGCCATGTTTCTTCTCCATTCTACGATTAAGTCCCAAACTTTTGCACGGTGTGACAGGAAACGGCCACTCACTTAAACCGCTACAGAAGTAGTGCCAGATCTGTCTGAATTTGAGCAGCTGGTAGTTAGTAGTTATTTATCTAACTTAACCGGGGTTGTCATGTTCATGTCAGCTATTCATTTTCTAACCGTATTTTTCTAGTGTACGATGCACAATCACGCTGATAGATGTACTAGTCATGATATTTATTTACGGTGTCAAGGCCTCTGCAGTATTTGACAAAGGGGGGTTTGCAGCCACTATGAAAAATACCTTAATGCGCGAGACGGTCAACATCTTACGTCGAAGTACATTAGTACGAGTATACGAGTATTAGTGCAACTGCAGTAAATCAATAAATCTAGCCATGCTGCGCGCTCGGCTATTTTCTAGCTGTATCGGCAATTTCCGAAAGGGCTTCTACTGGCGTAGTTATACCTGGTACATTTTATGTAAGTGGAACACAGGGAACTGTACGTCGCCAATGTAACACTGGTCCGGGTTTGAACTACGATAGAGTAGACACTGACAATCGGAACGACATGTGCGCCCATCAACATTAAATATGCCCGTGCCTATCGTTTTTTTTTTTGCTGCTGCAGATGCTGAGCTGGGATCTGGACAAGAGGCTGCGGCCGATGATGCAATACCTGATTGATTGCCGGCCACACGCAGTGAGCATGGGCAATGCCTACAAGGTGTGTCTAACTTCTTGCGATGTTTTGTGGTGGATTGCGACGTAATATAAAAACATGGCATGCGTGCCCGTCTTCTCTGGATTGACATCATAACCGATGTAGTGTCTTAGTTTGCGAGTTAACCTGCGAACACAGTCGTGGTTGATGTTGGCCTATGGCCTACATCTGGATAAAGATGTACCGGTATAAGTCTGCCGCTGATGGCTGTTGTCGTTGCTTTGCGTGGTCAGTCGCAATTCCAGGTTACGGTTTACTGTGGCTCACCTGTTGGCTTTCTCAACATATCTCACCTAGCCTAGCGCTGCCACGCAAAATTTGGGGCTTAGATTGCTCTGTATTTGTTGCGGCCCAAGCTGGAGTGGCTTATCCGCACTTTTATGACTGCACTTGTACGCTTGTTTTCGAAGGCTCTGAGGAATATCATCGCGAAGTCGCCTCCTTCTTTGCCAGAACCGGAGGCCAAGACAAGCATCAAAGAAAAAATCAACGAGTTCATTAACACGAGGATTACTCTGGCGGCCGAAGAGATCGCCAAAAACGCTATCACCAAAATCAGGGAAGGAGATGTCATCCTTACATACGGGAGGTATGTGTGTTTCACCGTGGGCAGCGACCGCGGCCTTTTTTACCTCTTTAGAACTGCACCCAAGTTTTTGGGGACAAGCGACTTGGAATTAGTGTGGGATACATTTACGGCAGTGAAAGGGTCAGCAGTACCGGACGGGCAGGAACATCCGCGTGGTAATTTGCCTCTGCGATCATAGCAAAGAGAGCAACACGATTTTAGTGACAGCTGGTGCCGGAAATACAGCAACGCTCTGATATCAATGATCATGGTATCACTTTCGCAGCAACGTGATTAATGATGATTGAGCCTCTAAAGCATACGGAACGACCGGCCCCGTGATATTGCTACACCTCAAACACGCATTACACACCAGGTCTTCTCTAGTTGAGAGCATCCTGGTGGCTGCACAGCAGGCCAAGCGAGGATCGTTTCGGGTGATCATTGTGGACTCGCGACCTAGAGTGGAAGGGCGACAGCTAGCGGAGACGTTGTCAGCAGAGGGTGTGCCGTGCACATATGTCTTCTTGACAGCGATTTCCTATATCATGAGGGTGAGATTGTTTTGCAGTATTTTATTCACCTGAGGTTTTGTCCATGCTTGTGTTGTGGCTCTTGCGGTATCACGCAGTATGAAATAGCCCATACGCCGCTCATGATGGTCCACAACGTATACTAATGCTCTCTGGCAGTATCACACAGTAGCTCGGACGCCGCTCACGATGGTCAACTGGGCCTCTTGTCTCACGCCGACCTTGCCCTGGCTGACGCGTGCAATGTCCGCGGGATTGTCAGGAGGTGACGAAGGTATTCATCGGCGCGTCGGCTATGATGTCCAACGGGACGGCTCTCTCCAGAGTGGGAACGGTGAGTTATTGAGCGCTGTAGGCGTCTGTACTTGGGTATGGTGCTGTCGAGTATAACAAGCTGTCGAATATGTTGAGCGCACCAGCATTTTTTTTCTCTTGGGCGGTGTGTGCTGTTCTATTAATCCAATTTTCTCGCTACCATGTTTTTTTCTTTTCTCGTCCTGACATGATGGTTTACAGGCTGTGGTGGCCATGATGGCGCGTTCGCACAACCTCCCGGTCATGTTCTGCTGTGAGACATACAAGGTGCGTTAGCGGGAGCGCCTACCGATGGAATAGCAACAGTTTTTCAACAAGTACTGACGGCGTGTGCTCGCCGTCTCTTGGTTTTAAGCGTTCGGTCACGCTAGCTGGCGATGTGCTCTAAGCAATATCTATGTTTCTCGTAGGATACCAGGTACCTGGTATATACACAACAGCAGTAGTTCGTTCGAGAAGCGTGGTGGTCCTTCTGTCGACCGTGTTAGCGTGGGTTCGTATTCTTTACATTTGTTGGTGCTTGTTAAGCTATTTGCTGTCCATGTGCCCAATTACTCCCTGCGTGCCCTTGTTTCCCATAGGACGCCCGAAATCAGTTTTGTTTACGTTATGCTTCTGAGCTCGGACGATGAAACGAACTCTACAACACACTGGTCGGACGATGAAGCGACCTCTACAACAGATATTCACTCTGTTTTGATGACTTAATGCGCTTAGCCGAGGTGGCAATTATTATTTAGAGCAGCCTAATACGGAACCGCACTGTCATGGCGTGGCTACTGTTCTATTAACCTCTTTGGGACCCATATACATGGGGACATCAAACGATAAAGTTGGTCTTATCCACCATTTACGAGCATGAAAGCGTCTCACGACTTCTTGGGGTGCATTAAGGGCATCAAATCTACCCCCTTGCCCTATTACATTCACTGCGCGATGTTGCAATTATTATTGTGTTTCGTCGCTTTTTCCTTATACCGGGAACCCGTAGTTTTTTGGGGCATCGCCCGGCATTGGTGCCCTCGTGTATTTTGTTGGTTGCAAAGTCTACGCCATCATAGATGAGATACCCATCTGTTACCGCAGACACTACGTCGCTGCGAGCACTAATTTGTTTTTTGCTCGCCTGGATGCTTGCCGCTAACTTGCAGTTCTGTGAGCGTGTCCAACTGGACTCTATCGTGTACAACGAGCTGGGTAATCCGCAGGATCTAATTTCGGACGATGAAGAGATTGACGCTTTCAACGCGCTACCCAGGTACACCCATCAATATTTCCGAGCAAGGCGGTTGGTGGCGGAGCGCTCTTTCGCAAGTTACAAATACACAACACGTGCGATATATTTTTACGACTTGGATTGGACAACCATCTCATATGCTACTCCGTTCAAAACCTTTCACGCTTGTAGAGAGTAGGAGCAGTGTTTTCCTACAGGCTGGTTCACGTAAAAAAAGACAAATTCTCCTCGGCGAATGCCGCTCGCAATATCCAGTCAAAGGGTGAATATTTGGTATCATACTGACCCCCATGACCAATGGAAGAGGGTGACATAACCGTTGTTTTTTTAACGGCCTCGGGCTGTCTCTAGGAGCAAAACTCGTATAGACCCATGACAGGCCTTCATATTCTTCAACAAATATCAGGCTTTTTCCAAGCGGAGGCGAGAAAAAAATTGCGCCGCATTTTGCACGAACCGGTTGGAGGTACTCCAAGGCATGTCTGTAGAATTTTTCGCGCAAAACATCG
Source organism: Undaria pinnatifida (assembly GCA_012845835.1). Classification (NCBI taxonomy): domain Eukaryota; class Phaeophyceae; order Laminariales; family Alariaceae; genus Undaria; species Undaria pinnatifida. The sequence continues at coordinate 10,921,997 of JABAKD010000011.1, forward strand.
AAGATCTGACCTGCCTGTGTTCAACATTAAGCAGAATCTAGCGAAAAAACTGAATCCCACACTAAAACCAAGTAGTTTGAAGGAAATAACATACTTACTCAAGTCCAAATGTCCACGCCGTTTCTGAGAGATATGACCCTAAAATTTTGCACTCGTGTTCTACATGCCCATCCCGAGGCCTGACCGTCGGGGGTGGGGGTTCTATTTTTTTTTCGCCGAAAACGCTTGGTCTAAGGTGGGCCACATTTTCCAAAAAATCTTAACTAACGAAAAACCTGACAAAAAATAGCGAAAAAACCCGACAGATGAGATCTTCGCAATTACACATGAAAGACGTGCAAGCCGTCACGGTCTGAATTGAAAGAACGGCGTGGACATTCGCCCGGGAGTAAATTTGGGATTTTGTACGTGAACCAGCCTGTAGCATCTACTGTACCGATTATTATAAAAGTGTAAATGTGCGCGAGGTGTCATTCTGCACGCCACTCAAGAGAACTTAGGTGGATCTAACCGCCTGTTTTGACATTTCCTCTCAGGTTTGGCAGGCGCTTATTTGCCTGGCGCGAGTTTGTTGCTCTGGCATAGGTATGGCATCTTGTGGTTCACCAAGGTTTCACTCGAGCCTCCCGTAGAGGGCACAGAATAATTACATCACGAGATGACATGTCAAAAAGATGCGCTTAAACGAAGCTTTACCCTTTTTTATGTATGAAACCCAGAACAACTGTGTTGCGTGGAGTGAATTTGGTGCGTATGTGATTTATGTTAAAATTGCAGTACGCCGCCACCTACAGCAGTAGGATACGATACTCGCTAGGAATCTTCAGCGATACGCCAACTTCCTAAAAGCATTAGTGTAATTAATCCACGTACTCACCACTATCGGCATGATACCATCTTCACCTCACTTGTTGATAGTTTTCACTCGTTGGTTATTTCAAGCTTTGCTCAATACTCCTCCATAATCTGGCGTACCATAATAGGTTTGTTCCTTCGCACTTCCTGCAGGTCGCCCCGGTGGTGTAGTGGTTACCCTCGAATACTTGTAATGTTGATCTTTGAGTTCGATTCCCGACGTGGTAAGATTTTAACTTTTTTGCGCAAAAATGCAACTTTAAAAAATAGGATGAGCTGCTGAGATCGCCTAGCTGCGTGGGTAGGTACAATTCGACGCGAGTCTACGAGGGAAGCAAATGCTGAATTATTCTTGCGACAAAAATGAAGCCACGTGCCGTAGTGGGGAGGGGGAAGGAAGGCCCGCTATGTGACCCCGGATCTGAGTTACTACTGGGAGGGAGGGAGGGAGGACGAGAGAAGTGCGAGGATAATAAATGGGATGAAAAAAAAAAAAAGTTCCAGCTACAATAAGCGTCCCCACCTTATTCAGTTCTTGCCGCGAACGGATATGGCCCGCATATGGCCCGCGGCAAGGACCCTCCAACGTTCGGTAGCTGTTAAATTCAAATGTTAATAACCGTTCTTCCAAGTAGTTGATTACAGTTACACAATAGTAAAGTTTTCACACAGTTAAACTGGCACGCTTTACAGGTCTCAAGCCGCAGTTCTAGTGCTCTTGCCATCCTTCTGTTGTACCACATATCCTCTTGATGGTGCTTTCTGTGGGCGGCGGTCGCGGCCCAGCGTGCGCAGTCTCTGATCCCCCTGTCGCTGAACTATCCACCGCAACCCCTTCCCCTGCTGCCCGTTATCGCCTCTGTGCCCAGCTTGAAGCTGCTGAACCTGCGCTACGACCTCACACCCATCAAGTACGTCACCCTCGTCATCACGGAGTTTGGCTTCTTACCGCCAACATCTGTCCCCGTACTCATCCGAGAGATGACACGGCGAGAGGACAAGGACGACAAATATTGACTTATAACGTAGATAGGGGAGGGGCTGAACGATACGAGAATAACGTCTAATTTACCAAGAGCATGGTGAGCAGGGCAGCGCTCGCAACCGTCTCCCTACTAAACCCATTGTTCATCGTTTTGCATTCACCCGGTGTCCCCCCCTCGTACAACAAGTTGTAGCCTCTTACATACATAAACGTCAAGGGTGACTCAAAACACTTTGTTAAAACGGTGCTTCCGCCGTGGCAATACCATCTTGCCCCATCCTGCCCAACCCATCATCGTCGCCCTCGTCATCATCTGTGACCATCCAGTCATCACTTCCGTCAATATCAGTTGAATCCCCCACGTCGCGCTCATCCTCCGCGGCTAGGCGATTGTAGTCGTGAAAAGCGAACCTGCCGTTACCACATATTCGAGCGCAGCAAGTGCGGTCGATTGCAGCACAAACGACGACCAGCGGCGTTTAGCAACTTCGCCGTTCGCAGTCACACTACGAGTTCACCTTGCGAGTGCCACGTTGCCGCAAATCTATCACAAGAGAAAACGAAGATACCAGCTCTGCGCGAACTTCCTTTTACCCCCGTGCCATCGTTTTGCATTTGTGATACCAATTACATACCGGCAGGTACCCGTTGATGAAATGTACTGCGCCATCGAAACTATTCAGTCACCGCCGAGTGAACGGTAGCGCTGTTGGGCGTTGAAAATCGAAAATCGGTAGTGGTTTGAGAAATATCCAGTCTGTCAATAGTCTACGCTGACGCGGACTTCGCTCACCTGTCCCAATCTGTCTCGAATGGATCGTTCCTCCTCTGCCGTTCCGCAAAAGGATCTCGTTGCTCGAAGCCAATAAACTTGTTCAAGTTGAACAGGGCATCGAAGAAAACGCCCCCCACTTTTAGAGCCTCCGGCTTCAGGAAGTCCTGCCAAAAGCACACCGATACGATCATATTTTGCTGTATGTAATGCCGCTCGACAAAAATCACCTGCTCAGTTGCAACCTGTCGGTTTGGAAATATTTTTTCAAGACGCTACAAAGACATTTCCGGTTTGCGACTTAACAGCTTAAAAGCGGCACAGCCAGAACTTCTTTTCTGGGGATCCGCATCGGAACCTACCGTGGTCTCTCGGCTTGGACAACCGCAAAGCGAGGCGGCGCAGAGCAACTTGTTACCTGGTGTGAGCATCAACATTTCAACACATTTGACCACACGAACTACAAACCAACCTGCAGGGTAACGTAGCTCCGGTCTCCGAGCTTGAGCATGTCCCACATCTGGCAGACAACGTCTTCAAAAGGTACCACTTCGTGCCCCAATGACTCCATCCGGCGCACCTTCGTGCAGAGGCACATATACGTTTCAAATGGTGTATTACAATAGTAAGATGCTGACCCGGATCAGCCCATTCCTTCTTACGGCGGCCGCATGCAGCTGCTAATGCCAAGACTTAATTACCACTCTCCGGCAAAAGGTGGACTCGTAGTCAAAGGGGTGTTTTAGGCTAAAAAAATCCAACGAGTGCATGCTACCGCGCTTTTGCGTAACGTGCATATATATGACACACACAATGTACGAAGCACATATTTTAAGAAGCGGCCACGATGGCACAGATGAGATGAGTGGTGAGCCAAGGGCACGCCAGCATTCCAACGTCCACAACCCCCTACCGATGTATCGCTGATTGGTTCGCTTCCAATTGTGGCTTCCCGGGTTTATCTCTCACCTGACGGTCATAAAACAAGCGCATCTCCATGTGACCTATGCGCCCATCTCCGTCGAGATCTACACACGCGAACCAATACCGCAGACTGTGCTCATTTCCTCGGTCCTCTTCACTAAGCATGAAGTACACGTAGTCTTCGTACGTCATCGTGGCCCTAGGGTCCGACCCGTCCTCATTTCGCCGCCCTTGCGGGAATGGTCGAGGGCCCACCGACATGATCCTTTTCACGAAAGCAGAAGCAACAGAGAGGATAGCTGAGGACTGCCATCTTTGCGAAAACTGGAAAATTGGTGGGGATAAAGCCCGTGGTTGGTGGGCTCGTGACGATATGTAATCCAAGCGTACCTATCACCGATCACGCTAGAGACACCTTCGGGCCGCATCAGACAAGTTCAGCGAGTCACAAAAAATCAGTACCCTATTTTTGAACTCACGTCAAGCTATCACTCCTATCCCACATGACATTGCAAGCTATAATAAGGGTAGCGCTTCAGAGTATACGCCTGCTTGGATGCACCCGACTATACATGCGTTCCACAGTACCTACACAATAACCGGAAAACAATGGCGGGAAATAAAACCGCAACACGTGATAAAGCGAGGCCTTGATGTGAACACGAGTAGTCGATACACGATGCAAATGCGTCGACCGTCAGCCTACGCCGCCACGAAAACAGGCTTGCAAGGAATCGCTTGTGGCATGACCACATGTACTCGTACCTGTCCACGATTAGGCTACTCAACCCGTGTTCCCCGTACTTCATGAGGTCTTCTCCACTCAAGCGGCCATCTCTGTCGGCGTCCAGCTCGTAGAATCGGCAGAACACCACGTAAAAGTGCTCGTACGAAAAGTACTCCGTCACCTTCAAGGGGACCAAACAAAACATGTAAAATCAACACCAAGCGCCACATGCTATTTTTTGGACTCCACATAAAGATACAAACGAAACAGAACTAACACCGAGGAATACTTAAAACACGATTCGTTTGATTTCTGGCTCTTAATTAGTGAAAAACACGTTACTATCTCATCAGTTGTGTTCTCTTGATAGATGCTTCGGGACGCTTTGGACCAGGCTCTGAGCACAACGCTAGCATCGTGATCTCTCACAGCAATCCCGTGACGCCTACTTGCAGCAGTCCTTGCGACCTGTCCCTACGATGTTCCAGTCGTTTCTTGAAGGTGCAACGCTCACCTTATTGATGTCATCTTCCACGCCAACCGTGTTGAACACCTCCACCAAGTTGCTCCGCCGCAGTTCGCCTTGGCTGATGCGGCCACATCGACTGTGGTAGGAGCAGGTGTACAACAAAACTGCCCACGGTCATTTACCGAGGATGTGTACCAGTATCATATGTGCTTTCACAATCCAGTGGTTCAGTTGTCACTAATAGAGTTGTCTCTAATAGACCCGTTCGGTCCGCGAAATGATCAGAATTGGATGGATTAACTAGGAGGCGATAGGTACCAATTTCGACGTTTTTACAGCAGCGCTATCACATGGTGACAGCACGTCTCATCTTCATGATTAGTGGATACGGTTGCATCGGCCTTGCACTACAGCACATAATAAATAGTTTAACGTCGTCGCAGCGTTTTGACTACAGATATAGATCGGACAGGGGTGGTCTCCCTTAACAAAGATAACTATTGGGATTAATTTCGCGACTGCTTCACTGACGCGCAGAATATATACGACGGCGCCCGTATCGTAGGCATGACCCCCGGAGGCATGGCATGGTGATGATGCTGAGTACACATCCAGATAGATGCTCATGATCGATTTGTTTAGCACTCAGGTATGATGTCCTGACTCACAGACCTGCGGTACCCAGATTCAACGTAACCTTCCACTGCATGCATGCATCACGCCCAAAAAATCAGCAACATCTTCTAGTCGCAGATTTTGGGTTTGACATGTAGCACGATGCTCTTGCCCAAACCAGCATATGCGATGCTGGCAGAATTCCTCTGCAGGAGCTGTGACATCGAAAGTCCCTGCCTGCCTTAATGTGTCTCACCTCGTGTTGACAATGTAAAATATTCTCGTCGTGACGGTCGTAGCGTACTTCGGGTGGAAGTCCGGATGAGCTTCCAGAAACTCCAGCCCAGGGTGATGCAAGAGAAGTTCCCTGATGAACGGTTGTAAGTCATCCTGTGTTCACAAACCAGCACGTAGCTACATTGTTCAGGGTCGCATTTTTTACTTTTTTAACAAACTAGATGAAGGAAACCGTGACAATTTGGACGCCACAAACACCACTGCCAGCGGTTATTACGGTACCCTCGGTAATACAACACGAACTTAAGCCATGTTCGGCCGTGGCTGAAAGCTTAAACAGGGAACACAACTTTGTCCCTCAATAATAAATATTAGTACCCCACAAAATATATGAGGCCTCCCTCTCGCGCATGAAACCCGATTGTCAGATCTGTTACTCGGATGTAAAAGGATCCGGGTAAGTGCCGCTCTGATGCCACATACCACCACGATCATACAGCATCATATACCGGCAGCTGCAGTAAATAAGCATGTGGTCGTCACGCATTCGACTAGAAAGGGCAGCCTGTAGAGCTATGGGGTCCACTTCACTTCCATCCACCACATCAGCTGTCTCTTAAGCTCATCTTGATACTCGAGAAAAATAAGGGCTGCATTTGAATTCGCGGTTCTGTCCTTCCTACGTAGAGTGTACGGCAAGGAACGAACCTACAATACCACCGGCACATCAGTGTGAGGTACTCAACATAAATGCAGCATCCATCACTTAGGAATAGCGTATTTATAAGCGCTGTGTCAGACAGCATGTTGGGAGCATCGCTGATGCATCGCTACAATATACCAAAGCGCGATGTTCAAAGTAGGGAGTTAAAAGGGGGGCTTCGCCGCGCTAGGCTGACGCCCGCCTGCGGCTCCGCGCATGCCCGGCATGGTCGGGGATGTGAAAGGCAAACAGGCGAAAAAAAGCACTAAGTACTGCCAAGGGGTTTAGGAAAATATACAAGTGGAACGTACTGCCAAGCGGTTGAGGAAAATAGAATAAACAGGGTAAACTAGTACGGTAACTAAATAATGGGGAGGTAACGACGAATGGAACTAACAACCGGAATAGTTAGGCGAAGTCAAACATGCAACCAACCTCCAATCTGGCATGAAAGCCGAAAGAAACGTGAAATGCAGCAGAGTTGTTATTAATGTGCAAATGGCGCATGGACACGACCCCATCATCGAACAGCCAATGCACGGCGAGTCACAGGCGTGCGTTAACACAGCAGTACTGCTACTCTCACTACTACCGCCACGACCACAGCTGCTGCTAAGTCAATGCGCGGGTATCAAAACCAAACTACCGCTCACTGCTGTGCCAGCATATCCCTTGGCGAAAAAGAACGGTCGGTTAGGCAATGATGGTGATCATCGTGGCTTGAACCACCAAATTGCCAAAAGTTCTGTGCTATAGGGTATCCCAACTAAACAACTACTACTGGTATATACCATTTGGTATGATGTATGCATCCCATGCCTCATCGCCGCGCAGCATGGTTCTATAATGGAACCCCCGGAAACTGTCATTGTTTTGAGCTAGTGCTAGTGTATCCCAAGTAACCAAATGCAGAATTCTCACGCCCCACCGTCGCGCAGCACAGTAGTACTAATGGAACCCCAACTCTGACGTAGTTGTATGCCAGTGTATATCAAGTAAGCAATTACTGCACGCCAGCGTATCTCAACAAAGCAACTGCTGTGCCAGATATGAGTTATCTGCCAGTGTATCTCAACTAAGCAACTGCGCAGCACGGTACTAACGAGCACGAAAATTGCCATGGATGGGTTTGTGCCGGTACACCCCAATAAAGCAATTACCAGGTACTGCTGTGCCCGATATTCCATCCATCTTTTTACGTTATAAAGTTACTATAGACGTGCAATTTCAACAACAGCAGGAGCAGCAGCTGCGGTGCGGCAGTTCGACAACAGCAAGCAACACTTCCAGTATAATAATAGGCATACGATGATATTTTCACTTTGCTTTGAATCCGTACATGAACCAAAAAATAGAGGGAAAAAAAACACAATTAAAAGAGTACCTGGTATCGAACAATGAACACACCGAGGCTCGAACCCAGAGAAAACAAAACAAAGAAACGAAATTGAAAAAAAAATGCAGAAACAAAAAATACAAACTTGTAAAGAAAACGATTTGACAAGATTCGAACTCGCGCCAAGTCGATTAACAGTCGCTCGCGGCTACCCCTCAGGTTACTACTTTTGTACGGTTACTAATGAACCAATTTTTTGTATTTATGTACCACCGACTACGCACTCGACTTTTCGCAACAGAAATTTCGAAAAAAATACGAACTTGCACCAGCTGTCGTGTCACGAAGCGAGAACGGCCAAGGCCGACCCCGGTAGGGTCGGGAGAGCCGAGCAAGGCGAGGCGCGTCCAGGAAGCAGTGCGCCGATGGACCTCAGCTCGAGTAATCTCGAAGGCAACTCAACATCTGGTCTAAATCGGAGCCTTTGGCTGCTCTCGTGCAACCTCTGGATAATCCTCCAGGTGTTTATATTGACACCCGTGTTCTGGTATGGTACTATGGTAACATGTATCGCACCTGTAACCTGGTACCCGATATCTTAGCGCATTTCCCGTGGTTCGTGGACACAAGAGTGACGCCGAATTACTCTGCCGTACCGCCAATTTCGGGGGTTACAGTGAAAGTAAATGAAAGTAAATATTATTATCAATAGCCTGAACGTAAGAGGCAAGAGTGACATTTTATTGGTGAGTTTCTATGCATATGCATGTATTCGTAGCCCCAGTTATAGTGTAATCCTTAAATATTAGACCGTACGACCAGTTATGATACAGCATAGATATCTTTGCCGCGCTGGTGCTACAAGCTAGTGATAAAAAATATCACCTTCTCGATGAACTCGTTCTCAGGCTTCTTCACCAGCCGGAAAAACCGGTCCACGTGGTCGAAATTCTCGATATCCTCTTTCCAAAACTGTTCAAACAGATCCAGGGGTATTCGCGCGTCTGGGGGAAGGTCGTCCGCTCCAACGTCCTCCCCATTTTGTGCACCGTCCGAGTCTGCCCCGGCCTTTGCGTTGGCATTTTGCTTCTCCTTGGCCGCCGCTAAGCACTTCGCCTGCTCGCTCCGACTAAAAATGCGCTTGAAGAGAACGGAGTTGAAGAAGCGCGAGAAGCCGCACAACGTGGTCGTTACCGGAACGAACTCGCTCACTGCAAGCCCCTCTGGATTCCGTTCGAAAATGCTTTCGATCTCCTGACGTCGGGCTTCAAGGGAGTCAGGCGCGATAGGACGGCCTCTTCCACGACCGCCTTCCCCCTTCACCCAAAAACGGGGAATATCGGCCTTACTCACTTTTGCTCGCCCTTCATCTGCGACCTTACGCGAAGCCTCTAGAGGGCGGGAGCGTGAGCTCTCCTCGGACACGCCCGAGGACCGGGAGGGCGACCTCTTTTCCGGAGAAAGAAAACGTTCAAACCTCTCCGACCTAGGCGACAAGTGTGGAGACCAGTGACCTTTCGACGTTGGCGACCGGTGGGACAACCCTGCCGGGCCTGCACCGTGTCCAACGGGCGACTTGAGCGGCGAAAGTGAGCGAGGCGACAATGGCAGCGACGAGGACGACGGAGAAGAAGACAGCGTTTGGAACAGGCACGGAGACCCAGGCTTTTCCAGCGGTTGATCAGCTGCCACGGCTTCGAGGTAACCTCGAAGCAATTTCGCGGTCTCCTTCTGGCTGGCCCAACAAACCAGCAGTTCGTCCATTTTCACTCTTGCGCTCGACACATGCTCGATTCCGAGAACGGGAGACCCGAGGATACCCATGGTAAAGCACTACAACTACTGTTGTACTCCAGCCCACGTCGTTACCACCTGAGGTGAAGAGAGCAGACGGGCAATATACACACAAAGACATAGCACGAACCATCAGCCAGAGGCCACAAATAGCAGTGAGCATGATAGACAGCTGATCAGGTGTACGAACCAGTACGTAAAACACTGACAACATCTGGTCACTTAGAGTGCGCACAATGTACTGCCTGGTACGCAGTATTGGTACACGTACTATGCTCAACCTTAAAATTAATTAAGGGAGCGCCAAGATGTGCGTTGCCGTGCTGTTCCCCTGGTGTTTACCAGCCCATTTCGAGATCGGATGGAGGCATTGCTTTTCTGGGGTTCTTCGGCATGGGGTCGGGGTCCTTGGTTGCCCCTGTCGGCGGCAAATTAAATATTCTGGGTCAGTTTGGTGGGCTCAGGTCTGGATGGATCGGGGCGCCGACGGGGGCAGGATGGTCGGGGGAACCCTAAATAAAGTACGGACGCCAAAACATAGATACTACTCCCAGTACTACCGTCACTACCGTCTATTATCCGCCAACCACCCGCACAAGGTGACGACAGTTTAAAATATCCTACTGCGCCAACGACCTGCACAAGTTGGCGACAGTTTAAAGCATTCTGCTGCGCGAGTTCTTAGCGATAGCTATGTGAGTAGTTATATTGTCAAAGTTTGGTCTGTTTTCGGACATATCTATTGCGTACGCGGACTTTTAGCCGAAACGCTAAGGGGGTGGACACAACTCAACCGTGTGGTCACTGTCGTCGAGGCTGGACGCGACCCGTGCAGTGTGTCGCGTGTGGCAAGCCCTCAAAGCTTTTTTGCCCGCGGGGATGTATAAGGCAAATCCCCGGGATTCAGTTGAAAGGTTTATTATTTTATGACGTGAACAAAAATCTCCCGGAAGCACAGCCCAAACACAGCAACGGCACACAACAGCAGCAGGGCAGAGCACGCTACAAACCACTTGCTAGAACGTTAAGACACTGACGCCAAGCACCAATAGCAAGCAGGCAACACTATGATGCTGTGGTGTTCGTGTGTACACGTACGCACGTCACCAAGCACTCTGTAGGTAGTGAAAGAAAAGTTATATTTTTGGTACTTATCTGGTATGTTTGGGGTGGTGAGAACGCGGTCAAGTCAAACCGACTACACCACATACCACCAGGAAACCGAATGTAAGGCACAAATCCGAGGAGAAAAAAACGCTCAAGAAAGAAAAATGAGATGAACAGAAAACGAAGCAAGGTATATGACTCGCGAGCACCGGGGGTGTAGCGAGGTCAAGGCAGGCGACACAGCGCTACGAAAAAAAACAAAAGTACACGTCCGATATAGGCAAATTGAAATAGGGCAACGCACGCAGGACAGGCAACGGCAGGCGACACAGCGCTACGAAAAAAACAAAGGAACGTACACGTACTCGACTCCCCAGACATGTCAGGCAGATTGGACTCCTCCTGAGCTAGATCTTGTGCAGTTTGTTTTAGGGATTGTTGTCTTTAGGGAGGTTTCGGGGTATTTGGGCTCATTTCTTATCACTTTTGATCAGAACGGCGTCTTATGGGGAGTTTCTTAGGGGGAAAAATATCTCTGGGATTTTACCACCGATCGAAGCTGCTGGTTAGGTAACCAAACCCAAAAGTGGTCAAAATTTGGTTTTGCTTTATACCTCGGAGGCATTGTACGAGAATACACGAGTTCTAGACTGCTGTGGGCTACGAAGGTAAAATAGGAGACACATGTCCATAACCCACAGCCTACCGCTCATGGCACAGCTGGGACACAGCATCCTTGCATCGACCACCACTTGCATCGACCACCAAGAGGAATATAACCCGTATATTCATGCCACCGTCGCGTGCGTTGTGGTCGCCCTACAGCTGCTTTAGGCAAAGCAAATTTGTCTCATGAAGGGAACGATTTTGAATCGGACGACGACCAAAACAACCCAACATGATCATTTTAAAAAGAAAACAGCGGTGGATATACACGCCCATACTCTACGAGAGAGGGCTCCTCCCTCTCAGCGACAAGATAAGCTATACAGTCCCTCATTTTTGGGACGAGCTGGTGGTGAAGGGGGATGATTGCCCATCCTGGCCTGGATCACTTGTGGAGTTCAAATCTGGCTCAACACGAGTGCTATTCTGATATCGCTGAGATTTCCATTGAAGGTTGGATCTTTCGCAGTTTTTTTGTATTTTTTTTGTCTTTAGGGAGGTTTCGGGGTATTTGGGCTCATTTCTGGTCATTTTTGATCAAAAATCTTGCGGGGATTATTGGGGGGAAAATCCTTCGAGATTATATCACCGCCACTTCTGCCGTTTTGGTAAACCAAATTTTATCAAACCAAAAAAGAGGTCGAATTTAGTTTTCTCGATTTCTCGGGGGCATGGCACGACGAAGTATGCGTTTTACACTGCTGTGGGCTTCGTACGACGGGAATGTAGGAGATACGACACGTTTAGACTAGTCCACAACTCAGGGCCTCCTGCTCACCGTACAGCTGGGACATGGCACCCTTGCATCGACCACCATGAGGAAAGTAACCAAGGATTTTCACGGGTCAGATCAAACCTCGCGGGCCGGCTCGTGTCGGCTCGGGTCAGCTGACCCGACCCGACCAGCAAGAATTTTGAGACGTCTTGACCCGACCCGACCCGACCCGCGAGAATTTTAAAACCTCTTGACCCGACTCGACCCGACCCGACCCGAGTTGTGAGATTTTGAAAACCTCCTGACCCGACCCGACCCGACCCGACCCGACCCGACCCGACCCGACCCGACCCGACCCGACCAACGAGATTTGGAAAGCCTGTCGACCCGACCCGACCCGACCCGCCACACTCCGAGTGACCCGTGATGTGCGGGTTTCATGCGGGTCGGGTCGACTGGACCCGTGATATATCTCACGGGTCAAAGTCGAAAAGTCACGGGTCAAACATGTCTGGATATGTAACTTGGTCGGTTGGTTGGTCCTTGGTCCCTCGTGCTTTTCCCAGGATGTCGCGCTCTCTGTTTTTTATACCGGCATTGTTTGCAGCATTATAATGTGGTGTGCGCGCGAAAAACGAGAAAGAGACAGCAACCCATGCATGGGCAATTAGCCACGCCCGTAGCGCTAGACCACCGGGTCGACCCCACGAGCCACCCGACGGGCGAGCTAGTTATCTATGCAGTCTCCGCCCCCGGCAAACAGCCTAGCTGAGCCGCCTCCGGCAGCAAGCCCACAACTGGGGCGGTGGTTCTGTCAGCAGGGGCTGCGATCCGCGAGGATCCGGGGTCAGCTGCTGCTTGCTGCTCTGCTTCGACAACTACCCTTGCCTTTTCACGTTTGGTCACATTTCGTACTGGTATCGAGCTGGTATGATGAAAAATTTTACCGGGAATCCAATGTGTACGTATACGTCGTGCATGGGTTCTTATACTGCCATTATTTGTCGTCTTCAGTGTTGCACCCTTCAATGTAGCAAGAGTGTGTGGCCTGGCTTGTTATATTTATAATAGTGGACATGGATGGATGACAATATACCTGAATAATAATTACGGCTTCATCCGACACGGGGATTCGCGTGGTAATACTGTGTGCCTGGTACGAGAAGTTACTGTCTGGTTGATGTTTCTGGACGCTATAGTAACATACGATCGGAGTAGTATCGGGACGAGAGAGGCTTTCATGCAGGACGCAGGAAGCGGCAAGTTGTGTATCATTTTCGGGCCCGCGGGTCGGATCCGCGGGTCCGACAGGCGAGGCGCCGGCACGACAAGGACCCTCCGGCAGGCAGCTATGTATAAACTCCGCAGGCCAAATCCGCAGGCCAACTCTGCGGGTTCGACCCGCAGGTCAGCCAAAAACAACCCGCGGGTCATGGTGGCTAGAATCGCGAGTGACCCGTATCTCGCGGGTCATGACCCGACCTGACCAGCGAGATCTTGAAAACCTCTTGACCCGACCCGACCCGACCCGACCCGACCCGACCCGACCCGACCCGACCCGACCCGACCCGACCCGACCCGACCCGCGAGATTTTGAAACCTCTTGACCCAACCCGACCCGACCCGACCCGAGATATTTTGAAGCCTATTGACCCGACCCGACCCGATGCGCGAGATTTTGAAACCTCTTGACCCGACATGACCCGACCCGCGAGATTTTGAAACCTCCTTGACCCAACCCGCGGGTCGGGTCATGACCCATGAAAAACCCTGAAATAACCAAGGATACGTATTTCCCGGTAGCGGTAATTGCCCAACATTAATAGGGCTTGAGGATAACTTTTAGAGGAAATTCCTCGCATCCCCCATCCCCGGGCTAAAAACGCCTCCATATAGAATGGAAACCCCGTTTTTATTTTTGAACGCTGTAAGGTTGTGCAATATTGCAGCAGCCCGCTATAGGCGCCCACAGACAAGCTGAGAGCTGCGCCAGGCGCAGGACACAACTGAGAGCTTCGGTGTTTGGTTTTTAGGATCAACACTATCCATTATGTTGCGTATACATGTGACGTTTTGCTGCAAGCGCCACACATCATGTTACATATTTTATTATGTGGATTGATCGGTAAGTTGTGGCGGGCGGAGTCTTGGAAGGGGTACAATTAAGTAAATATATAATCATGCGAGGTATCACATCCAAAAGGAACGGGTGACCTCGGCGCTGATAGATGCAACCGGGACGTTGGGAATTTCGTTGATGCGTCCAGGTTTACGTTTACAGTGGCGGAAACGGTCGCGATCGCTACACACTTGCGGAGCAGCGCACTACTGTGGCTGTTCGAGTCCTCCTTTGCAATTTGTATTATTGCTGATTTCCCTCGCAACATACCTATATTCGAACATCAGAGATTACCATCAGCACTACTGTACGTCAGAGTAGTGGTGTTCCAATATTCAATGGACGGAGCTGCAGGACGAAACCAACGAGGGCATGAATAAGTGAAAGATCAACTGAAACCGATGAACATAACTCAGGCTCTCGCATTCTGCCCTGCAACTACTGTGTGGAGTGAAAACGGCTGAAAATGACTGCCCAGAGGCCTGAACGACTCATACACCCGTGCTTAATGTAGTGCATGGACTACCCGGGGATAAAAAAAATTGCCCCCCCCCCAAAAAACACCGTTTTTACCTGGAATGCGAGGAAATAGGGGAAAATTTTAGGAAAAGCTGAAAAAGGCTGTTCCCCGGAAATGTTTGGGTTCCAGGTGAGGAAATACGCATCCTTGAAAATAACCCTTCCAAGGACTCCGCATAGGTGCGGATGCTCCGGGTAGGAAAATATACATCAATGTCGTTAGTATTTACCAAGTTTTAATACGTCTGCAGAATAAAGGAAATGCGAAGTGCCAAGTGTATAAAAATCGTAGCAATACATAATGAAGACAATGCCAAGTGTTGCAGGCTGAAGGAAGTAACACAAAAAAAATACTGCGCTGAGAAAAGGAGTGCTAGATGCGTTCACCGTGCAGCAGAAACGGCCTGGCAAGACCCACAGCAGTGGTCAAGATTCAGTCAAGTACCAACATTCTCTAACGAATTGAGCGGTACAATCACGTAGGAAAGGGTGTTCCATACGCCGGATACCTGTTACCAATCATATATCTTGCGAAATAATGGACCCTTGAATCTTCCGCAGAATAATTTTGTGGCAAGCTCTACGACCAAAAACAACAGATCGAACTCAGTATCTTCTCCAGCATCGACCAGAACGGAGGCGTCGCCGCAAGATCCACCCAAACGAGCCCAGTCCAGAACGACCTGGCACAACCCACAAATTTTAGATTTAGGCTGGATCTTATGCAGTGGAATTTGGAGTGGTAAAACGTCTTTAGGGAGGTTTCGGGGTATTTGGGCCCAGTTCTAACCATTTCTGATCAGAACGGCGTCTTATGGGGAGTTTTTTCGGAAAAATTCTTCCGAGATTTACCACCTATCAAATCTGCTGGTTTGGAAGCCCAAATTTTATCAAACTCAAGAGTTGTCAAATTGGTTTTGCTCCATAACTCGAAGGCTTTGCACGAGTATATATGGGTCGTAGACTGCTGTGGGATACCACGGGACTAGGAGACACGCTACGTAGACTTGTCAGCATCCCACAGCCTACTGCTCATGGCACGGCTGGGACACAGCACCCTTGAACCGACTACCAAGAGGGAGATAACGCATATAGCTTTGCCACCATCGCGTGTGTTGTGGCGGCCCTACAGCTGCGCTAGGCAAAGTAAATTCGTCTCCACGAGGCGACGATTTTGAATCGCACGACGACCAAAACAACCCAAAGTGATTTCTCCTGACTCTAAAAGCGAACAGCAGTAGATATAGGCGCTGATGCTCAATGAGAGAGGGCTTCTCTCTCCCAGCGACAGTAGAAGCTCTACAGCTCCTCATTCCGTGCCCTATCTACGACGGGCTGGTGGTGAAGGGGGATGATTGCCCATCCTGGCGTGGGTCACTGGTGGAGTTCAAAATCTGGATCAACAAGAGTACTACCCAGATGACAAAGCAAAAAAAAAAAAAACACGATGAGACGGCCCACGGAACAACTGAGAATGTTTTCTTTTTTGGCCGGTTGAAAATCCACCTTTCGTCCATGTTTCACCACTCAAATTTTATTGCATAAGATCGGGCCTTTGATTTTTTTTGCTTAGTTTCATATGGGAATCAGCCATTTTTCAGAACAGAATACTCTTTTGTTGAGCCAGATTGTGAACCCAGGCCAGGATGGGCAATCATCCCCCCTCACCACTAGCTCGTCGCAGACAGGGCACGGAATGAGGAACTGTAGGGCTTTTATTGTCGCTGAGAGAGAAAAAAACCCGCTCATGGAGCATCAGCGCCTATATCCACTGCTGTTTGCCTTTTAGAGTCAGGAAAATTACGTCGGGTTGTTTTGGTCGTCGTCCGATTCTAAACCGTCCCCTCGGTCGGCTGGCGAAGCCGGCTGGTGGCCAGCCGACTTGCACTTGCCGCCTAGCGCAGGTGTAGGGCCGCCACCACACACGCGATAGTCGCAACGATATACGGGTTATCTCCCTCTTGGTGGTGGTCGATGCAAGGGTGCTGTGTGTTCCAGCTTTGCCATGAGCAGTAGTCTGTGGGTTGTGGACAAGGCTATACGTAGCGTGTTTCCTATATTCCCGTGAACAGCGAACGAATTGACCCGCACCGTTAACAGTCCTGCAACATCCTCCTTGCCAGTCTAGAGGCTCCCGAATCTTCGAACGAATTTACCTGTATAAACAGTTCTGCAAGATCCTCCTCGTCACACAGAGGCTCGACGAACAAACCGCCAAAATATCGAAAACTCAATATTTCCTCCAGCCTCGAGCAGAATCGAGACGTCTCCGCAATATCTACCCAAATGAGCTCAGTTCGGTATATGTTGCGAACAAAATAAATCTTGAATCCTCCAAACGTGCTTGAATCTTCGAACGAATTTACCCGCGTGAACAGTCCTCGCCACACAGAGGCTCCACGAATAAAACCACCAAAAAAGATCGAAAACTCAATATCTCCTCCAGCATCGAGCAGAATCGAGACGTCTCCGCAATACCCACCCAAATGAGCTCAGTTCGGAACGGCCTGGTACAACCCGCAAATATTATATTTACCGTCAGTAGAAGCGACTTGGCATGAGCCGTACAATAATGGCAGGGTTTTTAGTCCAGGTCTTGAAATCAGATCGTGATCCTTCAATCTTCCAACCGTAAAATAGAGGGGTTTTGTGCCGAAGTGTGTTGTTCCATATCTCGACTACCCGTATACCTAGCTGTACCAATCATATATCTTGCGAATGAATAAAAATTGAATCTTCCAAACGTGCTTGAATCTTCGAACGAATTGACCCGTGTTAACAATACTCGCCACACAGAGGCTCGACGAACAAAACCACCAAAAGGTCGAAAACTCAATGTGTCCTCCAGCATCGAGCAGAATCGATAATTCTCCGCAATATCCACCCGAATGAGCTCAGTTCGGAACGACTTGGTTTACCGTCAGTAGAAGCGATCCGACATGAGCCGTACATTAATAGCGCGGTTTTTAGTCCAGATCTTGAAATCAGATCGTGACCCTTGAATCTTCCAACCGTAAAATAGAGGGGTTTTGCCCATACCAATGATCATCTTGATAAAATAGAGGGCTACGAAGTTTTTTTCGGAGCCTGCGACCTGTAATCCAAAACTTCTCTCTCCTGCTGTGTGCGGCATCAGCTCGCATTCTGGATGGAAGTATTAGGACCGTTTGGATTTAAGATTATTACCTCAACGGTCCTTATTATTATTTTCCGATCATATCAATTTGTGCTCCTTGCCCCGAGCATACCCAGTCATGTGGAGACAACAGTCAGCATGCAGAGAACACAAACAACGCTACGCTACAGCCGCGCCCAGCAGCACAACAAGCAGCATCATGCGCTGGCACATCCACCGGCAGGCAACACCGTGCGTGTGTGGCACATTCATCTGCGCCGTACTCCTGTGGCTAGTTGATTTTTTCGGGGCCTGCGATCTGTTATTTTCACAACCTCTCTTTTGCTGCTGTGGGCGCATCAGATCCACGCTGTTCGCGATGCTGAACGGAGATATTAGGACCGTTTGGATTTAAGACTATTACCTCAATGTTCTCAATATTATACTTCCGATCATCTCAATTTGTGTTTCTTGCCCCAAGCACACTCAGCCATGTAGAGACAACAGAGAACATGCAGATAACACAGACGACGCTACAACCACGCCCACCAGCACAAGCAGCAGAAGGCAATATCATGCGCGTGTGGTATATCCATTTGTGGTGTACTGCTGCTGTGGCCATGTGCTACATCAGTACAGCAGTACGTACAGCAGCAAACAGATGCGTTGATTAGTACTCGAACTCCGCCAGGCCAGGCCGGTATTGCGGAGAAAAACAAAATACTAAACAAAAACAAAAGAGCAGGGCCACCTCCCACTGGCAACGAATGCACCTACCCACATACATAAGAAACCACCCGCCCACCCACCCACCCTCCTACCCACCGATCGACCAACCCGTCCCCCCACCAAAAAACTCAAGAACCATGCGCTACAGCAGTACAGCAGTACGTGCAGCAGCAAACAGATGTGCTTGGTTCGGCTCCGATCCCATACCTGGGGGATTGTTTTTAGGCATTAGATTATCGGGATGTTTTTCCCGTGGGAGAGTTCATCATAATTTGGTTTTAGGATGGGTTTTAATATTTTCACGTAAACCGCTGCTGTGTGGTCTCGATTGAACTCGGCCTACAGGGGTTACCCGCTACCGCAGCGGGCGCAAAGGCCCGGGACCACGGATAATAATATGTTGCTTGCTGGTGTTGCAGTCTGGTGGTGGTGGTGCTTCTGTGGAGTGGGTAAACACGCAAGCAAACACACAACCTGCTGTGTCTCGTGGATCCGGGGAGGATTCAGAATTATGCTTGATTTCAAAATAAAGGCTTTGCGCTTTTCACGCACGTACACGGACGAGTGCTTCTAGCAGCTGCTGCTTTGTAACTTTGAACGAACACCGTCAGTCCGCTGCTGCAGCCGCGAGGGCCCGAGACCACGGAAAACAAACTGCTACTTGCTCGTGTTGTAGTCTGGTGGTGGTGGTGGTGGCGGTGGTGGTGCTGCTGCTGTGGCGTAGCCACACGAAAGTACATGACCTGTGTCGAAGGACGGAAGTTTGTCAAACTACGTCAGCCCTGACCTACCCGCCTCCGAGAAACGCAACTAGCCACACTACTGCCGGGATGCAACTTGTTGGGCCGCCGGCTGCGGCATCATATGTCTGAGCGTGTGAGCTGCGCTCGTTTCTCACTCGCGTGTGCGTCGTGTACGTGGGTCACCTTTCGGCAAGGCCCACAGCAGCGCCGCAATCGCAGCGTTTAGCTCGGTGCAATTACCGCCAATAGTAGTTATTTATCCTTATAAAATCCTTTCAAAACTCGTGCTTCATTTGCCGAAATTTCCTGCCTATAACCAATCAGATTGCTGGATCCTTACAAAGAAATCCTCATCGTACTCGTGCTGGGACCAAACCATTTTTTTACGATTCTCCGCCACGACGTGCAAACGTGCAGGTCGCAGGGCCCATGAAGGGAGTGTGATGAACCAGGGGGTGTGATAACACTGCCTGCAAAAATTACCCACACGTGATATCGTAAGTGTGTGAATCTTGGACAATATACTACTGGTCACACAAATCCAACCCGCCGCAAAGTATACGACTGCTCACATCTGGAGATAGGTCCTATTTTCGTGTGTAATCATATGATACATTCGCATGGTGTCTCCATTACATACAGTAGCCGACGCACGTGCACATGCTGCTGCTGTCCATACGCGCTTCCATCCTACCCCTCAGGCCTAGCATGGGTGTAGCAGAGAGGAGGCAGAAGAAAATACGAAAAAAAGAAAAAAAACTCGCACATATCCCCCATATATCCCCGGTTGCGAACACCATTTTTATATTTCGAAACCCTCAGCTGCCGATCGATCGAGATCCGAGCCGAGAAGAGCTGGCGATCCTCTTCTCGAACAAGCTGGTGATCCTCTTCTCGAACACCAAAGGATGTGCTGATCTTGCAACGCGCAGGGCAGCCGTGAATTTGCCGAGAAGGATACTGAACGCAATGAAACCTGCCGACACATAGCTGCAGCTGTGTTTCATGGCCGTACTTGTGGTTTGTTGACTCTACCTCGTGAAACCGGGAAAAAATGCTAGCCATCACTTGCTGACTGCCTGAAAAGCGTACATATGCAGCGGAAAGTGAGAAGGGGGCCCAACAAACTCTCGGAGTATGCGGTGACGCGATGACCTACAGCGTAGCTCCCTAGCAAGGTGCCATCACAGCGGCTTCTGCACATATCCGCAGCAACGTGGCGGGGCCCTCGCGCGTGCCAGCGACAGCGGATTGGCCGAGTTCATTCAAAGGCACAAAACAGCAACAGCAGCAGCACTCCGAGTACGTACGTGAAAAACCCAAAACCCAGTCTAAAATCAGGCGTATAACGAACCCTCGCTTGAGTACGTAAGCCAAAAAACCAAAGCCCAGCATAACATCAAGTGTTTGACGAACTCTCGTTTGATCCACGAGACACATCAGGTTGTTGTGTGCTTGCTTGCTTGTATATACTCCACAGAAGCACCACCACTACCACCACCGACTACAACACCGGCAAGCAACAGATGGTTATCCGCTGTCCCGGGCCTTTGCGCCTGGTGCGGTACCCGGTAACCGTAGGTCGAGTTCAATCGAAGCCACACAGAAAACCTCAAAAGCCGCCCTTAAACCAAGTTATAACGAACTCTCCACCAGGAAACATCCCGATTTTTAACGCCTAAAACAGTGTTCCCCAGGTATCGGGTCGGAGCCGCTTCGGCTGAGTCTATACGACTGCTGCACATCTGCGCCTCTGATTGCGTAGCTCAGAAGGAAGGCTCGATCACGCAGCTATCATTTTACGTGTTCTATGCCAGCTGCTGCTGCGCGTACTTACGCATAGCTCGGCAAAACGATTCATACCTGGTACCTGTACCCACTCGTGGTTACTACCTCTGGTACGAGGTAGCAGTAGTTCTCTACGAAGCCTGGATGGCGTAAGTTTTAGGGGTGTCCCAATTATATCCTAGATCCGAGCGTACAGCTGTCCGCGCAGGCTCCTACAACGGCGGCACCGGCTGGGTAGCCACTGATCCCCGAGGATTAAGGTCAAATAGGACACGCCGCGAAGAAATACGCGCAAACGTTAGCCCTGGCGTGAATCCATGCGCCAAAACGCTGACAGCGCAAATTTGTCGGAGATCCGTCGTAGATTCTGACGTCGAGGCCTCGCGCAGGCGCTACGGCGCGGGGCGGGCGGATCCGGCGACGCCGACCGTTGCAACCGAGGCGGAGGCACGCCTCGGCAAAGAAACCGCACGGACAGGCGGTCAGAGGCCGGACAGATCGGCGACGCAAAATCCGGCTAAGAACTAGGATAGGTAAGTTTATAATACTATTAATAGCATGTTTTTGTTTTTTTACATATCATTAATACAAGTTTCCCCTTCGGGATGTGGTTGGCTTGAGATCCCGGGAGTGCCGCAAGTTTAAAAGTGCGAACACAGGCGTTTGTATGTATATGAGCCTATGTGAGGTTCGATGATGATGTTGTACTGCTGCTGCGAGACGTCTGCTGTCGTCTGGTGGCAGTGGTACCATTGTATCATACTTCAGGTCCAGGCCAGACACACGAAGGTGTCAACTTTCTTTAAACTTGGGCAGTGACTTCGTAGGCCGAGAGCTTTCTTTTGCATTTATTTTCACTTTCAGGCCGACATTATTGTAAGCTACTGTTTGTTGATTGTATGCTTGGATATGATACGGACATGATGACGGTTGAGTATAGTAGGGGTTTCCAGTGATAGGTTGACAACACGGTAGCGGGATGTCGGGATGGTGGAAATATTCCGTCTATTTAGCCGCCTTTTCTTCCTGGCGAGCGCACTCCACGCTGTGCCTCGGCTAGGAGCAACATAATATATATATATATGTGTACGTCTTTTACTTGTCTCCATACCGGTGACTTCACTACCCCACTACTGTTCGCTCAACGAGTAAGCCCTCTACGTTTCGTAAGGATCAACAAACACGAAAATATCGCGTACGCGGTACTATCCCTGTTCGAAGCAAAGGGTGTTGAGTGACGTGGGCTCTTCTGCGGAAGAGAGCTAGCTGGGGATATCGCAAAAACAGCCCTCCCTGTGAAAGGGAGCGAGCTCTGGATATATCACAATAAAAGCCTCCCTGTGAAAGGGAGCGAGCTGAGTGTCTTATTTGAACCATGCCTGAGGGCGAGGTCAAAATGGGCGTTGTGAACGTCAAAGCGTTGGCAGAGAGAGCGGGGAGCTCTCAGCGGGCCAAGATGCGGGAGCTGGAAGAGCTGCTCGCAAGAAGGGACCAACTCGAGACAGAAGTCGAGGGTGGTTCCTATTACGGTTTTCGGACCATCGACCAGATTTCTGCCGGATGGGATGCGTTTTACCGAGTCGAAGGTCGAATTGGGGAAAACGAACTCATCATTCGCGAGTACTCGCAACTACTCCTTGAGCTCTCTAGCTTCTCTTCACGACAGGAGCAAAAGCGAGAGATTTCGCAGCCAACTCAGATACAACAGAGGGGAGCGGGCATGCCCAGGCCGGAGTCACAGCTCGTAATCCCACTACCTGAGACGGGGAGTGAGAGCTATGGCTCCGACCTGGGCATGCCCGCTCCCTTCTGTTGTATCTGAGTTGGCTGCGAAATCTCTCGCTTTTGCTCCTGTCGTGAAGAGAAGCTAGAGAGCTCAAGGAGTAGTTGCGAGTACTCGCGAATGATGAGTTCGTTTGCACCCTGATTTATCGGTACTCTGAAACAGACACAATCACGCGGTGGAATTCGTGCTGTACTGTATACCGGCATCAAACAGGTGCCGAGTCAGCTCTGAAAAATAACGACTTATTGCGGATTTGCGGTGAATGGTGATATATGCGTTAGTTCGGGTAGGAGAAACCCGCTCGAGAAAGGTCTCAAACTTGGCGAGTTTAATAAGTCTGGACCTGAGAACAACTGGCGTTTTTCGCGATCTGGTCGGATGCTTGATGTGGCTTGCTAACCAGACACGTCCGGTTATTGCAAACGCAGTGAGGGCGGTGGCTAGGTACACGAATTCACCGAGGAATGTATACTGGAACACTTCAGTTGGCATTTTCGCTTTCACCGGGATTTTATGAACATTGGATTTTGGAGACTGGTAGAATATCTCATGATCTAGTACACTAGGTTCGTTGTTAGGCTAGGTTCGTTGCTTCTACAGTTTGAAATTGATATTTGATATTTTCATTTTCGTTTCTGCATCGGATCCCTGATGGTGATACG
This sequence comes from Undaria pinnatifida, assembly GCA_012845835.1. Lineage (NCBI taxonomy): Eukaryota > Phaeophyceae > Laminariales > Alariaceae > Undaria > Undaria pinnatifida. Next base: position 10,945,363 of record JABAKD010000011.1, read on the forward strand.
GAGTATATTATGAGCTGGAAGTATGAGATTTCTGGGACTTGGGGACGGCAACGGTTTTGGTAAACTACCCGGGGTCATTCCTGCGTAATCAGTCTATGGTTTTCTCAACTAGCCCAGTAAGGAGACCCAGCTAAGCCAAATCGTTTAGTTTATATCCTGCAAGGAGGGGTCATGCCCACCTGTTACCGCTTGTGCGGGGCAGGATTCGCTTGACCACTTAACCCCTGTAGAGCCCCCGAACCCCTCCCTATACTAAATCCAAGTAATTTTGTCCCCAAAAACGGGTTTCCAGTTGTGAAGGGGTTAAAAGGATCAAGGCTCGTTAATTTCGAAAAAGGTCTCAAACTCGATGAGTTCGATACGTCTGAACCCGAGGGCGACTATTTTTTGCGCGAGCTGATTGGAATTTTGATGTTTCTTGAGTTATTGAAAGCGGATGAGGATTCTGGATATATTAGCTGGATTTTGGTACTTTTAAGAGTGTATGGTATTTTGGGAGGCAGGTAACTGTTGAATGATTTTTGATGTTTTTTTTTCACGATTGCGTTGTCTAGTATGGCATTATTTTGCTCTGGATTTGAGCATTTGAAATATGAGTGGATTATTAGTATGTACCCAGCCGGGAGGCATTTGTCTAATTCGAAAGTGAGTTTCGAGACCGCTGTACGATCACACTTGTTGGCAGCCCTATTCTATGGAGCTGACAACCATGTTACAAGGAAGGCTGAGTGCTGATCATGGGGCCGATGTTTGAGTTTTTGGATTTTGGAATATGAATTTCAGATTTGAGTTTTCGGTCTATGGATTTCGGACTTGAGTTTTTCGTTTTTGGACTTGGGATTTCACGACTTAGATCTTAGATTCGCGAAGATTGATGGATACTATCCCTGAAATGTGTCTCTAGATTTATGGAGTGCTTTTCAAGGACTATGATGCTACAATCTTTCTTGTCACAGAAGTACTGAGAGGATATTGATTGACCGTATTTTTCAGTGAATCGTTTTACCCTGATGATATGGTAACATAGCTCCTAATAGCTACACTGTAGTTGCAAGGGGAATCGCCGACCTATATCCTTCATGAGGACACACAACCCGTAATACGCGCGATCGGAGTATCACACACAGCTTGCAAAGATGAGTTTCGACAAAATCTTCGATATCACAGCTGAAGTGTATTTCTATTTTTATAATACAGCATCATGCCGTATCAATTACGAAGCAGGGAGGCTGTTGGTTGTATGTTTGAATATCATACGGATATGATGGTTGAGTATAGTAGGGGTTTCCAGTGATAGGTTGACAACATGGTAGCGGGATATCGGGATGGTGGAAATATTCCGCCTATTTAGCCGCCTTTTCTTCCTGGCGAGCACGCTCCACGCTGCGCCTTGGCTAAGAGCAACGTACTATATATTTGTACGTCTTTTACTTGTCTTCATACCGGTGACTTCACTACCCCACTACTGTTCGCTCAACGGGTAAGCCCTCTACATTTCGTAGGAATCAACACTGTCTTAAGAGCGGGCCGGTCCTCTGTACCGGTATACCGGTAGACTACAACAACGATGGATACCTGCAGCAGCAACAGCAGTATATGTTCATGTATAATTGTCATTTTTTTTTTCTTCGGGCACATCTCTTCGTGCTCGCACTTTTGTCGTAAACGTCGGATGGGGTGGGCACAACTCGACCGTCGGGGTCCCGTTGCCAGAGGTTTGGCCGCGATCCGTGCAGTGTGTCGCGCGTGGCAAGCCTTTTAAACTTTATGGCCTTGGGCACACTTGAGGCAAATCCCCGGGTTTCCGAAACATCCCCGGGGATTGGGTTTTTGCATCCCCTATCCCCGTGTACGCATGTAAGATTTGGATGCAAACCGCGTTTTTCTGGTCGTAGAGGGTACACGTAGGCGCATTTCCCTATCTGCACAGAGCACCGCGCTTCGATCCTGCCGCCCAGCAGCAGTCCAGCCCCCTAGCAGCAGCAGCCTGCAACTCTCTGCGCGTGTGGCTGCTGTTGTAGTAGCTTCTTTGATCGGAGCCTGCGCTACACGCCTTACGCCACTATTTCTCGCTGCTGCTGCTGCTACTGCTGCTTCTGTCTAGTGTCAAGTGACTTGCCGGCGTAAATTGTAAGGATCGTTCGCATATCATATTAGTACTCAAACGGTCCTTATATTTATGTTTAGGTTGGTGTGCTTCGTACACGTACATTTTCCTATTTTGGCACAGAGCACCACGCTACGATCCTGCCGCCCAACAGCAGTCCAGCACCCTAGCAGCAGCAGCCTGCAACGCTCTGCGCGTGTGGCTACTGCTGTAGTAGCTGATTGCTTTGATCGGAGCCTACGATGCTCTACCCGCCTACACGCCGCTACCTCTCGCTGCTGCTGCTACTGCTGCTCCTGTCAAGTGTCAAGTGACATGCCGGCGTCAAGTGTAAGGATCGTTTGAATATCATATTAGTACTCAAACGGTCCTTATATTATGTCCAGGTTGGTGTGCTTCGTATATGATATCGTAACATAACAAGAGAGCACAACGCTACAACTCTGCCGCACAGCAGCAGCGGCAGGCTTCACCATTTATGTAAGATCGCAGATGACAGACAGCAGACAACATGCGGAGAGCTCATCGCTACAACTCTGCCACAGTGCAGCAGCGGTAGACAACACCATTTATGTGCGCGTGGCGTGTCCTCGCTATGCTGAGGGCGAGTTGCTTGTGTCGGAGCCTGTCACTTGTCACCCCACCATACCACACGTTTCTGCTGTACATAGGAACCCTTGAAAATGGTACCAGGTAATAACTTAGATACCAACCAACCCATCGTTATACATTTACGTCCACAGAGGCAGCTTTTGAACAAGAATTTTTTCTGTTTTTTTTTGCGAAGATTGCAGGTGAGAGACAACAGCAGACAACATGCGGAGAGCAAAACGCTACTACCGTGCGTGGTAGGACCATGTGCGCGTGCTGTATCCTCTCCTTACGGCAGCGAGTTGTTTCGGCCAAAGCCTGTCACGTATTGTCCTCTTGCTCCCTCGTTCTCAATAGAGGTGCTACTTACGTAGTATTCTACAGTAAGCCGCATCCCAAGGCGCACGTGCCCCTTCTCGCTTCCTGGCGGTCCCTAACCTGGAGGTCGAAGTGTGACGCTCTTCTCGAAATCATACATATCATACGGTGCAAAATTTTTGTTTGTTGTGTGCATTTTCTCAAAAACAAATCGGTCGTGGGCGCGTCTATCTCGAGTACCCAAAGAGTGCTAAAAGTACTGCTATTGAGTACACCCAAGAAGTACTGCGGGTAAAATGCGAGTTCATTATTTTTCCAGGCAAGTTTTTTCTGTGTGTACAAACAAATAAATGGTCATTGCGTCCGGTAGTAATAATAATCATGTGTCCTTGCGCCACTCCCCTAGGCACTTCCCGGAGAGGACCTTGTAATAGCTAAAATCACAGGTACGTGCAAATACCAGGTAAACAGTACTAACTACAATACTGCACGCAGGAATCGCATGAGGATACATACGTACTCGTACTCGTAGGTACACACGGTGCAGAGCTGTTGTGACTGAGATCCGTGTTGAGATATATGCTGTTGGTGCTGTTGCTTTGTCCCAGCACGACTTGGAGTGGAGCAGGAGGTGGTGGTCGTGCTGCTGCTGCTGATCTGTGTGTCTCATCAAGGCTTGGTTGGGGTGGCGGTTGTAGGGTGTCACTCTGGACACAAATAAAAGGAACATTTGTGTATAAATATGAATATCAAACGGTGCTTACAGTTATGTGTTGTATGTGTCATGCAACACAAGACAACCGGCCGAGGTAAAGGAAGATGTCCGCATTTTCCGGCACATAGATGCACACACACCGACACACGCCTACGCACAAACGCGAACACGCTGCTCACACACGCACAAGACATGGTCGTGGTTGCAACAAACGGGAAAACGCATGAAACGAGTGTGGTGCGGCGGCCATAGCTACGTTACAGCAGCAGCAGACGGAGCAAAAATCACAAGCCGAAAATGAAAATTTGTCAAGGTTCCATCGTCCTAGTTTAATAGCAAGCACATGCAGTCGAGCACTCGGTCACGAGCACTCGAGCACTCGAGCACTCGAGCACGAACACGAGCACGAGCACGAGCACACGAGCATGAGCACGGCACAAGCACGACACGAGCACGACCACGAGAAGAGCACTCGAGCACGAGCACGAGCAAGAAGAGCACCAACACACCAGCACTCGAGCACGAACACTCGAGCACTCGAGCATGAGCACGACACGAGCACGACACGAGCACGAGCACGAGAAGAGCACTCGAGCACCCGGGTACGAGCACGAGGTGGCCAGGCAATCAGTGCGAGCTATCAGTCCGAGCTATCATCAGCAGAACGTCATTCTTCTGACCATGTGGGTTTGTATGCGCACGACAGGTTTTGCATGGCAGCCGCGAGGCGGTGTCAAGTCGTTTTAAGTCGGAATGTCTCCATTTGGGTATTGGCCAAAGTTCGCCGCTTTAAAGACCCAGAGCACGCCCCACGGACCTCGGCCGAAGCCCGCACTTGCGCTGTGGTGTACACGCGGGTCCCCTGCGTGCCCCGCGGCTGAGAGCACGAGAAAATACCACAAGCCGGAAGAGAAAGACATGTCGTAGGGCGAAAAGCGTCAATTTTTGATACTGTACGTATGATATGTTACGAATCGTGCCCTAGTGCAACGAGGTCTAGAGTCAAGGCGAGACAGACAAGGATCTCTAGCCTACCAGCATCGCAGGATCCACGCGTGGGCTATGTCTGTAGCACGCCTCAGATATTCATAATGACTGAACTCCGAAGGCCCGATACGTCCGAGTCCAGAGGGCGCTTGTATGTCCCTCGGGGGAATAGAGCAAGTCCACTGTGCAGGTGCTCAAGGTATGAAGTCTCCCAAGAAAGTAGTGTGTAGATGGTAACGTGATTGCTTATTCGCAGCGTCCATGAACGTGAACCCAAGGAATTGTGTCTGGGTGGGGCAGCCACACCCGACTTAGGGAGGGGGCGTAAATAGCGCGGCCCCTACTATCATGAAAACGCCTCTGTCATAGTAACTCTTGAAATTGTCAAGGAACCGTAACAGATATCATACTACTGTAGGTACGTATGTACTTGTGGTACCTGGTATATGATAGCCCGTCGGGTCGCCCCGGCGGCGTATCAGGTTATCCTAGAGCCTGGTAAAGGTCAGTTTCGTGAGTTCGAGTCCCCCCGAGTGCATACTCGTACGAATAAATACGTGGGTTAATTTTCTTGCGCACAAATTGACTCGCGGAAAAGGGCGATAGCGGGAGTTAGCAACACTCGATGAAAAATCGACAAGCAGAGGGATTGCTGAACCCTATGCGCGATAAAAGTTGAAGGCAAGGGACCGGGGGGAAGAAGGGACGGCACCTGTGACCATGGCTTATCCAGAAGGAGAAAGTTGGAAAGTAGAACAGTTGAGTGTTTGCGTTTAAAAACTTCACTGAAACTTCTTCCATCGGGCCTGAAAAAGGCCAGATTCACTCCGGCATGGATTTGGCTGAGTTTGCGATAAAAATTCCACAAAAAAAAACAAAGCACAAAAACGTGCCATCCTGTCATGTGTACAGAATCCACGCACAGCAGCATCGATCTCCCGCAGCGGCGAACGCAGAACACTGTTGGAACACGCGCACGAGAATGAGAACAGCAGCACAGCAGCAGCAGCAGCACAGCAGTAGCAGCAACGCAGCCACAGCCGCAGCAGCGGCGGGGGCGGGGGCGGAGGTGGCGGTGACGATGGCCCGCAAAATGAATTGCGACACAGCAGCTCGGCCTGGCTCGATCACCACGATCAGCATTAGAACAGCCAGTTTATTTTTATTTTTAAGAAACAAACGCAGGAGACACCAACCGCAGCAGTAGCACAACAGCCGATGCACAGCAGCAGCAGCAGCAATAGCGGCGGCGGCGGCGGTGCGGCGTGGTTGGTGGTGGCGGTGGAAGCTTCGGCGACAGAGTTGTGGTATAGCGGCGGTGGTTAAAAACATCAGAACAGAATACGACAACATCACGCAGCAGCACAGAACAAGGTCATCGTAGAGAACGCCGGAGCGCTGGCTCACTAGCACCTACCCCTGACGTTGCGCGTACGCGCCATGCTTCCCCAGCTACCGTTCCTTCCCCAGCTACCCTTTGGTGCCTCCGCATCAAGGTTGAGGTTGTGTCTACCGCTGCCAAACACAGCGCACAGCGAGCAGTGTGTCTGCTGTGTGCTGCGGTGTGGGTTGTGCCCTCGTGCCCTCTGATTTTTGTGCCCTTGTGCCTGGAGAGCGACGGTGTTAAGCTCGATATTTTATAAAAATATTTTCAGGACGTCAGCGCGGTATTTTATAGAAATATTTCAAGGACGCACCCGTATACAACGGCAGCTTGCGCTGCCGGGGTTGTAACGAAGACCAATGATAGGGACAGCTTACGCTATACCTACAATGGGACTCGAAGGGTGCGCCAGCTAGCGTTGGGCTGCGAAAGCAACTGAGTTAAATCGACACACGACGCGTATGAAAATACGCGGAAGTGTGGTGAGCTAAAGCTTTATTTTTCCCCATCCGCCGGAGGATAAAAAAAAAAAAAAAAAAAAAAAAAATCAAGGACGTCAGCCGTGAGTTCGACGAACTTCGGGTCAAAACTCATCTTTGCAAGCTGCGTTGTTGGTACTTGTAATATACTATGTGGGTGAGTTTTTTCTTAATGGGAGAGGGTCCTATTCTTTTGTGTAAAAAAATATGTATTTAGTTTTTCTCCACTAAAATGGTTGTTGGTATCAAAAAAAATATTTTAAGGACGTCAGCCGTGAGTTCGACGAATTTCGGGTCAATACTCATCTTTGCAAGCTGCGTTGTTGGTACTAGTGATATACTATGTGGGTGAGTTTTTTTTTATTGGGAGGGGTCCTATTATTTTGTTTAAAGAATATTACTTGTATGCCAATCGCATGAGCTGCTCGAGATTGATGGACGTTCACTCTGAAACTTTCACTCAGATCGGGATTTTCATGCCGTTTTGGGCAAATTCTCCCTTCAAAGTTCGCACGGTGATCGTATTTAATGGGATTTCAGATTAATTTTTTTAAACAACACTCCAGTGAAACAAAAAAAATGATACCCTGTAACCGTACATACACGTGCTGCATTTGATTTTTTGTTTACTTTTAGGGTCAGACGACAGAAAGCGGTACACCTCCACCACTTCGCGCCACCGTGCGGTACAGCAGAATACACCTAGGCTTTTGACCCCGACCTGCGACGCTGATTGGTCAACTCAGCCTCGTACCGCTTTTTGACACCAACTCCTTGCGGTACATCGTACCGCGGCTTCTCAGCTCGGCCGCCACCGTTTCCTTACGCGACCCATAACGCTTTCTGTCGCAAAATACACCATGCGGACCGACTTTGCCCCAGGCTCTTCACGGCCCTTCTCCTTTCATTTTCCGACCGAATCTTAACCATGAGCACAACGCCATTATAAGCATCCATGTAGAACGGCGCGCTTTCATATTCCTTCATATTTTGGATCCCTTCAGAGCAATCATTGCAACACCCCTGCCGCACACAGCACGAACCGCTGCTCAACCATACATAGTCCGCACCATACGTAGCTCGCACACCCCACCTACACGTATTATTATCATTATCATTATCATTATCATTATCATTGTCATTATCACTATCACTATCACTATCACTATCATTGTCATTTTTGTTATCGTTATCGTTATCGTTATCGTTATCGTTATCGTTATCGTTGTTGTCGTTGTTGTCGTTGTTGTCGTTGTTGTCATTGTTGTCCTTGTTGTCCTTGTTGTCCTTGTTGTCCTTGTTGTCATTGTTGTCATTGTTGTCATTGTTGTCATTGTTGTCATTGTTGTCATTGTTGTCATTGTTGTCATTGTTGTCCTTCTTGTTGTCCTTCTTGTTGTCCTTCTTGTTGTCCTTCTTGTCGTCCTTCTTGTTGTCCTTGTTGTGGTTGTTGTGGTTGTTGTGGTTGTTGTGGTTGTTGTGGTTGTTGTGATTGTTGTTGTTGTTGTTGTTGTTGTCGTTGTTGTCGTTGTTGTCATTGTTGTCATTGTTGTCGTTGTTGTCGTTGTTGTCGTTGTTGTCGTTGTTGTCATTGTTGTCATTGTTGTCATTGTTGTCATTGTTGTCATTGTTGTCATTGTTGTCATTGTTGTCATTGTTGTCATTGTTGTCCTTGTTGTCGTTGTTGTCGTTGTTGTCGTTGTTGTCATTGTTGTCATTGTTGTCATTGTTGTCATTGTTGTCATTGTTGTCATTGTTGTCATTGTTGTCATTGTTGTCATTGTTGTCATTGTTGTCATTGTTGTCATTGTTGTCATTGTTGTCATTGTTGTCATTGTTGTCATTGTTGTCATTGTTGTCATTGTTGTCATTGTTGTCATTGTTGTCATTGTTGTCATTGTTGTCATTGTTGTCATTGTTGTCCTTCTTGTTGTCCTTCTTGTTGTCCTTCTTGTTGTCCTTCTTGTTGTCCTTCTTGTTGTCCTTCTTGTTGTCCTTCTTGTTGTCCTTCTTGTTGTCCTTCTTGTTGTCCTTCTTGTCCTTCTTGTTGTCCTTCTTGTTGTCCTTCTTGTTGTCCTTCTTGTTGTCCTTCTTGTTGTCCTTCTTGTTGTCCTTCTTGTTGTCCTTCTTGTGGTTGTTGTGGTTGTTGTGGTTGTTGTGGTTGTTGTGGTTGTTGTGGTTGTTGTGGTTGTTGTGGTTGTTGTGGTTGTTGTGGTTGTTGTGGTTGTTGTGGTTGTTGTGGTTGTTGTTGTTGTTGTTGTTGTTGTTGTTGTTGTTGTTGTTGTTGTTGTTGTTGTTGTTGTTGTTGTTGTTGTTTTTGTTTTTGTTGTTTTTGTTGTTTTTGTTGTTTCTGTTGTTTTTGTTGTTGTTGTTGCTGTTGTTGTTCTCACATTAACTCGCATAATCGAGTCCGTGGTCACAGGACAGGCTCCAGTATTGGGTTAGGTATGTATGGATGGCGGGGAAAAGGTTGAGGCAAAGGGGCAAAGAAGGAGTGACGGTCCCGCTACACGCGAACGACCCTGTTGGTCCACACATACACCCGATGACGTCCGCCGTCCGCCTTGCGAGTTCGTACACCGCAATATGTCGCAATCCACGCAAGGAGAAGACGCCACCACTTAAACTTCGTAGTCAAGAACTTGGGCACAATTGAGATGCCCGGAATATAACTTATAATACACTAACCATACCCGAAAACCTACATATATATATAAAATCATTATTTGGTTTCAGAGATTTGGTCAGGAGTTTTTCTTTGTCTCGGCCCAAGTATGCGATTCGCGGAACTGGAATTCTCGGTCGAATAGCTTCGTTCGAGCGCCGCCTTCGGGGGGCGGCTCCAACGCCCCTCGCCCTGCCGTGTCCGTCCCGCACATCGACGTGAACGCGGACGGATGCCGAGCGAGACAAGCGAGAAGTTGCAAAAATACCGCATGTCGAGGAGGAATTTCGGAGATTTTGGTTGAATCGTAATGTCTGCAGCGCCTGGATGATTTACAAAATTGGCATCATTTCCAAAAGGTACTTGATAATGTTTGGAATTTTGCGGTGGCATACTCTCGAGCGTTTGTTTCTCTGCTGTACTTTTCTACTAGTTCGTTTGGTTTCTTGACCTTTCAGCTGCTTCCTGCAAATTTGTTTTTTCTGCGCTGTAACACGATTTTGAACTTTTTCGCGATTTTCTCTTCCTTTTTGTCTAGTAAGTTGAACTTCCTACAAAGGCAATTTTTTAGTGTGGGCTCACCAGTAACGTGACACAAATTACCGACGATATCCAACAACTTCGTGACACAAATTACCGACGGCAAGACGTTTCGTGACAAAATAACTCCCAAATCGTGATATCTTCACGCGTAACGAGAATCTCGAGACGAAACCAAGCAGGTGGAGCCGTCTCTTCGGCCTTTGGCGCTGGCTTTAGCACGGCCGCTGACACTCAGGCAGCCTCTGCTGTAGGCATGAACGAGTGTGGTCCGCAGCGAACTATCCCGCTGTGCTCGCTTCTATGTGGCCATTGTCCATGCCATTTCATGTCACCTTCCTTCTGTTTCTAGCTCGTCGTCATACGGTTGAGGTACGAGGAAACCCGTACGTACGGGTGAGAACAGCAGTATGTACGACGAGCATGAACGCCAACTGACGCAATTGGCAAGCACACAACAGCAGGTGTAGCAGCAGTAGCCGAAGGGCGAAACTTCTAGCACATACTGCAGCAACTAGTAGCAACCAGAACCACAGCAGATAGCTCAAAGTGCAGTACGAGTGCCGTTGGCAAGTTTAGTCGTAATCGCATCACTCTGTCCAATATTATAAAAATTAATATACACTCCAGCTGCGAGATCGAATATTTTGTCGAAACTCATCTTTGCAAGCTGTGTGTGATACTCCGATCGCGCGTATTACGGGTTGTGTGTCCTCATTAAGGATATAGGTCGGCGACTCCCCTTGCAACTACAGTGTAGCTACCAGGGTCAACAGGGTGATGTTAGGCAGTCTGTGCGCGGAAACTATAAAACCTGTTTCTGAGGGGGACAAAATCTGACAGCTGTGGAAGGAAATGCATCAGTTTATCAAGTGAATCCTGTAAGTCGAATATCCGGTGAGGGGAGGGCGGAGTTTTTAAGGACGTATATAACAACCTTTTCATGTTCATACTGATGAAGAAAAAATATTACATTTCCTGTAAGAATGATACGTCGTACGAGCGGACGTTCTGGTGTGTTGCTGCCGTGAGACCATCGAGCACACCGCATGTTTTACATAAACAAGAGCGAACAAGAGGCAGGGCACAGGGGCCCCCAACACAGAGGCACGTGACAACCATGGCCAGCTGTAGATCGCGTAATTGGCCGGTAGTCCGTGCTTCGGTGGGTGTATCGGAATTCGTTCGTAGTACTGCTGTAGACCGTCAAAAAAACACATGACATTTCGGTCTGGTGGCAGACTCGCCAGTAGACCCCCGATATTTATTTTCCTGTCCTTTTTCTTGGCCCCGTGCACCCCTAATGAAAGATTGCCCATTTGCCGCTAATGAAATCATGTTGGGGTGGTTGTAGACGAAACGCCGAAGAAACCCAAAACCCAGTAGACTTGGGGAGCGCCTAAGGTAAACGGAGGTGTTGGGGTGGTTGTAGAGTAAAGTTGGGGTGGTTGTAGAGTAAAGTTGGGGTGGTTGTAGAATAAATGCCGCCTGTGTATTAGTTGCGGAACGGTCCAGCTTTAGCTTTTCTTTGATTCCCACCATTTTATAAAAATATTTCAAGGACGACAGCCGTGAGTTTGACGAATTTCGGGTCAACACTCATCTTTGCAAGCTGCTTTGTTTTGCACTTGAAGAAGTTTCATCAGCTGAGATCTGGGCTTGGCTCATCAGTTCCACACCGCCCAGCACCCCATCGCAGCGCTATAGCTCACAGCAACGAAGCGCCGTGCAGTGCCCTGCGATGCCCTGCAGCTCAGCTCAGCAGCGCACCGCAGCGCAGCGCTAGCTCAGCAGAGCGAAGCGCTGTGCTTTGCCGTGCTCTGCCGTCGCGGTCGTTCGTTATTCATGATATCTAAAACTTCGCGTACGCTGATATTTAGGTATTTGGCGCTTTATTCTATATCGCGATATTTGTGTGGGCACTTTGTGCTGTCTAAAACTGAATTTGGAGTCATCAAGGGCTCAAGACTCGAGACGAAACGGAGCAAGGTTATTTGCCCCGTCTCGTCCGAGACCCAAAGCAGCGTAGGGCACCAGCTGCCAGGGGTGTGAGTCGAGGCATGCACGGCATGGGCCAGATAACGTTGCCTGCAACAACTGCCCGCCACAGTATAAACGCGCGGAAGCCGCGATGGGTCGTGCTTTGAGTTTTGCTTTACGTGGTTACTGTTGGGGTAGCTTGGGGATAGACACAATTTAAAAGCTATCGATGCCGAGGAACGAACGCAGGCAAGGGGGTTGACACAACAGAGGAATAACTGACTGCTGTGCTCCAGCTAGCTACTGCTGTGGTGTGCCCTCATCAACTGAAACCAAGCAACAGACACACATATTGCCCGCGCTCGAGAGCAGGGGCGCCGGTCTGTCAAAGGGCTAATCCAGCCGTCGCGGTCGTTCGTTATTCATGGTGCCGCGCTGGAGGCTTCATACGTGCAGCGGTTGGTTGTGTGTGTGCTGTTGGGCAGTCATGTGCTGTGTGCGTGCTGGCCATGCGGCTGCAGGTGGGTCTCTCCCAGGCACCAACAAGTAAACCGCATCTTTCCTCCAAAAAAAGTCACAAAATATCGCGAAGGTGGGAATTCCCACCTACGCGATATTTTGGTATGTGCGGACCACGTATGGCGAAAGTATCCCAACAGCCTGGGGTCGTCTAAAACTCCAGACGCACATAATTCGGCTCTAAACAACCAATATCGCGATATCTCCGAGGTTTAGATATCTCTAATAGGATACGCGCCAACAACAACGTACAACAACGACGGAAAACCTACAAAAAGAAATAAAAAAATAACGCGTGAGCGATGACGTGCTTTCATAGACGAATGTGCGTACTACGACATCTGCGAAAGGTTCCCTACGGCCGGCAACGAAGGCGGGGATACAACTTTATTAGGAAGCAAAATTAGACGGACACCCTTCACAAACAAATAAAAAAATCCCTACATAAAAAAAATGGCCAGCTGAATTGCGACCGCGCAAATAATTGCGATCTTAGAGTTAGTAGGCTTTGACCCAATACGCCAAGGTTTTTTGCGCGACCTATTCGTATCATGTAACCAAAATTAGCCAAATTGCGGTTGTTTTGCTTGATGTCCGCAGGGCTTGAAGGAATAAAATACGGGAAAGTGCGAATGGAGAATGCGATGCAAAAAGATTAGAAAGGCTGCAAGACGACCATGATACGTTGAGAAGAACGCGTGTTACACCAGTTGCAGATTGCTCTAATTCCCCTTTTCATATTATTGCGTTTGGTACTGTTGAAGTGCTCGTCATTTTGAGCGTGTTTGGTCTGCAGGTCAATCGAGGGCATTCTATATCCCCTATAGGGCTCCTCTCTAAGTGAGTTATTCGTACATTGTGCAAGTAAGCCCGCAGGACCCATCGTGTATCTCACGCCGAGTCAGAGCTGTTTTGTGACTATGGTAAGATCAAATACTGATCTGTCATACCGATTCTTTTGTTTGCCTTGTGTTATGTCTGCATAATTCGTTTTCCATTTTTGTATATCTTCACCAGTGTAAGTGCCGCGTACATTGAAATAGCTAATTGAATTGAAGGCATGCAGTGTCGTCTTTAGTTCTTTCTTTGTGAGTGAGTTCTTCGTATTTTTTGGAAGCAAACATGAAGGACCTATCATAGTAAGTTCTTCGTCTACTGTGGGAGTAAACGCCGAGGGGTTTTCCAAGGCACAATCAACGGCGCCTTCCTTTTTCCCTTCCGTAAATTAAACATTTTCAACCATTCCGTCCGATGACTTTTTCATTGGCCCATGTCCTCTTTCGTTTCGCCTCGAAGCGAAGCAGGTTCTCAATTCTCCTTTCGGCATTTCTGGCCAACTTTTGCTTGGCGGCGGTTTTAACAACAGTGTGTATCGCCTATGCTCGCATTCTTTGTTTATATATTTTCCTTCCATCAAAGCAACCTTAGAACCTCATGTTGGCATTACCTTCAACTTCATTTTTTTTATAACTACAACTTATTTCGTCGAGTGCTACCCTTCCTTACCCAAAGAATGGGCGCCATCGAATGTCAATTTTTTATCTTTAGAAGCTCATATTGGTATTAACCTCTTGGCATTAGTTTAAAGTTCAATAATGTCGAATCGAACAGCCACAACTTTTTCCCTTTTTCCTCGTCGAAGTGCTGCCCTGCCCTACCCGAAGCATGGGCGCCGGCATCGCCGGCGACCATGCGGAGCTCTTGTATGAAACAAAAAAGAGATTCTTGAGCGGTGGCGCCATCTGTCTGCGTGGTCGTACACTGCTGGATATGTACGAAACAACGGTGTTCGACTGTTGAAATGTGGACCTTGAAAATATATTACAAATGTAGTCTTGTACATTGCCTTCAACATGTAGTCTTGTATCCACGCAGTCAGTCTACCGACACAGACATAATCGGGTAGGTTTGTTTTAGCCGAAAGCACAAGAGATATGGATGCATGCTTCGGCTTAGAAGCGTTTTGCCGAGGCGAGGAAGATGGTTCATTGAGTGTAAAAAAAGTGAGAACCGATGGGGGTACTCGTAGGTATATCCATCTCTGAAGGAATCCGAAATATGAAGGAATATGAAAGCGCGCCGTTATATGGATGCTACATGACGTTGTGCCCATGGTTGAGATTCGGTCGGAAGATGAAAGGCTATGGGCGGCGAAGAGCCTGGGGCAAAGTCGGTCCGCATGGTCTATTTTGCGACAGAAAGCGTTATGGGTCGCGTCAGGAAACGGTGATGGCCGAGCCGAGAAGCCGCGGTAAGATGTACCGCAAGGAGTTGGTGTCAAAAAGCGGTACGAGGCAGAGTTGACCAATCAGCGTCGCGGATCGGGGTCAAAAGCCCACGTGTATTCTGCTGTACCGCACGGTGACGCGAAATGGTAGCGGTATACCGCTTTCTGTCGTCTGCCCGAATTTTAGATACAACTCGTGCTGTAAGTATGACAGGTTTTCTGCGAGAATGCAATTTTTGTCGCGATGGCAATACTATTCTCCAACTAGGAGCGCTCGTGCCAAAACACCACTCGGATCTACGACTGACTATGACCGCGCTGTTCTCTGTAGGGCAGCCCTTTTTGTGTCCTGGGCGAAAGGCACGGCATACCAGCTGTCGAGACGCCAAGACTCGAGGCCCACAACCAAGCAACTCATTCCTGAACGCCCGCACTTTCCTTTAGAAAACAACAAATTACAACAAAACAAACACTCTAGTCTAAAGTTTCCTTGACAAACACTCCTGGCAAGACCACTTGTTGACGAGATAATGCTCACCTGCAAGATTCTACGCCTTCTCGAGATGCACCACACTAATTACTGCTTTTCTCCCGTCCATCCAGCGTTTACCCACTACTTTTGCTCTCTGCGTGTCGGGTTGTCGAACGAAATCCCAATCAATGACGATAGTCTCTGGGTGCTGTAGTCAAAAATCGAAACAATCCCCAAATCCCCTGATTTAAAGTCTAAGTTCATGTCTGATTCCGTCTATTTTTTGTCATCCCCTCCCCAACTAAATCCAAGTTTATAAGCTATTTGGCTCTGTCGCTAATCACTATTAGCACTAATCACAAATTGGTCTGAGTCTCAACCGGCACTTTTTTTTACAAAAAAAATGAAAATCTGTCGGTTGTCGCTTGCGAATTTCGGTACTTGGTGTGCCTTCTTTTATTGGGCTCTGACCTGCAAACCGGCACTTTGATAGACCGGTCTGGTCCCGACGGGCACTTCGTGCTGTTGCTGTTGCATGTTGCTAAGTACACCACAGGCCGTCGGCGCCTGTCACAACGAAATCTGCTAGCTGTTGTAGCTGTCTTTTTCATGTCACGACGCTATACCTCGTAGGTACTAGGTAAACAGCAAGATCAGGGTACGATGTATATACACAGCCGGCCGGGAGCAGCAACGAAAGCCGCTATTAATAGCTGTCGTAGCTGTCTATCTAGCTATGCCTTTATCTCACGACCTAGTACCACAGCAGTAGCTATGTACACAGGAAGCTCGACGTCAGGTACGCGGCAGGCCAGGGACAAGCTGCATTGCGGGGCTTGAGCGTTAGGTCGAGACGACGGTTTCTTGACTTCGGGGCGGGAGCTGCCCTTCGGTTGAGCGTTCTCCGCCGGATAGGATGGATACAACACGCGCAGCGGCCAATAGGCTATAAGGTTGGTACACACGATGCGAGTTTTGGTGGGGCCTTTGAGCCTTGACGCCGATACGAAAGAGAAGGGTTGTAACGAGGACCACTGATAGGGACAGCTCACGCTATCGCTACAGTGGGATCCGAAGCATGCGCCAGCTGGCGTTGGGTTGCGAAAACAACTGCTTTATTTTTCCCCATCCGCCGGAGGATGAAAAATATATATATGTACAAGGGCTTCGCTCGCGGGCGGCTGAGCGCCGCCCGCTACGCTTGCGGAAGGAGGAATGGACATTCAGTAGGAAGGCGGAAAAGAAGCACAAATGGCGCAACTGGCGACTTGAAAATGCCAAGAGGTCCATATATAGTACAACGGTACAGGATAGAGACGATTATGATTATGAGTTTGTTATTATCATCCATTCGCCCAATCCATGATGGGCACGTCGGAGGACTTGCTTGGCATATCCTTCCACCTCTCAGGTAGCACCTGTACACTTATTAATAGCTCTCTCTAAGTCGATCATCAATAATAAATTATCGCAGTGCATAAACACCAGGCACGCGCTTGTCGAGGATAGAGACAGGAAAACTACAACTCAAGATGTACAGGAGCGAAGTGCCAAAAAAAACATGCTGGAAGCAGGAACTTGAACGCACACACCGCAAACATGTGAAGTACATTTGTATTCCTGAAAGACGAAGAGCACGCATTTAGGCATAGTTCTCAAAAAACGATGCTGGTATAATAAACCACAACTTAACGTTCTCTAAAGAACGTGCTGTCAACATTGCTTCCGAAGGAGCATGCAGGCTTGCTTGGACTCTTCCTCCTCAGCGGAGGTACCCAGCACCTTGCACTCTTGTTTTTTGTCGATGATCTTGTGGATCTGTCCACAAACGTTGAAGCATGGCGGGAGGACGTCGATAAGTCGATAAGTATGCGTAAAAAAGTATTGGTACTTCTCTCCAGCAGACGTCGTAACCATCCAAATTATTGGAGCTCCTTTCGTTGTTAGTAATTGTTGTGGTATTGTTGTACTTGCTCTTGGTACTCGGAAAAAGAGCCGCACTTCATAGACTATATCCGCACGCCATCCGCACGCCATCCCCTAGTCTTGAGCAAGAGACATGGATGTCTCGACTCGTGACACACAGGACGCAAGATAAGAGTAGAACGTACCTCGATGTCGAACGCCTTCGTGGCACCGTGGGAATGGAATGCGGGATGTATATCGAGCAAGTGGTCGCCTGCCTTCTTCAGGAGGTCACCGACCTTGATGTCGCCGGTGCACTTCGTGTTTATGTCCTCGCCGACTTGGCGGCCCTCGGCGGCTGCTTCGCAGGGCTTCTGCAAACGACAACAACGGATGGGAATACCTTGCGTTCAGTGAATGTTCAAAATAGTAAGGCCACGTAGCTGTCGTCGATTTCCAAAGTTTGAAAGGAAGTCGTACAATTTAACACTGTTGTAATGAAAGCGGTCGTTTATGGGCAAAGCCCTGCCTGGTACCACAACGTTGCTAACACCTATGAAACCACCACTGGGACAGGAACGAACGGGATTCACGGTCGCAACTGGTAAGCGTAAGCCCCGGTATACTGCTATATAAGGCCTACCGGCGGAACACCGACAACGAAGGGTAAGAGACAGTACCTGCAGTATATATTGTTCGGTACTACTCTATTACTGCTGCTATCAACACTATTGCGACCGACGTGTACTGCGATTCCTGAAGAGGTTGCGCACCCTACTTGTACTCGTTAATACAAAGAGTTCATGTGGTTGTATGAAAAATGAGTAACAGTAGTAGTACACCGCGTCACTAAATGAACAACTCGCTAACCCCAATCACGGGACTGCTCTCCAGCATCACCCAGGTTAACTTCAGCTTCTGTTTACTGCTATATATCAACCTCCAGTGTGTACTGCGACTGGTGCTGAGGTATCATGCTGCTGTGTTATTTATCACTGCATGGACCATTTTTACAACCCTGGCTGACCCCCGTGATGAGACTTGCCCGTTTTCATTGCGTCTTACATGTATAGATACCACGTAGTCGTAGTCGTACATCCAAAACGTGTGTTTATATCACAGCACAAAGCGTCACTGCATGGACCACTTGTCCAACCCCCGCTTACCCCGATGACGGGACTGCCCCGTACTCGTAGTCGTACATACATGAAGTGTGTTTGGCTGTACGTATGAAAAAGAAATCGCATCACACAGCGTCACTGCATAGGTCTACTCGTAGACCTGAGTACTTGTACAATTCCCGCTTATACCCCGATGACGGGACTGCCCCGTACACGTACTCGTACATGCAAAAGTGTGTTTGTACGCATGAAAAACAAATCACAGCACACAACTGCGTAGACAACTAGTACAACATGCTTACCCCGACGACGGGACTGCCCTCCGTGACCACCAAGGCGAACTTGAGTTTGTTCAGGCTACGCGTCCCCAAGCACAGCTTCCACACCGTGTGGTAGTTCGACCACGCTGGTGTAGCACACACATGCTACAGCAGACGTTGCAGACAGGCACACAAGGTCAAACAATGTAAATTTCAATGTGCATCATTATTGGAAACAGGATTCGCTTGAGTTCACCAACACCCAAAACCACATACTGGTAGTCTATTGCGCACAACTTGCAGCACACTCAGCCAACACTCAACGCAGCACTACCGAAAATACAGGGTGTTGACATCTGGTGTCTTACCTATATGTCGCACGGCGCTGAACACACTGACAACGGGAACCAAATCTCAACATCATCAGTAGTATAGTAGCTGACAGCAAACATCAAATTCCAACAACACGAAGAAATGAAACTCACGTTTCGTCAAGCTCTCAGCTCCTTCGTTAGGGACGCCGATCGAAGGTGAATCACAGGTGTCCGCGTCACACCAGTCACACACACGAGGGTTGTCGCCGCTTCCCCAGTGCTTCTTGTTAAGGTTATGAAAAGCTTGGCACGTGGAAGGCTCGTCACTCCTGCAGGTGTCGCAGACAGCGTACTGGGAACTCCTGTTTTTCCTATTTCGTGCGATGAGGAAGCCGTCACAACCCTTGCTCGGGCACGGCCAATCAGGATTGCCAGAAGAAGCTGAGTCCCGTTCTTGCCCGACCAGCTTCCACACGCCTGATCCTGAACCTCCACCACCCCCACTGTTGGCGGAGCCTCCTCCCGCACTAGCCTTGGTCCGCTTCGCAAATTTCAACTTCAAATTGTTATTGCCGATCCGGCAAATTTCAAATTCAAATTGTTTGCAGCCGTCAACGGCAATTCCCTCTCAACAGTCAGCAATTGGCCAACTTCAAAAGTAAAAGTACAAAAAAGAAGTTGCTGAAAAAGCAAAATAAAAATATCAGAGAGCAAGCAGTAAAGATCAGAGAATGAGAGCTAAGTAAGAATGAGACTAGGGAAAGCAAGGAAGGCAAGGAACTTCGAGACGGTTCTTTTCCCCAGCAACTAATTTTCTTTTCGGCAATTACGGGCTGAGAAGGGCTGAGAGGGGGGAGGATATGCCGAGCGAGACGTCCGAGGGGGGCGAGGTCTAGGTATATAGTTTTATATATATAGGGTTACAAGGGCTTCGCTCGCGGGCGGCTGGACGCCGCCCGCTACGCTCGCGCAAGGCAAGGAAGAATGCAACTAAAAACATGTGAAGGGGGCAAAAAGAAGGGGCCCACGATTTGGTGCGGACAGCGATTTGATAATGCCAAGAGCTGCTTGTGCAAAGTAAATTGCCTTGTTGTTGTGCTCAGCTGTGTTGTGTGCTTTTGGTACCGGTGTTACGTTCTGATCGGCGGTACGGGGGTACTTTGCGTGGGGGAAAAGACAGGGGGCCGTGCAAGATCGAATACATGTAGAAAAATAAAAAAAATAAAAGTCTAGACTATAGTACACAACAACAACAGGTATTATACCCGGTACTGCTCTAGTCTATGTTCAAAAGAAAGGACACAGCGCAGCACGACACAGCACCGCAGCGAAGGGCACACGGCACCGCACCGCACGGCTCCGCACGGCGCTACGCTGCGCTGCTGGGCTGTATAAAGCCGGACTGATCTGAGCTGGGCGTGTATTGTGATTCAACAGCGTAGTACCTGATAGTATGTACAAGCCTGGGGTAGTAGTACCGGTATTTACTACTATAAGCCTCAAGGTCTTCTCGTAGGTTCGAATCCCGGTGTCATCGGGGAAAGAAAATGATCCTCATAAAAAAATAAATAGATATCAATGTGACTTTGTGGCCTTCTAGTAGATAGACTGTCCACTTATAAGCCTGGTGTTCTTTGGTTGAATCCAGGGGTCACATGAGAAAAAAAATTATCCTCATGAAAAACATGATATTTATTTTTTGGTAAAAAATGGTAGTACTGGTAGATACACCACTGCTGCTGTGACATATTGTGGTCTAGTACATAGACTGTCCGCGTATAATCCTGGTGGCCTTCGCTGGTTCGTATCCGGGTGTCATCGAAAAAAAAAATGATCCTCATGAAAAATCGATATTTATTTGTAAAAAAAAAATTAGATAGCAATGTGACTTTGTGGTCTAGTGGATAGACTGTCCGCTTATAAGCCTGGTTTTCGTTAGTTGAATCCAGGCGTCATCGGGGGAAAAAAAATATCCTCCTAAAAGAATCGATATATTTTATATAAAAATTGAAAAACGTCAGCTGTGAGTACAACCGGTTGAATGGTTGAAACTCAAAGCAAGAAATCAAAGAAAAGCTGGACCAATTGTAAATGTTCAGAAGATGAAAAACGAGTTCGAACGAATCAAATTTAAAGGAGATAGTAGAAAATGAACGAGGAAACAACTGAAAAACGAAAAAAATACAATAATTGTCATAACTGGTCCACAGCTTAAGCTTGCTCCTGTTGTTGCCTTGTGCTGTGTGCCCTTGGGCGCATTAGAAAAAAGCTCGCATGGACGTCTATTAAAATGCAAGTTCAACTCCCTCGCATGGACGTCCTTTAAAATGCATATTCAGCTCCCGAAGAAACAAAGTTGCAAGTTCAACTCCCAAAAACAAAAGTTACTTGGAAAAAAAGAGTTGAAAAAAAAAGTTAAAAAAATGTTCAGAACATGAAAAACGAGTTCGAACGAATCAAATTTAACGGAGAGAGTAGGAAATGAACAAAGAAAAAAATGAAAAACGAAAAAAATGCAACAGTTGACGAAATGGCAGAACCAATAAAGTGTGCAAGAAAGCAAAGAAAAGCTGGAGGGATGAAATAATGTTGCCAAGAGGTGTTTGTGCAGAGCCAATTGCCCTGCGCTAGATGCTTGTTGATGTCACGTTCTGAACGGCGGTAGTACGTGTGACTAGCACACGGCACGTACACAATAAATGGTACCTGGTACCTGTATCATACCTGGTATTACTGCTTGCTGTATGTTCAAAAGAACGCATAGCGCCGCTCGACACAACACCGCTCGACACAACACCGCAAAACGACGGGCAAGGCACGGCACCGCACTATGCCGCGCTGCACTGCTGAGCTACATATAACCAGGCTGACTTGAGCTGGGGGTGCGTTGTGATCCAACAACGTAGTATGTACAAACTTATTAGTCTAATAGTACCGGTGCGTGGGATGATACTGCGAATGGATGTTACTGGCATGTACGAACTAATAAAAGTACTGCAAAGCACGCAGCATGGCAAAGCAGCAAAGCACGTCAAAGCACAACGCTGCGCTCTGCTAAGCTAGAGCTGCAGGGCATCGCAGGGCACTGCACGGCGCTGCGTTGCTGCGAGCTATAGCGCCACGGTGGGGTGCTGGGCGGTGCGAAGCTGATGAGCCAAGCCCAGATCTCAGCTGACGAAACTCGGAGATGCCAGGGAAGCACCAACCGAGCGCTTTCGGCACGAAGATATTTGTAATTTCCCCAGCAACTAATTTTCTTAAGGAACTTCGGGACGGTTCTTTTCCCCAGCAACTAATTTTCTTTTTGGCAATTACGGGCTGAGAAGGGCTGAGAGGGGGGAGGATATGCCGAGCGAGACCTCCGAGGGAGTCGAGATCTAAGTAATTGAGTTCATGTTCTGTACGGTTTGTGGATTCCGGGTACGGGTATGGGAGTCTTACAAAACTTCCAGAAGTTCCGGGTACGGGTATGAAAGTGTTACAGAACTTCCAGTAGTTCCGGGTATTGTGGCACGGGGTGTACAGAACCCACAGAAGTTCCGGGTACGGGTATGAATGTCCTGCAGAACTAACAGAAGTTCGGGTACGGGTATGAAAGTCTTACAGAACATCCAGAAGTTCCGGGTATTGTGGCACGGGCGTACAGTATTTACAGAAGTTCCGGGTACGGGTATGAATGCCCTATATAACTTACAAAAGTTCCGGGTACGGGTAATACCCGGGTAAATGCACACCCCCTTGAAAGGATAAGGAGTGCTCGCTGACTCCTTTGCAGATGCTGATGTGTGCTGGTTGCTGGTGTTCGTGGTGTCAGTACAGTGGCTCGCGATCAAGGAGAATGAACTTTTATCAGTGTCCCTACAGCAAGCGGTTGAGAGCAGGGGAATGACCAAGACTGATCCGATGTGGCTCGTTTTCCTTGCTCATTTTGCTCCAAAATGCTACATAACTCTTCCAATTTCAAACAAACACAACAGTACTTCAGCAGTACCTGTAGGAAAATCAGGCTCTCCTCAGATAACTGCTAACTTAACGTCTACCTCGACTACCTTCACTAGGAGAGACTCACTTCTTCTTAAGCTTCCCGTGACTCCTCTGTCCTTGCTCTGCCTAGCCTCGCTACTTTCGTCTCCAACTAACACTTGTCTCTCCTCTTTTTGAGATTATCCTATTTTCTCTGTGCAATAACCCATGAAAATAACACCCAACCACTGAGTTTTAGTGTACATTTTCCGGTTGGTCCCTCTCAGTTCATAATTCATCTCTTTCTGCCTTATTTCGGTAAAACCTGTGATTCCTTATGAACTAAATTCCGTCATAGAACAACTGAATGAAGAGGACAAACGGAATTCTTGCTCATGAATTTTTGCAATTTCCCTAATCAAAATCCAATTCTTCTTAATTGAAACCTTCTGTCTCCAGTCTAGTTACAAATGAACCCTTGTTCTATACCAATTCCTAGTAAATTTCCAAATCTCACCACACTCGCCCCCCTAAGTTCATTGCCACCTCTCACAGAACAAAGGTGTGCAAGGAAATTATACTCTTCCAGTCTGAGATTGCTGCAAAATTTTGACTAGTATAGAGCCAATATGACCAGAAAATATTACTCAACAATTGCTGCTTCAAGAAGGTCTCTTCTGGGCTAAATTTCCACCACATTTTCCCCAATTACTGTCAAGCTCACTGATTGCCAATCAAGGCAATTCATCGGTAGGACATCATTAAACTAATCTGGCTGAGCTAGTCCATGACCGATATTTAATTGATCCCAAAACAATGCAAGATGTTGTGTTGGGTCTCACCACGGGGCTGGTTTTGAGAAAATTTTAAACCATTGACCGATTTGGTTGCAGCATGGATCCTAATTAATTTATCAAAGAATCCGCCCTCCCAAAAACTTCAATATTCATCCCTCTGACTCCCTTTTGTACTTTTTTTTCAGCATGAATAAACTTCTTGCAAGTCTTAGCGGTTTGATGAACATGCCAACACCAAGTTCCTACTTCCTCACTAAATGTTTTCAACTTATCCTCATACAAATGGACATTGTACCTCTTTCCTAAATCTAAAAGTTTGATCGTGCGTGGAAGCGCCTTGTTCGGTGCATCTTCCGCCACCATCACCACTCTTGCCAGCTGCCAACCTGCGCGAGTGGTTTTGAAATATATATATATATACGATCCGATGATGTCACGTGAATTTATTCCTGGCCTTCCCCCAACATTACAGCATACTTTGTAACCCTCAGCTACATGTCTTTCTCCCTTACCACACGCAAGCATACGCTTGGCAAGTTGAACTCTATATCCGTCGGTATTTCGCATTTTCACCTCCAATTTGTACCGGTTCACCCGCCCAATACCGCGACACTATGCTACCGTA
This sequence comes from Undaria pinnatifida, assembly GCA_012845835.1. Lineage (NCBI taxonomy): Eukaryota > Phaeophyceae > Laminariales > Alariaceae > Undaria > Undaria pinnatifida. The sequence goes on from JABAKD010000011.1 coordinate 10,969,332, forward strand.
CTGTCCAAGGTCCGTCTCATGTTCCAAAGTTTTTACCGTTACTTCATCCCAACTGGTATAGTTTTGTATCGCATTTTTCCTCCTATACCTCTCGAAATCCTATGTTTCGTAATCGTTGCGGGTTTGATAGGATAGTTATCCAATTCCATACAAACGTTTTCCGCAGTCAGGTGGAAAGGAGGCGAACGCTGACAATATTTATTAAGTACATGGCTACTCATTGCCCATGGCAGAAACTTCGGTGCTTCTGCGCCCTCGTGGGGGTTGTGACACTTCTTGCACCAATACATTGATACTCTGGCATTAATTTCTCGGCCGGGTTCATCCTTCCTGACCTCCAACAACAACAAATTGGGTCCAACTTTTTCCCATCACTAGTTGTTCCCGGACCTACAAATAAAATCTTATAAGGGCCAGTCCAACACTGCGCTAATTTAGCGGTCAAAGCGAATTTCTTACTTCTTGAACCCGTTTCTCTCGTTTTTAGCACATGTTTACCCGCTACTGGTATGATACTATGATCATCGTATACCCAGACCCATCCTCCTACTTCAAACTTGGGGCGTTTTGTTATTAACTCTTCAAGGTTCTCATTAGCAGCCTCATGTCTAGCCTTGGCAAGACGGTCTTCCTCCTTCACTAATTGGTGCCTGGTATGCCTTAATTTGTCTCTCTCATGAGTTCCAGGTATTCCAATTGGTTCTGTTTCAGACCTTGATGACCTCTTACCCCTCGCCCTTCCAAAATCGTCGCTGGTAACCTCGGATATCTCCCTATATGCACCTCGTTGGGAGCTAAACCCGTACCTCTACTAACATTGTTGTTGTGTGCAGCTACTGCGTGCATCAACATATCCCAGTTCTCTTGATCGCCTGCAATTTTATATGGCAGCATCCGACAAAGGGTATGGTTCAACCTCTCAACCATTCCATTTGTTTGGGGATGATAGGAGCTAGTAAACTTCTTGACAGCTCCCAATGTCTGGTAAACAGCAGCACTTACTTGTGAAATAAACTCTGTACCTTGATCGGATAAAAAGGTGTGTGGGCACCCCCATCTCGGTATGCAGTCATCCACTATTCGGGCGGCACAACCTCGAGCTGTTTTCTCTTCCTTTGTCATAGCATACCCTTCTGCGTGTCTACTGAATAAATCTACGACCGATAACACATACGTATTGCCGCGTTCTGTCTCCGGCAGTGGTTCTAATAAACCAAAAGAAACCACCTGTCCTGGGCGAGTAGGAAGTGGCAAGGAAACCAGTGGCCAGCGGATGGTATTGCGTGCCGTTTTTCTCGCTTGACACGTGTAGCATTTCCGTATCCACCACTTAACACTATCCGTAATACCAATCCACCAATAGTATCTTTGCAACATGTTTAAGGTCAGCTTCTTTCTCAGCCAAATGCATTGCTTTTTTGTGAGTACAATCCATAACCCACGGTCTCAGCAGCAGCGGCACATAGGTTCTCACAGGCTCATCTCCCAGCAATCGCTCAAATCGTCCAGGATTCCTGTCATCACGGTGGGCAGGTTCCAGTGTTAAACGCCTCACTAAAAGTTTGCGCGTATTTGAGAGTTCCTTCAGCTCCCCTTGTGGGACCAACCGCTTTATTTCCGATATCTCTACTGTATCAGGTATTGTTTCTTCGGTGATTTCTCCCACAGGAACACTTGAGTGCAAAAACTCAATTGCGATTCTTGCGGATTCGCCTTTCATTTGTGCTTCAGCCCGTTCAATTGCCGTCTTTTCACACAATTTTTCACCGAACTCCCTCGCTTTTATGCTGTCCAATTCTTCTTCCGGAAGCCCTTCATTATTATCAGTAGGATCGGGACTACGTAGGAGTATGTATGGTACATCGGACAATTGTCCGGCAGAATACTCCCGTATTGTTGCTAGAGGTTGGATTAACGGCTTATTGCCGTGATCGGTACGTTGCATTGGTCCGATTGTGTGCATATTTCCGAAGTGGTGTGGGAGCTCGCAGCCTTTGTGCTCGCCCCACTCGTTCACTCCACTTCCCGACCTGTCTCTCCAGACCAAGGTCTTATTAACACAACATCTCTTCCTCCAGAAGTCACGGATTCACCAACAGCTTTGGTCTACGCATACCCCTTTCTGGAAGTACTCTGGCGCTAATCATCTGATCGTAGTACCTTCCTAACTTTAGTTGATCGGCCAAAGGGGTTGCGCTTACTTTCCCTACAGCAATAGAGATAGACTCGAATTCGGTTTCACTATCCGCTGCTACACTCGGCTTGACTTCGCCGCTTCGAACTCGCATTTCTTCCGGGGGCCTATTCCAGTGATCCATACGGTTCGGACGGCCACAACTCGGCATGGTGCTCGGCACAACGGGTTGTGTAAAAAGGGAGGACGCAGAATTAATGCTCGGCGGAGATCTGGGGTAATTACTTCCAACACTACCCGGAAGGCAACTAATATTTGAATCCCCACCCTCACCGTTCTTAAACAGATGGCGTTCTGCTTCTTGGCCAGGAATTGCAGTGTGCAATACAGTTCCGACCGAATTTTCATGTTTCGCCGCCGCAGGCTGATGTTCCCTGACGACGCGCTTCCTTGCTCCACCTGCAGAGGAGAGCGAGGGAAGAGACGGCCGCAATGCTTCCGGCGCGGGGGCCAACCTACCGTTGCCATTTCATGTATTTCTACGATTTTTCTCGCGGCGGGTCTGCGCCCATTGACACAAGCGCTGTTGCCAACGGCGCCATCTCTTTTCAGCCTCATCTGGGGTACCATCACCAACAGCAGGATTAATTAATTCGGAGCGATTCATTTTTTTTTTCGGACATTCTCTAGCGAAATTATTCTCATTAACACAGTTGAAACAGTGTGGCCCATATAATGCGCGGGCAGCACCACGCTCTTCTGGAGATTTGAACAGCACATAAAAAGGAGGGTCTTATTATTACGTCCGAACCCACCCCGTTCCCTCATGATGGCATGGATACGCCCAAATTCCTTACGCTTGTCCTCGAAATAGTCTCCCTCGACCGACATTATCCCGCCGTGCGGCCTACCACGAGAGGCGTGGTGGTATACCCTACTGCTATTATTGTGCGTTCCCCCCTGACAAACGCACTGACGCGGTCGCACGCATCTGGTTGAGGGCAAGGTCTTCCAAAGACCCCATGAGCTCATCTACACTGTTGAACGGCAAAGTTCGTAAATTCCTTCCCGCAAAAATTTGAGCACCCAAACCCGCAAACTGATCGTCAACCCCAGTTTTAATGGCTATTTGTAGAGTGCCATCTTCTGGAGCAACACTCCCCACACACCGCACGTTTCCCAATAACAACCTCAACTCAGACAGGTACGTACTAAAAGGCGTTCCTGCCAGGACAACCAAGTTTTGCAATGCCTCCATAACTGCTGCAGGTGTCGCTGTACTCAGATGCCTACATAAAATCCGTGTATAACGTGCTGCAAAACGTCCGGACCTGACCGTCCAGAATCTTGGAGCCGTCCTCCTTGTGCGAACGCATTGGACACCATACCCTTTAGCGCCGACACCTGGGGAGCGGTGGGACGAACAGCACGAAGAACGTGGCGCTCGATGCATTTTTCTCAACGTTTTGTCCATGATATGGGGTGGAAATCATCACACGCGAGACGGAGGCTGGACACGGCATCACGCAAGGCTGACGTGAACTGTACCAAGTCAAAGACGTTGTTGGTAGAACTAAACGGAATAGGGGGTATGGGCATCAATACACGTGTATCCATACGCGCATATGCCTTTCGCGTCGCGGTTGTTGTAAACTGGTCAGGTCATCATCCGGCTGGGTCTAAACAACTGGCGGAGCTACGATCGATACTGTTGGAGCAACATTACCAGCGGAATTCGCATTTGCACTAACAGTCACGGGTTCAGTCACCACAACAGAGACAACCCCGAGCCCCGAATCAGCCATATTACGCCAATCTACCCCACCAGCCGGGAAAAAATCGTGACCAGGAACACAACGCCCAGTATCACCGTGACCTCCATCATAACCCGACTCAACAGTGCCACCTGTACTCGGACCACCACCCATAACACCACCTGCTATAGGGGCTCCTCCCGCCACAGCACTACCACCAATACCCTCACTACCAACGCCACCCTCCAAAACACCAACTACCCTTCCCGCTACTCCACCCAACTCGTCGCACCTCTTGAGCCTTGCCCCCTGGCACCTCGGTGACCTTGGTGATGCTGGCCATAATGCTGGGCATGGAACCGGTCGACACGGGAACCCCTGGTGTGGTGGCTCCCTTTGTGTCCTGGTCCGGAGAAATTTGCATTTCTCCTTTTCGGGCCATCCGTCAGGTGCTGTGGAGGGGGTAACTGCGGCGGGGGAGCGGGCCCGGCCGGAGTCTTGGAAATGGTGGGAGCCGACGAAGACGACCCCCCCCCCGCCGGTGGCGTTGGCGGGGTTTCCCCCATGCATGCAAGCACCATCCCATGGATGTCCAGGTGGGACATCCCCGGGGAAGACGCTTGAACCATCTTGTAGAGCTCTATCTGGCGCCTCATACGCGCTACCACCGGGTCGTCACCCACTACCTCGGGCCCCACCGCAACAGGTGTAGATGTAAGTGCCGTGGTAGTTGTCGCGGGCGCGGGAGGCGGCCTTGGAGGAAGCGAAACAGCAGGTGCCGACGGAGTAGCAGCAGGTGCAGAAATCGTCGCGGTCACTGTTGATGGGGTCACCCGTAAGGCAGCGGCGGCTGATGCCGCAGACGAACGAGCGTCTCTGCTGCTGCCTACGCCGACGATGCAGCAACAGACGAAGAGGGTGCGGATGCCGCCATGTCACGCGCCAGGCCTGCCCGGGCCTCAACATGGCGCTGAGAGGGTGTCCATTCCCTCCTTGGCAAGATAGGCTTGCCAACCGCGTCTGCAGCACAGACCGCCGGGACGCGCGCTGCTTTCCGTTGCGCCCGTTTGGCGTTTGTTTCCGCCGTTGCTGCTGCCACTGCCGCGGCGGCTCGGTCAAGAAGTGTCTTCTGCCGTTTTTCGTCCGCCACGGCCCGGCGCAACAGATCGTTTGTGGTTGCGTAAATGCCATCATAGGCGGCTTTGTTTTCACTTTTCCTCGCCTCCTGTACCCGGACCTGCGCCGCCAACGTCTGTGATATGTCCCTTTCCTTCTGGGCCCCCCGCTGTAAGACAATGTCCTGAAGTTGGCGCTCGTAGTCCCGACGCTCCCGGGCAAGGCGACGGTGCGTGGCCTCCAGGGCCGCCAGGTCGGGAGAGGCCTCCACCTGTCGAGTTTTAGCCGCAGCGAACTCAGCAGCAGCACGGTCGACCTCTGCGCGAGATCGCGATGCCTCGTGTTGTAGTTCCGGAACCTTCTGCTTCGCGGCGCGTGAGGAACGTCCGCGGGAACGACCGGGGGAAACCAGACAAGTAAATCGGTTAGCGGTGGCCACGGCGGGACGCGGCCAGGCCTCCGGGGACGCCGGCGCAGTCTACATGAACCACTACCTTAGCCGGTGAACCCGAATCAGAGTCCGAGTCTGAGTACACAGGGGATTCTGTGCTGAAACTTCCTATGGAGCGCGCGTATTGTTCATCGGCTGCTTCCTGCACCGCCCGTTCGGCCGCGTTGGCGGCATTCAATTCCGCCTGGACGGCGCGGGCTAACATCTCACCCGTCTGGTAGCTGCTACGCGTGACAGCTACGGGGGGCGCCACAGCTGCTCCCCCAACCTCTTTGGGCTCTACCTTCACCCTGTGAGTGCGACCATCTTGTACTACCACGGGCACGATGGCCCCACCTGGCCCTGCGGCCGTGGTTACCACGTTCGCGTTCGAATCGAAACCAACTGCCCGCATGCGATCTTCATGCGACCAACCCAATCGTAAAGACAACATGCTCAAGTCCGCAACGTCTGATCCCGACGGCGGACGACCCAACTCAGTCAAGGCTCTTACCGTGTCACCAGGCTCCCACAGCAGGAGGCGCGGAGGCAGCAACTGGTCCAGGCGCCGGGCCCTTCCCATCAGGCCAGGGGGGGACGACGGGGGAGGGCGGGGTGTCGTTCCCTCCCTTCCCTCCCTTCCCAGGCGGGGAGGACGGGCGGGCTTCGGGTGATTTGGCTGCGGCCACATCCCGGTACGACATAAAACGCACAGGAAAATCCAGGAGGAATTTTGGTGACAACGACATTGGTGGGGGTGTCGGGATGGGGTGTGACGAGAGTCCCTCAACATGCGAGGAAGGACTACCCTGACCCGAATGATTTCTACCGTCACTACTCCCGTGGCGAGCACGTTGCTTGCTCGGCAAAAAGTCCGCAAAGCTGCGGGCGGAAGGGCGTGGTAAATCTTTTTGGGACGAAAAATTGCGTACACCAGGGGTTTGCTTACTCGCTTTTTGAGACGAAAAAATGCGTACGCGAGGACTTTGCTGACTCGTAGTGGCAGGCGGCCCGCTACCGTGTTGCATGACCGTACTGGTGCGATGCGCGGCAACACTACCATCATGACTGCGAGGGACGTATCGAGGCGACCACAGGCCCATACTCAGCGCAGTATCCGATAGAGCAAGAGAAGGAGTAGGCGACGAGGCAGCACTAGACGGTGAAACATTATTTTGCATCATGCTACGCGTGGCTGCTTCTTGGTCAGATGCGCTACTCGTTTCATGGCGACGATAATGCTCACGGCCCTCCCAACCAGCGACCGTATTATCCGTAGGTATCGACGGGCTACCGCGGGTACTCCCACCCGATGACCCAGGGTCAACCCCCTGAGCACACCCGACAGCGTCACGCGCCTGCGCGCGCGCCGCCCTACGTTGAGACCTTGTACGAGGAACGCTAACAGACAGGTCTACCCCCTGCCGATGAGCGTCCCTCCCCTTCCCGAAACTCTGCTTACCCATTTTGGTGGCAGAAGGCATGATCTCCGCGATGAACCGAGAAGGACACAGAACTGCTCGACGACGCCGTTGAAAGGATAAGGAGTGCTCGCTGACTCCTTTGCAGATGCTGATGTGTGCTGGTTGCTGGTGTTCGTGGTGTCAGTACAGTGGCTCGCGATCAAGGAGAATGAACTTTTATCAGTGTCCCTACAGCAAATGGTTGAAAGCAGGGGAATGACGAGACTGGTCCGATGTGGCTCGTTTTCCTTGCTCATTTTGCTCCAAAATGCTACAAGTACATCACTCTTCCAATTTCCAGCAAACACAACAGTACTTCAGCAGTACCTGTAGGAAAATCAGGCTCTCCTCAGATAACTGCTTACTTGACGTCTACCTCGACTACCTTCACTAGGAGAGACTCACTTCTTAAGCTTCCCGTGACTCCTTTGTCCTTGCTCTACCTAGCCTTGCTACTTTCGTCTCCAACTGACACTTGTCTTGTCCTCTCTTTGAGATTATCCTATTTTCTCTGTGCAATAACCCATGAAAATAACACCAAACCACTGAGTTTTAGTGAACGTTTTCCCGTTGTTCCTCTTAGTTCATAATTCATCTCTTCCTGCCTTATTTCGGTAAAACCTGTGATTCCTTATGAACTAAATTCCGTCATAGAACAACGGAATAGAGAGGATAAACGGAATGCTTGCTCATGAAGAATTGCAATTTCCCTAATCAAACATCCAATTCTTCTTAATTGAAACCTTCTGTCTCCAGTCTAGTTACAAGTGAACCCTTGTTCTATACTAACTCCTAGTAAATTTCCAAATCTCACCCCACCCTCGGGGGGGAGTTCGATTTGAAGTGGAGGATTCAATCCAACTTGCATGGATGGCATGTTCTCACTGGGCCAATGTCCCCGAGGCAATCTGTCGTAGCTTTAAGTGAAGTATGAATTATCGACAAGACCACTACCGAGAGAGGCGATAAATCGTGAACCTCAATGAGTGGCGACCGGGGCAACAGCCGCGCTCACCACCACCGAGAGAGGCGATAAATCGTGAACCTCAATGAGTGGCGACCGGGGGCAACAGCCGCGCTCACGGCTATGCTGTGCCATGATCACACCATAGCGTACCCCGGCTGTGGCGCTTCAAAACAAATAATGGCGGTCGCAAGCCCATATTTGCCACCACAGCTCGATAACCCAAGTGCCGCGACACAGAAGAAGCGAAACTACCTAAAACACAAAAGATACTTCTAGACGTCGATGGCTGCATCGCCGTCACGGCAGATCTATGTATTATTCCGATCGGAAAAAACGTTGACAGTACGCAATACGTGGTTTCCCGATAGGCGCCAAATTCGTACCAGGTATGTTTCCACCAAATCGAATCGAGTCCAATTCGATGAATACAAAATGAATACTTGTGTTTCCAAAATGTCCTTCGTTAATATAATACGTGCCCACGGGTTAGGAACGAAAGACACATGGACAGGACCTACAGTAGGTGCTACTATCATATACAATACGTACTGCTACTGCTGTACATTCGGTGTTCTGTTGGTTTCACTGACGACAAGATATGACATCATGATACAACGCATAATACACTCTTTGGGTTATTAAACCTGCATTAATGCATGTGGGCTCCCCGGGTATTGTAACAAAGGTATACCTGTACCCCGGGTATTGTTTGTGCCACAGTCTTTACAGAAGTCACAGAAGTTCCGGGTTAGGGTATGGGGATCTTACAGAACTTACAGAAATTCCGGGTAAGGTACGGAAGTGTTACAGAACTCACAGAAGTTCAGGGTATTGTGGTACGGGCGTATAGAACTCACACACGTTATAAAAATGATATACCCGTACCCCGGGTATTTGCGGCACTGGGGTACAGAATTCCAGAAGTTCCGGGTACGGGTATGAATGTCATACAGAAGTTCCGGGTACGGGTATGAACTACAGAACTCCCAGAAGTTCTATGTAGGGTAATACCCGAGGTAAATACCCCGGGTATGGTTTGTGTGTACCCTACAGAACCCAACCATGGGAAGTTTTATTACGGTGCAAACGAGTGCGAGCTCGCTACTGTGTGTGCTGTTTTTTATGAGCAAGACCGCGGTACGGTATCGCCGTACGCGCTTCCACTCGAGCTTGTGGATGGCATCTCCGATTGACAATAAGCTATAAGGTTGGTACAGACGATGCGAGTTTTGGTGGGGTCTTGACGGCGATACGAAAGTTGGAACCGTTCGTACAAACGAGTGCGAGCTCGCTACCGTGTGTGCTGTTTTTTATTAGCAAGACCGCGGTACGGTATCGCCGTACGCGCTTCCACGCGAGCTTGTGGAGGACATCTCCGATTGACAAGCGATCAAAAGCATGAACGGGTGAATGGTGGTTGCCGACGTTTGTATGTTGGACTTCTTCTATCGTATCTATGGCAACGTTTTAACATCATGGAGGACTCGGTGCATTCGCAGCGGACAAAGCAGGCAGCATTGACAAAAGAAAGGTACTCGTACGTATGAACGGTTCGAACTTTCGTGTCGGTGTCAGGACCTCACTAACTCGCACTGTTCGCACGAACCTTGGCTACGAACTGCGAAGCACCAGCTAACACCCCGAGAAAAAAACGGGCACTCGTCTCGAATTTACGTACTCAAGTACCTCTGCCTTGTCAGCTTCGCTGCAGACTCATCTCACCTTTGCCAGCGGTAGTCGTCGTGCGGTGGTGTTCGGGTTGCACATCCGCCTTTTTGTGTTGGCGGCGAGAAACGTGCGCTTTCAATGCGAGGCGGTGCGGCAGCTTCAATTGTCGGCCTGCGTTGACGCTGTGATGCAGAGCACCTCTGTTTAGTTGTATTCTGTGTCAGCGGACAAGGCAGGCAGCTTTGACAAGGCAGAGGTACTTGAGTACGTAATTTCAAGACGAGTGTCCGTTTTTTTTCTCGGGGTGCTAGCTGGTGCTTCGCAGTTCATAGCCAAGGTAAATATAAACAGTTCGAGTTACTGAGGTCTTGACACCGATACGAAAGTCCGGACCCTTCGTACACAGGAGTTCCTTTTTCTTGTCACGTGTGCCCTAATTTGTTGTTCTCGGTTTTTTACCACCTGCCTTGCGTTTTTGCAGAAACAGCAGCAGTACACTAGTTGCCGTTCCTGTTGGTACTGCTTCTATGTACGCGGTGGGCACGCGGCTTGACAAATTGGTAGTCGTCTCCGCATAACTAATGATACTGGCTGTGACTGCTGTTGCGGCTTCTTCGTTCCAGAATATGACTAATTTGTGCTTTTTCAGCAGCAGCAGCATACTACTACGCTGCACAGATGCCGTTGCTGCTGACACTGCTTCTATGTACGCGGTAGGCACGCAGCTTGACAAATTGGTAGTCGTCTCCACATATCTAGTGATACTGGCTGTGACTGTGTTGCGGCTTCTCCGTTCCAGAATGTATCTAACTTGGTTATCGTCGTCGTGTGCTTCGTCCGTTATCGTCTCGAATTATTGTGGGCAACATTCGGTTAAGCGCTAAACGCAGGCGTGCGTCTGCCGAGCCCCGCACGGTCTTCCTCGAAACTCGTCCAACTGCAGCTTTCGACACTCCGCTAGGTCAATGTCAGTGTAGGGACAGCATGGACGTGGTTGGAGACCTTCGTCCCGAGGTCCTTCTGCGGGGCATTGACGACTATCAGCAGCGCATGTTCGTCGGCAGTATCACGTGAGTGTCTCATGAAACACATTAGGTGCGCAGTTAAATAAAATAGGATATTTCCATCTTGGTATGTCGATTAGTGCAGACACAACACCACCATCTGGTCGACGATTTGCGACACTCTTGTCTGGAGTAATTACACTTGAGGCTCTTTTGTAATGCCCGTTAAGTATTGTCGGCTGTCCGCTGCGCTTGGGCCTTCGGCCCGAGGTTTTTCTGCGCAGCATCGATGGTTGTCAATAGGGTCCGTTCGTGCAGAGTTAAGCGAATGTCTCGTCAAAGGTATTAGGTCCGCACGGAAATAAAACAGATTGTTCCCATCTTAGTGAGCCGATTTACAGCATTTTCTCTTGCAGACACACACTTTGATAGGCTATCTACAATACGTTAAGATATTAGGTCCGCACAGAAATGAAACAGATGGTTCCAATCTTAGAGGAGCCGATTTGCAGCATTTTCTCTTGCAGACACGCACTTCGATCGGCGATCTACGATACGTTTGTCTGGTATTTGTAGCTGTAGCTCCTCTAAAGCGCCGGTTGATGAGTGTCGGCTGCCCGCTGCCCTCGTAGTACCTGCGAAATCGCTTGGCGCAAATGGGAACAACGAGTTTGTGAATGGTCGCCCATCTACGTCAACTTGCACGTTGTTCAGGTCTTCTTGTGCGGTGTGCGACGTCATGTCTACTGTGCGAGACCACCATGTTGTGTCGCCTCGTGATCTTCCGCATAGAGAGCATCTCCGAGCGGCGGACAATCTGCGTAAGAATAAACGGGTGATGTCGGAGTTTCGTGGCTACCCGAACAATCCCGGCGGTTTACTCGATGGATTAGTCCCAAGTGTTCATGGGTTTGCAAAGAAGAAGACGGCGGCAAGCTGCATGTGTGCAAGGACTGCTGCAACTCTTTATCGAAAATGAGATTCCTGAGACAGCTTTGGCGAATGGTTTTTGGGTCGGTGACATGCCACGCAAGTTCGACGGAGCTACGGTGGTCTAGCGTGCAGCTGCCTATGCAGTCCGTGTGAAAGGCCACGTGATTGCCCTCGAGTCGAGAAAAGTTCGCAACACCCCGGGCTTGGCTCAACGTTCACTCCGGGGCACCTCTGTGTTTTACACAAACCGTTCGAGCTCTGTTCTGGGCAAGAGTTGCCACTAGCTGCCACTGGTTTGTTTGACATGTTGACCGTCGTCTGACTGGGAAGAACAAGCCAACTGCGTCACAACTGAAAGGGTTATTAGGGGCCCGCAAGCATATGGTGCGAGACCTCATCAAGTATATGCAGGACAAAGACGGCAGTTTAGTGAATGGTTTTTGTCTCGCGCGAAAAGAGTCGGTCAGCGAGACCAATTTCGACACGTATCCCTCTGACGGGAGTGTCCCACAGGAGTTATTGGACGCGGTGTTCAATCCGCAGGACCCAAATAATCTCCGGGGAAGAGCCTCGTCGTCATATACGAACGACCGACGAGAAAGCGAGGCGATTGACGAAGATGAGGTTAGCAGAGACGAGGAGTGTTCAGGGGACAGTGATTCGAAAAATGACGCGGGCGAAGACGGCAGGGCATATATCATCGATGCGTACGCGGTCGTTGATTCGGCTCAAGACACTGTAACTTCGTCACTACAACGCCCAAGTGCCCTTCGGAAATTGGGCGACGACCTGGACATGAATACTGTGGCAGCGGAGGAAACCGCTCTCCGCATGGGCAAACATGTGCCAGGAGGCAATGACAACGTTCTCATTGTACCCCATCCATATGGCAGCATCTTGAGTGACTTTCACAACGACGACGCTTGGGTTGAAGAGTTCGTGCATTTGTTTCCAGAAGGCTGTGCGGACCCGAATGTCCTTCAAGCATAATGCCTGTTTCGTTTGACGACGGGCCAGGGTTTTGCTTAACCGACGCGACGACAGGTCGCGCAAGAACCGTTACTTATTTTTGTGCGTGGCCGCAATCATTATCAGACACAAAGCCCTGTCTAACGTGCAGTTTAAACTCCGCGGGCGGGTGTCAGATTCGACGGCGCCGAAACTCTATCGAAAACATCGAAGAATGTTCCGGTAGCCTTTGCCAGCAGAGCTCCAGCTAGGGAAGCGGTTGAGCGCCGTGCTAAACGCCCATCCTGGTATTCTCCTGCGGTTAAGAACATTTTCAGGTGGTGTCACACAATGCGAGTTGGACAGACCATGGCAAACATGCCGCGCGGATGCAGGCGATTTCAATGATGATGATACTCAGTCAGCCATTTCTTTTGCCAGCGATACACCCGTCGGACATGAACAGTCCTTTGTTTATGAATTGCGGAGGTCTCAACATCGACCTTGCGTCTACATGTCAAACAAATGCCTGATTATATGTCGAGGGTGAAAACGGTCGCGGCCGACCCTGTTGCATCTGCCACGTTCTTCCATGAGACTCTGCAGGCCGTTTTTAACTGTCTCTTAAGGGTTGGGGCAGCTGATGGTGACGACGGTGCCTTGGGGAAAATGCAGGCGTATATCGGTCTTGACCGAGGGGCAGTTTCGGCCTACATTGCATGCCCATCTGTTAGTGTAGGTATACGGCTACAGTAGCCGCGAGCAGCTGAGAGACGACCTGGGGACAAACCCGAAAAAATTTCGAGCTCGCGAGGTGTTATATCGCGCCGGTTTGTTTCCGTATAGCCAATGCCTCTTTTCCTACGCGCGGGTACTGACTGTAGTCTGAATATAGTCGCCATGCGGCTCGCTACCGGCGTGTCGGCCGTGACACACATGGAGGGCATATCCGGTTGGCAGACAAATAGCGAAAGCACGAATAAGTGAATGCTGGAAGTGGTCCACGTATGTGCGACTTCTTCTGTAGTATTCATTCCTACTGCAACGTTTTTGTCGCATGTGAGTTGTAGTCCGATAAAACATTCATTAGTCCGTTTATATCTACCCGATGGGTCCGAAAAAGGTTGCTTATCGGCTGGGATCCGGCCCACGGTGTATTTTCACGCATATGTAGTGCCTCAGTTTTGCCGTCTTACTCTTAAAATGACTTTGTTCGGTTCCATCCTTTTCGTAACCTTGTGTCGTCCCCGTCACTGGCTGGTTCCTTTGTTTACATCGCGCGAACCAGGTACGTCGGGCGGATTAATTGCAATCAAGTGATGTCAAAAGACAAAGTCAAGTGTTGTCTGTTAAATGGAACGGAACCCACGTATTTCGAGGCGGACCTCTCCACGCAACATGAAAACACAAGCAGCGATCCTTGGAGGGCATATCCGGTTGGCAGACAAATAGCGAAAGCACGAATAAGTGAATGCTGGAAGTGGTCCACGTATGTGCGACTTCTTCTGTCGTATTCATTCCTACTGCAACGTTTTTGTCGCATGTGTATTGTAGTCCGATAAAACATTCATTAGTCCGTTTATATCTACCCGATGGGTCCGAAAAAGGTTGCTTATCGGCTGCGATCCGGCCCACGGTGTATTTTCACGCATATGTAGTGCCTCAGTTTTGCCGTCTTACTCTTAAAATGACTTTGTTCGGTTCCATCCTTTTCGTAACCTTGTGTCGTCCCCGTCGCTGGCTGGTTCCTTTGTTTACATCGCGCGAACCAGGTACGTCGGGCGGATTAATTGCAATCAAGTGATGTCAAAAGACAAAGTCAAGTGTTGTCTGTTAAATGGAACGGAACCCACGTATTTCGAGGCGGACCTCTCCACGCAACATGAAAACACAAGCAGCGATCCTTGGCCAAAACCTCAAGGAACACGGGCCGCAAGATGCGACAAAGAGGAGATGAGCTTCTGTCCACCCGTAGCAGCAGCCAACGTTCAGGGTATGTTCGATTATTGCTTGGTTTCTATCGCCGAGGACGCATCTACTTTGTCAGATGTGGCAAATGAGTCATGAGTGCACGCGGTTTCGTGATATTGCTGCTATCTGGTGTTGACTGCGGTGCGTTATCAGTACCCTAGGCTCTCGTAGGACGTGGCAATATCTCCTTGTCCCGCTTGTTGACAGCGGTAGCTGCGACTTAAATTGACACTGTTTCTCCTTTTCCCTCCTTATTCGATGCACCCTTCTCCGTCCCAGCGTGCTACTGCCAGGGTGCAATTTGTCTGCTATCTTCGTTTATCGGCCCTTCGTCATAGTGAGCGGCCATCCTCGGCGTCATCTGTGCATGACACGTACTCGTGGCATCTGCTGCGAAACGCTGCGTGCCCAGCTCAACGCCGTCTTACCGTGCAATCACGTCTTCCATCACTGTTGCGTCGAAGACGTACTCCTGCACGCAATATACATTGCGTCGTCTGGCCGTGCTGCGGTCGACTGCATGGTGTGTGTTTCACCGGCCATCGTTTTCCTCCTGCCGACGTTCGGCTACGGCAGCGATGACAAGCCATGCCCTTGTCAAGTACAGGCTGTGCATGCCAAGGGCGGCGCTGGCAACGAAGATGATGGTGGTCCTTTGGAACCGTGGCACATGTTCGCACACCGTCAAGATGTGCGCGGCGGCTCCGCCGTTATGCAGGCTCTACAAGAAGACGTTGCCCGGCTTGCGTACCTTGCCTTCATTCCTCATCGCGGGCGGGGGGGCTGGGTTCGCCTACTCAGGCTGATTACGGCGAGCGAACTGCACGAAAGGTTCTTCAACGCTAGCTCTGGGACACGGTCCGTCTTTGGACGGTGGGCCGCGCGCGTCAACGACGCGATAGAAGACGACCACGCCAGCGTCGTCGGCGACTTACCTCCGTTTCTTGCGCCGCCTGCAGGAAACGACCACGAGTACGTCATCCATGACTATAACCTAAGCCACCACATAGCCGCACCCCGCGCAGCTGTCAACCCCTCATGCGCATCCCTACGGTGGCCTCGCAACATGGTAGAGGGATGTACATTACCAGGTATTTGTCTTTTTGGCGGAGCACCGCGGCAGTGTCCACGGACCTCCACGGCATTCCACGGCCATGTCCACGGCGTTCCATGGACAACCGCGGACACTCCACGGGCAACCGCAGACCTTCCACGGGTTTCCACGGACATTCCACGGGCTTCCACGGAATGCCGCGGCAAGTAGCGCAACACCGTGGAGGCCCGTGGCACTAGCCATGGCAATTTCCACGACAATCTCCACGGCATTCTCCACGGCAATCTCAACGGCAGCACCCACGGCATACCACGGCAAGCCGCGGTCACCGACGGAAAACGTCCACGGAAGCACCCACGGCAACGCCCACGGACAAACCCGCGGACACACCTACGGAAACACCCACGGACTTGTCTGCGGAAACTTTCGCGGACTTCCATGGACTGGTCCATGGAAACACCCACGCCAAGACCCACGGCAGACTCACGGCCACGGGCCCGGACGGCCGTGGTCATGATTGGTACGACGGAGTTTGCCACGGACAGAACCGCAGCGCATGCTGTGGCAATAGCCGCGGACTCCCACGTACTCCCGTGGAAGTCGCCGCGTATCGGAGGATCGCCGTGACAATGGACGCGGATGGCCGTGAAAATTGCTTCGATTGAACGTCCGCGGAAATTACCGTGGCAATTGCCGCGGGCTTCCGTGGTGATTGCCGCGTTGCCGTGGCAATGGCCGCGGATGGCTGTAGAAATTGCCACGGCAGTTTCCGCGGATTTCCGTGGGTTGCCGTGGTTGGTACGACGGAGTTTGCCACGGAAAGAACTACGTGCCGTGGCCACAACCGTGGCATTTGCCGCGGAAGTGCCATGACCCGTGGCACTTGCCGCGAAAACCCACGGAGTTCCACGGTAGTCCCACACCCACGGGAGTCCACGGAAGTTCCGCGGTCAATGCCACGGACCTCCGCCAAAAAGTCAAATAATGTGCATCCTTGACTTTATGCTACACACTACGACTGCCTGGCTATGTAATAATGTTTCAATTATCACTCGGCGGCGTGGTTGCGCTTATCTTGTGATGAGGGCCGAACCTCGGCGGGCATGATGAAAACCAATCAGTAAAACTGAAGATCATTCTTCGCGTATGCGCGTTGCAGACTAGGAGTGCTGCGTGCTGTAACATTATTATCCGAGATGTACGGCGGTAGTAGTTAGCACAGTGGTAGTTAGTATCATTGTCAAATACGCCGACAAAACCGCCTTTGTTTGGATTCGATTTTTGAGGGGACATTCTTCGTGCTACGCTGCTGCTGTCCATTTTCGCGTTTTCACAGGGTGCTGAATATAATCTGATCGAGTGTTTCTCTCCGGGTGGTAAATTGTGATACATCAATCAGCCGTCGACGCAATGTGTTTTTTTGTTCGGATCGCCTACAATAATAAAAACATCGATCGTCACATCTTCGTTGTCGGGCAGGGTTGCTTGGAAAGGGAAAAATTGCTGCGCTGAAAGCGAATCAACAAACAAACGCCGTCTTCTTTCGACGTAGACGTACTGCGCAACGTATTCGCCGTCCGGCTTGCGGTTTGCATGCTCACGGTATTCGCACGTACAGGCTCGCGGGTCCCGGTTGTGGTCGCCCACACGACCCAACTGCGGGATTTGCTTTGTGGAATCCGCTGTTTGTGTTCGAGATTGTTTGGAACGTTCTTTTACTTTGGCTCGAAAAACGTTGAAAAAGTAAAAGTTGTTGTCTTCCTGGCTCTCAACCTACATAGCACCAGTCCAGAAAATCCCCATCATCAGCCCGCCCCAGGCGTGTTTGTTCCTATCACCTTGCCCTGTCAACGGGGTCCATACTTACCACGCGGCACGGGGTTTCGTGCGATGGCCCCGCCAACTCCGCACTTTTAGTTACTAGCGGGATAGATTCAACTCGCACTAAGCCAAATGACGTACGCTGTAGTCCTAGTCTATGCCAGTTGCAGCTGGAATGAGTAGACGGAAGTTATCTACATAGACTTTATATGACACATGCGCAGCAGCATCAAGCATCATGTAGCAGCAGTAGGGATGAAGCGTCACTGGGACCCGCGTGCAGAGCAAACCCTTTGCACTCTTTTCAAACAATCAAACAATGCAACCCCCTATAGGGCATTACCCAAAAAGCTAGCTTATCTTTTGGCTTATTAGTCTATGTTGGCTTTTTGAGCTTATGGAAAAGCTTATGTCCGAGTGAGCATAGCCAACATGCCAAATAGCTCATGTGTGAGCATAATAATAACCAGGGCTTTTCACGGGTCGGGTCAGCTGACCCGACCCGACCCGCGAGATTTTCGAGACGCCTTGACCCGACCCGACCCGACCCGCGAGATTTTCGAGACATCTTGACCCGACCTGACCCGACCCGCGAGATTTTCGAGACGTCTAGACCCGACCCGACCCGCGAGATTTTCGACACGTCTTGACCCGACCCGACCCGCGAAATATTAAAATCGGCCTGACCCGACCCGACCCGCGACAATCCCGGTGACCCGCGAGATTCGGGTCGTCTGGCGGGTCACGTTAACTTGACCCGTGACATTTCTCACGGGTCAAAGTCAAAAAGTCACGGGTCAAAGCATGTATACCTCGGTCGGTTGGTTGGTCCTTGGTCCCTCGTGCTTTTCCCGGTATGTCGTGTTCTCTGCGTTTTTTACCGGCATTGTTCGCAGCTGATGATCATGCCATGTGGTGTGCGCGCGAGAAATAGGAAAGAAACCGCAACCCACATGCATGGACATGCCCGTACCGCTAGACCACCGGGTCGACCCGACGAGCGACCCGACGAGCGAGCTAGTTATAAGTCATAAGTGCAATCTCCGGTCCCCGGCAAGCAGCCTAGCTGAGCCGCCTCCGGCAGCAATTCCACAACTGGGGCGGCTGGCGGTGGATCTGTCAGCAGGGGCTGCGATCCGCGAGGATGCGTTGTCTGCGGCTGGTGCTTGCTGCTGCCAGGGTGCTGCTGCTGCTGTGCTGCCGCTTCGACAACGGCTGCTCTTCTTGCTTTTTTACGTTTGGTCACATTTCGATACTGGTATGATGATAGTTATCGAGCTAACGAAGACCACTGATAGGGACAGCTTACGCTATACCTACAATGGGATCCGAAGGGTGCGCCAGCTAGCGTTGGGCTGCGAAAGCAACTGAGTTAAATCGGCACACGACGCGTATGAAAATACGTGGAAGTGTGGTGAGCTAAAACTTTATTTTTCCCCATCCGCCAGAGGATAAAAAAAAAAAATCTCGAGCTAGCTACTATTGAAAATACTACTGCTGTATCTATCTCCTATCTGGGCAGTCTCCAGCGCCGGCACGCAGCCTAGCTGAGCCGCCTCCAGCAGCAAGCCCACACCTGGGGCGGTGGGTCTGTCAGCAGGGGCTGCGGTCCGCGAGAACCCGGGGTCTGCTGCTGGTGCTTGCTGTTGCCGGTGCTGCTGCTGCTGCTTCGACGACGACTGCCCTGCCTTGCCTTTTTACGTTTGGTCACATTTCGTACTGGTATGACCGTAATATTACTACTGTTGTTACGGCTTCAGTAGGTACGGGATTCCCGTCACACTGCTGTATGCCTTGGTACGAGTAGCTAGGGGTACTGCCTGGTGATTGTTCTGCACGCTGTGATGACAAATGATGGGAGCATCGGCACGAGGGAGGCAATTTTCTATTTTATTGGCGGACCCGCGGGTCGGACCCGCGGGGCGCCTGCACGGCATCAATGTGGCTCTCAGCTGTAAGTTTGAAAAAAAAGGCGGACCCGCTGGCCAGATCCGCGGGTTTGACCCGCGGGTCAGCCCAAAACAACTCACGGGTCATTATGGCTTGACCCGCGAAGTGACCCGTATCTCGCGGGTCATGACCCGACCCGACCCGCGAGATTTTGAAAACCTCTTGACCCGACCCGACCCGACCCGACCCGCGAGATTTTGAAACCTCTTGACCCGACCCGACCCGACCCGCGAGATTTTGAAGCCTCTTGACCCGATCCGACCCGACCCGCGAGACTTTGAAAACCTCTTGACCCGACCCGACCCGACCCGACCCGTGAGATTTTGAAACGTAATGACCCGACCCGACCCGACCCGCGAGGTTTGGAAACCCCCTTGACCCGACCCGTGGGTCGGGTCATGACCCGTGAAAAGCCCTGATAATAACAAGGGAAATCGAGAATAAGGTGGTTATTACTGGTATGCTCGCCCCCATTTCGGGTGTATATGTGCGTCTGGTTGTCTGGCAGCACGATGGAGACGCCAAATGGGTGGTGTTAAGATACGGCCCCGAAAGGCCTGTAGTTAAGTACCACGTTACGCGCGAACAGGGTACCCTGGTCGCCCCCCGGCTCTGGGCTGAGGAGGGCGTCAGCAGGGCGAAACTGAACAATAACGAAAAGGCGACAGCCCTGCGCCTCAGATAGCGGCGTTTTACCCGAACCCTGACCCGGCACTGAGCAGGGGGTTCGGCAGGACAGAAAGAAAAATTATTGGAAGAACCGCCCCAAAACCCGACGAAGACTCTCAGGACACTACGAACAACCCAAAGACAAAGACGCAAAACTCATAACTCAAAAAAAAAAAGAACTATCGAGGAGCGGTGGTGGCTTGGAAGTCAACTGGCCACGGCCGCGCCTCGAGATTCGTCTACGTTACGTTGGGTTCCCCGAGGAAACGCACTGGCGATGTGAACTTGCAAGCACCAAGAACCTCGTACGGCTCCCGTTGAAGTCGTGTAGCGCGCCGGGGGAAGAAGAAGTTTAATCGGTGCCTGCTCCGCCGCCGAGACCCCGGACGACTCGCCGCTCGGGAGCAACCTCCTTTATGTGGATCTCCCTTCCGACCTGCCTGGTTCGGACGCTCGTCGGCGTGTGGCCATCGAGCGCTGCAAACCCTGTGCCAACCCCCACGACAGCGGGGACATGCCCAAATACCTACCGGCGGGGCTGACACAGTATGTGCTCAACAAATTTTCCAAGAAGTCCTCGCCGTACCACGTCACTCAAGACGACGTTTCGACTCCCTTCCAACGGCTGGAGGTGGAGCAGATCACTGGTCATCAGTCGGTACGGGGGCGAGGTGGCGTCATCGCGGTGCTATACGAGACGCATTGGGCGGGACTCTCCGAACCCTCCTGGGAGCGGGAAATGGACCTTCACCTCTCCCGCTCCCACATCTTGCGTTATTGGGCCGGAACCCCGGACCAGCACC
The DNA here is from genome assembly GCA_012845835.1 of Undaria pinnatifida. Taxonomy (NCBI): domain Eukaryota; class Phaeophyceae; order Laminariales; family Alariaceae; genus Undaria; species Undaria pinnatifida. The sequence goes on from JABAKD010000011.1 coordinate 10,990,017, forward strand.
GCCAAACCAACCGCCTCTACCGCCGAATGCGGATCGGGCCGAATGCGGATCGGGGCGGCACAGCGTGAGCTCTCCCGCAACAACGGGGAACGTTTCCTAGCGCCGGGCTACGCCTGTTCCCCGCGCCGATTGGCTCCGTCGCTACCACGACACAGTACTCCCTAAGGGAGCCCACTTTTGTTACAAGGGAGACGATGGATTATGGTGGCATGGAAAAATCAGCGCGAGCACTACCGAGGACAAGAAATACCTGGTCCGCTTTCTGGACGACCCGGGACCGATTAAACTTCTTCTTCCCCCGGCGCGCTACACGACTTCAACGGGAGCCGTACGAGGTTCTTGGTGCTTGCAAGTTCACATCGCCAGTGCGTTTCCTCGGGGAACCCAACGTAACGTAGACGAATCTCGAGGCGCGGCCGTGGCCAGTTGACTTCCAAGCCACCACCGCTCCTCGATAGTTTTTTTTTTTTTTTGAGTCATGAGTTTTGCGTCTTTGTCTTTGGGTTGTTCGTAGTGTCCTGAGAGTCTTCGTCGGGTTTTGGGGCGGTTCTTCCTATATTTTTTCTTTCTGTCCTGCCGAACCCCCTGCTCAGTGCCGGGTCAAGGTTCGGGTAAAATGCCGCTATCTGAGGCGAAGGGCTGTCGCCTTTTCGCCATTGTTCAGTTTCGCCCTGCCGACGCCCTCCTCAGCCCAGAGCCGGGGGCGACCAGGGTACCCTGTTCGCGCGTAACGTGGTACAGGGCTATGTACGGGTCCGTGTCATATTTTATGTTTTGTGTGTTGTATTTGTTCTACTTTGTTTTTTGCGTCTAAACACTTCCTCCCCTAGCGGGGCTGTAGGTGTTGCCACCTTCCATCCCGGGTATTTGTCGTTTCCTCGTCTAACCCCCCGCCTTGCCGATGGCCCGCGGGAGTTTTTTCGCATGACTTCTCCCTTGTGTTAGCGCCTGTGTTCCCCTCCATGTCGACGAGGGCTCGCCTCGCCATAGTACCTTCTCTGTGGTTGGTTTGCCGTAGAGCCTTTCCTGTCCCCCCCGCCACACCGGCGGCATGCGGCAGGTTTTTGATGGGTGACTATTGCCTTGTTGTAGGGTCTGCGTTTCTTTCTACTGCTTTTCTTCGCGTGTTTCTGGCTCCATAGATAGCCAAACGTTTAGAGGTGTGGGAGTGGGTTTTGAGGAGCCGCATCTTCGACTCATGGTCTAGTTCGTAGAACCGGAGTTTCTCCGAATCTCCCATATTTCTGCATATGCGACTCATCAGGGTGGGCTAGTGTTAAGATACGGCCTCGAAAGGCCTGTAAGTATCCGAATTTGAGATTATTTGGATGGGTTTCGTATGATAAGGTTGGCGTTTTATATTCGGGAATGTTAGGAAGTAGATCGGAGGCACGTGCCTCCGATTTCAGAAGCTATCCCGGGCTCTGGTGGAAACGAATAAAGCTACATCTCTACGAAGGAAAGGAAGTGAGTACTCTCCGAGGACCTGCTCAATTGGCAGACCTGCAGGGGGCACTCTGTGTCCCCCACCTTTAATTTAACAGTGACCGCACGGTAATATTACATTTCACGAGGCTTAATTATAGCCTATAATATATTGTCGGCTCTGCTTATTTATCGCGATGTTGGACGGTCCTACACGTTATTATAAAAAATGAAAATACACTCCAGCTGTGAGATCGAAGATTTCGTCGAAACTCATCTTTGCAAGCTGTGTGTGATACTCCAATCGCGCGTATTACGAGTTGTGTGTCCTCATTAAGGATATAGGTCGGCGACTCCCCTTACAACTACAGTGTAGCTATCAGGGTCAACAGGGTGATGTTAGTCAGTCTGTGCGCGGAAACAATAAAACCCGTTTCTGAGGGGGACAAAATCTGACAGCTGTGGAGGGAAATGTATCCGTTTATCAAGAGAATCCTGTAAATCGAATAACCGGTGAGGGGGGGGGCGGAGTTTTGAAGGATGTGGGGGCCTGGTTTAAATCAAAAGCGAGCGGGGTTGGAGGGGGGGGGGGCGAACGGGCGGGCAATTTGTGCGTGTAAGCTATAAACCCTTTCAAGGGGATAAATCTGACGGTTTTGGGAAAAAAAAGCACATTATATAAGAACACATAAACACGCGAAGGATGAGTACCACATTTTAGCTTTTAACGCTGACGCCGGGTATGATCTGTGGCAATTCTGGCATGACAATGGGCTTATAAGATGCCGCGTTGGTATTATTATGTTGCAAAGGACATCGCGTTGATTCAGCCATCCTCCGCGTTCATGGAACGGGTATTTTCTATTCTGCGCGCTTGTATGGACGAGAGGCAGGAGTCTAGCTTCAGTGGCCGCATTGCAGCATCCGCTCTTCTCAAGTACCACAGGGGGCGGGGAAAGTAGCATTGCGTCGTGCGGGGTGCGGGGGTGCTGGGTATAGTCCGCTCTGTTTGGCTAGCTCGCTAGCTCTGTTTTTGCTGTCGAGTTTCGAGTACATAGTATTACATGTATATAGCTCTAGACTAGGAAGTTTAAGCAAGTTTTCCAATTGACATGGTGGTGCGGTGGTATGGAAAAGGCTGCAAGGCACTGTGCGCGCTGTGCCGTATACGAGAGTGTATAGCGCCTTCCAGATCCGATAGGAATAATGGCTGCGATGTGTTTAGAATTTTTTTTTTTCTTAACACTGTAAAAGTATCCCCACTACGAATTTTCTGGGAAAGTTCTTCAAGCAAGTTTTCCAATTGACATGGTGGTCCGGTGGTATGGAAAAGGCGAGGCACTGCTGTACGCGCTGTGCTGTATACGAAAAGGTATTACGCCGGGTAACGCCTTCCAGGTCCGATAGGAATAATGCCAGCGATGTGTTTGGAAACCTCTTTTTCCTGACACTACAAGTAAGTATGCCCGCTACGAATTTTCTGGGAAAGTTCTTGACGGAAACCGGCAACATTCTTGCATAACACAGCATCTGCAGAAGAAATCAATGCGCCTTTTTCGTAGATCGGGATGTGTAAAAAAAAATAAAAAAATCAAACTGGGGACAGACGGCGTTCATTTTGTGCGGGCAACCCTCGAGATGCACTTTTTATGGAAGTAGAACTACCGTGGGCGCACACAAGTGCGCGCCCCCTCACAGAACTTCACCCGTGCTGCTGTCCGTCAACCTTTCACACGTGGTTGTCATCTGTCGCTAGGACGCGGGAATGTGCGTGCCTGCGCATGACTGCTGTATGTAACCGTTACGCCAAACGCGAGACACATAGACTACATTGTCATGATGATGAGTAAAACAATGGCGGGCGTGTGGCGACACACTCAACCAAGGACGAGAGCACGGATGTATGGCGACAAACGCGAAGAAGACACCGCAGTAGTAGTAGTAGCCCACCACAGCACAGCCGAGACAGGGGGCCCTCCCGGCCTGGCTGTGGTGACACAGCCGCATCTACCTCGTGTCCGACCGGCCGTGCCCGACACGGCTGGGTGGTGATGGATGTAGAGCGTTAGTACCGTCATCGAAATCACAGCTAGCTGAGATATTTAAAAAGCTCTTCACAATAAAATAGAGGCGTGAAAAAGTTGATATAGCTAAACAATTGAGCTAAACTATACGGCGTGCTTCGAAGCAGACGACAAAAACGCCCCAAATTTAATTACTTACGGGTAAAGTACTATACAATATTTCTGCATCATTTCGTATTACTTCGAAGTATTACTCTCCGACAATACAAGTACTTCGAGGTATTCATATAGCGTAGAGCCGTTCCAGACTTTCACCTTTTTCCATCACCGAGGAGCAGAATATATATAGAGAGCTGCGTAGGACACACTTACACCGAACTTAAAAACATTACGCACGCAATACACCATCAGCGCCGCCGGGCCTACCGAAAAGGCCGAGCATGAGGTTAATAATCATGCGGAAGAAGAAATTGGGGTCGGAAGCGCTATACCATCATCTATCTGGTTTTGTACCATCATCTATCTGGTTTTGTTCTCTAACTGCCATCTCCATTAGTGAACGCATATATTTTCCCTATAGCAAAATCCCTCAAAATCGTTAAGAACTCCCTTTGGCGTCGGTGAGGAGGTAGACTAAAAACGTTGCGCTGCTACTCGATGCAGCTGCCAGCAAGTGACCTACTGCTTCCACTGCCATCTTTCTTTGGTAGTTGGCTAGAAGCTGGTGATTATAGTCGTTCGTTGTGTATCTCTTGGCGTAAGCCCACTCTTGTTCTTGCTTTTTGAAAATCTACGTATAGAGCAACTTGAGTGCTTCAGAGCGCAATCGTACATCAACAGCATGGAGGAGAACGCTTGGGTAGCCGACTACTTCTCTGTGGTCGGTGCTAGGTGAGCAGGCAGCAGTGAGCAGTAAATTAGTGAGCAGTAAAGTATTGAGCAGCATACGTTGTCGACACGTCTTATCAGTTTCGGTCGAAGGTACCGGTACTCTTTCGTAAGGACAATGTACACTGAGCAACGAATGTGAACATACTCGAACTAACATACTGGTACGAGTATTGAACACGCAGCCCGCCTTCGTCCCCCAACAACATGCAAATTATAGTCTTTGTCCAACCCGAGGTAAGGTCTGCGTGCCGCGCACTAAATGTCACTGCTCGGGCCTAGCTTTGCAGCTTTGTCATACTGCTGTACCTGGTACGAATATGCCATCATCGTTTGGTTTGAGGCTTCGGGTGATGTTCACGACTCGTCTTCACGAATGGAATGTGCATACCGTATACCCATCACTTCACTTTTAATAGGCCGTTCATACTTGTCTTTCTTTTTTTCCTTTATTAATTCTTTGTCCAACCCGTGGTCAGGTCTGCGTGCCGCGCACCACATGTCACTGCTCGGGCCTAGCTTTGCAGCTTTGCCATACTGCTGTACCTGGTACGAACATACCATCATCGTTTGGTTTGAGGCTTCGGGTGATGTTCACGACTCGTCTTCACGAATGGAATGTGCATACCGTATACCTATCACTTCACTTTTAATAGGCCGTTCATACTTGTCTTTTTTTTTTCTTTATTAATTCTTTGTCCAACCCGTGGTCAGGTCTGCGTGCCGCGCACATGTCACTGCTCGGGCCTAGCTTTGCAGCTTTGCCATACTGCTGTACCTGGTACGAACATACCATCATCGTTTGGTTTGAGGCCTCGGGTGATGTTCACGACTCGTCTTCACGAATGGAATGTGCATACCATATACCTATCACTTCACTAGGCCGTTCATACTTGTCTTTCTTTCTTTCTTTTTTCTTCATCTTCTTTTCTTTTTTCCTTTTCCTTATCTTCTTTTTTTTGCTTTGTTTCTTTTTTCCAATTGACTTGCGTCTGTCGTGCGTATGCGTACTTGTAGTGATAGGTACTACGTGCAATATATACGTGGTAGTCTTTCTTGGGTGGCAAGTGGTACATGGTCGGTTTTTCCAGGCGCAAGTAATGAGACGTATGCACCAGTATGGGCCTGGCACATCGTAGGCTAACTCCCGATTTCACTTTTTATATGTTTCTGGTGGAGGCATTAATTTCGTCAGCTGTGATATACGCGTGTACCACCTTTGGTTTGTGTTTTTTCCCTGGGGTATTCCTCAGCTCCAGAGTGACTGGAGCCTGTCCTGTGACCACGGGCTTGATTATGCGAGTTAATGTGAGAACAACAACAACGTAGCTTTTCGTATCTGTATTATTCCCTGGTGTATATGTGGTACATACTTAGTATATGGTTTCGACGAGTAGAGGAGGGAGCCGAGTTGTTCATGCGGAATTGACATGAAAAGGAGAGACGCAAAGCTGCAGAGCGACGCGCAAAGGCTGCGGCAGCGCCATCCACCGTCGGCATCTCTAAGCGGCCGGGGGAAGGGGGGGAAGGGGGAGGGGGGGAGGGGGGGAGGAGGAGGGGGGGGGGGGGGGGGGTAGGGGAGAAGGGGGGGGAAGGGGAAGGGGGAGCGTCATGCACAAGAGACTGAAGTCTGGGTCTGGCCATCATCGTCTTGAAACTTGTGGGCCTTCCAATGGCCGTCAAAAGATAGCGTAAGACCGCCCTCACTTCTTCGCCATGTTGCGTTTTCTCCCCAGTGCCATTGATGATGCACTTGATACCCTCTATGAGCCCAATGCCGTCTTTAGTCAGTTCCTAGAGTCTGCTAGTATGGCATTTTTTCTCTCTTTTCCTTTCCTTGCTTCCTCTTCTTGTCTTGTTTCTCCTTGCTTTTCTTGTCTTTCCTCTTCCTTCCTTTCCTTTTTTGTTTTTTTGCTTCCTCGTCTTTTCTTTCCTTTCCTTCACCTTTATTTTCTTTGTTTTTTTTTCAAATTGACTTGCGTCTGTCGTGCGTATGCGTAGTGATAGGTACTACGTGCAATATAGACGTGGTAGTCGTTCTTGGGTGGCAAGCGGTATAGTCGGTTTTTCCAGGCTCGAGTAGTGAGACGTATGCACCAGAATGGACCTGACACATCGTAGGCTGACTCCCGATTTCTCTTTTATATGTTTCTGGTGGAGGCATGAATTGCGTCAGCTGTGATATATGCGTGTACCACCTTTGGTTTGTTTGTCTTTTTTCCCTGGGGTATTCCTCAGCTCCAGAGTGACTGGAGCCTGTCCTGTGACCACGGGCTTGATTATGCGAGTTAATGTGAGAACGACAACAACCTGGACTACGTCGTCGTTGTTGTTGTTCTCACACTAACGGACGTTCCTAACGAACAAAACAAAACGCCAGGGATCGTGACATTTGGGTGTGACAAAATATCACGAATCCTGACATTTCATTCCTAACGATAAAATAATGTATGTCACGTTTCGTGGCATTTATACTCAAAACGCCACAGACTTTCGGCGTTTTCTGTGGGCAGTCGCTCATCGTCCGCAGTACCTCGTCTTTCCTCGCAATCGGCATGCTTAGCGGGGTCTGTCATGCCCCATATGTGCCCCCACCGGCCTTGGATATCCTCTCTCGGTGGCGAATTTGTGTCTCTTTATCAGGCGTGTTTTTTATGTTTTCAAGAGATGTGACATTTGTCAGGAATCGTGATTTTAACAGTTTCGGAAAACCTTTTTTTTTCCAGAACGAAAATATTTCCAGAATCAGAGGAAAAAAACGCGTTTCGTTCTGGGTTTCGCCCCCAAATCCAGAACCAGAGGATTTTTTGGGGCTCTCGTTATGGAAACTCAAGTTCGGGTTCAAAACCAGAATGAACCGGGCCCAAGATGTGGTGTATCAGTGTTTTAGTGTGGAGAGCGCCCTGATGTGAAGTGCCCACACCACGTACCTGCAGTAGTACCTGTACCTGGACACACCTCAGACATGAATATAGCGCTTCAACCAACAAACAGAGCACATCCCGTACCACCAGTAGCTAGCCGCAGCAACAGCAGCAGCAGCGAGACACGCATGCGGTAGCGAACGGCCGCAAGGATGTGGGCCCCATCAACGAAGGTTCGAATCGGTGCTGGCACGCTACAATGGACAAAGGAAAGGAGAACTAGGAGAGCGGGTGCTGGGTGCTGGGTGTTGGGGAGAGAGGCTTGCCAAGAGGGCCGGCTACAGCGAACGAGACGCACAAAAGGGTTTTCGAACCTGAGGGTATCGTCTTACTCGCCGTGCACTCCCGCTGCGTGCTGTGTTGCTTTGGCAGCGTCGGCACAAGCCTGTGTTTGGCAGGGTCGTCGATTTCGCCACGTAGCGTACCTGTTATTGAAAACAACACCGTGTACCTGGCACGCGAATTCGCGCACACCCACTCACAGCTACGTAGGTGGGAGTTGATTTTGATTGCTGACAACCACTGACACTGCGCCGCTGCCTTATTTTATGTTTGAGCTGACCACGGGTACGCAGGTCCTGGCCACGCGCTGCTGCTACTGCTGCGTGCTTCGTCGCACACGCAGTCTGGTTAGCTGTTTAGCTAGCCCCCTGCTGTTGACGTCCGTTCATTCCTCGGCCAAATTCAAAAAGCTAAAACACACAAAAAAGAAACATTTTGAAACCTCTCTGAACGCGGCCGATTTTTACACCAATCAGCAGGAGACGTCATTTTACCACTTCGCTTTGGAAAATGAAGAAAAAGCTGGTTCAGGAAATGCTCATTCTGATTCTGGAAAACGAAAAACTATTTCCGAAACTGTCTATTATGAATCGTTTTGACGAAATCTAGAAAATAAAAAGTCATGATTCATGATTTTTTTGTCACACATCGTGACGTGAAAAATCAGGATTCTTGACAAAAATGTCACGATTCCTGACATTTTTTGTTCGTTAGGAATGCCCCTAACTCGCATGACCAGGTCCGTGGTCACAGGACAGACTCCAGTCACTCTGGAGTAGAAGAATATCCCAGGGAACGAACACTAGCAAACCAAAAGTGGTATACGCGTATATCATAGCTGAAGCAATTCATGCCTCCGCCAAAAAAATTAACAAAATGAAGTCGGGAGTCAGCTTACGTATATACATGCCAAGCCCATACTGGTATACCAGGTATATGAGAACACACACCCAGTAATACGCGCGATCGGAGTATCACACACAGCTTGCAAAGATGAGTTTCGATAAAATCTTGTCTTACGATCTCACAGCCGGAGTGTATTTTTAATTTCTATAATACATACCAGGTATGTACGTCTCAATACTGCACGTTGAAAACCGACTACACCGCACGCCACCCGCGGAACCCAACCAATTGATGTAACAATGCGATGAGAGAAAAAGGAAACTAATACTTGTAACTAGTAACAAGGAAGGAAGAAAGAAAGAACGAGAGAAGTAGAAAACAAACCAAGGAAAACAATACATACGTACTAAGTTACGTAGACTCGCCAGCAGGGGAATGTAGCGAGGTAAGGCCAGCTGTACATCGCTACAAAACAAAAGGATACTCAGCACGCAGAGTACATGTACCTGGTATATCGTAATACTGACCAGGCTACCAAACCATGGGCGCATACTATTATTAGCTGCGACCACATACCGTCGCTGCTCTTGTCACCTGTCACCTGGAAGAAGATAATTACCACAGGCATACATAATTACATAATTACAGACTTTTTGTGACTTGAATTATGCAGAGCTGAGAGCGGACGAAGTGACTGCTGCCTACGAGGCTATTAATATTAATTTTACAAGGGCTCCGCATAGGTGCCGGCATATGCCGGCACCCATGCTCCGGGTAGGGCAGGGCAGCACTTCGACTTGTTCGATTCAATATTCGATAGAGTAAAAACCGCTACCACACAACACATAGTCTACGCGTGTATAATGTAGGGTAATGCCAAGAGATCGATATAGACTAATAGTGGACTACTTGATTCTGATGTTTCTTGCGTGTATCCGATTCCGAGCTTCATTTTTCGATCAGTAAATCCGAGCCCACACGCAGACTGACCCTCTAGTCTGGCCATGAAGAGACGTTTCGAGTGCATTTCTTGATGTTTTGGCTCAACCAAGCATCCAGGGCCAGCAAGGGGCTGGCCATGTATGCGGCATGTTCTCTACGTAGCCACCGAGAGGCGCGCACGGAGCCAGCTTCTGCTACACCATGCATGATGGTATGTAGATCCAAGCTCGCAGACCGACTGTGTGCGTGTATATATTCTGATCGTGGAGAGACTTGCCGACCTTATTCTAGGCGTGAAACACGGTGTCGCTGCCTTCGTCATTCAATTCCTGGAATGCTATTATAATGCTGCTACTTGTTGCTGTAGATCACTCTCATCTGGTAGATAGAGTAATAGTAGTACGCGATAGCACTGCACTAAGCATTTGGCAGTTAAGAATTTCAGGCTCGAGTTTTAGACGAAAATAACAAAACATATACTACCTGGTATGGCTTTGTTGTCTGATCGCTGGTCGCTCAATGGCCGGGGATCGTACATGAAGTAACCGCCATCTGGGGACGATAGGGGCCTATCCCAAGATCACAATCCATCCACACATACATATACAACTCCGACAACCCGTGAACGAAGACGGATATCACCAGGATTGATACCTCCCCGCACAGTGTGGAAATAAGCCCCAACCCCACCTACCGGCCGATCTCTGATTGGCTGGAGGCTGTATATGATAGGGCTAGGTCCACCCGGAGACGATAGGGTCCCATCCCCGGTCCGGAGGTCATTCTATATCTCCAAAAGTTAGACAAACCGGGGAAGAAAACCGAGTTGTATTGGATCGTCACCGCCCCTCACGGTGTCGAAACCCCAACTCCGTTGGCTACAATCGCTGATTGGTTCGAGCTCCACGGCGCCGCCCCACCCTAGGAGGATGATAGAGGCTCACCAACCAATGGGGGGGAGTTCCGTCGCACACGGGGGAGGTAGGGCCCATCCTCGGTTCAGAAATTCTCCGAATATCCACAGCTCCAACAACGCGGGAACTATAACGATGGTCTCCCGGGTCCATACCTCCCCGCACGGCGTGTCAACCACGACCTCATTGGCTTATTCGTGATTGGCTGGTAGGCTTTGACCCAATAAGCTCACATTTATTTCGACCGACTCGGGTTTTCTTGCATACTTGTCGCATACGGCAAACATTCGCAATACGAGCGCAATTCGACCAGTTATTATTTGCATGATAGGTCGCACAATACAGCGATTTTAAGCCCATATCAGGTTGGCGTGCCGAGCAAGCACGCTCAAAATGAGGATGAGAAACACCTGAGCAGCAGCAACAGCACCAAACGCAATACGAATGGATGAAATAGAGCGATTTGTATCCAGGATTGAGGGCCCTCCGGTTATAAGCACAATTTCAAACAAAAACGAGGTGTGCAAAGAAAAACGACATAGTAAATGGAATTAAGACTAGCACAACTCGAGCATAATAACCGTGGAAAAATGCAAGCGACACCGAAACATTTTGCTAAAAATCTCGATTGCATTCGCTAAGGGTAAAAACCTAAGCTTGCTAATATTTTCGCGGGTTTTCTTGCATACTACTCGCACGCCTAGGGCAAAGATTCGCCATGCGACCGTGATTCGTACAAAACGCTCGACCTCAGGATGAATCTATACAGTTGGTACCCAAAGTTTCAAAGATAAAGCCATTCGGGACATAAGAGCGGTCAAATCGCCATGTTCCGGCGTACTAACAGCCATATATTGCCCACAACAAATAAGAGCAATGAGCGCCTGCTTCGGCTTGTCACAGGGTGATATTGAGTCGGAATACCCCCTCTGTACTGCTGTAATTACATGTTGGTGTAGCTTGTCTGAAAAGCTGTTCTCGCATTGTATCAGTTTTTCTTCCATCCCAATTATCATCCTTGCACTACTCTCGCCCTCCCTCCCCGGAGTATAACTCAGATCCGGGGTCACATAGCGGGCCCTCCTGCCCCCTCCCCACTACGGTACATGCCTTCATTTTTTCGCGAGAATTCAGCATTTTTTTCCCTCGTCGATTCGCGTCGAATTGTACCTACCCACGCTGCTAGGCGTTCTCAGTAGTTGTTAATTTATCCTTTTTTTTCTTTCTGCAAATAAAAAAGTAAAATATCTCACAACGGTGGGAATCGAACTCAAGGACCAACGCTAGTAGTATCCGTGGGTAACCACTAGACCATAGGGGCGACCGGCTCTATATAACTCACTAGAGATGGTCAATCAGCAATCAGCAGCAAGGAGCACGTCAAGTAGGAAGCAACACAAAATACATGTGTATGTGACGATTCTCTTTTTGAGGGGACAGGGATTTGGTCAGGAGTTTTTTTTTGTCTCAGCCTCAGTATGGGATTATCGGAACTGGAATTTCTCGGTCAAATCGCTTCGTTCGAGCGCCGGCTTGGGGCGGCTCCAACGCTCCTTGCCCTGCCTTATCCGTTCTGCACCTCGACGTGAACGCGGATGAACGCTGAGCGAGACAAGCGAGAAGTGCACAAAATTTTGTATTTTGAACGGTACTCTCGAGTTATTTTCCGGATCTTGATGTACATGGAGAGATTGATAAATATAATTAATACATTGCATCCAAGTTGGCGTCATATTTTGTCCCAAAAAAAACAATGTTTACTGTAAAAAGATCCCCATGGTACCGCGTACGCACATTGATGTAGACGTGGCAAGCGCACGCATGACTAACACGAGGAGGTAGTGACACGATCACTGCGCCAGAAAAAGCCACACAGCAGCATTTTATGAGTGGCTGCGTCCCCGGACTCGAGGGTGGTAGTTCGGGCACATCGACATAGTTTGTACTCGTGCGAGTAATATAGGAACGAGTCACACACTGACTGATGCTCTATTGCACACACGTTTTTGTCTGACATATAGCATGGATGGGGAGGGTGTACCAATAAACAGGAATCACTTTTCGACATAAAAAACAAGGGGTAAAATCGTTCCTGTTGTTAAGCGGCGCCACGCCAAGGTCGTAGTTGTAGCAGTATGGACGGTGTCCGCACGTACGAAACCAGTGGCATGCATTCGTTCCGGTATCGCCTCGGCGGGTGGTTCTTTTCCCCTAGAAGACTATGCAGAAGTATAGACGGTGTGGAAGGGGTGCTTTGTTGTTGCTGTGGTCCCTCTTTCTCTCCGTTGCTATTTTGGTCGTTTGCCGCGGCCAACTGGAAAAGCGGTCGTGTTGGCACGTAACTGACAAATAATTTTGTGTTACTTCCTACTTGACGTGCTCCTTACTGCCGATTGCTGATAGATCATCTCTAGTGAGTTATATAGAGCCCGTCGCCCCGGTGATCTATCTCGTGGTTACCTTCGTATACTACTAGCGTTGGTCCTTGGGTTCATATTACCACCGTTGTGAGATTTTTCTACTTTATTTGCAAAAATGCCGAAATCAGATCAACTAACTACTGCTGAGAACGCCTAGCAACGTGGGTAGGCACAATTGGACGCGGATCAACAAGGGAAGAAGATGCTGAATTCTTCTCGCGATAAAAGTTAAGGCACGTATTGTACGTAGTGGGGAGGGGGCAGGAGGGCCTGCTATGTGACCGCTGATCTGAGTTATACTACTGCTGGGAGGGAGAGCGAGGGTAGTGCAAGGATAATGAATGGGATGAAAAAAAATGATACGAAATCGATAACAGCTTTTCAGACAAGCTACACCAACAAGTAATTACAGCAGTGCAGTGGGGGTATTCCGATTCAAAATCACCCTGTGACAAGTCGGAGCAGGCGCTCTTTGCTATTATCTGAGTTGTGGGCAATATATGGCTGTTGTATGCCGGAACATGACGATTTCACCGTTCTCATTATGTCCCGAATGGCTTTATCTTTGACGCTCTGGGTACCAACTGTATAGATTCATCCTGAGGTCGAGTGTTTTGTACGAATCGCGGTCGCATGGCGAATTTTAGCCCTACTCGAGTAGTATGCAAGAAAACCCGCGAAAATATTAGCGAGCTCAAGTTTTACCCAATAAGCGAATGATAACGGAATTTTCAGCAATTTTTTCGGTGTCGCATAAAGCGGCAAAGACGTGATTATAGTATTCCATGATTATTCGACCATTACGCGAGTCAAATGTGCACTGTTTCGGGCTCATTTCAGGCTTTTCCCACGGTTACTATGCTCGAGTTGTGCCAGTCTTTTGTTCCATTTATTATGTCGTTTTTTTTTCAACACCTCATTTTTGTTTGAAATTGTGCTTATAACCGGAGGGCCCTCAACTATGGATACAAATCGCTCTATAATTCGTCCATTTATATTGCATTTGGTGCTGTTGGTGCTGTTCAAGTGTTTCTCTCATCCTCATTTTGAGTGTGCTTGCTCGGCACACGTCAACCTGATATAGGCTTAAAATCGCTGTATTGTGCGACTTGTCATGCAAATAGCTGATCGAACTGCGCTCGCATTGCAAACGTTTGCCGTATACGGAGGTATGCGGGAAAACCCGAGTCGGTCGAAATAAATGTGAGCTTATTGGGTCAAAGCCTACCAGCCAATCACGAATAAGCCAATGAGGTCGTGGTTGACACGCCGTGCGGGGAGGTATCGACCCGGGAGACCATCGTTATAGTTCCCGCGTTGTTGGAGCTGTGGATATTCGAAGAATTTCTGAACCGAGGATGGGGCCCTATCTCCCCCGTGTGTGATGGAACTCCCCCCATTGGTTGGTGAGCCTCTATCATCCTCCTAGGGTGGGGCGGCGCCGTGGAGCTCGAACCAATCAGCGATTGTAGCCAACGGAGTTGGGGTTTCGACACCGTGAGGGGCGGTGACGATCCAAGACAACTCGGTTTTCTTCCCCGGTTTGTCTAACTTTTGGAGATATAGAATGACCTCCGGACCGGGGATGGGACCCTATCGTCTCCGGGTGGACCTGGCTCTATCATATACAGCCTCCAGCCAATCAGAGATCGGCCGGTAGGTGGGGTTGGGGCTTATTTCCACACTGTGCGGGGAGGTATCAATCCTGGTGATATCCGTCTTCGTTCACGGGTTGTCGGAGTTGTATATGTATGTGTGGATGGATTGTGATCGTGGGATGGGCCCCTATCGTCCCCAGATGACGATTAATTTCTGTACGATCCCCGGCCAATGAGCGACCAGCGATCAGACAAAAAGGCCATACTAGATAGTGCATGCCATTTTTTGTTATTTTCGTCTAAAACTCGAGCCTGAAATTCTTAACTGCCAAATGTTTAATGCAGTGCTATCGCGTACTACTACTCTATCTTATACCAGATAGCAACAAGTAGCAGCATTATAATAGCATTCGAGGAATTGAATGAAGGCAGCGACACCGTGTTTCACGCCTAGAATATACCGTCAGCAAGTCTCTCCACGATCAGAATATACACACAGAGACAGTCGGTCTGCGAGCCTCGGATCTAGATACTACCATGCATGGTGTAGCAGAAGCTGGCTCCATGCGCGCCTCTCGGTGGCTACGTAGAGAACAAGCCGCATACATGGCCACCCCCTTGCTGGCCCTGGATGCTTGGTTGAGTCAAAACATATAGAAACGCACCCGAAACACCTCTTCGTGGCCAGACTAGAGGGTCAGTCTGCGTGTGGGCTCGGAATCGGATTCACGCAAGAAACGGCAGAAGTAGCCCACTGTTTGTCTATGTCGATCTCTTGGCATTACTTTACATTCTACACGCGTAGACTATGTGCTGTGTGGTAACGGTATTGAATCGAACAAGTCGAAGTGCTGCCCTGTCCTACCCGGAGCATGGGTGCCGGCGTGGCACCCATGCGGAGCCCTTGTTATGTTATTTTTTTTTTCGAACATCAGCTTAGCTGTGAGTTCGACGAATTTAGGGTCGATACTCATCTTTGCAAGCTGCGTACTATAATACCGATCCCCGTATTTTTTTGCCAGTTACGTACCAACACGACCGCTTCAGCAGCGGAGACAGGCACCACAGCAACAATCATAGCACGCCTGCCACACCGCCTATACTTCTCCAAAGAGTCTCCTCAGGGAAAAGAATCACCCGCCGATGCGATACCGAGACGAATGCATGCCCCACTGGTTTTTCCGTGGATACGGTCTACCCCTACGACCTTCGCATGGCGCAGCTTAACAACACGAACGATTTTTCCCCTTGTTTTTTATTTCCAATATATATTCCCTGTTTTTATACACCCTCCCCATGCCATAAGTCAGACAAAAAGCGTGTGTGTAATATAGCATCAGTATGCGTGTGTGCTATTACTCGTACCTATTTTACTTGCACGAGTACAAACTATGTCGATGTGCCCGACCTCGTATATTACCACCGTCGAGGCCGGGGACGCAGCCACTCGTAATGCTGATGTGTGGCTTGTTCTGGCGCAGTAATCGTAATCACTACCTCCTCTTTTTAGTCATGCGTGCGCTTGCCACGTCTATCCATGTACGTACGTACCTACCGAAATTTAATACACAATTGCACTACTATGATACCTACCGCGGTACCATGGGGATGTTTTCTTAAGTAATATTATTTGTTTTGGGACACAATATTACGCCAATTTGGAAATAATGTCTTGCCAACTTTTATTTTCCCGTGTTTTATTCGTTCAAGCTCTGCAGACGTCAAGCAAAACAAACCCTCAAGAGTACCATTGGGACACAATATTACGCCAATTTGGAAATAATGTCTTGCCAACTTTTATTTTCCCGTGTTTTATTCGTTCAAGCTCTGCAAACGTCAAGCAAAACAAACCCTCAAGAGTACCACTCCCAAAAATTCAAAACTTTAGCATTACCGTTTGGGAATGATGTCAATTTTGGAAATTGTCACGCTCTAAAGACGTCAAGATACAACCGAAGGCTCGAGAGTACCTCCTCAAAATACAACACAATAGCAACTTCTCGCTTGTCTCGCTCAGCTTCCGTCCGTGTTCACGTCGAGGTGCGGAACGGATAAGGCAGGAAGAGAGGCGTTGGAGCCGCCCCCCGAAGCCGGCGCTCCAACGAAGCGATTTGACCGAGAAATTCCTGTTCCAAGAATCCCATACTGAGGCGGAGACTACAAGAACTCCAAAAAATAATCATTAGACTATACATATATAGATATGTCGCGGACGATTCCCGGTTTCCAATTTTTCAAGCTCGCGTTTTTCTGTTTAAACCTTCATCGTGTGGTTGGAGCTAGGCTCAGGGCCAGTGCTAATGTTAGAGTCAGGGTAAAGGCTAAGCTTGAACGGTTGGAAGCCCGGCGACGGTCGTAGTATACTCTGTCCCTCTTCGTAAATTGGTTACACACTAGTGGTACTCCCGATGTATGCCAGAGTCGGCCGATATGGCAGAGGACTATTTTACTGCCGTATGTACTATTAATAAGGAACAAAATAACAGGGCCACCACCCACCGACCACCCACCGAACAACCCGCTACGGTAGTTAACCTGTACCTACAAAAAATAAAGCCAACCCCCACAGGACGAAACAATTAACCCATCTACGAAACGATGCACCAACCCGCCAGGCACCACCCAGTGCACCACCACCCACTACCCGCCGACCAACCCACAACAGCAGTACAGCAGTGCAGCAGCACATACGGCAGTATACCGGTGCGCGAGGAGCATTTGCAGGTTCTCGAGGTTTGACGACCCGCGGCAAGGAACGGGGGACGGTTTGTTTTTTGTACGACCCCCCGCCATCTCGGGGAGCGAGCGAGCCGCTACCCACCTAGCACCCACCACCCACCATCCACCCACCGACCGACCGACCACAGCAGCACAGCAACAACAGTGCAGCAGTACGTACCGGCCAATCCACAACGGCAGCACAGCAGTGCAGCAGTATTCACCGTAACAGTACACGTGGTACGCGAGTAGCGGTGGGGATTTCCACTTTCGCACGATTCTCCGCCTTCCCGGGGAGAGAGCGAGCCGTCCCCAGGAGAGCCTTTTCACGCTCCCCGTTCCCTGAGTTCGGAACCGTCGGCCGTAATGCCGCCGGGGACACGGAGGGCTTATGTGTGAGGCGGGCGCGGCACGGGCGTGCGGTCGCTCGGGGCCGGGTGGCGAACGGTAGAGCGGGTTGCGCCAAATGAATACTGAAACCGAATGTTTTTAAGTATCCAAATGACTACCACGACGACGGTAAGCGTATTATATAACACGGATATGCCTGTGTTCAATTATTGTCTATCGCCACCGCCGTCTGTTACCCTCCTGTCGCGCACACCTGGTGCCGGGTATTTACGCGTTCGCTTCTGCCAGATATCGACGTATTTATTCAGCAGCAGTTCTCCCAACAAAGTGTAAAGGCCCGTACTTGAACGGGCATGTTGCATAGACCTGTTGGTTATTTCTCACACGCGTCGCTCTTGGTGCCTGAGACAACGCACAATTTTGCAGTTTACGTATTATAGCTGTGCACTTTTGGGTGCCACAGTGTTCGCAAGCAATCAATTAATCCCCGCGATCATGCATACCGCATGCCCGCGGTGGAACGCGTTCTTGCTCGCACGTGTGTTATCGCTGCATTGCAGTGGCAGCAATAGCTCGGTACTTGTTGTTCTCAACCTGCTCCAATTTCAAAGGCCGGGACAGGGGGGACGGCAAGTATGTCGCTCCACCAAGTAATGCGTATCTTTTGTAAGATCGCCGTCGAAGAACGATCGGACCCGCGGCTTTGAAATTAATACTTCCCCTGTGCCATAAGTAAAGCCCGTTATGGGGGGCAGATCGTATCTCGCCAATGGAGTTTCCCACGATGCTATAGTTAGGTTGTTGAAAAGCTATAGATGTGATGCTCATTTAAAAAATCTGTAAAAATCCTGGTCGTACTTACTGAGAATTAGTAGGGTCGAAACATGGCCAAATTCGACCAGTTTGTACCATTTACGGCCGAATTTCGACGTGTTTTCCTGGTTTTGGTACAAATTGTTGAGGCAGCCACGTGACCAAACGGTTTTGAACGAGGCGTAGGTATCGTACAAAGCTGACGGATCGGAGGAAAAGAGCCAGTTATGAGTTTTTTTCGCGATTTTAGCAATTTATCGGGTTTCCAATGCTCTTCTGTTTTCCGGAAAGGGGCGAAATACAGCCTTTTCGGGGCCGACTGATTTCTTCAGGCCGCTCATACATGCAGGATGGTGCGCGAAAAAACTAAACGGGTTTCAACTAAAAAAACATCGAAGATTTCAAGAATATTGTCGCGTACGGCATTGAACACGGTTAAGGGTATGTGTAATCATAACGACCTTTACTTATGACACAGAGGAAGTATACCTGGTAATGATGTACAGGTGAAGCATCGACCAAAGCCAAGCAGCCTGCAGCGCAAGTCACCACCCCGTTATGGAATTTTAGCTTGTAGTTGGTGGTGTTTGGGCTCGACCCTTTAGTAGTCTAAAATTCGATGCTCGACGAACGTGGATCGTATTGCCCTCCCGACGTCCCCCAGTCGCTTGCCTAATATTGTGCTGCTCTGGTTTGTCATGAATTAATCCCGTGAGGAAATAGCCCCTCTTGGGCTTGTGAAACCCAGCCATGCCTGTGAACCCACACTGCCGCGCTTACATCGACCAACTCTACACGACTTTCATCGAACCATCACGAGGATGGTTGGATCGTATGTGTGCGCGCGTCTGTAGAACCCGTCGGGATTGACATACGTGCCGTGTGCGTTGAAAGCGGCTGCAAAAAGTAAACAGAAACGTGAAACACACGGACATTCACATACAAAAAAAAATGGCATCACTATGACTCTGACATGAGCAGCTTTCCCGCCCTTGAAGCGCCTACCTGGTAGAAAACATGTTCGCAGTTCCATGCTCGTTCTTCTCGTTGTTTCTGTCAATAGCAGGCATCACAAAATCTCAAAATGATGGAACTGCCTTCTCCGCGTTATTATACAAACATATGGCATTCAGTATAAAACGGGGCGATATATTTTATTAATTGTTCAAGGGATCCAGCATTGGCCACCAAAAATACTTACCAGGGTACCAGGTATTGTCTTAATCGGAACGGACAAAACTCAATCAGATAGGGCTGGAGCAGGGGGTGGGCCTCACGGAGGTTTCAAGTCATGCCGAGGCCATCGGGTTGAGTTGGGGGCGTTTTAAAAAATGGTCGATGTCATAATGCTGAAAGCACACGGGGGGGTAATTCAGAAAATATGTACGACGGGGGATGTTTCTTTGGTTACCCACGACTGCTCATTCGAATATTGACTGCGGCGTGTGCCTTGAAAGCCGATATAGTATCTGGGCCTTCCACATACGTGTAATGTGAAAGCAGATAACGGCATTCTGCCCTGGCGCCTACCTGGTTGTGCCACAGGGTTTAATGTTTTCCCCTGGAACCTGAACGTTCCGCCTCACGTCCGAGCCGAAGGACCACCGTGAATTAAGCAACACACAGAAGACGCGCCCGCACCCCAGCAACGCGAGGCATAACAATAGCGGCCACGGCCACATTAACGCGAGCACATGGGAACGAGTGGGTACTGCCGATTGCGAAAAGTGGAAACACATCAAGTCTGGCTGTTGAATTTTGGAAATTCGGAGAAGCGCGGGGACCCACGTGTGAAATTCAAGGCAGACAGCCACACCGCGACACATCATTTTTTGTTTTACAGATCTTATTATTATGCTGAGA
Source organism: Undaria pinnatifida (assembly GCA_012845835.1). Taxonomy (NCBI): domain Eukaryota; class Phaeophyceae; order Laminariales; family Alariaceae; genus Undaria; species Undaria pinnatifida. Next base: position 11,010,025 of record JABAKD010000011.1, read on the forward strand.
GTAGTGCAGAACACAAAAATAACAAACCGCCGTATTAGGTACAAACGCATGTAATTACATGGCACGTCTTTCAGGAATGAAAAACACAACAAATTATGTGAAGCTGACAGCGGTTCACGACTAATGGCAGGTGCAAACTGGCGACTTTAATAATGAAGACAGCCCGGACGCCACACGCATGAGTACAGCTATGCGCCTGGTACCTTGCTGTAAGCACTTGCAATGTAAATGTCTGTCACGAAGTTTGCAACTACAGAGCTTTTGTCTCTAGGATGACAAATTGGCACGGGCACTGGGTGTGCTGGATGTCGATGGGTGGAAAAAACAGTGACGTCAACACACACGTCAGTCACACCCTATTTTCCATACAAAAACAAATGTATTACGTTTTTACGGCGGTTCGCCACAGGGCTGAGTGTCAGCGATACTTGGAAAAACTCCAAAGTAGTTGTTTGGGCGGCTGTATTACTACTACGCGTTCAAAGAACAACAAAAAGACCAGGGCTTTTCACGGGTCAGGTCAAACCTAGCGGGTCAGGTCGGGTCGAGTCAGCTGGCCCGACCCGACCCCTGACCCGACCCGACCCGCGAGAATTTTGAGACGTCTTGACCCGACCCGGCCCGACCCGCGAGATTTTAAAACCTCTTGACCCGATCCGACCCGTGAGATTTTGAAAAAGGTTCTGACCCGACCCGACCCGACCCGACGCGCCACACTCCGAGTGACCCGTGAGGTGCGGGTTTTATGCGGGTCGGGTCGACTGGACCTGTGATATATCTCACGGGTCGAAGTCGAACAGTCACGGGTCAAACATGTCTCGATACGTACCTTGGTCGGTTGGTTGATCCTTGGTCGTACTTTTCCCAGGATGACGTGCTCTCTGTTTTTTTTACCGGCATTATGTGCAGCGTTGTTATGTGGTGTGCGCGCGAAAAATGATAAAGAGACCGCAAACCACGCATGGGCAATTAGCCATGCCCGTAGCGCTAGACCACGGGGTCGACCCGACGAGCGACCCGGCGAGCGAGCTAGTTATCTATGCTGTCTCCGGCCCCGGCAAGCAGCCTAGCTGAGCCGCCTCCGGCAGCAAGCCCACAATTGGGGCGATAGATCTGTCAGCAGGGGGGGGCTGCGATCCGCGAGGATGCGTTGTCTGCTGCTGGTGCTTGCTGCTGTGCCAGAGTGCTGCTGCTGCTGTGTTGCTGCTGCTTCGACAACGACTGCTCTTGCTTTTTTACGTTTGGTCACATTTCGTACTGGTACGATAATTCTCGAGCTAGCTAGTTACTGTCGTATCTATCTATCGTATGCAGTCCCCGGCCCCGGCAAAAAGCCTAGCTGAGCCGCCCCTGGCAGCAAGCCCACAACTGGGGCGAGGGGTCTGTCAGCAGGGGCTGCGATCCGCGAGGATCCGGGGTCTGCTGCTAGTGCTTGCTGCTGCCAGTGCTGCTGCCTCCAGTGCTGCTGCTGCCAGTGCCGCTGCTGCCAGTGCTGCTGCTGCCGCTGCTGCTGCTTCGACGACGACTACCCTTGTCTTTTTACGTTTGGTCGTATTTCGTACTGGTAAAATTCATACCGGGTATCCAATTTGTACGTATACGTCGTGCATGGGTTCTTATACTGTCATTTGTCGTCTTCATTGTTGCACCCTGCGATGCAGCAAGAGTGTGTGGCCTGGCTTTAATAGTGGACTTGAATGGATGACAATATACCTGCTTAATACTTACGGCTTCATCCGACACGGCGATTCGCGTAGTAATACTTTTATGCCTGGTACGAGAAGTTGCTGTCTGGTTGATGTTTCTGGACGCTATGATAACATACGATCGGAGTATCGGGACGAGAGAGGTTTTCATGCAGGAAGCGGCAAGTTTTGTATCATTTTCGGACTCGCGGGTCGGATCCGCGGGTCGGACCCGCGAGGCACCGGCACGACAAGGACCCTCCGGCAGGCAGCTATGCGTTTGAAAAAGGCGAATCCGCATGCAGAACCGCGAGTTCGACCCGCGGGCCAGCCAAAAACTACCCGCAGGTCATGGTGGCTTGACCCGCGAGTGACGCGCATCTCGCGGATCATGACCCGACCCGACCCGCGATATTTTGAAAACCTCTTGACCCGACCCGACCCGACCCGCGTGATTTTGAAACCTCTTGACCCGACCCGCCCCGACCCGCGATACTTTGAAGACTATTGACCCGACCCGACCCGACCCGACCCGACCCGACCCGACCCGACCCGACCCGACCCGACCCGACCCGACCCGACCCGACCCGACCCGACCCGGCCCGACCCGTGAGATTTTGAAACGTAATGACCCGACCCGACCCGCGAGATTTTGAAACCCCCTTGACCCGACTCGAAAAGCCTGAAAAAGGCAAGGACAAAAAAATATACCTGGTATATATATATCGTATGTACTGCTGTGAAAAAGAGAATGCAAACCTAAATCAATCCCAAATGAACAGAGGAAAGCAAATGAAACACCTGGTACCTGATGTCGGCGTACCGGGTACGAATAACAGTAGTACGAATAGCATAAAACAAGCCAAGCCAAATCGAAATAGGAACTGCAGCAGTAGAAAAAGAAAAACAGAAAAACAGAAGGATTCCTCCCTGGAATGAGACAAAGAAAAAAAAGAAAAAAAAGCAGAAAGACGTACAAAATACAAGGTTTAAGAACGTGAAACAAGTTTTTAAAAACAGTGGCAAAAGTCATGTCCTCAAACTCACGCCTTGCCCATTTGACCATATTATCAAAGATCCATACACACATCGATCCGGAAACAACAATTTTCCCGTCGGCAAGTAAGAGCTGAAGATGGCTGAGGAGTGGGAAAATTTGCCGAAGGCGACCTCCGGTGTGCCCGACATTACAGTAAGTGGTTACAAGGGCTCCGCTCGGCGGGCGGCTGACGCCGCCCGCTGCGCTCGCGCAAGGAAGATACATTTCAACTAAGAATGTGAAGGGAGCAGAAAGAATAGGCCCATGATTTGGTGTAACTAGCGATTTGATAATGCCAAAAGCTACATGTGCAGAGCTGATTGCCCTGTCTGCGCTGTGCTGTGTGCTTGTTGGTGATGCTATGTTCTGATCGGCAGTACGGGTGTAAATTGCAAAGAACAAAACGCGAAGAGGATCGGAGAGAGGGAAGGCAGTCAATGAAAAAATCCAAAAGACGAGTACACACATGTATGTACCGGTAACCTGGTACCTGGTACTTGGCATGATACCTGGTAAAACTGTGTGTTATAAAGAAAGCACAGCGCACAGCACGGCACAGCACCGCACCGCAGGGCAAGGCACGGCAGCACGGTACCGCACGGCCCTGCACTGCACGCTGCTAAGCTATAATAGCTGGGCTAAGCTGGGAGCATTTAATGTTATTCAATACTGTAGTACGTGCAAACCTGGTGTGGTGTGCCTCGGTACTACTGGATGGTGCTTCGTTGAGTGAGGCCTGGCATCTGGCATGTACGGAAGAGTAATGGTAAAGCACAGCACGCAGCACGGCAAAGCACCACGCAGTACGGCACCGCACGGCAGGGCACGGCGCCGCACGGCGCTGCTCTGCACCTCACCGCAGGACAAGGCACGGCACCGCACGGCATCTCACGGCGCTGTGCTGCGCGCTGCTGAGTTATAGCTGAGCCGAGCTGAGCTGGGAGCATTTAGATTCAACAATGTTGTACGTACAAAGCTGATGTGGTGTTTCTCGGTACTGCGAATGAGACCTGGCATGTACGAAATATTAAGTATAGCACAGCATGCAGCACGGCACAGCACCGCACAGTACCGTACCGCACAGCGGGGCACGGTACTGCTCGGCGCTGCTCTGCTGAGCTAGCGCTGCGGTGCGCTACTGAGCCTGAGTGTTATTATACTTTGTAAACAAAGCAAAAAAAGATAAGCCAGTTTGAACGTGCAAACACTGCGTTTTTCAGTTGGGAACGATTTGAGGAGCTCTGTTTCAGGCATCCGAGCCCGCTCATCCGTCCGGAATAGAATACGTTAAAGTTGATGTGTGAAACGAAAAAAATGGAGGCCGCGTTTGCTTCCAGCTCGACCGTGGGAGGTTTTACCCTCGGCTGCCGTGTGGATAAGCTGTGGTCACAAGTGGCGTTCTTGCTCGTCGATTTTTGACGACTCGCGCTTCCGCACTTTCTGCGACGGACTAAGACTCAGGAAATGTGCAATGTATGACACCACAGCCGAGGTTCGAAACGCAGCGCCACCGCCAGCAGGGTGATAGTCTATCCGTTGCACTATCAGTTAGCCCCTGTACCTTTCTGGGACACATTTTTTCTCGCATGCCTCCATGATATTTGGCGCTACAGGACGCTCCGTAGGTGATTCTCTCGTTTGTGGGAGGGGTCTGACTACGGGGTGGTACAGTGTGTACTGCTGTTAGTGCGTTTCTACAAGCAGAGCTTAATAGCAGGTCTCTAAGCTTTCCTACCTTGCTTGTAGCCGACACTCGTCCTCGAGTCGACAGTGTTTCGTGAGTGCTAAGAGGCGACATACTAAACTTATGCCCCCGCGGTATCGTTATGATTTTCAGCCCTAGTATGCAAAAGAGTGCCATCTAGCTGCGCGCAAATAGTCGGCACGGAGAATTAAAAAATGACTGGCGGCTAACGCCTAACCGCTACAGAGGCTACAAGGATCCCATCCCGGGAGCGACCGTCAGTATGTGCCTCCCCAAGTAAATACCGTAGTATATCCAAACAAAACAAAGACTCCTACGTACTGTTGGTTCTATTACAGACCACGCTAATCGAACCATGAGTGCTGTGGCACGACCTCCCGTAATGCAAGTGTTGTCGCAGCAGCATCGGTCCGCGCGCTCTGTGCGCAGGGTCCCCCTGGACATGATCGATATCGCTCAGTTGGTACTATGAAGAGATGGCGGTGTCACGAGCCGATAAAACTTACACGAATTATCGGTCTTGTCGCTAGTCGCATGCCATTCGACATTTCGACGTGCTCTTTTTGGATACGCACCCGAAGGCTGGCCCGATGTATTTTGTATAATCGGGTGCATACAGCCGGCGCTGCCTGTTCTTTTCTGTCGGGCGATTGTTTTCTTGGCGCACTCTGCCACAGCAGTCCTATGTTGCCATACGCCATACCGGTATCATGCTGTGCTGAATGTAGTTTGTTCCTGAATACGTGGTATAAAAACGTGTAGCCTTACACATTGGGACCGGTGCATTCAAAGTTTATACGGGAAGGGAGTCGCCGGAGTAACGCCGGATTTCTGCGACAATTTCACAGATTGGTACCCATCAATGAGGCGGATCCAACCCCGATTGACTCGCGGATATGCTTGCAGGAACGATGGGGATTTGGAGCTTCTTGATCCAGAGCTTCATTCTCCTGAAATGCTCAAGTGCGTGTGGGAAGACGCCATCACGGATATTGTCGTCGTCAGGTCAGTGCCGATGCTGCCGCCGTGATTGCGCGCTGGACCACTTTTTAGCTCGCGCTTTTCTAAAGTAGTAGATTGGCTTGATTTCACGCCTCTAATAACGGATATGCTGCGGTAGCTCTGGATCTCTGGATCTTCGCTTTCTGCCCCATATGTTATGCCAGTGTTTGAGTCCCCAACACAAATACACAATGCAGCAGGGCGTAATATGAAAACAACCAATTCTTCATCCATACGGCTGACGAAGACCCCCTTTCACGTCCTTCCTTCTTCCGGCAGAACGGGCAAAGGTGAAACCTGCCCAGAAGGGTACGAGCTAATCGACCGAACGCCAATGAATCACAACGCTGACCTCAACCACGGAAGCATCACAAGCTGGGGACTTCACAGAGCCGTGCACTTGGCTGTTCGACGGCAACACGTCTCCAAAAAGTGAGCGCCGTGTGCACGCATGCCCTTCGGCGGTTTCCTGCTAGAGGAAGGGCCATGTGCAGTGTGCACCTTACTTGCTTTGTAGGCGGGCCCTTGCGTGTGGATGTACAGGCCGATGCAACTTAGTTGTATCAACTTTACGTACGAGGCAAATTATTTTGGAAGGCCTTCTGTCGTGGAAGGCGCAAGCTTTCTGTGACTGTGAGATGGCCGCACAGAGCGTGCACCACCAGACCCACACCGCCAACGTTATACCTGGGATTTCCTTATCAATACCTGCTGTCATGAATGATCAATGCGTAGATGCCGCCCGTTCTTAACGTCATTGCACTTGGAAACCGAAGACATCACCTTTGGGATGATTTGCTCAAATGTGGCACCATGTTGCAGGACTATCATGCAATACTTGGGCGTATCTAATTAACAGGAGACACTAAAGTAAATTGTGGATCGAGATTGGATTAAGACGCTCAACTCGACCATAAAGAGCAGAAATGCTTCGGTATTTGGTCGGTGGATGTTTTACTTTGGGGCTGTTCGTCTCTGTTTTTCCCGATCAGTAACCGCACATAAGATACCTGGCACAGCCGTGTTTTGTAGTGTATTTAGTATGTTGCCAAGGTTTTACGTTGATTCGATGCTTCGTTTTTGTTTGCGCGATTGCAGAAACGATTATATTGCGGAGATACAGGTGGTGTACGGTCATTCTGATGAGCTTCCCACTGGCCAAGGGTGGGAGCTGGTGCAAAAATCGGTCTCAGGAAAGAGTGCTAATTTGAACCAGGTGCGCATTTCATGTGAATTCTTCTCGGCGGTACGAAATATATTACGTCACCTCTTTATCTTAATAGTAAGAACTAGTACATGCGGTGGATGCCGGGAGGTTGGTTCGTCAGCGTGGTGAACGGCACTGCCTGCCAGCTTGTACGCACCCGCATTTCCGCCAGGTGATGTTTTTGATGCCGACCAGATACCACGGTACAGTACAATACAGCACGGTGTGACACGATAGCTCTCGTTGATCATGTGTGTACGTTTACGGATGGTGACACGCGTACTGTGGTCGATCCACGGTGAATTTTAGTTTTTATACGATAGTGCGTGGTCCGTTCCCACAAAGACCGCTGCTGGAAAGCTTGTGCGTTACCCGCCACATCACACACATGACGCAACACCGACCTCATCCCTCGTCTTTCGTCCTCCGATTCCCGCATTGACTGCTGAAGAGTTTTTATGCTTTTTGTTGTAGCCACACAATACTTGGTTGCTGGGAAAGTCTGTGCTGACAATTAATATCTGCCGACAGTTTGTGCCTTGTTTTAGTGAGTTGGCTTTCAATTTTCTCGGCAAAGGGCTCACGCCTGACCCTGCTCGTGCTCAAATGATTAAAGTATTTACGGGAAGCCTCTTGCGGATTCGTTTGCAAACAAGCTTGAACGCATCTCCATGTACTTCGAAGTATGCACACTAGTGAAGGGGTTAGGGGTGAGGCACAGAGTATCCCTACAGGTCGACCAAGTGGGCATGTCCCCGGGTGTTGCTCACTTTTGTAGCTCAAAGCGGGAGAGATGCAGCTTTTATTGTTTCCTAGGGATCGAAGGTGGCAACTGAGACGAGAGGCAAGAGCCTCTCCGTCTCCTGACTGCCCCGAATATAAAACGCCATCTCATCATACGAAAACGGCCAATTACCTATCGAATCATGTAATTACCGGTCTTTCAAGGCCGTACCTTAACATCTAACTGTATTTGGAGTTGACTGCTAGACAGTAGGGGCGCGAACGAGATGCTGATATATTTGGTGAAATCTGATTTGATTTGCGAAATACGTTGTTTTCTCTCCTCCAACGCTCAAGGAACGCTCTAGGCGCCATTACAGAACAGCAACCGCGAACTTGCCGACACTTGACGCATGGCTCCAAAAACGGCTTGCCGGGTTTGCCACCTCAAGCCCCCAGACCTGCCATAAGAAATTCGACACAAGGTTGGAGAATAGTGTGAACATGCCCCATAGTTTATATTGCATACCGCATCAGGTAGGTGTCAGCCCGTTTTGTCTTGCCAGCCGTGACAAGTGGCAAAAAGTTCGGTGGTACCCTCGTGCCAGGTTCATCACCAGGTATTAATCATCAGGTATTTTACCATAGAGGTGCAAGTGCGCGCGATGGGGGCATGCGGCAAGAAAAACAAAGAGGTGGTACAAGGCTGGTTCAAGCTGAGCGTGCCATTTTTTTTTTAGCCCGACTGCAGTCCACGGCCATTTTTGCTAGATAGACCGTGGAATTTTTTCGAGTTTTTGGGCCTTAAGGGAAACCAAATTTATCGCGAAAGATACCCCTCCTAAATAAGACCAGCTACAATGGGAGATTAATTGTGGGCCCTCAGAACTGAGATTTTTGGCTCATGATACGCGATTTACTCGGCGGAACGGCCAAAAACACCTATAGACTCTTCAAAATGCTCCCCGTAGGTTTCCGAGAGCTTTCTGACGCACTTGCCCGTTTTTCCAGACTCGTAATTTTTCTGTTCGTCCCGTTTGCCAGTTCTGACGACCTGATAATTTTTAGCCAAATATCCTCAAAAATCCATTATTTTATCTGAAAACTGATTTGTTGCGCCAAAAATCAAAATGAGGCCCTGGAGAAACGGATAACTGCTCCAGAAAGCCCTCGGAAAACTATGCGATGGATCTTGAGGAGTGTATCAGTGTTTTGGACAGTCCAGCCGATAAACCGGTATAATTGGCCTAGCATTCAGTTCTGAGAGCCAAAAATATTTTTTTCCCACAATAGTAGGTCTAAACAAACGCTGTTTTCGCATCTTTGGCAAGAGTGCACAAAACACCTATGCGACGTTTCGGGGTCTACTTCGCAAAAACGGCGTGGATATGTGGACTTTTGTACGAAAAACTGTATAACCAAAGGGTACTAATATACGGCATAGCCTTGAAATTACTTGGTTCAGTACTAAATCGATTTTGGGCGAAACGTGCGACTATAAATCGACACAACCCTGTCGTGTCTTCGAGTGTTTGCGCCAAACTTCCTTCAACCATGTCTTGGAGTACCTGGCGCCGACTGCTGCCGGAAAATAAAAATTGTGGGCCGATGTTTTGGGGCCCTATAGCTGAAACCGTGAAATGTGAAATGCCGACGTTTGCACAAGAACTAGAAAAACTTCTTGTGTATCCGAGATCAATACCTACCATCTTGCGAAAGTCTCGAACGTTTTTGCAAGTTTTAGAAGCGAAAAACAGGGAAAGCTTCCACGAGCTTTTGTCATATGGAAATAAACGAAAAAAGGCGTTTCATTACGAAAAAAAACTACCGTATAATGGCAGGGTATTACCACACCCCCAGTGATAATATTTTGGGTTTTGGAATTTTATCACCCGGGGTGGTATACCATCGGGGTGTGGTATACACCGTACCACCGGTGATAAAGTGGGTGGTTGTTTGGGATTTTAGATTATTCACCACCCAGGGTGGCATACCGTAGGGGTGTGATAACACGGGGGGTTATGACAGTAGTTTCAAATGAGTTTTGCTGCGATTTATTACCTGGTAAAATGTTACCTGGTACTGCCAAAATAATATTTTACTGGTCAAGTGTTACCTGGTACCACCAGTTGGTCATCATATTTGTTTACAGTACTTGGTAACATTTGCGGGTACCGGTACCCGTACTGTTGTGCGGACCGCAGCAGCAGTCGCAGTGGCTAGAATGTCGACGGGTCCTGCTGTGAAAGCCTCCGCAACGTGAGGCACAGACGTGGTTTGTGCACGACGGCCAAAAAAAGACGCGATCGATCCTGGAACCCCAGCAGTTGTCTGAGCCGCAGACATGTTTTGCCCGTTGCGATGGACCACGCTTGCACTACGGCTCTGTACCTCCTCCACCTCCATGCTGCTTGTCTCCATACGGTTAGCTGTGGTACTCTCGCACACCTGGTGTGCTACTGCGGCGGCTGTGCTGTTCCGGTACCGGTACACGTTTCGTTAATCGCGGCACGTTTTCACCCGCGGTGATAAACTTAGGGGTGTCATAATGATAATGAGGCATTACCTCAGGGGGTGTGATATACATCGTACCCCGGGTGATAACTCGGATGGTCGTTTAGGATTTTATAATAATGGCCACCCGGGTGGTATACCGTGGGGTGTGGTATTCAAGATGGGATGTGGTATACCCTGTCATACACGGTAAGGCGCCTTTTTCGACCTTTTTGGCACGTTTTTAAGCACAATCTTTGCCCGACTTGATATTTTTGAAGTCTGACCATGTAATGTTTCCCACTGTTCATAGCGGTCAGTATGATACCAACCAAGTGGCATTTAGGATACTGCATGCACGATTCGCCGGTTCAAAAAACGTGGCAATTTCAACGTGAACCATCCTGTACCACTGCTCGAGTGCAGAGTCGTTCGGGCGTGTGCACGGGCTCGATAAATGCGATTATCTTTTCAAATATTACCAACAACCTTGACCAATCGGCAACCTCGCCATTCCTTGGAACATGATCTCTTCGCCGTCGTGCGGCAGGGTGGAGATGATACCTTCCTGGCCGTGCGGCGAGCTGTCCGCAATTTAGTAGACTGCCCGGCAGCCGTGTGCTCTGTTTGCGTGCTCTTGCTGAACAAAGAGGAACACCCACCTCCCGGTTATCGTGTCATCCGAAAGGCAAGTCACGTACACCTCGTCTTGGCATGGCTCCGCGAGTATTGTGTCCCCTGTTGCCGACGTGCTGTGTTAGCGAGATTAGAGCGAATTCCGCTGGTGAAATGTAAATGGGTGGGCAGAACGGGTGCGTTCGGGAGGTTGCTAATTTGCTCGAAGGGAAAGGCTGTACTGCTGCTCGCCTGACGTATGCGCGATCGTGCGCGGTCCAATGACTCTCGGCAGAATCTCAACAAAGGAAAGTTTGGCGATGTCGTCCAGCTAGGGTATCAAGTGGGAGGGGCCCTGAGCACATGCCGCCTTCCATTCCGCTCCATGATTTTGGATCGATATCCCGAGCAAGATTCGGCGATGTTTCCGTTTCCTGGAGAGCAACTACCCATGTTTGTCTACCCGAAGGTGCGCTATATACGTGTGTGCATGTAGTGCCGGTACGAAAGCCGCCAAGCGCATGCTGAAAGTTGTTTTTTATCCTCCGTAACTATTTTGAAGACCAAATTATTTTCTGTACAGAGTAACCACGTATTTTGGTGCACGGTCTAGCCCGTCATCCCCCCAAAAAAGGGGAAAAAAAAACGGGAAAACGTGGGAAAACCGTACCATTTCGCTTTTGGCGATACCGTGTCATCGTGATTTCTTTCGCAACACCACAGGGGATGTTTTTGGAGCAACGTTCTGGCCGAGATACTCCGAAATCTTCGTTCTTCAGCTTCGTGTTCACCAACGTTGACGGACGACGGACGTACACGGCCTGCCTGACCTTCTACGAGCCGATGTTGCCTTCGACAGCGAGGTACCAGTGGTTGAAATCATTATCCTTGTTGATGGAGCGCTGACTGCCGGTCATGAATCTAATCAGTAAGGAACGTGCGTGATTGTTTTCCTTCTGTGTTACTTTCGATGCCGCCAATCACGAGCCGATGTTGACGAATGTTTCGCGTGTTTCTGCCACAGACGCTTGACACGGAAGCTCTTCACATGCCCGCCAGACAGCAGGCCAAGCTCTGTCGGCGTTGGTCAAGAGCAGGCAGCGCAGGTGAGCTTGCACAAGCAACACTACTCGCTGCGGTAACTAGTATGATACCGGTAGAGTGAGCAAGTCGCGACGACACGTGTAGCCGAGGTCGTACTGACATTGACCGTGCTAGGCTATCATTTGACTATTTGTAATGCATTTCCGTGCACACTCGCGCGCAGTGTTATAGGAGGGTACGGTGATGTGTTGGCTCCTCACCACAGCGCCAGTAATCGGCCACGGCCCCTTTGAACGGAATTTCCGGCTTAACGTTTTGGAGCTAAGAGCGCAGCGAATTCACCTGGAAAGGTGCCCGGTAGCAGAATGCGGTCTAAGGCGACTCGATGTTATCGCTTCCACGGGAGCAATCACAAGGGCAAGCCCACGTTGTTGTATTTATAGCAAATGCCGCGGTCAGCATCTGCGGATAACGTCAACCTCAATACCAGGTATGCGAATATGTGATGCTGTTGAGATGCGCATGGTGCGACATGATCCCGGTAAATAGGCCTGCATGGCCCAAGCAAGCGTTTCTGTTGTACTTGGTACTTCAATCGCGAGAAACCTCTTGTCGTCAAACTTGCCTAGATGTTGTGGCCATTCAGCGCTGCGACAGCTCCCGCGGTCAGCATTTTTGAGTTACACCATTTGCATGATGCCAAGCAGTAGCGCAATGTTGCTGCAATACTATCGTAGACTAGGTGTCCCGTTTAATCTCTTTCGGCGCGTGTGGATGATTTCTCGCAATGGTAGGCCTTGACAGCCATACTGATTGATGCCCTACACTGATACGCTTTTCTTTCTCCCGCCAGGGACACACAAGGATACCTGGCTCTGTGTCTGTGGGAGGATTGAGCACCCTCCTGCAGCAGTCCGGACCCCGATCCCGGTCAGGGACTGGATCGTGGTCGGCGTTAGGTAGGGGAGATCGGGTTGGCTGGCCTCCCCCATTAGTACGCGGAGGGTTGGGCTCTAGTACCCCGCCCGTACCGTCTGCTTCATGGGCGAAGCGATCAGCAAGCACGCAAGCAGCACGCTACGCTTCTACCCACGGGCAGAGCCCAGTCCAGCCGTCTGCCGGCGACGGTTTCTCGAGCACCGCTGCGACAGATCAATTACATCGGCAGGATAGTCACCCTCCGTCCCTAAGAGCCGCATACGCTCATGTAAGTGAAGGTGCGAATAGCGCATTTCCAGGCGATGGATGGCGAATGAACGGCAACCTTGGTGGACGGGAATCACCACGGAGAGAACGAGGATCGAGCGCAGAAGGCGAGCAGCGACGAGGAGGGGGGGAGGCGGATATTTACCAACCGGTCCGCCCGACGCCTGCGGCCGAGACGGAACACGCCGGTCGAGAAATCACGCCCGCGCATTCCGAGACGAGACCATCGGACGCGTCTGTACACGAGCTAGGGGCGGCAGGGGGCAATGTGCGGGCCGACCTGAGCGATCATGAGTATGATCTCATGTGCCGCAGAGAGGATCGACCGTGCATATTTGCACCCAAGACGATCTGTGTCATATCAAGGTTTCCCATCTATGGGGTCCTCCGACGGTTCTTGCGCCACTTGTACGCAATCAGCCTCTCATGGTCTGGGGTTCCTCTGGAGCGATACATCTCCATGTTTGTGTCATGCATTCCGATGCCTCCACCAGGTGGGTGGCGCGCTGCCCGGGGCTCCGGGTGTTGAGCTGGATAGAAGAGGCAGTGACAGTGAGTACGTCTCAGCTGCTTTGCCGTTGTCAATCTTTTTCGATATTTTCTGCAGGCGGCGGTTGGTGTTAGTCGGCCACAACATCGCATTCGTTTGAAGCTACGGCGTTAAATCATGACAAGGGAGGCATGCCGTTCAGTGCTTTCGTCCTTCCGTGTCCTCCGCACCTGGCCAACGTGTCCTCGGGACTTCGTTGTTGTACTGCCTTCGCACGCAAACTGTTGATGTGGTGTTGTTTATATCTAGCAGGTGGTTGTCCGTACCACGTTTACCTGGAGCACTTGGAGAATCAAGATCCTAGGCGGTCTCGATTGAAGCCTCTTTCCCTGCAAATGCCACCGGATGCCTGGTTACCTCTCATGGACATCGATTTTACGGCACCGTTTCGATGCCTTTCAGTCCAGTCTGTGCTGACGGTCTTCGCTCTAATGCTCCAGGTGGGTGAAAGCTGTTGGCGAAATTCAAGCTCATAGAGTGCGCCCCCGTGCAAGCATACTGTAATCGTTTATGTAATGCTTGCCATTTTATAGATGCAGTAGATTACATGTTGCTGCCTGCATATCCCATTGTTGTGGATCCTAGCAATGCGTCATGGTCGAAAGGAGGCAAGTCGTACCTTCGCTCGTGCCTACCTTACAGGCATGTACCAACATACCTTTTTTGTTTGGATCATAATTTAGCATGATGCCCAATGAGGAAAATGCTCTCACTCTCGTGTTTGCTGACTCCCAAAAATTCCACGGCTTTTGCTCGTTACCCAATTGCAGGAGGCCAAGATTTTGTTTCTTTCTAGTAGGGCCGAGCTTCTTACTCAAGTAATGGAGGTGAGCCTCCCGTCTACGCGAGTCGTCCCGTAGTACAGCAATCAACAGCTTTCTGCTATTGCCTCACGCGCAGAATGTTTGCTTCTTTCCTGGCGTGTGCGTCATGAACACTGTGTAGGTAGCCGAAATATACTCATTCGGCAGCTACTCCTTTTTTCCCTTTGGCGGTGTTTGACTCCTGTTGTCGACCGTCCACGAAGGTAAGGGCCAATCTGACCGGCTCCGAACCGGCCAAGTGTTCTTACGTTGTTCTTCGACCCTGTGACCGCGCTTCTGTTTCTGTTTCAAGGCCCTACGGAGTCTGTTGTTTCCAATGGAATGGCAATCGGTGTATGTTCCACAGCTGCCGTATGCTATGGTTGAGTACTTAGAGTGCCCGGGCGGGTTCATGATTGGTATGCGCTTGTCAAAGGGTGAGCTCGAGCAGGGAACCGGAGGGACGGCCACGATCGTGAGAGACCTCGGCCTCGACGGGTGAGTGCCATGCACAGGAAACACTTGCTACAAGAAGTCAATACCGGTTCGTAATCCGTGGAATACTTGAACAATGCACGATAAATGATATTTATCCGTCCATTCTTTCTTTGTTTTACCGTTCGTGTTGCCTTTTTTTCTTTGTAACTGCTACAGTTTTTGTACATTGATACGAATAGTAGGGATCCGCAGGTTTGATAAAGTGTTGGATTGAATGCGCATGTCACTAGGTTGTGGTATTCGAACACTTTTCGGCGTACCATGAAGTCCATATGTTTCATACGTCCGTGAGCGTGCAGCTGGGAACACTTACAGTAGAGGTGGCGTATATATACGTGACATCCTAGTGTCTGCTGCAGTTCACGATTAGTCATGTCCCTTGACGCCTTCTCGAAAATCTATGCCCTCGACCTTTTCTGCGTCAATTGTATGTGCGAAGCGTGGCCAACGCCGTCAACCTCGATGCTGGAGAAGTCTTACTTTACTCAGGGCACTTGGCTGATACCATGACGGCGAAGGCCGGGAGGAATCCCAAGGTACGTCGGAAACGGAGGACAAAGCGTTTAGTGTGATACCTGGGATCACTGTAGGCGCTTGTCGTAGGTGCGACGTACACTATATCGCCATCCATTTTGTGTTGTGTCATCGCTTGTCGTCGAAGATTCATGTGCCGCCAGCCGATCATTTTGTTGAACTACATCAATCTAGAGTACCATTCTCGGTTACGGGGCTCCACTGCTGCTGCATAGGGGTCGTTCTGCCCGTTATGGCATATGACTGTCGAATGGTTCCAGATCAGAGGCTTCCGAAGGATAGTTCGTTGGACACGCGGTACGTTCTGTTCTTGTGGTGATGCATTGGCCATGTCCTATGCGTTCCTTACGTTTTCGGAAGTACCTGCAGTGGCCAGTGGCTACTCGTATCGTTTGTTATGGCGGCTCTTGCCAGGTGGTCAAGTAGCAAAGGTTCAGCCTGCGCGAAGTGTTCTTGGTTCTGCTACGTGCCGCTAGCATGTGATGCGATACATCGGTGCGTCCTTGGTGTTGCGCAAGTTTTCTCCGTCCGTCAGTGTAGTCAAGCCCCATTCTGGCACTCGGATTGGTGCATTTTTTTTACTCGGGAAAATGCGGCTACTGACTTAGAATTAACGTGTGCGCGTGCACCTTCAGGCCGCGAACAAGCGATATGACGGCCTAAGCCATCGACGATCTTACAGTAGAGATTCATCGCCACCCAAACGGAGATGCTCCAAATCCTTGCGGCAAGCATTGGGCATCTGCCCTGTCAAGCGGCGCCAAGGGCAAAATGATGGAGCTAATCAACAGACAAGTAGTATCTTCGTCCCAAAGGATGAGGAAACGGCAACACCGTGGCTTCCTGGGAGGCTTCATGACGATCTGGCAGCGCGTCTCGGTCGAGAGCTTTTCGGCAAGGCTGGCGTGCGCACTGGAGCAGAAGAAGATCTAGACCAGTACGAAAGCGCCTTTGAATTCGCCCCTGCGCCGGACAGGTACGTTCGACCGGCATGCGTTTGTTTCGCCCGTGAATAGCTGCCTACGGAGTATCCAAAGCGACCCGTCTCTTTAAGAGATTCTTCACGCGTGTTGTGTTGCATCTGAAAGTATAGGGCTCATCGTATGTACGTATCTGTCTTTTTCTCTTCGGTTTGTTGCCTCCCTGGTACAGAACTGACTCTTTTCCAGGAGATGGCTACGGCTTCAAACACCGTGTGCACTTCAGCAGCGAGCACACACAATCGACGGACGGACGCGGTTCTACCGGGATCCCAGCATCAACGAGGTAGGAGGGAGGCTCGTGCTCGCTTCAAACATTTGCTCGTTTTTACGTGCCGCCTTTGCTTCAAACCGCTTTCGCGGTGGTGCCGGTGTTGATACCGCTATCCAAGCTGGAATTCAAAAGTTTGAAGCGCTTGTCCAACGGACTCACGGCCAATAGTTAGGCCTGAGAATGAACCCCGAAATGTCCCAAAAAAATGGCAGATCTATTCGATGAAAACCGCAAAAAAATCCGAAAATATGTTGGAAGAAAAAAATGTGTCGTAGTCCTACTTTCTTGGATTTAGTATGCATGAACGGTTGACAGAAGATCAAAGAATACTCGACGCAGGCAACAAGTTGGACCCTGAAATTCCACAGACACCTGTAATCAGTGTCTACAGAGGGCAAGCTACATCATTTAGAATTTTCCGTTATGTTTTCAAGTCTAATCGGCCGAAAATATGCGGGGAGACTATTGTTTGGCGCTTATATTCGTCTTTTGCTCAATAGGGGAGAAGTACTTGTATTGAATATGGAAGATTTGCGTGCCTTCCCCTTGGATGGGACTTGGCGTAGACAGCAAAGCAATCAGCGCTCGAATCCAGTAAATATCCGACGAAAAATTGTTGATCAAACTTGGCCCTTTTGCTGCCTCCTGATCAAAAGTTCCAAAAAAATCATTTCAAGAACATATACCGAAAAACAAACAAACCCGGGGAAAAACGAAAAAAGTCGAGGCAAACAATAATAATACATGTCTTCGTTCATGTAGGGCAAACGGCGCCAGACACGGGCGGGCGTATCCGCACGCCGAGCGACTGCCATCACAGCAGGAGCCATCCAGAGAGGAGGGAGGGAATCTGTGATTGGGCCTTGATGCAGCGGGAAACAACCTGCCCCGAGCTTCCAGATGCGGATGCATCTGTTATCGTACACTATCGTACACACGAAATCTTGGAGCAAAACAATTAACCATTTGGTCCGAATGTAAGGGCCGTTTATATAATTATATGAATGTAGTACGGTTTTTACATTTCCGGAGAAACAACGCAGCTTGCAAATATGAGTAATGACCCGAAATTCGTCGAACTCACGGCTGACGTCCTGAAAATATTTTTTACAAAATAGGTACTTGGTACGGTTGACAATGACTCGTATCATACGAGTAAGAGTGCGCGAGTATAGACAAATACAAGCTTGGAGCCTGACCCCAGGCGCGTGCTGAGAAGCCTCGGTCAAGACTCCAGCCCAGCGGCACGTACAGCAACAACGCACACGTGGGCTAGAGGTGGGGCGCGCCGCCACGGAGGTATACAGGCGGCGCCGTATACCATGCGCGGTGCAGCACGGCCCAGGGGCTTGTGGAGCAACAGCAGCAGCAGCCAAGAAGATCAGCCCCTACTGCTTGGTCCCTTCGTATCACATTTGGGGCAGCACCGACGTGCTGCCGGCCGCTGAGCCCAAGGGGCCGCTCACGCTCGTGCAGTCATGTGTACGCTGCTGCTCTGCGCTCGGCCTGGGGCTGCACAGCAGTACGCTTCGTACGAGAAGCGAAGGCACCCTGGTGGGCTGACGTTTTTTAGCGAAAGGGTGATGGCGGCCTGTGGCAGCAGTGCTTTTTTGTGAATGCTACGCTGCGAACAGCTTTTTGCCGTGACGTGCTTTTGTTTTCCCTATCGCTGATTGGTTGATTTCCTAAAGAGTTTTTTTCGTAGAGAACGACCATGGGACATTTTTTTTTCCAAATTTCACGTCTAAAAAAATTCCGTTCCCAGGCCTAACAGTAGTTCGTGCTCTTACTTGGAGAGGCGGCCATCATTCAACGTAATATGAAATGCCCTTACCCACAAGATTGCCCTGGCGTTTGACACCCCCCGCTGATTCCAGTCATCACGGTGACAGAAGTGCCGATGACTCTTCGACGGCGCTTGATACAACTTTGATTGTTCGGGACTCCTTCC
Source organism: Undaria pinnatifida (assembly GCA_012845835.1). NCBI lineage: Eukaryota > Phaeophyceae > Laminariales > Alariaceae > Undaria > Undaria pinnatifida. The sequence goes on from JABAKD010000011.1 coordinate 11,028,334, forward strand.
TGTGCTGCATGTCGGAATTGCTTGGAGGCATTTGCGGCTATCTGCGCAAATCCGAGGCCAGGCGTTCGAGACATAGCCTGAGGTGAGACCACTGCGGCGTGCCTGCACATATAGACCGCTGCATCGCCAAGGATCGTCGATGATTCGTGAATACGGTGCCACACAACAGTAGACCTCGCCGTGTGTTTCATATACCAAAATACACCGGATTAACTGCCAAAAATCGTACCAGATACGATTTTTGAGAGGATCCGCACATGTTATTCAAGAAATCCAAATTGCGCGGCGACGCCGTGCTCGGCCGTCGCCTTAGCCTGGGTTAGGGTTGGAATTAGGGTTGACGTTGGGTCGGGTCGACGCCTTCTCTTGGTTTGTAGAATAATTCGTCCGAGAGCACGAAAAAAACTCAGAAATCGGTGTGTTTGGTAATGTATCTGGAATTGGTCGTTTGCCACGAACCTCTCTCAAAGTCACAAGAGGAACTTCCAGTAACGTAACGCAGGTAGATGGATTGAAAGACGTTAAATTAATAAATATCGCTTGTACGTTCGTTTTCAGGAGGCCGACTCAGTTACATCATACTGGTACCTTGTGTCATGCCCGATGCCCGTGGGTGTTAACGGCACCTAGAACGTCTGCAACGCCGTGTTCTTCCTATCAGGACCAAACCACCAGATGAGCTATTCAATATGACGAAGTTCCTTCAGAGAACGGATCAGGGCGCCCGGCCCTTTTTGCAACGCCTGACATCCACTCAGATGTTCTGGGGCATGGTTCAGCAGTGGCTAGGAAGCTCCCCAGCTGACAGCCATCTTCTTTTTTTCGAGGAATGTGCGGTCACTATGAAGAACCGGCAGGCTGGGGCGGTGGTGCCGTTCAGAGACAAAGACATACCTGGCCCATGTGAAGGAGACGGGTGGTGAGTTCGTCTTTCCGCCTTTACAGGACATTTACGCCTTTGCAGAATATTCGTTGGCGCAGTCGGTACAATCGGCCTCCAGACAATTGCCTACGAAACAACAGTCTGGTGCGTAGTTTGCTGCGCACGTCCGTTGCAAGTCTTGTAATCCATAGCTGTTGGATGCATGCGTTATGATACCATTACAAAAAGTGTATGGTATCCAACATGGTATGGTAATACTTTTTTGTAGTCGTAGGGTGTATAGTACCGCTCTCTGGTCGGTTTGTGGCACTAATTGAATACGTTTGCGGTTGGAATCTATGAGCTCCAGACGTAATGATGCTGGAATACGTTCCATTTTATGAGGTCATGCAGACATTGCGTGCATTGATCAAAAACCCAACTTTCGTGGCATACCGCCAGAATGCGCTCGATTGGAGCTCTTTATCTTGCAGTTATCTCGTGCGGTGTGCAGTGTGATGAAAGCAGAAATGTCAAAACGGACCAAGCAATATCATATTATTTTGGCGCACCAGTAGGCAGTACACGTACCACACCACCACCCCCCCCCGCGCATTGCAAGCCGACTTTTCGTTTCATTTCGCGGCACTAGGCGTATGGAAACTGCCTGCAAAAAAATTGTCGCAGATACCTGGTATGCCTTGGTGTAGGCACAATCCGATTTAACCCGTGTATATGTGGCTTGGCCTTCCGATCCTGCCGTGTCCGATGGTGTTGAGCAGGACCCACGACAACTTCATTCCCTTGGTCGAGGAAGTACGTCTCAAGCGCCCTGATCTGTACAGATTTAACTCCCACGACCTCTGCGGATCATCGCAGTTTGAGGGATCAATATCGGCGTCACTGCCAACACCGCTCACAGGAAGCCGCGGAAACACTTGGGACTTGAACGCTCGGGTAAGAGGCACCATAGCTATGTAAGCAGTATATCTTTTATGTAATATGTTGTACCTAGTACAATATATCGCCGACCCGCCGAACGCGGAGGGATACGACATATCGCATTGCGTTTGGAGCCTTGGATAGGCTGGTGCGGCGTTGCTGATCGTACTGCTGCCAACTCGGCGCCGCAGCTATAATACAGTGTAAATCGTCAAGCATTGCATGGTGCTCCACTGCCAACCGAGCTTGTTGCGCTGCGTTCTACACTGCGTAAGAATGGGCACGCTGCGTTCATACCAGGTACTTGATACACAGTACATAGTACATGACGAAGCAACCCGCCGTCCACTGGTTTTCACGATGACGTTGGCGATGGCTCGTCCTGGGTAAAAAATATTTCTATGCTTTTGCTGCACCTTTGCGATGTACATTTACTCGTTGTAGTCGAGCGACGGCTGTACATGGGGCGGGAGAACGTACGGCGCCTCCCACAGGAGCCTGCCTTATTGTGTTGTGGGGCAGAAGAGGAAGCGAATACTTTAATCAATGCCTGGTACCTGGTACGTGGTACCTGGTACACGCTGTGCGTTGGCTTCCGCTGCGTTTTTTTTGCACACTATGCTGGACGGCGTGTTTTCGCCCAGGCTTGCATCAAGTATGGGTCTAAATTGTACCGACCGGGCGCCATATCGGATTTTCGCGCGATTTTCGTTGATAACGGTTGTCGAACAAGAGCCTTGCCCATATTTGGAACGCCGCAAAGTGCTACCTACGCTTCTGTTTTGACGCCTGACATCGACTGCAAACCCATTTTTCTTATGGCAACCTGTCCAGCCTGTTGCAAGATCCACCAGTGGTGATGCCACGCCTGATCAAAGTGCGAGTGGCGAAGGAGGATTGTGCCGAATCTGCACCGGGCCGCCAGTTATCATCCCAGGACCTACCGTCCAAGGGCTTCCGGACCAAGAACGAAAGGCTTCGTTCAGGTGAAAACATTCGGGCGTTTAGGCTGGTGGCATTACCGTACTGTTGCAGTTAAAGTACTGGGCAATATACCGTACTTGTTGCCTCTGGGCGTCTGCTTGCCTCGGAAGTTTTTTTTTACCAGCAAGAAAACGCTGTTCCTAGCGGAGACACGATATGGCACACAACACCCATCCATGATAATCATATGATAGTCATCGCATATGGTAGTGAATGGTACGCGTACGAATTGGGCCAGCTATAACTGGAACAATATACCCGAAGGTATCTTGTGAACCACTGCCATCCTAGAGTATCTTGTGAAGCGCTGCTAGCTGTACTGGTCTTGGCCCACTTGATGTCCTGGGTCCGTCCTGGGTCTCATCGGCAACGCAGGAAAGTCATTAATAGTGGTTAGTTACCAGGCGTTCTGCGACTCGAATTGAAGGAAGTTTCGTTTCTTACGTTCAAGTCTTGGAATGCATCTTGGCGGTGCAAATGTTACGTGCAAGTGTCACGTGTGTTGTGTTGGTGGCGGAGGTTATACCGGGGGCTAGCCCCCTTTTGTGCTGTGCTACGTTTTACAAGACGCACAAACGCGCACCCGTCACGTTGACATTTATTTGTGCAACATTTTGGCCGAAATACGGTTGCTTTGGAGCGCTTGGCGTAATAACTGATGTGCTTTGATGTGCGGACTGCACACCGTACGACTCTGTCCAACTTTCTCGGCATTACCATCCTTAGCGGGGAAGGCCTTGGGACTTGGAAAGCACGACATTGGTAAGCTGATTACGCCTTAGAGGCACGGCTTCAGTAGTGTGAAATTTACAAAGCGACTGTCCTACCGACTGCGCCGGTATTTGAACGATAGGCACGATCAAACGTACACCCTTGAGGAGTCACGGCTCTGTACACCCATTACAAAGCAGCCGAAGGAGGCACTCCGGCACCTCCTACAGGTTACTGAAGCACAGGCCGGGAAATAATAAAGCCCCCATGAAAATTTATATAAGAAGCCACTGAACCCGCCTGGGTTGGAGTCTGCTCTATTGCTATTTGTGCTGTCGTCTATGCACCGTTACTGGGTAAGAATGGCATATATTGGTCAGCTCCAGACGATGCGCCCTTGGAAGCAGTATTCTGCTTGAAACCTTGGCAGTGTGCCACAAGCGGTTCAGATTGACCACCTGGTAATTAGAAAGTGGTTCAGAATACCATCGGGTGATTGGTATTTCACTTGGTGGCCACCCCGACTCCACTCCGAGCCTCAGCTGCAAGGGCGCGAAGGAGAAATATAATAAATAACCAAGGAACAGGTCCAAACACCGTTGCATGCATAAGCCACTGATCACCGATTCATACGGCCACTGTTCACTCACCAATAAAAAAAACTCGATGCACCAGTCCCTCGCATGTGGCTCTTCAGTCAAGTTTTACGAAGCAAAACGAAAAACGTGCGCTAAGCCGAACACGACATGGGCACGATGGCGTACGATGATACAGTATAGCGATGGTACATCTTTACAAACGTTTACGTTGACGTCGACAAATGGGTTGGCAGTCTTGACTGTGTGGCGGTTTGCTTGAGATCAAAACGTATGACGAAGCCTGGAATATAGCTAGCACGATTCGTCAGGCGCGTAACCCGAGAACATACTCGTCGCATCATCCATACACAACCAGCACTTAGTAACCATCGGTAACACTGAGAAGTGCGTACCCACGCCACTTCCCGAGGCGCCTACAATAGGCGTGTACCAGTATTTTATTGTTTTAACCTTTTTGTAGAGCTATCCTACAAGTAAACGCACATGGGCACGTTGTGCCCTGACGTACGTAAAATATGTTACCCGCAACCGGGAACGGCGTGTGACTCGTCGGTTGTTTTTGGCGCGGCAGGGAGTCTTCACACCTCACAAACTGCAGCAGCCCCCCAATCTGCCTCAGTTTGTTGGTTCAACAAGTATTCTCCGTGGTCCCCTGTTTGGCACTCTTCGGCTCTTCGCCAATCAAACGACGACAGGCCCTCATCCCATCTCGAGCCTAGGACATGGCACACCGCTAATCGATGGACGCCCACCCAGCTTAAGGGTGCAGGCAATACCTTGTACTCGTACACTTCTTGTCGCTTGGTACCCCAGCTTGAGAGTGCACGCAGAAATCTTCGTGTTTGCTCTCCGGTCCTCCCTCTTTTTGCGTTATTTGTACGATTCATGGAATCACTAACAGTCTTTTGTGGAACAACGCTCGCTGGATCGCGTTAATAATCGCCGACATTAGCATCTTTCGCGTGCGCATAGCAACAAAACAAGCACGAATACGCCAAAATGCCCGAAAGGTCATACCAGGTATGCAGTAGACAAATGTCTGCTCGTGGAGGTTTTGAAGCCCTAGCGTCTGGTGGGTTTTTCTGCAAACAAAGCATACCGAGAGTATTTATATCTCGGGCATGTTCGTGTTCATAGCGTGTGTGCGAAGTTACGGCGCCCACCGATTTTATTTTTTGACTGTCCGGCGTAAAGCTCTGCGTAAGCTCCTGCGAGTTGAGCTGGAGAGCACTTGTGACGACACAACACAGTGCAATGCAATACAATACATCTTGCTGCTATCTGTCATATCTGTCTTGAGGGTATCTTCATCGATTTTAGCTGGCGAAGCTTTTTGATATCCCAACCGCTGCAGCGCATTTGAAAGCGTGGCGAATCTGTGTGCACGTAGCGGCACTCCCTCGGGCTTCACCATATTTTTATAGTGACACTCGTTTTTATGGTAAGTTCTCCCAGCTCAAGTGTCGGCTTCGTCGGTCCGGATGTTAAACTAGAGCCGCGTGTTACTCTTGTTGCAAGCATAACTTCAGGCTGTGTCACCCCAATCAGATCCAAGGCAGCTGTACCCGCTGTGCGCTAGCAATACTGATAGGGGTGTCAATGAAGGGCTATTCCACCGCAACATCATGTCCCAGTCTTTCGGATCGACCAGGAAGAAAAAAGAAAATATCAATACCACCGGAAAAAAAGCTTTTTCATAAAACATCTTGATTAAACACTGAGCACGTGCCAAACCTCGCGTGAGGATTCCTCGGGCTTAAGAGTGGAGTTCATTGCTGAAAGTCGGTGGTCATGATGGCATAGGTGAGGGGGTGTGAACAGATAAACATTTTACGCTGAAGCCTCAATTAGAGCGAGAAATTCCTTAAACGCGCTGTCTTCTTTACCATGTTTCCCCTGGTCAGAGTTGTTCCAGTTTGTGCAAGATTATGTTCATCTACTCACTCCTTTGGGTTATGTACTATCCATCACAGCAAACCGCGCACCGGAATCGGCATCATTACTCATGATAAATCATGGGATAAGAATGATCACTTTCAAGGAGAACATACAGGGTACCATACTATTAATATATTTTCTGGCTGCATGCTCCTGTGCTGGTTTGCGATGTCCCAAGGGTTCACAACACAAGATTGATGTTTTTTTAAATATGTAGACACATCCCAGGTGTATCTTATCACTCTGTTCGTAAGTATAAGGATCTTTTTGTATTTATATTACTATTTACACGGTCTCCATATATTCGGACATATAGTTATAGTACCAGGTACTGTGTACAGGTCCCACATCAGCAGCAGTAACACAGAGTAACGCAGCGAAGCATACCCACCCGACATCATAGGAGTGCGACGCAGCAGGCATGGCTGCTTGCTGCTGCACCTAACCAAGCAAAGGCGGTGGGATCATTGTGTCGGGCATAGACTGCTTCAAAGATATCGCCGCCGGTCGTCGCTCCTGATCAGCGCCTGCCGTGGGCTGCTATAATTGCTGCTGGCTGGAGCACGTGGGGTGCTTTCTGCTATTCTGCTGCAAGCTGCTGCTGATCTTCTGCCTTGATGGGTTGCTGTCGGCCTCTCGTGTGGCCACCTATTGCTACGAGCGCTGCATGTCTGCGAGACAGGTGGTGTTGAATGTCCCGCTGAGTACGGGCTGTGGGTTGTGTTGTCGGGCATCGTTGCTCGGAACGAGAGCACAATGTACAAGCGTACAACCCTCAGCATGGGTCAAAGGAAGCTCGAAAACAAGGAGCAGAAAGACAGCAGTGACTAACTTTTGAACGTTTTGGTCATAATTCATTATTTATGACAAGGCTATGTCAGTGCTTCTGATTGGTAATTTGGTAACAATCAACATTTTCCGTTTTCGCTTCAACTTTTTTTTGGGACATTTTTATAGCCGTTACCAGCAATTATATGCCTTCATTGACACCGCTAACTGTACGATCTGGCGAAGTTGATCGGGTTTCCGGCTTGCGGCGACTCCGATGAATGTAAACGTGTAGATCTGTACCCTTGGCCGGCTGCCTTGACGCCGAACGTGGGTTTCTTCGCCCCTTTCGGATGCCTTCTTGACTTCGACATTGGTGTCAAGCCGAAGTCGGCTTGCACTATTTAGTCTACGCTTAACATTAGGTGCTCAGCCCTTGGCTCATTTGGAGAAGATGCAGGCGTCGTCGACATTGAGTATTCCCAACGAGTTCTACCTAGGGGTCTGGTCCTCTACCTTCGCCAGAGTTGGTGCGCTTCTTGCGCTTTTGAGTTGTTCATACCATGCCTTGCAGAGGTTTTGGCTCTCACCGAACCAGTGTGCATGCAATGCAGTGCAACAACGTTGCCTCGTGTTGACACTGACGGATCAATATCAGCCTTTGGAAGCAACTGTTCGAAGGCCAAAATCACGTCAAGTTCAGAATGTCGACAAATCCGCACGTTTTGTGATATTTGACGTTGCAAAATGTGCACAGAAGGTAAGCATTTTACCCACCGCCTACTATGTCGACGAAGCGGGGGGGTCCCGTCCACCCGTGCTGTAGCCGATGTGAAGAAAATGTATTGCAGCCCTACAAATGCCATATTGAAACTGTACCACCGGCTGATTCTGAACGCCTCTAATCGATCCGCCCTTTCCCAGGTACGACAACGGCTGGCCTACTCCTCTCAACCGCAGCCTCCTTCACACTGTGCCAGACGCTTTGCCGCCGGTTGTGCTCAAGCTTCAGCTTCAAGCAAGGTTGCAGTCAAGACGGCTTTCGCCAAGTGACAAAAATGTTACATCTCCAGGCACGTCACATGCTGGGAAACCCTTAGTGGTCAATATGAACTCCTCGGATCATGCTGCCGATCTGGTAAGCTGTTCCACGTCGCCATTGTCGACGTCCTGTCACGCTCTTTTCGGCACGTAAATGTCAGCGGTCGGTGTTGTCACTGACTCCAGAACTTTAGACGGGATTGCAACGAAAACCTTTTGCAAGCGCCACGAGTACTTCCTTGGGACGATATGCATGTGAGGCTAACGGGTCATGCTGCCGATCTGGTGAGCTGTTCCACGTCGTCATTGTCGACGTCCTGACACGCTCATTTCGGCACGTAAATCTCAACGGTCGGTGTTGTCACCGGCTCCAGAGCTTTAGATGGGATTGCAGCGACAACCTTATGCAAGCACTACGAGTACTTCCTTGGGACGGTATGCACGTGAGGCTAACGCATTCGAGTGGACGATACAGACGTTCACCAAGCCCATCGACGGTAGCGTCAGCTTTTTTCTTTTCAATTCTCTATAAAAGCCTCGAAATTGTGTCGACCATGCCAGGTTCGTGAGGAGTCCTTGAGTTCAAGTCGTCTGCCACCTCAGGAAAGCAATCGTCAAAAGCCTGGGTATCGGGGCGACAAACGATTCTGGCGGCCTCACGGGCATGGAAAAATGGTGTACGAAGATGGAATGGTAAGACGCGTGTGACGGTTAGCCTCTCTAGACCTTCATGAAACACGACAAGCTGTTCTTTTGGTTATCGTACGTCTAATTCTGATATCGTTGCCCTTACTGTCCAGGTTTATGAAGGCGAGTGGCGCCAAGGTCTTCACCATGGCCAAGGGTCCATGCACATTTGTGAAGGGAACCGATATACCGGGCACTGGAAACTTGGCAAGAAAAATGGATCTGGGACTATGACGTATCCTGATGGGGCAAGGTAAGCGAGCATCGCTATTAATAGGAAGTGGGGTCCCTGTGGATTGAATTGCTTCTATGCTAAAGTACGCTTGTATGCACTTGGCAGCTACAGCGATACCGTCAAATTAAAAAGGGCATCCATGGTATGTCTATGAAGGCACCACTCTTGCGACCAGGCACAAACTATTTGAACATTCAATATTGTCCTTGGGTGGCGTCACATTACATATAACACGGTATAATAAAAGTTTAGGATGGATTTTTTCTTTAGGATGGGATTTCTTTTTTTCTGGTCGAAAAATCGTCAAAAATCATTCCGACCGAACGTTTTTTCGCCCATTTCTTATAATCACTGGATAAAGGAACAGAGGCGCCGAACGTGAAAACCTGATGTGGCTCCGCGTACATCTGAGGATGTGCCGGCGTTGTGGTTTCGTGGGCTTTTTTTTGTGGTCACTTTTACAAAAAAATAAAATGAAAAGGTATTAGTAGTAAAATAACGTATCGTTTCCCGTCAGATAAGAAGTTATATACACAGGAGTGATCACAAGATCCCCTCCTCTCACCCCCACCAAGACGAACAACAACTACCACAACCACCACGATCACGTGTGTGTCACATGTATACCATGACCTATGTGATGCTGAATGATAGTTTTCTATAACAACATGTGATTATACTGGTAGCTCATTTCCCTGATCACCCAAAACTACTATACTATACATGTATGTGTATGTTAACCCGTTGGCTTACTCTTTCTCGCCGCTCTTTTCATATCATATGGAGATGGCAGAAAGTAAAAACAAAAAAAAACGTCTGGCATTCCTGTTATATTTATGTATGTGCACCATAACAACAAATGCTGTGGTTCCTGGGTATGGAGCACACTCACCAGTGACAGTCTCTAAGCAGGGGGCTCGTCCCCCCTCCTTGGCTCCTACGGTGGTACAATGTAACCACTTCTTTTCTTTGCGTTCCATAATAATATGGTCGATCCTGGTAATAGCATTCACATATTATGCCGGTCGCCCCGGTGGCGTGTCAGATTATCCTCAAGCCTGGTATAGGTCAGTTTCGTGAGTTCGAATCCCCCCGAGTACATACTCACTCGTCTAAATTCGTGGGGACTTTTGCCTGTGCACAAATTGACTTGCGGGGAGCGCGAGAGCGTAAGTTAGCCAACACTCGATGGAAAATCGACGAGCAGTGGGATTGCTGAACCCTATGCGCGATAAGATTGAAGGGACGACACTTTTGACCACGGCTTGTCCAGAAGCTGAAGGTAGATGTGTGTGAAAAAGAAAGAGAAAATACTTCGTTGACTGCCAGTCAATCCGTTCGCCCTTTGATGTGGAACATACCATGACCTCCACCAACCCTCACCGACTTTGTATAACGACCAGGGATACGTACAAGGTATACATACGTAATAACCACATACTCGAAGTATATACAAACCTACGTGGTACAAGTAAAACATTAAAATAAATGTTGAAGCATATATCCACAGTATTATTGCTGTCCGACACCATACAAACAAGCAAATAGAAAGAGACTCCCGCCCGCGCTTCACCGCCCCCCACTAGTCCTTTGCGCCGGGCGCGCTTGTTGGTACTGTAGTGTCCCTACACACCACCAGTACACACCAGAATATAAGTCGGATGAGAGGTTTGAACGATTCGTCCATTTTCTACTCCTCACATATTTTCTGGAACGTTTATATCGTAGACAAAGTTTATCTACGCTCGTACCAAGTACATCGCAATCACCATTTATACTGCATACATATTCGTCACATATGTACAGTATGTATGGCACAATGTGCCTTCTTTATCACTATATTTCCTTATACCCCCCAGCGGTTTTGCCTACCCTTTTCCGGATAAGTTTGAGTTTCATATTATTATATCCAAAACTTGTCGATATTTACTTGGCAATGCGCTATTGCCTGTTCCAAATAGGTTACGGAAGGGCGTCATGCTTTCGAACCCTGCTTCCCAGCTCTTTTCCTGAATCAATCGTCGATAGCCCCCATACACGAGAAAAATGGCATGATTTAAAAAATACTGCAAAATTCAAAATCCGCAATTGCCCCAACTCTTCAGCTCCACTGTGGGATGGTCGCCAAACTTGATCGTAGTACAACTACGTTTCTCCCGAAAGAGTACGAAGCCCCCCCGAGTCCTCTCCAACTCCCCGCTGTAGACCCCACGAGCACTTAGTATCTTGCAGTAAACCCTCTGCGGCGATAATAAATGAGGGCACGTGCCGGGAGGGGGGGCGGAGGGGGAGGGGGCGTCACCTGTGACCGTTGCTTGTCCAGAAGCTGGGAAGTAAAATGATGAGATTTAAAAACCAAAACAAAAACTCTTACAGTACATCTTGAAGTATGTTATATAGAGGTGGCGGACGAAGAAGAGGAGATGGTGTCCAAGTATAAACGATACAACAAATACACGAGCAATCTGCTGTATGTAGTACTCATACCAGTGATTTTAGTGCTCGCTGTGCCCAGTATATACTAGACCAATATAAAAAGTAGCCGGTATGTATTATATGTTGTTGTGGTGTTCAAATAGGCCTTCTTGTCTTGTGCATACTAAACCATCTGGTACTAGTTTTAAAAGTGGTTAAGCTCCCAACGAGGAACATGGTATACCACCAGGTACGTGATTTTCACAAGTTAATAGCCCCTCGTTCCTCTGTACAGCAGTATGGACGGGAGTCTAACCCTTTTACAGCTGCAATCGTCGTTTGGGGACAAGATGCCAAGATTTAATGTGGAGCTTTTTTGCAGTTCTACTGGGGCTAACGTCGTGTCATTAAAAAAAAACATGGAAAAGGAAAAAAGAAAAATACAGAGCGTGCATTGGCCTCTTTGAAAGTCGTGCACAGATGGATTCTGCCAGCAGTACAGAGTCTTTACGGGGGGTAGTACTGGAGGTACTGCGAACACGGGCAGGGTATCAGTGTTCGACACTGCTCACAATGCGAGTACTCGCAGTATTACCGCTCATACTGCGTTCTTCTCAAGTATGTCGGGGCTCACTACTGTGGATACTACCCGTACTTGCAGCATTTGGGGTAGTGTATTGCGTATACTCCCAGAACTGTCAGCAAATTTGGCCGTTAATGTTGACAATGCATCAAGGATTCGCAGTACTACTAATCAATACTTTCAATAGCTCCCATAATTTGCGGAGGGAGAAGCATACAGGGAGAATCGGCAAAACAGCGTTTGTTTTCTTTTTTGCCGTCCGACAAAACTCACGATCCGACATGTTCTCATGAACACACGATTTTCCAAATCTGAGCTAACAGCTGTGAGAATCACACGTACGTGTGTGGACAATCGAAAGGAGACAAGCGACAAGCAACAAACGACTAGGCTTTAAGTGACACTAGCGTACACTATATGCTTGTACGGTACATGTAGTGGTAACATCTGCGTTTTATGAGGTTCTTCTGTTGAGGAGCTCCATACCCACACAACAAACTAGCTGCCCATGACAAAACAAAAGTGGCAACCACGCACACACTACTTGTACTCGTGCGACTACGAACGAACGCAGTAAAACTTGCCTTTTATTCGTCCTCATGAAGAGAGCTAGCTATCCGACCGGAACCATCTGCCCAGCAAGCGGCTGATACTAGATGTATACCGGCATCCTCTCTCTGTCACGCCTATTCGCCAATAGTAAGATTTCGGAGCCCGCTTTCCGCAACCTTCCGAAACAGATTGGTAAAACGAAGAGAGCTTGCACCTTGTCACCTGACCCCAGCACCAGCAAACAGAATTGCAACAACGGTGGCACAGGGTCAGACGCACATCAATCACGCCTACGCGCGTATGGTGCCGGACACCGGACACCTCACAAAAACAGAAATACTGACCCAAATTGGGTCTCATTATTGGGAGAGGGTGTTTCTACACAAACTTCAGTGTAAACGCTGTCGGAGTTTTTGTTCCTGCCAATCTCATCTGCTTTCCTATTTATTGTTTCTTACTACAGCAGTAAGTGTCATGTAATGTATCCTTCAACAAGCATAGGCGGGCACAGGCACACGGATCACTGGTGCTCATTTTCGAAGCACATGTTCGATGGGGTGTCCTTGCCAATCTTGCTCAACGCCTGGGTGCCTGGTATCATTTTGGTCTCAACGATCTCTTTCGATATTCGGATGATTGCCCTTAAGAACTCCTGAAGACAAACAGGTCGCTCGTGCTAGCTATGTAGGGTTTGGCAATGGTACGGTTCTACAAAACCGTTTGCAGTCTGCCTCTGCTGACAAGCCCGCGAAGCGATGGTTCTCGCCTTGGCGATGCTCAGTGTGGTGGGGTGTGAGTAGCTAGTTGTGAGTTGTCTTGTGTCTCCCTCGACGACGCTACCTACGCGGCGCATTTTTTTTTCACGTTTTATTTTAAATATTCAACTTGTTTTTAACACGGCTCGTCTATTCGTACACTTTTTGGTATGGTATTATAGAAAGCTCGATACCCGAAGCTGCCAGGTATCGGTATGAACTATCCAAGGTTAGGCACAGGGATCGCTGCTTCCTTGGCGAACACGGTGCAGCGATGAGCGAAGCAGCACTGCTGTCCCTCTCGTTTATGTTAAGTGGTCTCTTCTGGGCTGTCCTTCTTACGAAGCAGGATCAACACCCAGCGTACCCGGCGTACTACACACAGTACATGCCATCAGAAACCAGGGCTTTTCACGGGTCGGGTCAAATCTCGCGGGTCGGGTCGGGTCGGGTCGGGTCGGGTCGGGTTGGGTCGGGTCGGGTCGGGTCGGGTCGGGTCGGGTCGGGTCGGGTCGGGTCGGGTCGGGTCGGGTCAGCTGACCCGACCCGACCCGACCCGTGAGAATTTCGAGACGCCTCGACCCGACCCGACCCGACCCGACCCGACCCGACCCGACCCGACCCGACCCGACCCGCGAGAATTTCGAGACGTCTTGACCCGACCCGATCCGACCCGCGAGATTTTGAAAACCTCCTGACCCGACCCGACCCGACCCGCGAGATTCTGAAAATATTCTGACCCGACCCGACCCGACACGCGAGGTTTTGAAATCCTCCCGACCTGACCCGACCCGACCCGCCACAATTCGGGTGACCCGCGAGATGCGGTTTCATGCGGGCCAGGTCGGCTTGACCCGTGACATTTCTCCCGGGTCGAAGTCGAAAAGTCACGGGTCAAAGCATGTATACCTCGGTCGGTTGGTTGGTCCTTGGTCCCTCGTACTTTTCCCAGTATGTCGTGTTCTCCGGTTTTTTTACCGGCATTGTTTGCAGCTGATGATTATGTCATGTGGTCTGCCCGCGAAAAGTGGGAAAGAAACCGCAACCCACTCGCATGGGCGTTCCGTACCGCTAGACCACCGGGTTGACCCGACGAGCGACCCGACTAGCGACCCGACGAGCGAGCTAGTTATAAGTGCAGTCTTCGGCCCCGGCAAGCAGCCCAGCTGAATCGCCTCCGGCAGCAAGCCCACAACTGGGGCGGTGGATCTGTCAGCAGGGGCTGCGATCCGCGAGGATGCGTTGTCTGCTGCTGGTGCTTGCTGCTGCCAGGGTGCTGCTGCTGTGCTGCTGCTGCTGCTGCTTCGACGACGACTGCCCTTCTCGCTTTTTTACGTTTGGTCACATTTCGTACTGGTATGAATTTTCTCGAGCTAGCTATCTATCGTCTATCTGTGCAGTCTCCAGCCCCGGCAAGCAGCCTAGCTGAGCCGCCTCCGGGAGCAAGCCCACAACTGGGGGGCGGTGGGTCTGTCAGCAGGGGCTGCGGTTCGCGAGAATCCGGGGTCTGCTGCTGGTGCTTGCTGCTGCCAGTGCTGCTGCTGCTGCTGCTGCTGCTGCTGCTGCTGCTTCGACGATGACTGCCCTTCCTTGCCTTTTTACGTTTGGTCACATTTCGTACAGGTATGACCGTAATGTTTCTACTGTTGTTACGGCTTCAGCCGGTACGGGATTCGCGTCACACTCCTGTATGCCTTGGTACGAGTAGCTAGGGGTACTGCCTGGTGATTGTTCTGCACGCTGTGATGACATATGATCGGAGCATCGGCACGAGAGAGGCAGGAAGCGGAAAATGTTTGTATTTTATGTACGGATCCGCGGGTCGGACCCGCGGGGCGCCTGCTAGGCAATGGTTCGTCAGCGTAATAAATTTGAAAATGGCGGATCCGCGGGCCAGATCCACGGGTTTGACCCGCGGGTCAGCCGAAAACAACTCGCGGGTCATGATGGCTTGACCCGCGAGTGACCCGTATCTCACGGGTCATGACCCGACCCGACCCGCGAGATTTTGAAAACCTCTTGACCCGACCCGACCCGACCCGCGAGATTTTGAAACCTCTTGACCCGACTCGACCCGACCCGACCCGCGAGATTTTAAAGCCTATTGACCCGACCCGACCCGACCGGCGAGATTTTGAAACCTCTTGACCCGACCCGACCCGATCCGTGAGGTTTTAAAATGTTTTGACCCGACCCGATCCGACCCGCGAGATTTTGAAACCCCTTTGACCCGACCCGCGGGTCGGGTCATGATCCGTGAAAAGCCCTGTCAGAAACCTATGGAAAAGGTACAACAAAGACTCTGTTGCAAACAATGCAAACGGGGTGTGTGGCTACTGCTGTATATTTCGAGGCAAACGCGTTTAGGCCGAAATGTTACGGACACCCGATGGGCTCCGTTTACATTTTTCAAAAACATTTGAGGGTCGCAGCAGTTCAAAAATATATATAAAAAAGAAATCGGACACAGAATACGAGAGTTTTATTGTTCGAAAATAGAAATGTTTATACCAGTTTGAAATCAAGAATGCTTTCTTTATAATATGTACCCCGCGGTACGCGTCCACATACATAAAGATCAATGTTTCAAGGATCTCTGCGCTCCAAAAATATTTCGGATAAAACGCGTTTGCACGTAAAACTAAATTGAAGCTTTCGACCTTCAGTTATATTCCTTCGTGCTTGGTATTCACACGACGACACATCCAGTCGACTAAACCCAAATCCCCAGTCAGCGTGGTAGCAGACGGATATAGGAAGGATCAGCGAACGCTACGGGCAAAAACACTAGCAAAAGCCGGGTTTGAAATGCGTGCGTGGCTCGCCAGCTCTAGCGATGAGCCTATTATTGGGAGCTGTGACCGAGCCTGTCTACTTGTTACTGGATGGTTGGCATTGGTAGTGCTGAAGGCGGAGACAGCAGCAACAGATAAGCTACCGCGGTACTCAGGTATATGCAACCCTTGCCTCGCTTGCTATCCCAAGCCTCCGTGGTTATCTCACCCACAGCCCCTTCCTTTTATCTACGCCCTGTTCACGCTCGCGAGAATCAGAAGATACACTTGGTGGCGTACTACTGCTTTCTCGGATTTTTTTTATGGTATTGATCAATGCCTATACACACACGGTTTGTATATTGCCATCGGAGTTCTGTAACCGAGATCCTATCGTAGGATATTCTTAGTGCGTGAGGAGAGCAACGAACAGCTGTAGCAAGTGCGCTATCCAGCTTGAACAAACGCTTGCCGTGCTTGATGTACCAAGCATCATGTCTGAATCTTCTCATCTGAAGCTCTTCTATCTAAAGCTCTGTATACGCCGCTATACGCACATGATACCTGGTAGTCTTGAATGTATGACACGCGCGTGTTTCGTATGTGTTATTTTTGTGAGGCCAGCTACGTACAAAAAAAAAAGCCGCTCACTCGAGCTCACGTTGCTGCTACGCACTCGAGCACTATTCGTGAGCCTACAAGTACATCAATAACGGTGCACGTCTACGTTGGACTCGTGTACTACTGCTGCTACTCCGCTGCTGCTGCTCCTGCTGCTCTTGCTGCTGCTGCTGCTATGAATACGGCGGAACATCGTTAAGACAAGAAGATGCTCTTCGGCTTGATTGTTATGGTATCGAAAAATGCCGATATATCCAGATACACCCAGCACTCGATCAGCTCTAAAAATATGTGTCATCTGTTGTAGTGTCCTAGTCTGTACGTCGGCGGCTGGCTGTCGTTTTTCGAAATAGTTTGGAACAGTGCGCCTTGCTTGGTATCCCAAGCCTCATGTCTGCAATCACTCTAAAGCTGTGTACACGCACACACGTGATAATCTCTAATCTTGTACCTGGTACAAGTATGTACGTGCTATTTTCGTGCACCAAATTGCTACTACCACTGTTATCTGTACTACAATGCCAGCTACGACGCACAAACAAATATAAATAGTACATCTCACGTTGCTCCTACGAGTACGAGTACGACTGGTATTGATGAACCAACATCGATCGACCGCGGTGCATGTCAGCGATGGGCTCGTGTGCTACCGCCGGTCGCCCCGGTGGCTTATCAGGTTATCCTCGAGCCTGGTATAGGTCAGTTTCGTGAGTTCGAATCCCCCCGAGTGCATACTCGTATATATTCGTGGGGACTTTTTCTTGCGCACCAATTGACTCGCGGAAAGCGCGAGAGCGTGAGTTAGCAACACTCGATGAAAAATCGACGAGCAGTGGGATTGCTGAACCCTATGCGCGATAAAAATTGAAGGCAAGAGTCGCTAGGGAGAAGGGACGACACCTACAACCACGGCTTGTTCAGAAGCTGGAAAGTAGACGTGTGCAGAAAACAAACAAACAACCGCTTCTACATACTCTGCTGCTGCTGGGGCTGTGCTGCTGTTGCTGCTGCTGCTATGAATACGCAGAGCATCTGTCTGGCTTAATTGTCGAAAAAATGCCGGTATGTACGGCACTCGATCAGCTTCTGTATACAACAGCAGCAGTACGTAGTTGACTGCTGCCGTGTCAGGTGTGATCAGCGTATAACACACACCTCTTGGTACGAATTTCGGACCCGATTCCCACCAAAACTACGTACAGGTACTGGTTGCAGGGGGGCACAAAACGCCAAGCGATCCGTCGAAGCTCATATTTACAAGTTTGTCGTGGTACTTCGATCGCGCGAGCTACCGGGTGTGTAGTGTGCCTTTACGGAGCATATACAGTACGTCGGTAACACTCCTGAGCTTGTACCAGAGGGTCCACTGGACGATTCAAAAAAGGCGATCAGCCTTGCACCCTCTTTGCGCGGGAAAAAATCATCTCGGAACTATAGCAGCAGTAGAAAATTCTCAAGGATGCCAGACTGGTTGATTGGACATTCGACAAGCACGCGACAAGGGTGAAATTAGAAAGGACAAACACTATCTGGAGCCGCGAAGCCACTGGCTCGGGCGTAGTAATTGCTGCGTCGCTGACGATTATGGGCTTTGCATATACGGACGTGCGTCCCGCCATGGCTGGCCATGAGGTAACCCTGCGAATTTGAGTGTCTCAAAGCCTTCTTTGTTGAAAATAGAGTTTTACCGAGGTGAGAGGCGACCGATACAACGTGAGAGACGTGCCTCACCTTTTACACACCCTGATCTCGATCGCATCGATGAGGAGGTGGTACCTCCCATAGCGAAACTTCCTGAACGCAGGCTGTTCTCCATTCCTCTATGACGGTTGTTAGCGGTAAATAACTCGTGAGTTGATAGACTCATCTACTCCTGATGATGCAACACGAGCACTCACATTTCCCGCGATCGAAATGCGACATGAACCAAGAACCGAGAGCCAAAAGCTAGAAAGATTCGCAGCTGGTTGGCGTTCTAGTTCTGCCTTAAAGATTACAAACAATATTTCGTTTGCGACGCGCTTGGCAAAATAATTTCGCACTCCCGGTTTCTCTTCTCCTCCACAGACGGCTATGGACCAGCACACCGGCGGCGCTTGTAGCTGCTGCTGCTGCTACATATTTTGCTGCACATCACATACATACATTCATACACGACCTTGATGAGGCAGCCATGTTAATTTTCGTTCATCGGCCCCATACATAGCTGGTTAATAACAGTATAGAATGTGACTGCTGTGCACTGCCTTGTGTTTAACTATTATTATATCATTTAAATGATGTTGGCTTGATGCAGACACAGCAGCATCGACTCTACAACATGTATCCCTAGATGCACGCAGAAGCACAATAGCTCTTCGAGCTTGGCGCCTCTCTACATTCCTTTATCCAATGATGACTGAAAAAAACCCACCCATATAGTATATTACAAGTACCAACAACGCAGCTTGCAAAGATGAGTATTGACCTGAAATTCGTCGAACTCGCGGCTGACGTCCTTGATATATTTTGTTATAAAATATGTATATACTCGTGTATATATGTGTTTGTTTTTTAACAAAACAATATGATCCTTCCCATTATAAAAAAACTCACCCACATAGTATATTACAAGTGCCAACAACGCAGCTTGCAAAGATGAGTATTGACCCGAAATTCGTCGAACTCATGGCTGACGTCCTTGAAATACTTTTATAAAATAAGTAGTGGGCAAAAAATGTTCGGTCGGGAGCCCTCGGTCGGAAATGTTTTTGAAGATTTCTCGACCAAAAAAAAAGAAATCCCATCCTAAAGAAAAAATCCACCCTAAACTTTTATTATACCCAGTTATATCAATATCGACAGTGTTGCCAGTATCCTTGGAACGTACGATATGTGGCAGTTGCCCAGCGCTCTGACCACTTGTGTTGGAGCATTTCCACAAGGCGTTGGCCTCGCTTGTGGTCTTTAGAGGGGATAACTTATTTATTTTTTATGATGGGTTCGCGAATCGGAACAGCCGAGGGGTAGAGCTTACGATTAACCCGAGTGTGTGCGTAAACCAAGATTATGCTTGTGGTCGCTCTGACTCGTTCCTACGGCTGTTTAATCGTTGGCTGCGAAAGGTATGAAGGAGGCTGGCTCGATGACCATCGACACGGTCAAGGGACCTACTCCTACGCATCAGGAGCGGTGTACAAAGGCGGGTGGGAAGAAGGGAGAATGCATGGAACAGGATGCTATACCAGAGGATGCACCTCACGGTATGAATGACGACGATTGACTGTGTCACAGTGTTCCTGTCACGAATCGTGCCCTAGTGCAGCGAGGTCTAGAGTCAAGGCAGTCAAGGCGAGACAGACAAGGATATCTAGCCTACTAGCATCGCAAGGTCCCCACGTGGGCTATGCCTGTAGCACGCCTCAAATATTCATAATGACTGACCTCCGAAGGACCGATACGACCGAGTCCAGAGGGCGCTTGCACGTCCCTCGGGGGAAGAGAGCAAGTCCCCTGTGCAGGTGCTCAAGGTATGAAGTCTCCCGAAAAAGTAGTGTGTAGATGGTAACGTGATTGCTTATTCGCAGGTTCTGTGAACGTGGACCCAGGGAATTGATTGTGTCCGGGTGGGGCAGCCACACCCGACTTGGGGAGGGGGCGTAAATAGCGCGGCCCTTACTATCACGAAAACGCCTCTGTCATAGTAACTCTTGAAATTGTCACGGAACCGTAATACCCCCCCTTGCATAATGCGGTGACAAGAGCAATATGCTACAGCAATCCTGTGACTGTATAGCCAATGGTAAAGAGCCGCAAAGCTCTTTACATAAATAATGACCTCGAGGATAGGCTAACAAACCGAAAACACAGGGGCCATAAGAGGGAAATCCTCGATAAAAACCCTCCCCCCTGCCTTTTCACTGCGTATTTGATCGCCTGGCCACCATTCAATGGCTGAAAGTCGGTATGTGAACAAAATTAACGTGCGTGAAAGCAGCACGCAACTCCACGGGACTGACTCGTCGACTCCTTCTTGAGTCTGCCCACATACAATATAACCCTCCACCAAAATGCAACGTCGGTAGCTCAATAAGATACGCAAAAAGAAAAGAAAGCACGACGGGCAAAAAAATCCAGAACCTTTGGCAAAAGCGGAACTCTGATGCCAGGTATCAAAGCACAAAAAGGAAGCATATGACACAATAAACCTCAAACAAAATAACGGCCGAAGGTCGAGGATAAGTATGTAGCCTCACCAAACAACCACTTAATAGTCCAGTCAAATTCAACTCATACCCAAATAGTGAACACGACCCCGTCACTACTCGAGAGACTGTACCAACAGCCTATCCGACTCTTTACAAAGTAGTGCCGATCCTCGAAACAGGGCATACCCCCCATGAGCTATGAAATAGAATCAACTCAGATGCCCAGGGGAAACCCATACAACGAGCAAAAACCCGATGATATCCCATTCGTAATTCCGAAACAAAGCCATCACAATCGCAGATTGTAGCAACAGTTGAGCCTCCAAAGGAAGAATTGAGTCGAAAAAGGAGAAAAAGCTAAACGAAGCAACACGGCCAACAACCAACACCAAAACAAAACATGGCAGCCAGCACTGCTATTGAAATTTAAAAACGAAACAAAACAAAACAGCCAAAACCAACACCAAAACAAATTGAAACCCGAGTTCGATTATCGGATTGGACACCATGTCACGAATCGTGCCCTAGTGCAGCGAGGTCTAGAGTCAAGGCAGTCAAGGCGAGACAGACAAGGATATCTAGCCTACTAGCATCGCAAGGTCCCCACGTGGGCTATGCCTGTAGCACGCCTCAAATATATTCATAATGACTGACCTCCGAAGGACCGATACGACCGAGTCCAGAGGGCGCTTGCACGTCCCTCGGGGGAAGAGAGCAAGTCCCCTGTGCAGGTGCTCAAGGTATGAAGTCTCCCAAGAGAGTAGTGTGTAGATGGTAACGTGATTGCTTATTCGCAGGTTCTGTGAACGTGGACCCAGGGAATTGATTGTGTCCGGGTGGGGCAGCCACACCCGACTTAGAGAGGGGGCGTAAATAGCGCGGCCCTTATTATCACGAAAACGCCTCTGCCATAGTAACTCTTGAAATTGTCACGGAACCGTAACATTCCCACTCATTCTTCGCCACACGTTGGGTGCTCAGTGTAGGCAGGTGTTGCAAGGTGCGGATAAACGCCGTTGGAAAGTCGTGAGACAATCCCTTTGGTATATGCGCAGATAATATCGGTTATATTGTGCCTCCAACGCTAGCTCGTACTGTTACTTATTTGTGCCTTTCCCGCGTTCGTAAGGTGTGGTCAAGACGGTGGACACGAGCGTACGGCATACCTTGGCGGCCGAACGCACGTAGGGGAATGGGCCGACGGTGTTCGCAACGGCTACGGAACCGACGCGTTGTCGAATAGCACCATCTTAGAAGGCTCTTTCAAGCGAAACCAAAAACACGGAGTAGGCACGCTCAGAAGTGGTGATGGGAGTGTTGTGAACCAACTCTGGGAGAATGGCAAGCTGGTAACAGCTTCACAGGAGAACCCATGTGACTTGGTGCAACACCAACCAAAAAAGCAGACTTCCGTGGACTAGGGTCGCGTTGCATTTACTGTATGCACATCGGCGAAATAGATTTTTTTTTCTCGCGAAGAAATTTCTTCGGGCTATCGAGGCAGTAGTTTGTAGTTAAACGTGCATCCGAACACTGCGTCGACATTGGCTTTGACCGTGTTTGCACTCTCTGTTGTTATAATGGCACAGGGGTGTGTAGGCACGAATGTGTACCTTTGCATTGCGATGCATGCAAGAATCAGCCATACCCGGTCGATGCAAAATTCGCGCTTCTCGCGGTGTCGGCCTGTTTTGCGCATAATTTAGCCAGCCATTCGTAAATAGCTCAGCTAGTTGAGTACGTAAATAAGCCCTGGTACCTGGTGCTTTTGGAAGTTTGCTTACAGCCTGGTACCTGGTGCTTTTGGAAGTTGTTTACTCATCGACAGGTGCTTCGCTTTTCAGTTTTGTTAAAGCGCCGACCTTGGATGGGCTTTTTTCTCCAGGCTTCAACCTGGAGTCTCACAAACGGAAGATATTTTTGTGAGCACATTTTGAGTGAAGACACTGAGTGAAGCACAAAAATCACCACCTGGTGAGGTACCCCTTGTTCGATTGACCCTCAAAACCCGTTCTTCGGCGACAGCAGCAGGATCGCGACAATTTTTGCATGCCTCAACAGCCTAGCACATACATGTCGTCGACCTCGGCAGAGTTTCGGCACCAGGGGTGGAGGGTGTGGGACGAAATCTGTACCTCGCGAGCTCACCGACATGCACCCACCCAGGCGCACCACCCTGCGGTGCGGCACTGTGTGGCTCTGGGCCGTGACGTGCCGTGCCGTGCTGCGTGCTTTGCTGTACTTTCTCTATTCGTACATGTCAGGTATCATTCGAAATGTCATATCATATCAGGTACCGATACTAGATAGTACTATTATTAACAAGAGCGGCGGCGGGGGATCGAACGACGGCGAGCGAGCGAGCGATCGGGCGACGGCGGGCGATCGACGACGGTGCCACTCTGTACTACAGCAGGACGTAGTACCTGGTACAATACAGCAGTAGTACAGCACAGCACACAGCAGAAAACAAGTCCACCAAAGTCCTCCCCATGAACCCACAATGTGTGTATTTATGTACGATAATAGTAACAGACCTCGAACCAATCCACGCAGCCAATCAGATGGCGTCCTGGGGGCGTGGCGAACACTGAAATAGAATGGTACCCGATTTTGGCCACGAAGGCACCGTGTATGCCCGATTTTGGCCATCGCTAATAATAATGTTATATATCCTTGAACCCTACCCATGGCATATCACTCTGTTCCGAAAGGTTGGGTAGCATGATAGCATTCCGAAAGGTTGGGTAGCATGATACAAGCAGCAATTATTTCGGCATAAAATAATTGAACTTTTCAACAGTGTATTGCACTCTTTGGTATTCCGTCAGGGAGACAAAGAATCGGAATTAAATTCTGAGCGCACTTTTTTTAGGGATTTCTTGAATATTTTACTTCGACATAAGCCGAAGTCGGCGGTGAAGGCAAAGTCTTCCAGACGCATTTTTTTCGAGACGGTGGCAGTCGCTGACCTCTACGCTGCTGCTGCTGCTGGTGCTGTCCAGAGTTCTTCCGTGTCTGTTTTGCGTGGCCGCATTGTATCGATCATGCCAACTGACAATGGCGATAAAACAAAAAAAAGCAGGAACAAACGCACACACACCACCTCCTCGGGGCCTCCAAAGAAGGCCTTTCTTTTCTGCGCCAGTTGGTAGGAATGCCGATGACACCGGCCAAGATCCACCCGAGCCGTTGCGGACCTCTACCTTCTCGGAGCCACAACAGAGTTACATCAAGACGATTGATTGCGTTACTTTGCATTGTCTACTCTGCTTACTATATTTCACTGCTGCTGCTGTTCTGTCTCTGTCGTGGTTTGGTGACCACAGACCATGGACTCTGGGTGTGCTGGGTGTGCTGGTGGCGGCTTGTAGTCCATCGTGTACGAACTGTGCACTACTTCACCAGCTTGTTATTTACGGGTGCGGTACTTTTTTATTTTTTTTCTCTTCGTTTTTTCCAGGGCATGTCATACGGCCGAAAGTGCGGGCCGAGTCGGACCGCGGGCCGATCTGAAAATTGTCATGGGCCGGTCCAGCTTCCAGCGCCAGATTGAACCAGCTATCTCCGCACGAACAGCACAGCAGCCTGACTGACAACATGATGCTGTAGATTAAAAAAGAACAGCCGGTAGCATAGCAGCACCAGCGATCTTCTCTGCTGGACACATGCTTCCGCAACCGCGAACAACTGACTGGATCACGCAGCGTTACTCAGCACGACACCAACATGAGCCACCCCCAGTAGTCTTCAGGTTTGTTTCGTCTAGCTTCCAGCGCTAGATTCAACCAGCTACCTCCGCACGAGCAGCAGCAGCCCGACAATATTATGTCGCTGTAGATATCATACTTCGGAGCTTGACGGTTGGTTTAAAAAAGGAAGCGTCGATGCTCTCTCTCCGCCTTTCGCGTTGGATTCAACCAGGCACTATGTCGGCACAACGAGCAGCGCAGCGCCTTAAATAGTATGTCTTATTTTGGGCGTCCTCGCGAGCTACAGTTCTTGAATGATGTTTTCTTAGTGTTTCCCACGCTCCGAAGTGCCCGCATTTCGTATCTGGGGTGGGCGTTGGGCGTTGACCGTTTAACAGTTTCTTATATCATCACTGTTGATAGTTTTCCCATGTAATCGCCCAGTTACAGCTAAGCCGTTGCCGCATCCAATTCCTTATTACTGTAATAACAAAGTTGAGCCTTTCTTTTTTTTACCTTGCCGTTGTCATTGGCAAATTCGACCAACAGTCGCCGCAAAATGGGTAGTTCTATATAACCAACAGTCGCCGTAAACGAGCGTCGTCTGGTCTCACGAAAATACCAAGAACCATACAACCAAACTCTGTGTGTAGCGGCCAACCGAGGCAGAAAGCGTACACCATCCAGGCTGTGGGCACGTCAAAAATGACCCCCAAAAAGCTGCATTGCAGTCAAGAAAAAAGGTTCAAATACATTTTTTTCGCGCTCCTCGCAAAATTAATTAAATTGCCAATAGTAGGTAAGACTATGATTGTGCAGCCAGAAATACCGGTGGTAGTGTGTAAGAAAATGACAGCTCAAACTGGGCAACACGATAAGGAACAGTAAGGTAACAAGAAGCAGTGACTAACGCCCACCCAAGAGGTAAGAAATGAGCTCACTGAGTTGGGAGGTGTTCTTCATTGCTCATTACCCACGTGGGTTGTGGTTCTTCTCTGGGTGTATATATTCAAAAATCCAAGAAACAAGAGATGCCAACTCCAGGTTGAATTCGGGCCAAGGATAAGAAGTCGCCACATATTTTTGGGAAAAGTAGCTAGTGAGGGCACCCAAAATAATACTTTCAGCTTGGGCACGAAATTGCGCCCCCCCTACGGGCACCTACAAAAAGGAAAATATTACTGACCCAGGCTGGGTTTGTCAATTACCTGGAAGAGGGTGCGTTGTACTCTGACTTCAATCTAATGGGTTCCAGTGTTATTACGAGCGGAGCCATTTTCTAATTTTCGACGCTTTTTTGCCATCCGACAGTCGATGTGCAGCATGAGATTCAACATTGATCCTCGTGTTCTGCCACGCTGTGAATTTGAAGAAGATAGGGGTTTCCGATATGTATACGCAGGCTTTTTGTACCAGAGGGTCCGGGGTCCGAGGGTAGGGGTGTTATAACGGTTCAATTCCCACCAATGGGAATCACATTCATTGCGAGTGCACAGGGGCTGATAAACACCATCCCCTGTAGCATAGAGTTGCACCCCGGCCTGAAAAAATGGAACCGGGTACCCGGACCGGCTTGAGGGACTTTAAACCGGTCCGGAACAGGGTACCAGGCCTCCCCAGGGGCCCGGGTACCCCGGGTACCCGGCCTCCCCAAGAGCCCGGGTACGCCGGGTACCCTGGTTACGTTTGCTTTTTCGGCCCGTTTGAGCGGCATAACGGTCTTCAGGTGGGGTGTTTAACGCGGAAGGTGGGAGGGTATGACTTCATTTCGTCTCTCTCAATGATTCATGACGAAGACAGAGGGCCAGTAGGGCTCTGTGGGATCCAGGAGGAGACGTGCGTCCATACATACCCGGGTTACATATACTTTTTGGGCCCGTTTTTCGGGCTTCCGGCGTGGTGGTAACGCGACAGGTGGGAGGACATGACTTCATTTCGTCTCTCTCGATGAATCATGCCAAAGACAGAGGGCCAGTAGGTCTTTGTGGGACCCAGGAGGAGAAGTGCATCCCTACATAATAGTCGTTGGGAGTTATACGATTATTATACCATCATATATCTATACAACAAGCATAGAAAAAAAAATGCATACCTCCTCCTTCGTTTATAGCTCATCATAATATGACATGTCATCAGGGAAATCCTTAAGAGTATGGTTGCTTGCATGAAACAAATCATGCAAAAAAATCTCACCCAGAAACAGCGAAACAGCACGGAGGGGTATAAGAAAAATGCTGGGAAACCTTTCGCCCACACTATGTTGCAACAAAAAGCTTTCGTCACACGTAAAAAAGACCTCGCGATAAGATCCACAGACCGATATATCCGCCCAACTAACTTCTATAGGGGGCAATGGGGAACAGGTATGTATACAGCAGTCTTGGGGGCTCCGTAAGTCGAAATTGCCGGGTACCCCGGGTACCCGGGTGCTATTAGAGATGCTACTTGTCCGTAACAATCATGTCGTTTCTTGATAACACTTAAGAGTCATCTGGTATACATTGCGACTTGTTCGTACAACAGACAGGTATAATAAGTCTGTTAGATGTCGTTTATCGATGCGGTATTTAGCATGCAGGAGTCTCAGCAGTAAACAACTTCGATATATGATGCACAGCAGCTTACTGGTTAGTCATATCCAAAAGCTGGTACATGTAGTACGTCCGAGTAATGTTGGTACGAAAAATAATGCGGCGCAATAAGGTACGGTTAGCAAAGTTCATGGAATATGATTTTAGGTTGACCGTCGGGACGTTGACGTAGCTAAGCTCCCAGAAGCAAACCTCAGGGAACATTGCCATAGGTACGGTAGACCACGAGCAAGCCTCAGGAAACGTTGCTGAAGGTAGAGCAGACAACTACTCGTAGAGTACATCTGTTCGTAGATTAAGGCATTGTGCCGTCTCGATCAGGTGATGATTAGGCCCACCTCGATCACTCCTCTTTGCTCACCATCAGCTCTCATCTGCTGAGCAAATAAACCATCAATCAACATATCGGCTTGGGGTCGCCGACCAACGAACTTCTTCTCTATTCTTCTTTGAAGCTCTCCTACAGGCACACTTACGCGTGAGTCTGCGTTACCCTCTACAAATTATATAGGCTGTCTTGATCGGGTAATCCGCAAGCGAGCCTACGTCAGCGTATACCAGCTACGGGCTGACACACGCTACGCACCGCCGCCTAGAGTTCAATAGGTTATGAGCCTCGACTCGCGTCAACGCGTCAAGCAGCTAGCACACGGATTCACGATCATCACTGAGGAAGGCTGATCAAGAAATCTACTGCTGATTACAGGAGCTTCTACATCTCTACACGAGTACGACGAGAAGCATCAGACGGAGGACTACGAGTACTTCGTTTGAAACGCGCGATAAGTGAGTGAGCATATCTAGAGGACCTTACGCACTCAATCAGAGCAATTGATGCCAGAGCTGGTCGAGGTACCCAAAGGTATAGAACGCCACCGCATCATAGGTTGTAATAAATCAACCATCCACGCGCACGGGATCCTTCTTTACATCCTCAAGGACCCCAAAACAAAACCTCGATATACTCGAGTAAACAACTGCTGAACGTTGCCTCGTAAATAATCGGTTCGCCCTGAGCAACAGCAGTACAAAGGCAACTCTCGACAGTACAAGCTACTGTCTGTTAATAGAGCTCTGACCTCTAATTCAAAGACTTCACGTGTGATCATCGTGATAGACCGACCAAAATTCGAGCCCAACGCACCTCTCGTTTAGAGTGCGGGCCATAGGCGTGACTTCTCAGAAAGAACTCGCCAAACTCCAAGCGGCAAGCTTTATCAAGAGCAACTCCCGGCAGTAGAGTAGCTGTTTGTTAAAGGAGACTCTTATCATCAAGGCGACTAGTGCAAGCGAGCACCCCACCCAGCAGCATCAGAAGGTACTTCGTACTGCTGTATTTTTTGGAATTTCGAAAAAATCGGAAATCTCCATACCGCCTTCGATTTCTACACAAGCACCACTACTGGACTTGAAACGGCTGTTTAATACAGCAGCTCGTATCATACGTGCGGCGAGATTACTGGTACTACTATTGATACACTGCTGTGCAAGTACCGATATCATACAAGACATCTGAATGAACTGCTATCTGGTACCTACTCATCATCACCATGGGGGAAACCAACAGCAGCACTTCATTCGCCAACGCCATTTTAAAGGACTAGGGACGTTCGATGGGCGAAGCCCAGCTGATTTTCGAGATTGGTATAAACAATTGGCAGTTGTAATTGGATTATCCAGACGCGATATCGCTAATCTCATTAAAGGGCATCCTCGACCGACCGAAGCGACGGCCGGTTCGGGCTCCACACCAGCCCTCGCACAATAAATCGCAGCTCTGAAAGGGCGAATCAAGATCTGTACGCCATGCTTTTCCTATTAACGGAGAAACCAGCATATCTACTTGTACTCAAGCACGAGGATGAGACTGGGACGACCGGTGACGGACAAAAGGCCCTAGAAGAGCTTGTCTCGTACAACAAGGTCAATGACGAAGTGATCCGGGCGAAAATGGACAAGCTCGCAACTCCAACATGGAGCAAGGAGAAGATCCGGACTCGTACTTTATTGAAACGACGCTCGCGCGCTCCGAGCTCGAGAAGATGAACGAGCCGATTACCGACCGCAGATTCAAGGATATCTGTGTACAAGGGTTTGAGTACAAGGACATCAAGATGATGATGTATCTAGACCCAACTTTAGACATCGATCAGATGCAAAGCACGATGCGCCATCTTTACTTGGATGATCTTTCGCCAACAGCGACACTACAAGATCGCTGTTCGTGGCGTAGCCATGACTGCGGCATCGACCTGCAGTCATTGCGGAAGCAAGGGCACTACGCCCGCAACTGCTGGAAAAGGAAGGACGACAACGACAGCAAGTCTACTGGCGCCCACAACCAGCAGAAGAACAAGGAATCTTCAAACGGCAAGGCAGCATCCAACGTAGGAGCTGAGCACAAGTGGTGTTCTGTACACAAGACTACCTCGCACGACGACACAGCATGCTACAAGCAAGGAGCGCCACGCCCACCGCAGAGTGGACGCGCTCACACTGCCTCTGCTGTACAAGGCGCGAGCACACGCCCCACCGACGACGAAAAAACCGCCCCTCAAATTCGACGATCGTTTCGAAGAGGGATTCGCGTTTACAGGGCTGCTAGCTGGTAGCGACAACAGGGTTTTTCACCCCAACGGTAGCGGCAAAAGGGGTTTTCCCCGCAACAGCGACAGGTTCACGATGATTGTGGACAGCGGCGCGTCGGACCACTTGATAGACGCGGAACTGATTCCAAGACTGCGGAAAAGCATGAGGGATTACAAGAAGCTAAAAGATCCGAAGACCATCATGGCCAACGAGAACAAGAAGGTATTCGCAACAGCAACAGGCATCATCTGGAAATACATCATCGACCAGGCTGGCAAGCGTGTTCCTGTTCGCATCTCGGCCACGTTCGTACCTGGATTGGGACGCCACGTCTTCTCCTCCATCAAAACAATGCAATCAGGAGTAAGCACTATCCTCGAGACAGGAAACCCCCGCTTGCAGTTCGACAGCAGCACTTCGCTTCCGCTCACCCAACACCTAGAGGACAAGGGCGTATGCTCTTACGACGTGTTTCTTCGCACCCTGGGCGACACGGCTGATGCGTCATCAACGCCTGCTGTAGTTCCTGCAGCACAGGCAAGCAACGACGCCAATCGAGGCGATTGCACCTTCAACGAGATCCAAGAATTCTGCACCAAGCCCAGCATAGCCATGGAGCACACCACGACGGTAACGCCCCACCGAAAAAGGGTATCCGCGCGGTATGGATAGAATCATGCGACCCAAAAGGAGTGCACACCAACAGGCGGAAACAGCACCCCTGAAGAGGCTACTGTCACGGAGACTGAGCGCCAACATGCGCAAACCCCGGCCATCACGCCCGAGAAAGCCATTGTCACTGAGACGGAGCGCTTTTGTGCGCTAGTCCAGGTCATGTTACACTACTACGACAACAACCTTCTGGAACAGGAAAAGTTATCGACAACAGCGGAAGCGTCATCATCACCAGAGATTGGAGAATCGTCATCAAGGGCTGGAGCACAACCGCAAGAAGTTGGAGTGTCCTTGACAGGAATTACACCTGCTATTACCCCCGGGGACGCACATTCTACCACAACTGGGGCCGCACCGGATGTACCGCATCACGAGACCGCCAGTACAAGACCCAATCCAAGAGTCGAGGATACTTTCGACAACACGGACGCAACAAGAGCATCGGGGACAACCCCACCGACCACGTGTGTAAACTTCACTTGCACCGAGAGAGCCCCGTTCGGAACTCGGAGAAGGAAAACCGGGCGATTAAAATCCCCAATGACATACTAAGATGCCATCCACTTCACGGATCAGCATCGCCTGGAATCACTGGAACCGGAATTACCGGAGCTGGGATCTCCGAAGCATCTTTGCATGGAATCTTCGGAGCAACGTCATCTGGATCACCATCGCACATCGGAGCAACTGCATCTGGGATCACTGGATCAACTTCATCTTGGATTACTGGAGCATCAGCTGGACCAACAACATCGCATTGGACCATTGGAATCGCTGGATTATCGCCATCTGGGACCACCGGACCGTCAGCTGAGCCAAGGGTCGACGGATCGACAATTTCCGCTACACCCGGGATCTCACCAGCTACTTTTGAGCCAAGCCTTGGAGCCAAGCTCAACAACGAAACAGACCAGCAGGAGGAGGTTCACACGCTCATGGCAGCAAAAGGAATGCCACGGGCAAAACCCGAGACAGGATCTGCGGAATCAACAGAGGCAGATCAAGAGCCACTGGCGACATCTCCGGCCTTCGTGTACACTCGCAATCCAACCTCAAGCTTCCTCTCCATCCTGAACGACGAGCTCATAAACATCGAGGCTAAGACACAAAGACTGGCTGCATAATTAACAGTCGAGGCGGAGCCGATGACGGCAATACGTTTTGAGACAAGAAAAAATCTACCTACCTCTCCAACTTCAAGATTAAGTTAAGCCTCTACGTCCGAGCAACGGACAACAGACCAAGCACATCTAACAACGTCTACACCAACAACGTCGACACCAAGGTCAAGCCACTGGAAGTGTGAAATGCGTTATTTGTTCACCAACGCTGTACGTAGAGTGTCGCATGTTCTCTTTGTACGGGGCCAGCAGAGACAACAAACAGTGCTGTGCATGGTTTGGAAAATGCGAAATATCGCAATTAATGCCAAGTAAAGAGTAATCGATTAGGTGTTTCGACTGGATAGTTGAATCTTACATTTGACTACGCCACCTCCGGTGATTCAGGATATTTACGGCCGGAAAAGCCCGCCACCTGGACAAGTACACACTGTAGACACGCCTAAGCTAGGCAAGGTCTACTGACCAGAAAGTGTCCCCCCTTGGCCTGAGAAGGGCTGGTCAGCACCATTCAGGTGCTAGGAAAGGAGAGATAAGTTGTTGTATCAGCTCCGAACACAAGAAAACAAGCGATCTCAACTTCATCCCTGAATCCCCATATCAGAATCCAGAAGAGGATAAGTAGAAATCCCTACTAAAGTAGTCGTCTTCAGATCAAGATATATAACGTTCACAAACCACATCAGATCCTCAACAGTCAATCACCAACAAGAAGGTCAACTGTCGTATCTTACCAACAACACTACACACTCTAGTGCTCCACTGTCCACAACACGGAAGGTTAAGAGAACCACGAGAGGTGATGTCTCTCTAAAATAAGTGGTCTTATCCAGCTGTAAATCGCTGGCAGTGACCCTTTGTTCCTTTGTTTGAGGGCGGCAGGAACACTGGAAAGTTGTTCACTCCTATGATTGTTGCGGAATGATGAACACGTTCACTGTTTTAGACTACTGCAAACATCTTCTATTCCTCGGTTGATTAACCGATTGGAATATAGTTCACGTCTGATAAGGCTAGTATTGTGAGCTAGAAAGTTAACTTGCATAAATAGGCAGAAGCACGTATAGTGTCAGAGCAGGATTTTCGTGTCCGCTGATTTTGTGCTCACCCCTCGTGTATTTTAGCAAGATGAGTTTGCTCTACGCAAAACATTTTCCCCAACATTTATCATTGTTACTGCATGCATTTCTGTTATGGAGTTTTTTTAGCATGTAACGCAGAGTGAGAAAGTGCTAACGTAACGGGTGGAGGTATTAGAGGTGCTACTTGTCAGTAACAATCATGTCGTTTCTTGATAACATTTAAGAGTCATCTGGTATACATTGCGACTTGTTCGTACAACAGACAGGTATAATAAGTCTGTTAGATGTCGTTTATCGATGCGGTATTTAGCATGCAGGAGTCTCAGCAGTAAACAACTTCGATATATGATGCACAGCAGCTTACTGATTAGTCATATCCAAAAGCTGGTACATGTAGTACGTCCAAGCAATGTTAGTACGAAAAATAATGCGGCGCAATAAGGTACGGTTAGCAAAGTTCATGGAATATGATTTTAGGTTGACCGTCGGGACGTTGACGTAGCTAAGCTCCCAGAAGCAAACCTCAGGGAACATTGCCATAGGTACGGTAGACCACGAGCAAGCCTCAGGAAACGTTGCTGAAGGTAGATCAGACAACTACTCGTATAGTACATCTGTTCGTAGATTAAGGCATTGTGCCGTCTCGATCAGGTGATGATTAGGCCCACCTCGATCACTCCTCTTTGCTCACCATCAGCTCTCATCTGCTGAGCAAATAAACCATCAATCAACATATCGGCTTGGGGTCGCCGACCAACGAACTTCTTCTCTATTCTTCTTTGAAGCTCTCCTACAGGCACACTTACGCGTGAGTCTGCATTACCCTCTACAAATTATATAGGCTGTCTTGATCGAGTAATCCGCAAGCGAGCCTACGTCAGCGTATACCAGCTACGGGCTGACACACGCTACGCACCGCCGCCTAAAGTTTAATAAGTATCCGGGTACCCGGGGGCCAAATACCCGCGGGTATTGAAATGGAACCGGGACGGTTCCGGTTCCGATGGTTCCGGGTACCCGCCGGCGGGTACCCGGCTCTCGGCCAGCCGGGGTGCAACCCAACTGTAGCAACGATCGTGTAGAAAGGAGTTTCGTATACAGGCGTTTTAGAACCGGCGGTGACCATTGTGAATCGGTCGCCCCGGTGGCGTATCAAGTTATCCTCGAGCCTGGTATAGGTCAGTTTCGTGAGTTCGAGCTCCGCCGAGTGCATACTCGCATGAATTTGTGGCGACTTTTTCTTATGCTCAATTTAACTTGCGGAAAGCGTGAGAGTGTGAGTTAGCAACACTCGATGAAAAAAACGAGCAGTGGGATTGCTGAACCCTATGCGCGATAAAAATTGAAAGCAAGAACCGGGGGGGAGAAGGGACAACACCTGTGACAACGGCTTGTCCAGAAGCTGGAAAGGAGAAGTGTGAGAAAAAAAAACAAAAAATGTGATTGACCCACCATCCGCATTTCATGTGGGGACTGGAGACGTTGCTTTAATTCTACAGGCGCCAAAGATCGGTCCCTGGGTGCGTGACTGCCTTCTTCTGATGTGAACAACGATTCAGGCTGTAAAAGGTTCGTAAGCGAAAGATCGAGAGCATTTTGTAGACCCATCTTGCGGATCGACGTGT
The DNA here is from genome assembly GCA_012845835.1 of Undaria pinnatifida. Taxonomy (NCBI): domain Eukaryota; class Phaeophyceae; order Laminariales; family Alariaceae; genus Undaria; species Undaria pinnatifida. The sequence goes on from JABAKD010000011.1 coordinate 11,062,363, forward strand.
TCCGTATTTTTCAAAGTTGTTGCTGTGGCAACCGTGGCCGCGAGTGTTTGAGTGTCGAAACATCTGGCATACCGCGCGTACCAGATGGCCAGTGTACCGTGCTAATCGGCGCATTTTTCCGTTTGAGAAACGGTGTCCTACACGGTTCAAAATTGATAAATGCGTCAATATTTTGGTTGTAATTTCGAACTTTCGACGAAATATGGGCTACAACAGTTTAAATTCTCTGCATTTTTTTCATCTGTCTGGTCAAAACGACAAAGTTGAGATCGGTACGGAACCGGCATCTGATTGCCTCTAAACCCCAGACCGCCAGACTACTCATCATGTACTGCGGACATGACGCAAGACGCGTTGGACAGGGTGTCTGAGGATGGCGCTGCTCATAGGGCAACGGCTACGACGGAGGGGTTACTCGAGACAAGGTCCCCTTCGACTGGTACGAGTACTACTGTCCGACAGCTGTTATCTGTGCAAGTGACAAATACGGTAGGTGTGTGCACATTAGTGTACAGAGTAGTAGAGCACCGGTCAGAGCAGCATTCATCACTTCATTCTCGTTTATTCCCCCCGCGTTTTTCTCCAGGCACCACGTACGATAACACTACCATTACTGCTGTGCAGCAACAACAAATACCCAAGGGCAGCACCCCTACGTACGTACGTACGTACTAATGATAAGTATACTATTTATTTAAGGATAAGATTAAGGAGGTCTGGCTCAGGCTCAGTTTCTTGTTTGCGAAATGGTCACGGCTCCCGAGTTTCTCATTTTCGAGATTCTTGTTGTTTTTCTTACGGTTTGTTATAAGTTGTCCTATAGTACAGTACAACAAGAGTACAAGATAAATACATATACCAGGTATATACCATCATTCGTTTTTTCAGGCATTCGGTCAGGAGGTGTTTATCGTCTCGGCGTAAGTATGCGATTCGCGGAACTGAAATTCTCAGTCAAATAGCTTCTTTCGAGCGCCGGCTTCGGGGGGCGGCTCCAACGTCCCTCGCCCTGCCGTGTCCGTTCCGCACATCGACGTGAACGACGACGGATGCCGAGCGAGACAAGCGAGAAGTTGCAAAAATATCGCATGTCGAGGAGGAATTCCGGAGATTTTGGTTGTATCTTAATGTCTGCAGCGCCTGTATGATTTACAAAATTGGCATCATTTCCAAACGGTAGTTGCTAATGTTTATAATTTGCGGTGGCATACTCTCGAGCGTTCGTTTAGCTTGACGTCTGCAATGCTTGAGCGTTTGTTTGTTTTGCTTGACGTCTGCAGGGCTTGAACGAATGAAACACGTCCTCGGGGTGCGGCTCAAACGCCCCTCGCCCCGCCGTATCCCTTCCGCACCTGGCCGGGATCGGATACGCGGGCTGAGCGAGACAACCGAGAAGTGCGCTTCTTTTTTGTATTTTGGGCGGTATACGCCCGAGCTATTCTTGGATCTTGGCATATGCAGAGCTTGAATGAAAAAACATATGGGAGAACATTTACCTCCAAGTTGGCATCATTTTCCAATTTTGGCTTCTTATTTCGTCCCCACAACATTTTTTTCATGGTCACACCTTGTAGTGTTTGGCCTATTGTCGTACGACTGCTATGTCGTTGCTACATTGGCCTATTGTCAGATTTCACGGTTAAATACCTTTGTTCGAACGTTCGTTGTTATCGAGGGGGGCCGTTCCCTACCCGACGACACCATTGCATCCGGTTTTCGTGCCGATTGTTCATCCTAGACAGCTACAACTTATTATTATGCGGTCACAGACCGTGAGACAGAGTAAACCAAACAATCGCAATTAATCAAGGTATGAAGCAAGTGAAATGCTAGCGTACCGGGTGCGTACCGGGTACGAGAACACAACAAAACAGACCAGACCACAAAAAAAATAGAAAATAAACACAACAAACGGAGTGGTCGCTTTTATAAATCGCAGTACGAGAAACAATGTTTTGTCAATCTTTTTCGTCGCCGCTCCAAAGAGTCGTTCCGTATATATTGGTCCACGATCAACGATCCATCTTTCAGGACCGCATAATAAATATCCCACACGAATTCCATGTATATATCCTTGTTGCTGTAGTCCCTGACTCCGTTGCTGTAATCGTTTGCCGGTCAAGTGCAAGCGGTCGTGTTGGTACGCAACTGACAAAATAAGTTCGTGGTGCTTCGTACTTGACGTGCTCCTTGCTGCTGATTGCTGATTGATTATCTCTTCTGGTGTTTTTCTTTTTTAGCACACCTCTACTTTCCAGCCTCCGGACATACAAGCCGTGATTACAGGTGTCGTCCTTTCCTCCCCCCCCGGTTTTTGCCTTCATTTTGTGTTGCGCGTAGGGTTTAGCACCCAATGATCGTCGATGTTTCATCGAGTGTTGCTAACTCACCCTCTCGCGCTTTCCGCAAGTCAAATAGTGCACAAGAAAAATCCCCACGAAAATTTATACGAGTACAAACTGGGGGGGATTCAAACTCACGACGCTGACCTATACCAGGCTCGAGGATAAACTGATGTGCCAGTGGGACAGTGAGTGATATAGAGCCGGTCGCCCCGGTGGTCTAGTGGGGTTACTCTATTAATACTATTAATAGCGTTGGTCCTTGAGTTAAATAACCACCGCGTTGTGAGCTTTGCTGACTTTATCTATTTGCAGAAATAAACTCGAAAAAAAGATTCAACTAACTGCTGAAATCACCTAGCAGCGTGGGTAGGTACAAATCGACGCGAATCGTCGAGGGAAGAAAATGCTGAATTCTTCTCGCGATAAAAATTAGGGCGTGTACAGTAGTGGGGAGGGGGGAGGGGAGCCCGCTATGTAACCCCGGATCTGAGTTATACTACTGGGAGGGCCAGAGTAGTTCGAGCATCACAACAAATGGGATGGAAAAAAGATAAAAAGTGAAGTGTATTACTGCTGCTGTACTAATACGATACCCAAGCAAGTTGCACCGATCGACTCGAGCTGGACTGACTGCTGTATTTTTTGCAATTGGTCCACGTACAACTTCTCTAATCACAGGCCAGTATGAGATGATGGTCATTGAACTTGCTGAATTTCTCAGTGAGTGGTGGTTTCCTCTATCCACGAACCCCGACCGAGCCGATCAATCGAGGGTTGGGTTACACTGTGCGGGGTGGTTTCGAGGCAGGGGGTCAAATCAAATGTTCGCGTACCGCGGGGTTGGGGTATACGAATAAAAATTCAGCAGTAGCGCTTGTTGCCCCATTTTTTTCTTGTTCAGTGAGTTGTAGATTCTATGTAACGAAGGATAAGAGCTATTTCAGGCACACGCACCCAGGTCTCCAGTCCCTTGTCCCTAGTCTGGCACCGATTGTAGTTCGTTTCCTCCGTGTATCCCTTCAGGATGATTCCTCCCGTCTGCTTGTTACAACAGCTGCCTGCAAACACCAGTCTTGTCTCACGCAGTCCTCTTCCAAGCGCTAGTGCTATAAAATACATCCCCAGATGAAACCTCCCACAATAACTTACAGTAACGGTCGCTGTACTCAGGCTCGGTTTGCAGTCACTCACGCTCGTGTCAGATGACGTTCAGATTCTTTTTTCCCTCGTTTGGTGTGATGTTTATTTTGGACTGAGACCGTGAGCGATACGCTTTCTAGACTGACTGGAGTTGTACAGACCTAGGCAGCATTCCGCTACGTATTTAACGTGACGCCATGTCAATCCGCCGCAACACTTCCCCAGCACGGCTTCCTAAGAGTACCGTGCTAACCCGGCTGCGGATACACTGGAGTAAGAGTGAGGGCCTTTTCCCACACTTAGTCGTGTTTCGATTACCCTAAGGCTCGAATGATTGGCGTCTGCCATTTCATGGAAAGGCGTCTCTCCGGGGGTAGGGACTCTAGGCCTCGCGCTTTTCCGCATTAGGTCCCAGATCGGTACTGCTAGACTTGCTAAAATTTCTCATCAAACGCACCAAGTGAAAGCCTCTTATTCACCACTTCCCGGTTTTTCCTGTTAACCTGGGTAGGCCAAGGCCTTGATCTTGTTCGCTAGTCGATCTTCGGCTAACGTCTTCTCCCATTTTCCATCGAACTCCACCTGACGTTCCTCGTTTACATGGAACCGGATCGCGAATTTCCGGTCCTCCTAGCTTTCAGGATTTCACGTTCGTTGAGCCCCTGCCAATATCCGTCTGCTGCGTACCGAACCCGCCAGTACGGTGACTTGTAGTCGAAGACCTTGAAAGGTGACACTTCTGGTTTCCTTCAGCGTCCGCGAATTCCCTCCAGATCATGGTCCCCACGGGGTGTTGTTTCAACGCATGTTCGCGGTCGATCCCATCTCTTTCCTTCCGCGTTAGCGTGGAAATCGGCCTTGCCTGGCACTCCGCTCCGTGATACGTTTCCCACAGCGCATGAAAAACGTCTAGCTGTAAAGGAGTGAAGGTGTCTCGCGCCTCCTTTTCGGACAGCCATTGCGACTCCGTGCCATCCACGAATCGTCCCTTGTATCGCCACTTCCAAGCGTTGCCCTGACCCATCAACCTTTCTGTCTATTAGGGTATACATAGGCGACGCTACAATCGACGGCTTCGCAAGTCCAAAGTCAACTCCCAATGCCAGGTGAGCAAATTCGTTTTCGAAGCCGTGACGGAGGTCGTCCGGACGTAAGTGGAACATCTTCATATTCGCTGCTGACGCCCGTCGTCGGCGAATCCCTCACCAATTCATCATGACGATGTAGCTGAGTGTTGGTAAGACAACTTCAGTCACCTCCCAGTGTCTGGCCCTGTGCTCGTGGGCTAGTGTATGATGAATCCCCTCCCTTGCCATCACAGACTCCGCCTCTTCACCGGCACCTTGTCTCCGACAACAACACGGGTTCCCACCGAGGTCCGACCGACTTCAGCATTCCGACTCTCATGACTTTTCTGTCTGTCTTCATGTCTTTTCAATAGAGCCACCCGTACATCCCGTACCTCCTTGTACGCTTGACGTTTGTCGGCCACGTAACTGTGCATCCCGCCTCTGAAATCACCACCATAGATCTCGGGGTGCGTAGCATCAAGTTGCGTGCGTGCATCACGACCGAAGAAAAGACGAAGGGGAGTTGGCTTCCTCGGTAAGCGCAGGTCCGGCGTTGTAAGATGGATCCAGAGTGCCGGTTGTACATTCTCGTCCCATCTGCGAGGCCAAGTCCTAGTTCTTCGTGTAGCAACCCCCCTAGTCTCTCCACCGTCCCCTGTGCACGTGGATGGTCGGCAGGCCCATATGCGATAGTCACGTCCAACCGTTTGCATAATTGGTGCATCACCTCTGCCGTGAACTCGGATCCCGGATCACTGCGAACATACAGCGGTAGCCCAAAAGTAAGCATCACTTCGAGCAGTTTCCTCGCTACTCCGCGTGTTTCTTTCGTGGGGAGCGGGAAGGCGAACAAGGACTTGCTGGCTTTTTCGACCGCCACCGGTAGAACTTTGTTGCCTGCGTCCGACTTCACCCCCGTGTCCTGGATGTCGACTTCGAGTACTTCCCCGGATCGCAGAAACCTCGCCGGAAGCATGGTAACTCGTTAACTTGCCGACCGCTTGCGACGCCTGCACCCACACGAGGGGACGTAGTCTCGTCCCTGATCAGGGTGGACCAGCAGTACCGACGACTAATCAAGGCTGTAGTTCTCGCCGTCCCTGGATGCCCATAGGTGCTGTGCGCCAGCGCCATAATTCCCGGAACGAGAGATTGGAGAACTGCAAGTCATGGAACCTTTCCCAGAGGTGCTACCCACAAGAGGCGTTACGTTATCATCCATCACATATTTGCCATCTCCTGCTTCTCGGTTTCCCGCTTCCTGGAGTTCTTTCCGAATCCTGCCAAGTACCACATCTTCGCACTGCCTCTGCATCAGCTGTGGCATATCCTGGAGAATATAACTGTCACCCTTTCCAGCATGGATGGCTCCGACTGCTTGGCCCCTTTGGTCTCTTTCCCTGATCCGCTTGAACCTTTGCTGGTGTCCTTCGGTGGTTCCTCCAACGGATGACGTTGCCGTTTCGGTTTCGGGATGGGCTCTTTTTGTCCCCTGCGTTTGCGTGGGCGATCAGATTTCACGGGTAGCTCAGTAGTAGTCATTGTCGGCGCCGGTGCATTATTCTCCATCTCCTCAGGTAGCGGCAGTTCTGCCTCCCAGACAACCTCCGGTTCCTAGGAAGTGGCCTTTGCCTGCGATCTCGTCACCGCTCTTGTCACCTCAAAGGCTTTTGCTGCTGCGAGGTAATCCTAAAACACCATGCAGGCCAATCCCTCCAGTTCCACGACCTCTGGTACCGGTTTTCCCAGTAAGCCTTGAACAACTAGTTTAACTAATACTGCTCGTAGCATTGGAGGAGACGTGAAATCTGCGATGGCGTTTGCCGCCGCGCTTTTGCTGACCGCCTGCGGGATCACGTAGTGTTCCTGCCCTGTGGTGATCTTGGCGTAATCGTTGAAGTGCAACTCTCAGCCTTGCCGCATCCGCTGGGTGTGCGATGTACCCTTCAGTTGGCTTTTCCCCCATGATGTAAGCACGGTTCAAAGAGATGATGGGTTCGTTGAACGAATAAATCGCTCGCTCTCCGTTACCTCTCTTCAGGAAGTTTGCGGCCTCTTCGTCCCAAAAATTCTCCCAACTCCTGAACTGGTTTACCTTCTCCAACCTCCGCTTCCGAACGGCTAACTTCCCCTTCGTGGCAAGGCCTCTCTTGATTCCAACCACGAACGTCCGTTTCCTCCTCCACGGAATCCCTACTTGGCTCGCCAGTATCTTCGCTTTGTCCACGATGTGTGACTCTCGGTCCAAAGCGGGGAGAATCTCGTCGTTCCATTCCGTCTTTCGCAGAAGGTTGCTCGAACATTCGAGTATCAAAACTCGCGTTTCCGTGGCGATGGCAGCTCGGGCTAAGCTCTTCGCTCCGGATACTCCCTCCTTCTCTCGCAATCCCTCCAACCTCCTGCAGGCGTCACCGACCACCACGTCTGGTCTCACCTCTCTAAAGATGCTTAGGCATTCCTGCGATCCTGTTGCCACCCCAAGTAGCCTCGCACCGTTGTTCAGTCCGTTTGCTCTGATGCATTCCAGTGCTCTCCGGTCCTGGTCTACCGCTCCTCTGACCGTCAGAAATCCCTCTGATGCAAGGATGCTGCCTTCCCGCCCACAGTCGAGCATGACCACCACTGGAAGCTCCGGTGCAATGACAAGCTTGGCGTGTTGAGTATCTGCCTCCGATGGGTCTGCGGGTGTGAATGCGACGGCTGCCAGTACTGTAAAACTTTGAGTACTAGTTTCGTCCACATCTTCCACTCCTAAGGTTTCGAGGGGATACTCCCTCCTTCTCTCGCAATCCCTTAAACCTCCTGCAGGCGTCGCCGACCACCACATCTGACCTCGCCTCTGAATGCGACGGCTGCCAGTACTGTAAAACTTTGACTACTGGTTTCGTCCACATCTTCCACTCCTAAGGTTTCGAGGGGATACTCCCTCCTTCTCTCACAATCCCTCAAACCTCCTGCAGGCGTCACCGACCACCACGTCTGACCTCGCCTCTCCCAAGATGCTTTGGCATCCCTGCGACCCTGTTGTCAGCCCAAGTAGCCTCGCACCGTTGTCCAGTCCGTTCGCTCTGATGCATTCCAGTGCTCTCCGGTCCTGGTCTACTGCTCCTCTGACTGTCAGCGATCCCTCTAATGCAAGGATGCTGCCTCCCCCCCCACAGTCGAGCATGACCACCACTGGAAGCTCCGATGCAATGACAAGCTTGGTGTGTTAAGTATCTGCCTCCGATGGGTCTGCGGGTGTGAATGCGACGGCTGCCAGTACTGTAAAACTTTGCGTACTAGCTCCGTCCACATCTTCCACTTGTAAGGTTTCGAGGTGTGCGATGTCAAGCTATGGCCCCTGTGGCCCTTTGTAAACGTTTGGCAACGACTCGTCTCCTGGAAAAGAGTCGTCGAAATCTTCGATCACGTTGCTCTTGTTCGGTAACCGCGACATGGCATCCGGGAGCTGATGTTGTGTCCCCGGCCTCCACTTCAAGGTTATGTCGTGCTCCATCAACCTCAGATCCCAGCGGTGGTATTTCGGTGTGAGAGATTGGCTTTGGAAGAGCCAAGTCAACGCCGCACAGTTCGTGACGAGGGTGAACGGTCGTCCCCAAAGATAGGGTTGGAATTTGCTTACTGCCCACATGACCGCCATGCATTCACGGTCCGTTGCTGACCTTTTGGAGTCTCTTCTCGACCACTTTTTGCTGCCGTACGCGATCACCTTTTTCACTCCTTCAATGCATTGCGTTAGCACCGCTCCTGCTCCTATCTCACTGTCATCGGCGGACAGCGAGAACGGTTCTGGCCACATCGGCAGGGCTAGAATTGGAGGTGACGTCAAAGCCTCTATAAGCGCATTAAAAGCCTTGTTCTGCTCTTCTCCCCACGGAACTTTCTCTTTCTTCGCTCTCTTGGTTCTGAACCTTGGATCTCACAGCAAGTCGGAAATGGGCGCCACAACTGTGCTATACTGGGGTACGAATTGTCGTAAGCCGTAAGAAAAAAATACCCCGTCATGCCCAGCAGCACTCGCACTTCCTCCACCGTGTTCGGCCTTGACAGCTGCGTGATAGCATCAATCTTGCTCGGGGCCGGCCTGGTACCAAGTTTATCCACGATCATGCCGACGAACTCCATGACCGACTGACAGAAATGCGATTTCTGGAGATTGACGGTTGGACGTCCTTGCCTTAGACACTCTAACGTTTCTCGCAGCAGTCCCCATTGACCTTCAATGGTTTTCGACGGGATGGCGATGTCGTCCAGTCAGTTCTTGATTCCCTTATCCTTGACTGGTGACAGTCGCCCTTCCACGTAGTTGGCAAACAATTATGGCACTTCTTCAACCCGAAGCTGCAGCGAACGTACTCGTACAGCTACCCGTCAGCGTCTCGAAAGCCCGTCAGGTGTCGATCGTCCTCATGGATCTCGAGCTGTAAGAATCCTGAAGCTAGATCGATGCTGGAGAAATACTTCGACCCTTCCTTCCATCTCATCCATAATATGCTGCAAGTCTCCGAGTCCACCACTCTGTGATTGTGAATTTCTTGGCCAACTTCACAAACCACGCGCCCATCAATCGTAGGTACGCGCGTAATGTGGCAGTTCGCAAAGGCCATCTTGACCATTGACGAGTCTGGTAGTAAGCGCATGAAAACTGCTACATGCATGTCTGACATTCCATCTCTCTGTGGGGACGCTGGAACCGTACGGTTCAGCTGATTCTTGGGCATGTTTCAGTTAGGGTGCCTTGCGAATACTCTAGTCAACTCGTCAAGGAATAACACTGGATCATTCTCGAGAGTCTGTTCACCGCTCTCGGTCGCAGCTCCGACTCATAAGCGCTCTTCCGTCCTTCCACCCCCTCTTTCTTGACTAAGGGGTCGACCATGCGTTGGGCTTCTGTAGAAAATCGCCCTGTGATGTCGTATAACGGATTACGCTGTCCGATCTGCGATCCACCACTTCCTAGTGGGAAAGGTGGTTGTCCTCCCTCGGGTCCCCACCCCTGCATCATGGGTTGACTAGCTCACGGTACCTGCCACCCCTGAGCTCCCGCTGATCCGATGAACCCTGGCTGCTTTTGACCAGTGAACCCTGACTGCTGTTGACCAGCAAACCCTGGCTGCTGTTGTTCAGCAAACCTTGGCTGTTGTTGCTGCGGCGGCCTTGGCATCATCGGAGATCCCCACCGCGACCTAGAGTTCGGGTGTGCTCCTCTTGGGGCTGCATGTGGACCCCATCGTCGTCCGATTCCAAAGGGCGACGGTAGGGAGGGAGTGGACGTCTGATTGTACCCGCCCCCCGCTCCTACAGGATTTACCGGTCCTGCGGCCCCTTGACCTGCACCACTCTGTGGACCCCATCCAACCTGGCCGCCCTGGGACATCTGATTGTACCCGCCTCCCGCTCCTACAGAATTTACCGGTCCTGCTGCCCCTTGTCCTGCACCACTCTGTGGACCGCATCCAACCTGGCGGCCCTGTGGTGGGCCTCCAGCCTGTCCGCTCTGTGGCGGGCCTCCCTGTGGTGGGCCTCCCCTCGGGTAAGGTGCACCAAAAGGTCCCCACAAAGATCCCCCTCTTCCTGCCATTTGCCGTTTGGTGACCCGGTTATGTTCTTCCCTCAAATCACTTCTCCCCTCCTCCCCTGGACGCCGCCCATTTCCCTTTGACGAAACCTCTCGTTTTGCTGTCGTGTGGAGCAAGATGAACTCGACGAAGTTGTGCAGTACACGACGGACTCGACAACGCTGGTACCAGGTGAAGATGGTATCCAACGATGTAGTCTAGGGAGATGAGTGGAGTCCAGGGGATCGATGGAGTCTAGTAACACCGAGTTGTTCCCACCAAACGAGTATAAACAGTGGCTTGGGACAAGGTGGGTGGGAAAAGCAGTACATGTATATTTACCTTCCTGGTTTATTGAAAAAGTTGTCCCCTTACCATAAAATAAATGCAACCCTTCGAAAATGCTGCCCTTCGAAAGCTCAAGTCGTCACCAACAGAGTAACGTATGGAATCCCTTAGGTATCTAAGACACATCAATCTAATTGTAGGCATTAGCTATATCTGTCATTGTTGTACATCATTTACGCATTATCTGAACGAATGTGGATCAGCAGAATCTGTCAGTTTGGAAGCATCTATCAAGGTACAGTATAAACATCCATAGACAGAATAACAATCGATAAAGTTTCATGGTCTACATATATTCATGCATAACTATCAGTAGTAAGTTCCTACGCGCCTTGAAAGTACTTGTATAGTAGCTCTCCATGTAGCTCCGCTGTATGCGGTATTTCCCAGGACGTGTATAGCTCTACTGATATCTGAAATATTTTTGTTTCAATTGATTATTGAATATTAATGCATTCTTTACAATCCTCAAAATTCCAACGCACATATCGAGCTTCCCCCGTTCCCATTCCTATATGATAATGTCCCTGAACCATGTTTCCAATTCCGGTAAGTTTTCAGCATGACAAAGAGCAGCTATAGAAAGGCTTACACTCCTCATACAGAATGAAAAACTAGATTCAGTTTGCAGTATCACCACTCCTGAAACACCTGTGAGAACGACCTTGCAGTGCCTGGAAAATCTGCGAAGACTTAAAATCCCCATTACAAAGGCCATCAAATGTAGATCAACTATATAACAAACTCGAACTCATTTTCAACGTGTATGATGAACGCAAGCACGTTCTACAGTGATTTATATCACGTACGAACTTCCTCGTAATCAGTGATGATCATCCTCCTTTCCCGATGTCCTATTGGTCTCGTATTCCTTAATCTACTTCCTACACTTTATACAACTTAGTCAGCCATCGCTATATTTTTCCAAAATAACCCAGTCCGATTCTCTTGACTCCTTTGTCGACAGATATATACTATTAATACCACGTCTCAATATCTGGACTAAAGGTGACCGATTTCCGTTCTCGATCCGTTGTGGGTAGTTTTAATAGCTGATTCGGTATTTTTCTGTACAGTAATTGCTAATACTTTAGACCAATCGATTCCTCATACTATGCAGGGTACGACAAACAAGTATCCCCAACAAAAATATGTACATATAATACTCGATACTCACAACCGTACACTATTTTGACCATATATACAGCAGTCGTAGGCATATGTATGAGCACATGGTGTGCAATATTTGTTTTACTACATTATGTTACTGGCTCAACAGTCCATGTTACTCCGTTCTCGCCATCCTGCCTACATAGATACCCCCCCAGTTCGCCAGTAGACAACGCTTACTAGCAGGCAGGGATGCATGTATACCTTTCCCAGTTCAAAATTTGAAAAATTTGGCTTACGGATATTGTACCATCGCTTGCTGTTTGCATCCCTAATCGATTTATCGATTGAGTACGTAGTGATACACATAACAAAAACATATTTTTTTAGGCAAAATCAGGTATACCTGGTCAGTTTGGTGTCAAAACATGTACAGCACTAAAACCAAGTACATATCACACGGTAGGACACCTGCCATTGGCCAGCCTCCTGGATGTGTCTACTTTGTCTAGCTTTCAACTGGTTTTGCCGCATTTTGAGCCAGTCAGAGGCCATACGTGCATTGTAGAGTCTGCCTCGAGAAACCAAGATAATCTTGAAGGATTATAGTGATAAGGGAGGCGGTACAATCTAGAGAACAGGGACTGGTATCCACATCACCCCCACCTTTTTCAGACGTGCAAACGCGCGCGTCTTATAAGAGGTGTCGACTTAGGATGACAGGATCCTAGAAATTCCATGGAATACGCCGATAATCACTATTATTGCAGGAGAGTCCAAAACTTGGGTAAAACAATTAGTCATTATGACTTCATATTTGTGTCGATAAGAAACACGTAAATATGATTATGACTCGTCTCAATTTTTAACGGGCTTCCATGCTGTACAACGTTATTGCTGCTTCGAAACGTTTCAAATCGCGACACAATCCTTGGACATATTCCTACGGGAACGACAATGACAGTTTAGAGCTGCCACGAACTAGCTACGAAACTTTCAGAGAATAGGTTTACTGCTAGGCCCCAGCTTGCGCGACTTTGCTGGGTGCAGTTGTGACCTGTAGTACGATTGACAACCTAAGACCTTCTTCAAGTGTGCTCAGACTGCCAACACTTGGCACTTCATGAAGATTTTGACACACTGATAAACAAGCTCCGGCTCCTCCATCTTGCTACGTAGCATGGTGGGGTTGCCGTGGTATATATCATGGTGTTACAGACTACTATCGAAACTCATCTTGTCTCAAGATAGTACATCTCTCAGTGCTATCGTCGAGATATGACAATCTAAACGATAAAACAATGGTTAACTCCTCGAGAAGCCTCGTTCGAGTTGAGGGTATTATGCCTATAAATAGACATGCACCTTTTAGATTTGTAGAGCTTTTGACTCTACAATATTTAACTTTCCTTGTATATTTATTGCACTGAGATTCAACTTAGTATCTCCACACCCGTACGTTCAGCCTGTACCAAGGGCAGAACCTGCTATGCAACAACCATGATACAATCTGGTGTATGACAACGACCAGATGGGAGTTAGACATCTCTGTATCTTGTACATCAGCATCTTGGTGAGTTGATATTCCTCACGCTGGCCACAATTTACAGAAACACAACATGTCTAACTCAAAACGATTACCATCAACGGACTTGTAGACGGTATACAGGGGATCAGTCTGTATATACAAAAATCTGTTTGACAACGACGATCGTCGAACATAGATGATGTCAACTGGCGTTTTTCCTTACACAAGGAAATAAGATAACGGAGAGGTGGTTGACGACCTACCGTGCCCATTATCGACTTTAGTATCCAACTCATACCGCGGCACAAACGTAACGGTAAGGTTGGCTCATCCTCGACAGTTTGCTAGACTGGGGGCGCGGGAGTTGTAAGTGTTTGCGGATCAGGAGAGACGTCCTGAATGCTCGCAAAATGTGAGCAAATAAATTCACTGCAGTGGGGAAATTGGCGACAGTGATACCAGCCATCGCTATTTGGACCTTCTCCACGAAAACGGACTCGGAATTGAACATTACGCGGGGATGATCGAACTCTCGAACGGTTGTGATTGACAATCCTTTCCACCGTTCTAGGGCTAACGCAAATTGGGGAGGTTTCCTCATCTAAATTTGGCATTGGTAATTTAGTTCCCAAAAATAATTTGTTGATTTCACTGAAATCGGGATCTGCGAGCACACTGCGTTGGTGGTACGGTTTCATCCTGCCTGAATGTACTGACATTTCAGCTGAATCACCATCTTTCGATACTCAGTAGACGACCGGTGATAATTGATGGCGAACTTGGCACGGACTGCGCCAAGGACTTAGCAATTTGTTGTTGGGGTCATCTTGGGCATTATACGGTTGATGAACCAAACCTAAGTCACCACGCTGAAACTGTTGGTATCGTAAGTCTGCATTCGACGCTGCTTGAGCATCAGCACGTTGCCTTGCTAACTCGTATGCAAACTGAAAATTCTCGACCGTTTTTGAGTGTATTGTAATGCTGATTCAGGTATGTCCGCCGGAGTCATTCCCATGATAATGTCAATGGGGAGCGTGGGCATGCGACCAACATGAGATAGTGCGGTGTCTCTTGGATTGTACCATTATAGGCAGTACTGTGTGCTATTTGAACTGCCGACGACGCCATTCGTGGGACGGTAGTCCCTTCGCAGGTTTCTTTTTCTCAGATGGAGGTATGGAGACACACCGAGGTGCGTTATGCGCGCAACCGCACGCTTGAGGGTCAACAATGAGGAGACACCTCAGAGTCTGCCTCGAGGAACCAGGATGATTTTGAAGGATTATAGTGATGAGGAGGTGGTACAATCTAGGGAATAGGGACTGGTATCCACCAAAAGTTTTTCCGAAACTCGGCTGAGAGTCGAAAAGCAGGCTAGACGGAGTGAGATAACCGGTACCACACCAGAAACTGTATAGCTCCTGCCGGCAAATATTTTTAATCGACGAAAAAATAATAATACAAAGGTCCGAAGTGAACCCTTAAGAGCAAGCAACTACTCCCGTCGCTCGCCCCTGTTATCCACAGGAGCCGCAAGTACTGTTCACGTTGCTCCCATCAAACAACGTTGACGTTGAACATGACAACATCGCATGGAAGGAATCTTCGAGGTCCTCAAAGGGCGATATATACAACGACGCGCCACCCTGGTTTCGGTGAAGGAAGAGCTTGAACGACGAATACAGCAATTTGCTGTAGCTTATCGACTGTGAGTATCGGTGGGGAGGATAAGCATCGCATCGCATCTTCAGACATTATTGCCAGCTGATCTTGACATACCACGGCAACGAAAGTTATTGTAACGCGCGCTCAGTGGTGGCTCATTCAGGGTTTCGATCGTGACGTTTCGTGCGTACCCTCCTGAGTCATTCGTCAACATCTTACCCCATCATCCGCACGCTGTATTGCCCAACTCCAAACAGGCTCAGCACTAAGCGGATAAGCCTCGGCAGCAACAAGCACAGAGACGACGGTGTGATCAAGTCTGCAGAGACTCTTATGAGAAAGTTAGACAGTGTTGGAGCCAGCACCTACGCCCGAAACGTGAGTGGCTAAAGCAGGCCTCAAAAAAGAAGTCGGGCATCCGAAAGATGGAGCTCTTCGTCAGCATGCAGTAAATACTGTTTCCCCACTCCAGGCTACCCTGCTGATCTATCTTGGATTCCAGCCCACCCTGTTGCTACCAACATATGTACGGGCAGCCTGAAACTCGGAGAGAGCTCCATTTCCCTTAGCGTCTAGGAGTACGAGCTCATTTGGCGTGCGTACCACTGCAGTATGTACATTTTGTATCACGATGTGCTTAGATACGTCAGATTTGAGTTGTTGGCATTGTATGTGTATGCATGCATGCGCGGAGGAGCGGCGGACATCAGCCCACCGCGGCGACTCCCCGCTTGTACTTTGCAGTAATCCCCACGTCACTGGCATCCAAGCTTTACGCCGTCTAAATCACGTTGTTCACTGCCCTCGAGAGGAATTTATTGCTGAAATGCTCGGCAGTGCCCAATACATATATGTTGTCGCTGAAGGGCAGGGTTGCCATGACTACCTGACGAGCTTGGCCACTCGGGTGGGCGACCACGTGGACGTTTGCGCTCAGGTGCCAGCTGAAGCATTTGAAGGAGACAGTAATAAAGACACTTCCATGTGGGGCACGACATCAATGGGTTATTTCGTGGAATTAGTTATCAACGTTGACATCGACTGTGTAGTTCACGCCCAGAGGAAATCCACGGAACGTCCAGCTGGGCACATTGTTGTGGTTGGGCCTGACGGGTTCCACCTGTGCACTTGCCTCAAACTAACGAGATGCGGCTTACATTGGTCTCATACTTTGGGCGCGCTAGTTACTAAGTTGGGCCGAGACGACGAGTTCCTCGGCGAATGTTTTCACCCGCGATGGCGGAACTCTTGCGAGTCGTGGACTTTGATTTACGGGTGTATGTAGATGACATGGACCTGGAGACGAACCTTGAAGATTATCAGGATGACCCGGCCGGCCGCGGTACTGTAGCCCTCAAGAGAGGAAGACTATACGCATACTGTGTAGCGTGTGCCATGAAGTGGACCAGTGCAGTATCCGGTCAATTCGACAGTTCTCCAGCTTCGTATACGCGATTTAAGGAGCTGTTTGATAGATTTGACCGTGACGTTAATGAAACCGTTACGACACCTGTCCCTTTGAATGGCATCACGGGGCTCGGCAACCCTCCGCTTTCCCTCTCGAAGTCACGAAAGGAAACTAGGCACAAGAACAGTTTTGAGGGACGCCCAAAAAAGAAAGCCAGGAGCGAGGGACACTACAAGTCTCATAGATGTGGCGAAGTAAACTTGAGTAGCTTCCGTTGGCGTCTGAGAGTTGTGTCGTTTTAGGAGATACCGCATTGTTATGTGTTGTTTTTTGAAGTAGTGGCGGCATCGAGAAACACAGTGTTGCCAGCATGTAACATTTTGTTTTTGTGTACCAGTACGGTGGACCTGTTTCGCGGGGCTTCGATCTCGGGGCGGGACGCATGATTGGATCAGGATATATATATATATATAACATATACTGGTACCGTGTAACTTCGTGACGAGTCATGGCGTCTCTTGTTGTAGTGCACCGGCATGTCAAGTGGGAAGGTCGATTGCGTCGAGAAAGCAACCCATTTGTTTACTTTTATATCAGCGGAGAGGTGGAATGGCCAACAAGCTCTGCTCGAGCTCGTCAACAAATTCGAGAAGGTGACGGACGAGGTCATTCGTTCTACCATAGATAAACTAGTAAAGACCACGATGAATCAAGCAGAAGACCCGGATAATTATTTCATGGAGGCCCTCGCTCGCGCAGAGCTAGAGAAGATGGGCGAACCCATCCCTGACCGAAGATTTAAGGGCATCTGTGTACAAGGGTATAAAAGGGTCTGGCGCTCGGGGGAAGTACCGGTGGGTACGGTTGGGGCTCGGTGGCAGTGTTCATACATAAACGGATCGTCGTCATTTTATAAATGAAGTTGTAAAGTTTTGAAGCGTTTGTTCTTTGGCATAAACTTCTACAACCTGAACTGCTAATCTGAGGTCAGATTGGTAATCTGGGGTCATATATGTTGTTCTGGGTTTAGAATTGGAATTAAAATGTTAATCTGAGGTCAGATTAGTGAGAATCCGGGCCGATCTGCTGTCACACCCAACACACATTCCCAACCACCCCGTTTTTGTCCTATGACCACAGAATGGTCTTGATTTTGAGGTTAAAACTACACCACCCTGATTTCTACCGCTCGGAAAAGTGTTGGTATTATTACATGTACTTGACCAATAATGTTTTGCATATTTATATCATATTGGCTTTTGTTTGCGTCTAAATCCATTAAAAGAATAGCTGTCGCTGTATATATAACACACCTACAGTCCGAAATGTTAATCTGAGGTTAGATTAGTGAAAAGCCGGGGCCGATTTGCTGTCCCACCCAGTAAACATTCCCAACCACCCCAGCCATGTCCTATGACCGGGGAAGGGTCCTGGTTTTGAAGTTAGATCTACACCCTGCCGTATTTGCGATACCGCTGTCTGTTGCTGGACATATAGCACACCTACAACCTGAAATGTTAATCTGAGGTCAGATTAGTGAAAATCCGGGCCGATCTGCTGTCCCACCCCCACTCACTGCAATAAACATTCTCAACCACTCCATTTGGTCCTATTGAAAAACGATTTGCGTACGTATACACCACCCTGTTGTGTTAACTGTTTTTTACTGTATAGGTTCGCCGCAGCAAAAGGGCAAGTCGAACACCAGGCGAATGGTGGGATTTCGAAAAAAGAAACACTGCGCCCAGTTTGACAGACGATGCAGCATATAAAGGAGACGGTAATACGAAAAAAGAGATGCAGGAGGATGAGGAAGAAGAGGAGAGGGGGGAGGTGGAGCACATGGAGGACATGAACGAGGAGGGGGAGGAGGAGGATGAGGCGGAAGAGGAAATGGGGGAAGTGGAGCACATGGAGGACATGATTGAGAAGGAGATGGAGGGGGGATGGACTACATGATGGGTGAGGAGGAGGAGGAGGAGGGGGAGGAGAGGATGAGGAGGAAGAGAAGGGGGAGGTGGAGCACATGGAGGACATGAACGAGGAGGGGGAGGAGGAGGATGAGGTGGAAGAGGAGAAAGGGGAGGTGGAGCACATGGAGGACACGAATGAGGAGGAGGTGGAGGAGGGGATGGACTACGTGATGGTTGAGGAGAAGGAGGAGAAGGAGGAGGAGGAGGAGGAGGAGGAGGAGGAGGAGGAGGAGGAGGAGGAGGAGGAGGAGGAGGAGGAGGAGGAGGAGGAGAAGGAGGAGGAAGAGGAGGAGGAGGAAGAGGAGGAGGAGGAAAAAGAGGAGAAGGGGGAGGTGGAGCACGTGGAGGACATGAACGAGGAGGAGTAGGAGGATGAGGAGGAAGAGAAGAAGGGGGAGGTGGAGCACATGGAGGACACGAATGAGGAGGAGGTGGAGGAGGGGATGGACTACATGATGGGTGACGAGGAGGAGGATGGGGAGGAGTAGGATGAGAAGGAAGAGGAGAATGGGGAGGTTGGGGAGGATGAGGACGAGGATGAGGAATTTACGGAAGATGGTGAGGAGGAGGAGGACGAGAAGGACGAGGGGCGGGAAAGGTCGAAGGGGGAAGGGGAAGGGGTGGGGGGTGCGTAGGAAGAGTAGAGTGCCGAGGAGAGGGATGTTCGACGCCATCACCCGTAACATCGGGGATGATGCCAGGAAAGTGACCATCGGTCTTGTTTCTGAGGCTATTATTATCGCGGAGAAAAACATTGGGCAGCAGAAGCAAGAAATCGTGGCCTGTGACGTTCAGCAAGGCGGGTGGCGTGTCGAAAAGTGGCAACCTCTCGGTTTGTGCCAAGTGCCAAAAATACGATCCATGGGCGTAAGGTATTACGCTTGGGCGTACCAAGGTCACCGACAGGAGAGGGCGCCAGGGTGTGGTAACGGACAGGGATGGCATGAACTTTGTGGTGCTATTTACGGGAGACCAGGAGAGTGTGTCGTACTCGCCGAAGGGGGTCCTCCGGGATGCCGATGGTGGTCAACGAGTCGTCTCGCTCGAGGAGGAAAAGCTGGCTGTCGTCACCTTCCTGGAGACGGTGATGGTCATCATCTTTGCGCACATCTTCAGGTTTGCTAAAGGCGACAGGAACCGGAAGGTCAGAAAAATATTTGATGGTAATACAGAGGACTATTGGGGCGATGTATTCCAATCACTCCGCGATACCAGAGCGTCCGCGACGCTTCATCCGAAAGAGATGGCGAGGTTTGAGGACGATGAGGTTTTCATGGATTATGCCAACGAGCCCGGGTCGTTGTTGGGGATGAACGGCCTCACGGACATGGGAGCAAGTGGGATTATGGGGGAGACATACACACTCGGGGGGGAGACCCTCATCTTCGTGAACCACCTCGTGCGGCAACTCCAGTCTGCGCACCGCCTGGGTCGGTTCGCCAACCTCATATCAGCCGTATACCCGCTATCATACCGAATTTTTTGCTTTCAGCGAATCGACTGGGTTCGGGCTCGACAGCAATGACAAGACAAACCGTGCCGACACCGTGGTCTTCAAGGACCAAGAACTCGGTATGGCAACGAGGGCGCTTGCGGGGATAAATGGGAAGCGAGAGTGGTTCAGTGAGGCGCCATTATCCACGTTTAATGCGTCCACACGTACTGAGTGTGGTCTCAAGCCGCTGGACGCAACGAGCTACCACAGTAACGTGGTGGCCCCAACGCGGAAAAACCGCAGTTTCATCGAGTCGGTGGTGGCTTCGACGAAGACGAGGGGCATCCATCTGCTGGTGTATACGCCCATCACCGTCAGGTACGAGGTGCTGGCAAACACCATGAAGGAGTTGGCAACAACGGAGGAGAACAACAAGGCCAGGGTCGGAAATTGTTCGAAGAGGTTAAAGGGTCGGATGTGCGACTTGCAGGACGAGAACTTCGCGCGTATGCAGTCGTCCTGTATACCGGACTTCGCTGCTCCACCGAATTCATATCGGGTTCCGTCTCCGACGAAGAAATAGTCGTGTTGCGTGAGGTGCTCGAATGGCCTCCGCGCGTCGACGTGGCCAACCGCACCAACGAGGATCATCTGTCGCCCCCACAGCACCTGGAGACGATCACCAGAGTCGTTCGACGGATTGAGAGAAAGGAGTCGGGGTGGAGGAAATCGCCACGTTCAGCCAAGCTCTGAGTGTCAAGGACGGTATAACAGCGGCTTGCCTCCGATCCAAGGATTCTCTAAGCATTCCGTCGTACAACGCGTACATCAAGGCGGGAGAGATGGAATTCAACCTACATACGACACCAAAGAACGGCACCCAGCTTAAGCAGTCGGAGCATGGAATGGCAGCAACGCACGTGAAGAGCAAGGAGTGATCTGACGACTACACGGTGATTGATGTTGGTCGTCTTGCGTCCGTTTATGCGGGAGCTTCTTGGCGAGGTGGAGGGGGGCGGTCTGTGTGCTTCCATTGGTCCCTTCGACAGCAAGGAGAAAGCGTTCAACGCGGGCCGTCAATACGAGTGTTCGTCGGTGTTCACTTCCTCGGGATTCCTCGCTTTAGCGCTCACATCCTCCGAACCATCCACGTCACCATGGTCTGCACGCAGTGCGTGGGCCGAAACATCAGCATCCACTCTCCCGAGGTGCAGATGGTGTTTGGTAAAGGTCGTCATGGCGTAAACCAATGCACGAAGGACTACAACGTGATCAGGATCTCGTGGGGTAGGAAGGGGGGGGGTTACAGGAATATCGACGGCCATTTTAGGCCATACGGGAGCATCATGGAAGGTGTGAACGCTTTGTACTCGAGGTCACCTCCGACTGCCGTGGCCTCCACGGCTTCCACCGCGGCTACCATCAAGCCAGCTCGCTGGTTTTCTTTTGGTGTGCGTCGCGGACGCCTAACCCACCACCGCTGCGCGTTCCTGCCGCGAGATAGTCGCGGTGTTTTGTAGTGTGTTCCGGACAAAGAGAGAATTAGAGCTCTGAGTCCCATTGCACTACACGAAATGACAAATCATTGTTTTTC
Organism: Undaria pinnatifida; assembly: GCA_012845835.1. Taxonomy (NCBI): domain Eukaryota; class Phaeophyceae; order Laminariales; family Alariaceae; genus Undaria; species Undaria pinnatifida. The sequence goes on from JABAKD010000011.1 coordinate 11,083,543, forward strand.
TCTTTGGAAAGGGATACATTATTCTTCCTCACCCCCAAACAACAACAAACGGGCCCCCGGGGTCCCAATCAATATGTTGATGCCTCACAAACCGAGGGAAAGGCCTGCGAAGCGTGAGAGAGGGCCAACTTACTTGGATAAACAAAGGCGAGTCAAACCTCATGGATAATAAGAAATAGACACAAATCGTAGCAATTTCAAGTGGCGTTCCGATGAAAGGTTCAAAATAAGCCCCACACAGCAGCAACAGGGCCCCCGGGGGTCCCAATATTGTGTTTTTTGGTGCCTCAAATATCGGGGGAAAACCCTGCAAAGCGTGAGAGAGGGTTGAAAGGGGGCGGACGTTCGTACCTTATAGAGGTATCATGGTAGGTGTGAGGGACATACTCGGCGCCAACGCGACAGACGCCTCCGGAGAGTAGCTCTGGGAGTCACCATAGGTGTCCTCGGGGTCGGTATTGACGAAACGCAAGAGGGGTACCCACGGGTACAATACTGGACCCTCTACAGTGCAGGTTGAATAGTGCAGGTGCCCGGTATAGTGCAGGTAAAATCTCTGGACACAGACAGCGCCCCCAATAGTCTAGGACCTGCAATATTAGGCAGATCCCGCTATAGTGCAGGTTAGGCACCGCGGTGCCCCACAATAGTGTAGATTGGACACACACGGACAGACAAACAGCGGACAGACGCAACACAAAAACGAGGGTACACGTCCTGCTGCAGACCCGAAAAGCTCTACGCAGCGCAGAGGCGCACCATGCCTTGTGCGGATGGTGAACTGTGCCATCAACAAGACGCAACGCCGCAAGCCCCTCATGGCCACGTCTATCAGGCATGATGTGGCGGGCGGCTCCACGGTAATTGCGGCAGCATGTTTGACGGCCACGAAACGAAGCGCATCTGCAGCACGTGCGTCGCCGAGGCTGGCAAGCGCAAAGCGACACCAGCTGAGAGTGCTGGGGCGGGACCATCTAAACGCCCGAAGAAAACGAAGGGGTGGAGGTGAGAAGGGTTCTGGAGCGGCCGGACAATAACGCGAAGCTTGAGATTCTCGAGTTGATGGATGAGAGTTTTGTCACCACGTAATTAGGGCGGGGAGCAGTAGTTCATGTTTACTCGTTTTTTTGCAGTGCGCTTCCTGTGGTGTTTTCTCTGTTTCGTCTTTTTCTTTGTTGCAACATCGAACGAAGGCAACGATAACTGAGATTTAGCAGTAGTGTTTGCATCTTTCAACCTTTTTCGCAATATTATATGTTATGACCAGGGGTTCGCCGCGCCGGGTTGCCGCCCGCCTTGGCTCCGCGCATGCCCGCAATTTTCGAGGATGCACGATATCTACTATGAGTTTAGGATTGCACACAAATGGAGGCTGTACATGCGACAGCACTGCCAAGGGGTACGTGTTCATTTAGATCGTGTTTGGATAAAGAAAAATAAACACTGGAATCAGCTGCTAAACAAAACAGCAACAAATTGCGGTCTCTCACCCACCATGACGAACAACAGCAGCAGCAGCCCCCGCACAACTCAAACTTATTCATTTATGTGTAATTTCAACAACGGCAGGAGCGACAGCTGTTGCAATTCGACAACAGCAAGCAGCATTTCCACTACAGTAATATGCACATAAATGGTGTACATACCTCACGATCGTAATACCTATATTAAAGATGATAATAAAGAGGATAATTTGTTGTATACTCGATTTATTTGCGAGAAAAACAACGTAATACGTCAACGTTAATTTCCGTAGCACCAAACTCATTAATGTCACGATTAGTGTCCAATATTACTTTCGATTAGCTTTGACTCACGAAAAACTTACTAAAAACGGGCGACCGGTGTATTACGCAGCTTGCAAAGATTCACAAAGATTATTATCGACCCTAAATATGTTGAACTCACACTTGACGTTATATAGTGCTTACCCCTGACTACATTGCTTTGATGGAAGAGAAGACGTAATTCATTGGAAACGCGTGGTGAGTAAGTGAGCATATCTAGAGGACCCCCTACACAGTTATTCAGAGCTGTGGTCGTGGTACCCAGAGGTGTAGAACGCCACCACATGGCAGGTTGCACCCGAACCAATCACCCACGCTCTGTCGGGATTCTTACCTAAACCACGGTACAAGCTGTTGGTTTATGCCTGTGCACAAGTCTGATTTACTATACATGGTGTTTTGGCGTATGTGATGGTACCATCTTCGGAGATGCGGAGGAACCTATGATTTCCCGAACGGATATAATAAACATAAACAAGTGATGCCTAATCCCATGATTAGGGCCACCACGTGTGTGAATTGGAAAAGCCGCTGAGTGGCACTTCTTTCCTTCCTTTCAGTATTTTAATAAATATATTCTACTTCTTCTCTTTTCCCAGCCCGATGGCGCTCCGAAATTTCATGACTACCGTCTCCGCGAGCCAGCCTGTGCCCCTAACACCTGGGTTCATCCAGCATGCTAGCAAGACTGAATAACCGGTGGTAGGGCTAGCAATGGATTCCAATATCGGAGCGAACCTGCCAGAACAAGAGCACCGTCGGCTTCATGAGAAATTCGATGCTGCTGTATTAGCGGTCAGACGCGAGGAAGCTGCCCGGAGAGACGAAGAACGATCCCAAAACCAGGGAGATCAACCCAGGGAGAGAGCCGTTCAGTCACCCGAGCATCCCACGCATAATCCAGCACAAGCACAGCAGCATCAATGGGCGACACGCCCATTATCAGGGGGTAACATGGATTACTCGGATGCTCTGTGGCAGGCCATAGCGGAGATGCCCCCGAAGTGGGATTTCTCAATGAGACTATCAAACCGAGCTGACCTGCTCTGTAGAAGAAACGGAAGCGATCCAACAATGCGGAGTCGAAGTACGAAGGCGAGCCTATGAAATAGTACGGGAGTTGCAAGACCAACGAGATGCCGCCGAGGCAAGCCGAGCACCAGTAGAGGCACGAGCTGAACGGAAGGGAGCACAGGCCAAAGAGATCCATGCCCCACCATCTAGCCTAGCCAAACCCATTTGATGCAGCAGTCATCAGGCGAGAACGCCGCAAGGTCGTTGGAGCACCAGCCTGAACAGCAGAAGACGCATTCGTTCCCGTTGACATGGACTTCTGACCGCCCGGAGCAAGAATCGCGAGTTAATTTTGGGGGGGAAGAGGAGGAGGAAGAGCGAGTTTTTGATTTTTGGGATGAGGAAGTGAACGAAGAGTGGTGGAAAAAACTGATATTGGCGCAGTCGGCGGTTGACGAGCAGCTCCACTACTGCCATGGCCCCCGCCTACGCTTTCAGACTGAGACGGTGGTGACAATAAAGGGGTTGGGGATATGTACGCGGAGAGAAACGGAAAATACCTTTTTTCGTTTGATGATGCGGTGGGTTCGGCTTTGAGGGGGGCTGCGGTCTGGAAAGACTACGAGAAGGACGGAAGCATGTGGGAGCGAGCAGGGATCGGAACTGGGGGGTCTGTGAGCGGCGTGACGTGTGCAGGACGGGAGGTTACTTGACGTCTAACCAGGCCAAGCAGAGCTCGTGTCCGAGAAAAGTAACTACCGACTCCAGTAGACTGTTTGTTGGAGAGCAATTCTTCCTATCAGGTTTTATGATTTTCTTGTTTTCTTTCTGATGTGATAAAAAAGTACGGGGGTTATGATAGTTGGATTTGATTTGATATACGGAAAATAGAGTAATTGGTATGCTCTTAAATCGGGTACTCTTACAGTGGTGAAGTTGCGTACCAGGTATATTCAAAATTGGAATGGAGTATGAATCTGGTACCTGGTACGAGCTGGGCCGGGCAAGAGGCCCTGATCGGGACAATATCGCAATATCACACCCAATTTTTGAAGTTTGGATCTGAAATTTTGACACGTGATTTGAAACAAGCTGAGCAGCACATTTGAACTCGGATGCAACAGAAAAAACGTCCTTCTACGGCCGGCCCAAAATTTGTGCTGAAGCTTGAGGCGGAAAAAAGTGCATCGATTTTTTTTTTTCTTCGCATTTCACCTTCACTTTTTTTCAGCTTGATTCAAATCACGTGTCAAAATGTCAGGTTCTAACTTCAAAAATTGAGAGGTGCATGGCCAAGTTTCCACCGAAGTGCCTCTGCACACAAATTTACAAATGTTTCAGGGATTCATCCATAACTTTCGAACGAACGTGACCCATGAAATGAAACGCATATATGTCCCTACTCCTCGTCCCAAGATGTACATGCCCAGTAAAAATTGAGCCAATTCCATTTACGTTTTAGTTCGAGAAAGTTTTAGAAAAAGCAGTACAAAAAAATCATGAAAAAAAATGCTCAAACTAGGAGACGTGAGTGGCCAACACTTTTTCGGCATCAACTTGGCAGATTCTCAAGCTGGAGGGCCTAAAATGACCACCGTATCTAGCTGATTACGAGGATATGCTCAGTTTTCAGTGGGTCACTGTTGTTCAAAAGATATGCCCGACTGACGGATCATGGGTTTCTTGGCCGGCCCAGCTTGTAGCTAGTGAGGATATCTGCCACCAGGTCACGGGTATATGCAGATTATTCTTGTTTGCACGTATTGATATACGAAACTACAACTCCAGATACCTGGTATTTTGTTATTCTATTGTGACCTTTGATGGAATTAGCGATGCGAAGGTAGAAAACGTTTTTGTGTCCACCGAAAAACTGAAGTTTCCACCCCGATATTATGCCTGCAATAATATAGTACCTGGTATGTGAAATTATTATTTACTGCCGTACGTACTCATACTGGGCAATATTGGATGATGGGGTAGGAGAAACCCGCTCGATAAAGGTCTAAAACTCGACGAGTTCGACTAAGATTTTGAACCCGAGGGCGACTGGCCTGTTCGCGCGCTGGTAGGATGCTCGATGAAAAATACAATTTGAAAAAGGATATACCGGTATTTGCTTTGAACTGGTAGTAGAGTAGATAGGTATGATGGATGCTGGCTTCAATAGTTGGAGGAGCACATGTCCTGATCAATGTGTCCTGTAATACCAACGCGTGTTGAGAGCTTGGTATTGATTAAACCAGAGCAGAACTGGTTGGACAAAATGAGGCTTGACTCCTGAGTAGAGGAGCTACATCTTAGCTGATTTTTTTTCATCATGAAAAAGTAGTTGGAGGCGATACCCTTACACTTTGTTTGAATTCGAGGATTGCACTTTTGAGTTTGCATTAATCAAAGGATGGAATGAGCATTATCATGACAGATGTCACGAGTAAGAGGGATGTAGGATTCACTATGTGTTCGTTTTTTTTTTTTTTTTTCGCACACTTTTACTTTCCAGCTTCTGGACAAGCCGTGGTCACAGGTGTCGTCCCTTCTCCCCTCCCGGTTCTTGCCTTCAATTTTTATCGCGCATAGGGTTCAGCAATCCCACTGCTCGTCGATTGTACATCGAGTGTTGCTAACTCACGCTCTCGCGCTTTCCGCAATTCAATTTGTCCACAAGAAAAAGTCCCAACGAATTTATACGAGAATGCACTCGGCGGGGCTCGAACTCACGAAACTGACCTATACCAGGCTCGAGGATAACCTGATACGCCACCGGGGCGACCGGTACGTACCATTGCCCGAGAATCGAACTTGGGTCTGCGTTGATACTAATAGTTGTAATATTTTTCATTTTGCCTGGGGCATGTTGAAAACGAGAGTATCTAACACCAGAATTTCGCTTGATCGAAGACTTGGAAGCATATTAATTTGGGGAAACAATATTAGTAGTTTTCGAGCCTTGGATGATAAAATTTGATACCTGATATTTTTATCTTGATTTCAGCGTTGAATTTTGCTTGATCGAAGGCGTGGGAGTGTGATGATTATTTGAGGTGAAATATGTGGTTTCGGGGTTATTTTAGGCCTTGATTTATCGAACCACAAGAGTTTTTCTTCCTGGTCTTACACGGATTAATCCTACTGCACTCTTGATCGTCCATATTCTTATCAGCGATTTCAGTTACGATTACTGCGGTTCAATTCCGCTAGCTACGGCATTGGGTATTCATATTTGGAGCAGAGGCAATATTGTGCTAAAATTGACATTGGATACTTGATACATGTACTTTGTTTGAATAAGCAAGGTTTTGGATGGTGCGCTTTGGATTAACGTTATCATGACGTGCACACAGGCAGAGGGGATGTTGGTTTATGCCTGTGCACAAGTCTGATTTACTATATGGTATTTTGGTGTATGTGATGGTAGCATCTTCGGAGATGCGGGGGAACCTATGGTTTCCCGAACGGACACAATACAATAAGGGGTCCCTAATCCCATGATTAGGGTCGCACTGTATGCGAGTGAGAAAAGCCCCTGAGTGGCACTTCCTTCCTTCCTTCCTTCCTTCCTTCATTCCTTCCTTTCAGTCCTTTAATATACATTTTATATTTCTTCTCTCTTCTCAGCCCGATGGCGCTCCGGATTTCGTGACTCCCGTCTCCGCGAGCCGGCCTGTGCCTTTAACACCTGGTTCATTCATCACAAGCTACTGTCTGCTAATAGAGCTCTGACCTCTAGTTTAAGGGAACATCACGCGTGATCATCGTGATAGACCCCGACAAACCGTTAACTTGTGATTCCAGGCAACGCTGATGCGTGAAGTGGATGGCATCTTAGTGTGTCGTTGGAGATTTTAATCACCCGGTTTTCGTCCTCCGCGATCCGAAATAGGCTTCTCTCGGTGTAGGTGAACTTTACACAAGCGGTCGGTGGCTTTATCCCCGTTGCTCCTGTTGCCCTGTGAGCTCGAGAAGACAGGCGAGATGATTTCCGACCGTAGATTCAAGAGTTTACGTGTTCAAGGATTCTCGGCCGAGTACAAGGACACCGAGATGATGATGCACCGAGACCCGACTTTTCGACATCGATCAGATGCGAAGCACAATGCGCCATCTTCACTTGGCTTTCGCGCAACAACGACACCAAAGTCGCTGGTCGTGACGTAGCCATGACTGCGGCATCGACTTGCAGTCATTGCGGAAATCAAGGGCACAACGCGCGCAACTGCTGGAAAAGGAACGGCGGCAACGAAAGCAAATCTGCTGGCGCCCTCAACAAGCAGAAGAACAACGAATATTCAAACGTCAAGGCAGCACCCAACGTTGGAGCTGAGCACAAGTGAAGTTCTCAGTGGTGATGATCGTGAACCCGTGGTACCGCTCCTTGATTTTACGCGATACGAGGCTCATAACCTATTAGAACCTCTTATATATGAGATGGCACGTAGCGTGTATCAGCTCTTAGCTAGTGTACGCTCATAGGCACGCTTTCGGATGACCCGATGAAGACACAGCCTGTATGATTTTGAGGCAAACACGGTCAGGTGAAGCTTGTAGACACGCCTAAGCTAAGCAAGGCCTACTGACCAGAACGTATCCCCTCTTGGCCTGACGGGGGCTGGTCGGCACCATTCAGATGCGAGAAAGAGAGAGATAAGTTATTGTATTAGATCCAAAACGCAAAAAAACAAGCGATCTAAATAGACGTCATCTCCGAATTCCCGTGCTAGAATCAAGAGGATAAATAGAAACCCCCGGTGTCCTCTGATCTAAATAACGTTCACACTCCACATCAGATCCTCATCAATCAATCACCACCACGAAGACCAGCTGTAGTATTTTACCACCAATACTACACACTCTCTGGTTCTCCACCGTCCACGATGCCCCCAAAAGCACGTTTCTGCTCGAAGTAGTTAATGAACAAGCTTTGATCAAAAGTGAGCACTGTGGATAGTGGAGTGCCTGGCCTAGGTGTGTCTATAGCACCAGCTACACAAAAAACATGAAAGAAAGCATACATGTCGCTTTTGAATGATAAGCGACCACATATATCTAAATACCATACCCAATGATTACGAGTCATGAAACATTACAATACTTCTCCAAAACAGTCCCACAAGATCACCAGGCACAAATCATGCATTAAAACATAGCAATATAATCAATAAATACTACATAGGCAACCATCATTGTGCGAAAGAAATACCTTAAGGTAACTACATTCGTCTTATATATACGCGTATACAAAACGCGAAAAACACATGTACCAGGTACCAAAATAACGCGCAAAGAACCCACAAAAAAAATACCGTCAAAACAGTTCAAGACGACCTTTACACAATTCACGCGAAAACCGCAGAGAACTTACAGCGTAATACCACATTGCCGCTTCAGCTTCGTTTTCACTCCCCGTTTCAGTCTTAACTAACGCAATTCTGACTTCACGAATTTAGGAGCCGCGCCCCATATCATCGCTAGGTCCTCCCACGTATTCTCTTCCGTGTCGAATCCAGCCCACTCTATTCCCACCTAAAAGCCAGATCCTTCTTCCACAGTCGCCAAATCCACAATTGCTGCCATCTCAAACTCTCCTTGCGTGAAAGCATGTTGAAAGCACTCTTTTAACCCGGCAGTGATCTCAAGAGCAGCATCCGCACAAAAACACTTCCGAGCAACATGAACGTATCGAACTTCCCCGGGTACAATATCCTGCACGCCATAGACACGTTTTTTTTTTTTTTTTTAATTCTCCGGCGGATGGAGAAAAATAAAGCTTTCGCTCACCACACTTCCACATATTTTCATACGCGTCGTGTGTCGATTTAACTCAGTTGCTTTCGCAGCCCAACGCTAGCTGGCGCACCCTTCGGATCCCATTGTAGGTATAGCGTGCGATCGTTGATCGACCACCACACGCCACGGCCCAGTCTACGCCATCAGCAATTTTGGCGTCGAGCCACCACGCCGCACCCAAGGTACCAAGACATAATCACCGACAAAAAAATCGGCAAAATTCCCCGACTCGCGGCCACACGCTGCTAACCACGATTCGCCTGCACCTTATCTAAGATCTCATTGTGCAGCTGATTCTGCGCCGCAACCACGCTCTGCACCTTCGCCCGAAGAGCCTTCTCGTCCAGCGCATCAACCTAGCAATCCTGTCTGGTCGACGACGCCAACGTGGACAACGCTATGCGAGGTGCCCTACCGAACATGACATAATACGGGGTAGAGCCGTACCTTTTCGCGAAACGCAGTATTTAAGGCCCACTGAACCACCGGGACTAACTCTACCGAATCCTGGGCCGTCCGCCGTTCTTCATGAATCATGGCCTTCAAAGTACGCACCACCTCACGCATCATCCGTTCGCATGTACCATTAGACCAAGGCGAATTCGCAACGGAAAACCTCCTGTCAACACCAAGAGACTTCTCTAACGCATTCATCGTTTGACTGTTGAAATGGGAAGCAGTGTCACTCACCCACACCTCCGGAACCCTAATAATCTTACACCAGGTCAAGAGATGCTGCGCTGTCAAACGGGCAGTGCATGGGCTCAAGCCAAACCCAAATTGCTCATATCGTCCATCATAACGAGGATATATCGGTACCCCCCTTCTTCATTCAGGCCATCGTCTCCCAACGGCCCGCTCGCTCCGACTTGGAGATAGTCGAAATGGACCACTTCGCCCGGCCTGGTGCCGTGCACCGTCTCCCCAAGCAGACGAGGCACCTTCTCCCCCTCTTTAGAATCCATGCAATGGAGACACTGCTTAACAAACTCGGCTATTGTACGTGCTCCTCCATGCAAAACCAACAGCAATATTCCGACAACCGTAGTAGAATAGCCACGGCACCACGATGGCCAGCCTCCTTCATGTGAGCACAAACCATCAACCGTGCCTGAGGCTGCTTAGCTCCTCCCGGAATCCACAACACGGCGCGCACAATAACCGGGAGCCGAAAAAGCCCCTCGGTATCCAAGCTCACTTGACCAACGTTCGTCATGAGTGACGTAGCCCCCGACGCGAGCGTGCCCAGGTTTGCCCGTGGCGCTTGCTGCGCGTCCCGGATCACCTGCTTGGACGAAAGAGTTTCATCGGGCGCGCTAACTGCATACACCGTGGTAGCGCGAACACCCACCGAAGGGGCAGTCACCCACCGCGAGAGCAAATCCCTCCAGCAGTTACGGTCTCCGGCGATGTGCACAATGGTATAGTCCCCAATACCGCCTTCCACTGGTCCAAACGCTGCGCCGTCGTCTTCGCAACAGACGACACGCACGCCTCCGGATCGTAAATGTACGCCAAATTCCGGTGGTCAGTATAAATATGCACGCCGTTCCACAAAAGGTACTCCAGCCGCTTGAAGGTACTCACCGCGGCAAAGCCTTCCTTGTTCACCGTCGCACAGCGCTGCCGTGAACCTTTGAAGGTCCCACTCAGGAGCCCAAGAAGCTCGTGAATCATGTCCTCGACTGAAACGCCGCGGTCAAGCTCTTCCTGGGGCACCTGCGTGAGAAAACTCCCCCAATGCTCATCGGAGGCATCCGGAAACATGAGCACCACCCATCCCGGTTTCGGGTGAGACAAAGCCACTGCGTGAGCGACAAGATCCTGCGCCGCCTCCCAGGCCCCGATCAGCTCCGAGGTCCAGTCCCCGGCCGAGATCGCCCGTGTAGATGCCACACGTTTAGTGCGAGGCTTGGAGCCCGCCAGATGCTCCTCCAGAAAAACGCGAAGGGGATAAACAACCTCTGCCATGCGCGGCAAAGACGTACGAAGCCAATTAACAGCCTGCGAGAACTGCATCAACTGGCCCGCAGTCTCGAGCCGCCTCATGGTTGCCAAACCCATCAACCGCCCAGGATCGTGCTTGACTTGCCCCTGCGAGTACACCTTCCCGCATCAAGTGAGGCATCAAGTGAGGCTAGTCTCGAAAAAATTGCACTTGTGAGCCGCAGCGTACAATCCGACCTCTGTCGAACGCTCCAGGATCAGCTCCAACGTATTGAACCAGTCAGTATTGTTCAAACCCCAATAAAGCACGTCGTCCACCCAAATCATGCAATTTAGCCCCTCCAGCATGTGTGTAAGCGTCGCTCAAAATTTATTGCGGTACTCGCGTAGGTGTATACAAACCGCCCGGCGTGGCGATCGTAAAAATCTCTTGCGATTCCGGTGTCAGCGGCATTGCCAGTAACCTTGCAAAAAGGTCAAGACTGCCGCAAAACTTCGCCTCACTCAGCTTGGCCATGCTTGCTTCCTGATTTCGCATCCCCCCCCGCACCTTCTCGACGCGCTGGTTTGCAGCCCGGATATCGCTCACCAAGCGAAACCCCCCGTTTTTTCGGCGTAGTCGTAGCTGCACTGGCTCACACCGCCTGCGTATAAAGGAAAACAAGCCCCAGAGCCGCCAACGAATTCATGCATGCTGCCAACCAGGCGGTCTTGACGGAGTTGTGGACGCGCGGCCGAGCCTTGACCGGTCGAGCGCCTGGCGTAAGGGTGACGCGCAGGGGCTCGACACGCGCGGTCGGGTCGCCCCTGCGTAACCCAAGCCGAAACGCATTACAGCGCCTCCCAATGACGTGACAAAGACGCTCCACATGCGACTAATCCAACTCAGCCGCCGCCAACGCCAGAACAGCCTCCTCCAGAGCGTCAGACCTGGCCTGTAATTTCTCCTCGGGGCTCATGTCGATGTCCGGTCCCCGCGCCACCAAGCGCTCTACGGCCTCATCCGGCTCCTCCGGCGTCCCGCACGGCTGCTGCTGCAAAGCGTCGACACTAACAATGATGCGGCGGCATTGCTGGCACGCTGCGATTTCGACACCGGTGAGGGCGGCATTTTTCCGTGCGGGCGCCCCCAAGCTGTCATACACATCGATGCCCAGCAGCTTCGATGTTGGTTTCCCGAGAATGACAACATCGTCGTCGGCCGGCATGACTGCAGAAGAAAACGGATCCAAAATGACCAAACCCTAGCTGGTGTGCAGAGCATTGCATGTTCTTTCCTGGACCACGAGCACACGGCCATCCGCCACCTTGAGCTTCCCCGGGTGCGCCATGCCCACCACCACTTGCACATCAGGAAATGCCGCTTGTAACTTGTTCGCAATCCCAGCAGACATGATCATGATACCAGACCCCGAGCCGAGTATGGCAGCAGCATCAACTGCCATCTTATCAGCCGCCCGGGGCACCGACAAGCTGGCTTGACACCATTTTTCGTGCTCGTCGACGATCACGCCTTCGGCACTAAACCTAGATATACCGCCGGGCAACACGCCTCGAAACGCTGATACGTACGGCCCCGATTCCCCAGGCCCGACAGCCGCCGGCGCGTTTATTGATGCCGGGGGAGTAACTGAAGACTGGATCGGGTGCGGGGGAAAAAACTCGGTCGCTGCGCCCGCGCGCCGCTGCTCAGTGTCACCAGAAAAAACCGCACGACCGCCAACGTGGCGCTGACGGAAAACAGTTGAAGATGCCCCCCGTGACTTTTCCCCGCTCCAGAAGAAGGCGTCGAGGCAGGTTGATGCACCGGGAAGCGCTGCTGCTGCGGCGGCGGGTGCTGCGGTCGTCGTTGCTGTTAACCGGTCGTTGCTCAACCCCAACCCTGACCCTACTGCTCCTTTTGCAGAGATGTCCCGGAAGGTACGGTTTAAACAACAGCCCGTCTTGTACTGAATAATAAGACATACCGGTAGTCGTTTTCGTTTCTCTTTCGGGTATTGGTGCTTTTTCGTTTCGGATATACTATATGTACAGGCCACGTTTGTCGCGCTTGAGAACGCTGAGGTCACACTAAAGACTGATCTGTCGCTGCGCACTGGTTGTAGTTTGTTTAGTTTGTCAGAGGAAATCTGATATGGTCGCTGAGGTAGCCGTGTATGCCAGTTAGAATAATCTGGCACGTTCCGACAGATGGGTGCAAGGGATGGCTCAGCGATTTCCTGCTGATGCTCAAACGCAAACATTCGTGAAAGCGTGTTCGGTACGACGTGCAAATTACCTGGCTTATGCTGTACGGTGGAGTCACAAGATTGCAATGTAGCCGGTCGCTTCGGTGGCGTATCAGGTTATCCTCGAGCCTGGTATAGGTCAGTTTTGGGAGTTCGAATTCCCCCCGAGTGCACAGTGGTAAAAATTCGTGGGGACATTTTCTTGCGCACAAATTCACTTGCGGAAAACGCAAGAGCGTGAATTAGCAACACTCGATGAAAATCGACGAGCAACTGGTGGGATTGTTGACCCTAACCCCAACCCTATGCGCGATAAAAAACCAAGGCAAGAACCGGAGGGGAGAAGAGACGACACCTGAGACCACGGCTTGTCCAGCTGGAAAGTAGAAGTGTGCGAAAAAAAAAACAAAAAAATACAATTGCCCAACGTGTTAACATGTTCGATGTTGCCTGCATTCAGTGAAGATATCTCAGGGCCGCATGATCTGTGACGCAAACAAAATGACGCAACCAAAAACAGGGCCGCCAGTGCTGATTAGCTTGCACAACTGCGCAACATTATTTTTGCGTAGCAGAGAGTAAGTGGCGTTGGCTGTCGTTGAACCGTTGACAAAAGTATGCGATTATTACAAGGTCGTCGGATATTTCTGCTGGGCCAGGAATGCCCCCAGGCCCGCTTAGGGTGCGTTAACATGTATCGCAAAACATTTAGAAAAATCAGGGAATTGAAGCACGGGCGCCAGGGTGAGTGATTGTTTCACTTTTGCGTACGCTAGATCGTGTTCTGAACCCCAACGCTGAGCAACTTATTTAATGGCCTCTTTCTTCATCAGGGTTAGCTACTAGGGGTGTTATAGTACCGGCTAAGTTGGATATGAAACTGCGCACAAAGTTCAGCATGCCTAGAAAGCCTCTTATCCACCACTTCCCAGCTTTCCCAATAACCCGGGTAGGCCGAGGCCTTGATCCTCCTCGCTGGTCGATCTCCAGCCAACGTTTTCTCCCTTTCTCCATCAGCCTCCACTTCACGTTCCACGTTTACGGGGAACCGGATTGTGAGTTTCCGGTCCTCCTACCTTCAGGATTTCACGTTTGTTGAGCTCCTCCCAATCTCCGTCTGCATACCGAACTCGCCAGTACGGTGACTTGTAGTCGAAGACCTTTGAAAGGTGACGCTTCTTGTTTCCTTCAGCGTCCGCGAATTCCCTCCAGATCACGGTCCCCACGGGGTGTTGATTCAACGCTTGTTCGCGGTCGATCCCATCTCTTTCCTTCCGCGTTAGCGTCGAAGTTGGTCTTGCCCGGCACTCCGCTCCGTGATACGTTTCCCACAGCGCATGGAAAACGTCCAGCTGTAAAGGGGTAAAGCTGTCTCGTGCCTCCTCTTCGGACAGCCACTGCGACTCTGTGCCATCCACGAATCGTCCCTTGTATCGCCACTTCCAAGCGTTGCCTTGACCCATCACAGCCTTCCTGTCTATTAGGGTATACATAGGCGACGCTACAATCGACGGCTCCGCCAGTCCGAAGTCAACTCCCCATGCCAGGTGAGCAAATTCGTTTTCGAAGTCGTGACGGAGGTCGTCCGGACGTAAGTGGAACATCTTCATATTCGCTGCTGACGCCCGTCGTCGGCGAATCCCTCGCCCATTCATCGTGACGATGTAGCTGAGTCCTGGCAAGACAACTTCAGTCACCTCCCAAGGTCCGGTCCAGTGCTCGTGGGCTAGTTTATGATGTATCCCTTCCCTTGCCATCACAGACTCCGCCTCCTTCACCAGCACCTTATCTCCGACAACAACACGGGTTCCTACCGAGGTCCGACCGACTTCAGCATTCCGACTCTCACGACTTTTCTGCCTGTCTTCATGTCTTTTCGATAGAGCCATCCGTACATCCCGTACCTCCTTGTACGCTTGACGTTTGTCGGCCACGTAACTGTGCATCCCGCCTCTGAAATCACCACCATCTATCTCAGGGTGCGTAGCATCAAGTTGCGTGCGTGCATCACGACCAAAGAGAAGACGGAAGGGAGTTAGCTTCCCCGGTAAGCGCAGGTCCGGCGTGGTACGATGGATCCACAGTGCCGGTTGTACGTACTCGTCCCATCTGCGAGACCAGGTCTTGCACAGTTCTCCTAGTGCTTCGTGTAGCCACCCCCCCAGTCTCTCCACCGTCCCCTGTGCACGTGGATGATCGGCAGGCCCATAGGCAATGGTCACGTTCAACCACTTACATAAGTGTTGCATCACCTCTGCCGTGAACTCGGATCCCGGATCACTGCGAACATACAGCCCAAAAGTAAGCATCACTTCGAGCAGTTTCCTCGCTACTCCGGTTGCTTCTTTCGTAGGCAGTGGAAAGGCGAACAAGAACTTGCTGGCTTTGTCGACTGCTACCAGTAGAACTTTGTTGCCTGCGTCCGACTTCACCTCCATGTCCTGGATGTCGACTTCGAGTAATTCCCCGGGTCGTAGAAACCTCGACGGTAGCATGGCAACCCGTTGACTCGCTGACCGCTTGCGACGTCTGCACCCACACGAAAGGGCTAGTCTCTAACGTCCTTGATGAGGGTGGGCCAGCAGTACCGACGACTAATCAAGGCTGTAGTTCTCGCCGTCCCCGGATGCCCATAGGTGCTGCGCGCCAGCGCTATAACCCCTGGAACGAGAGATCGGGGAACTGCAAGTCGTGGGATCTTTCCCCGAGGTGCTACCCACAAGAGGCCGTTATCATCCATCCCATATTCGCCACCTCCTGATCCTCGGTTTCCCGCTTCCTGGAGTTCTTTCCGAATCTTGCCAAGTACCATATCTTCGCACTGCCTCTGCGTCAGCTGTGGCAAATCCTGGAGAATAGCTGTCACCCTTTCCAGCATGGATGGCTCTGACCGCTGGGGTCCCTTGGCCTCTTTCCCTGATCCGCTTGAACGGCTGCTGGTGTCCTTTCGTGACTCCTCCAACGGATCACGTTGCCGTTTCGGTCTCGGGATGGGCTCTCTCTGTCCCCTGCGTTTGCGTGGGCGATCAACTTCCACTGGTAGTTCAGTAGTAGTGACCGTTTGCGCCGTTGCATTCTCCATCTCCTCCTCCTCAGGTAACGGCGGTTCTGCCTCCCATACAACCTCCGGTTCCTGGAAAGTGGCCTTTGCCTGCGATCTCGTGACCGCTCTTCACCTCAAAGGCTTTTGATGGTGCGAGTTAATCTTCAAACCTCCTGCAGGCGTCACCGACCACCACGTCTGGTTTCACCTCTCTCAACATGGTTAGGCATTCCGGCGACCCTGTTGTCACCCCAAGTAGCTTCGCACCTTTGTCCAGTCCGTTTGCTCTGATGCATTCCAGTGCTCTCCAGTCCTGGTCTACTGCTCCTCTGACCGTCAGCAACCCCTCTGATGCAAGGATGCTGCCTCCCCCCCCACAGTCGAGCATGACCACCACTGGAAGCTCCGGTGCGATGACAAGTTTGGCCTGTTGAGTATCTGCCTCTGGTGGGTCTTCGGGTGTGAGTGCGACGGCTGCAAGTACTGTAAGACTTTGAGTACTAGATCCGTCCACATCTTCTACTCCTAAGGTTTCGAGGTGTACGCCGTCGAGCACTGGCCCCTGTGGCCCTTTGTAAACGTTTGGCAACGACTCGTCTCCTGGAAAAGAGTCGTCGAAATCTTCGATCACGATGCTCTTGTTCGGTAACCGCGACATGGCGTCTGGGAGCTGATGTTGTGTCCCCGGCCTCCACTTCAAGGTTATGTCGTGCTCCATCCACCTCAGAGCCCAGCGGTGGTATTTCGGTGTGAGAGATTGGCTTTGGAAGAGCCAAGTCAACGCCGAACAGTCCGTGATGAGCGTGAACGGTCGTCCCCAAAGATAGGGTTGGAATTTGCTTACTGCCCACATGACCGCCATGCATTCACGGTCCGTTGCTGACCTTTTGGAGTCTCCTCTCGACCACCTTTTGCTGCCATACACGATCACATTTTCCACTCCTTCGATGCATTGTGTTAGCACCGCTCCTGCTCCTATCTCACTGTCATCGATGGACAGCGAGAACGGTTCTGTCCACACCGGCAGGGCTAGGATTGCAGGTGACGTCAAAGCTTCGATAAGCGCATCAAAAGCTTCGTTCTGCTCTTTTCCCCATGGGACTTTCTCTTTCTTCGCTCTCTTGGTTCTGAACCTTGGATCTCTCAGCAAGTAGGAAATGGGCGCCACCACTGTGCTATACTGGGGTACGAATTGTCGTAAGTATCCTGTCATGCCCAGCAGCACTCGCACTTCCTCCACCGTGTTCGGCCTGGACAGCTGCGTGATAGCATCGATCTTGCTCGGGGCTGGCCTGGTACCAAGTTTATCCACGATCATGCCGACGAACTCCATGACCGACTGACAGAAATGCGATTTTTGAAGATTTACGGTTAATCGTCCTTGCCTTAGACACTCTAACGTTTCTAGCAGCAGTCCCCATTGACCTTCAAGGGTTTTCGACGGGATGGCGATGTCGTCCAACCAGTTCTTGATTCCCCTATCCTTGACGGTCAACAGCCGCCCTCCAACGTAGTTGGCAAACGCCGAAGGCACTGTCTTCAACCCGAAGCCGCAGCGAACGTGTTCGTACAGCTTTCCGTCAGCGTCTCGAAATGCCGTCAGGTGTCGATCATCCTCATGGATCTCGAGCTGTAAGAATCCTGAAGCTAGATCGATGCTAGAGAAATACTTCGACCCTTCCATCTCATCCATAATATGCTGCAAGTCTCCAAGTCCACCACTCTGTGATTTGAGAAGCGCGTTGATACCTCGAAAATCCTGTACAACCCGCACTGTCCCATCTTTCTTGCGAACCGTCGAACAATTAGCGGCCCACTCGGAAGTTGATTCCCGAATGGATCCATTCTTCAGGAGTTTCACCACCTCAGTCTGAATCATCTCGCGCTGTTCCGGGCTGTAGTGTCGAATGGGCGCCACGTATAGCTTGACGTTGGGATCTTTGAGCTCCAGTCGCATGGGCACTCTTGGGGTTGACCGAGAACACGTCGATGTACTCGTTGAGAATGCCCATCAATGTGTCCTTTTCGCTCGGACTGAGCTGTCCGAAGTTGGCCTCTCCCAGGTCCACCTTGGGGGCTTCGCTCGTAATCTCTGCGATTTCACCCCCTTTGTTGCATTGCTCCGGTGGTCTCCCTTTGTCTTTCTTTTTTATCCCGTCGTCCTGTTTGGGGCTTATCGGTTCTGCCGACACCGGATTCATGAGTGACTACATGCGTTCCCGATCGTAATTGTTAACAGCGTAAACCGTGGCAATCACCAGCCCCCCCCTGGATCTTCATATTATCCTGGGTAACATTCGACAACTAACATTGAAGTGGTATACCTGGGAACCACCACTGTGCCACCCTTGGCACTCCTAGATCCACTCCTAGTTTAAGATCATAGCGGTTAGTTGGCTTTACCACTACGAGCTGCTGCACTTGAGGCTGAGGGCCTTTGACAAAAGCGTCTACATGGATACTGGTACCACATGGAACCTCTACGTCTTTTGCAATGCGTAGTTTCCAGTGCAGAGTGCCTTCGTCCTCCCAAACAGAGTTTCCTAACTCCATAATCCCCGCCGGGATCTTCGGTCCCTCCAATTCTTCCGGTTCTTGTTCGTCCGTTGACGGTTTCACCGCGCAATAGTGGTCCCATTCGGCACACACCGCTCCTGCCGCGGCCTTTCCGACCTCCTTCGGGGCGAATGGTACCCACGCTGAGGATGGTGTCGGCCGGAAACCCTCCTCACCATCGAAGCTGATGATACTTCGATTGTCCTTCATGATGCGGCTCCAAGCACCATCGCATACGGAAGTCCCTTTACCACCCTGAACTTCACACGGAAGATTTGGTCGACCGGTGCAAAGACTAGTGGTAGCAAGCACGAGCCTACCACTTCCATCGGGGTTACGGCGCTGTTCTTTGGGTTCGCTACGCGGAGTAGGCCGTCTCCCGTTGGGTTTATCAGCGACTTTCCCCTAACCATTACGTTCTTCAATGGGTTCGATGAACTGCCGTGACACGTAGTTTCCTCCACCCGCCTCAGTATCCACCAGCACCACAATCGTAAGTCGCAATCGGAAGTCGCCGGCTCGAGCTCGTTGCATGCCACAACGTTGCATGAACCCAAACCTGTGACGTCTTAGTTTGCAGTGCTCCCATTTCCGATCGGTGAGAGGAACTCTCTGAACCCTGGCTGCTGTTAACCAGTGAACCCTGACTGCTGTTGGCCAGCTGGCTGTTGATTGACCAGTGAACCCTGGCTGCTGTTGGCCAGTGATTCCTGCCTGCTGTTGACCAGCAAACCCTGGCTGCTGTTGGCCAGCAAACCCTGGCTGTTGTTGGCCAGCGACCTTGGCGCCATCCGAGGTCCCCATCGCGATCTAGGGTTCGGTGGTGCTTCTCTTGGGGTTGTCTGTGGACCCCATCGTCCTCCGATTCCAAACGGTGACGGTAGGGAGGGAGCGGACATCTGATTGTACCCGCCTCCCGTTCCTACAGGATTTGCCAGTCCTGCTGCCCCTTGTCCTGCACCACCCTGTGGACCCCATCCAACCTGGCCGCCCTGTGGTGGGCCTCCAGCCTGGCCGCTCTGTGACGGGCCTCCCTGTGGTGGGCCTCCCCTCGGGTAAGGTGTACCAAAAGGTCCCCAAAAAGGTCCCCCTCTGCCTGCCATGTTATTTCCTTCAATTACTCCTCTCCCCCCGTCCCCTCGGGTAGGGTGCACCAAAAGGACCCCAAAAAGGTCCCCCCAAAAGATCCCCCTCTTCCTGCCATGTTATTTCCTCCAATCACTCCTCCCCCCCCGTCCCCTGGGGTAGGGTGCACCAAAAGGTCCCCAAAAAGGTCCCCCTCTCCCTGCCATGTTATTTCCTCCAATCACTCCTCCCCCCTCCCCGGGATGCCGCCCGTTTCCCTTTGACGAAACCTCTCGCTTTGCTGCCGTGTAGAGTAAGATGACACGACGGACTCGACGACGCTGTGTTGTATCCGACGAATGGAGCTGTGCAGTAGAAGCTGTGCAGTATGCGACGGACTCGATGAGGCTGCGTGGTAAACGATGTACTCGACGAAGCTGCGTCGTATAAGGTGACGATGGTATCCAACGATGCAGTCTAGGGAGACGAGTGGAGTCCAGGGGATCGATGGAGTCTAGTAACACCAAGTTGTCCGCACCAAACGGGTATAAACAGTGGCTTGGGACAAGGTGGGTGGGAAAGAGGGGTGGTGAAAGGTTTCGAGTACATGCATATTTACTTTCCTGGTTTGTTGAAAGTTGTCCCTTTATCATAATATACATGCAACCCTTCGAAAGCTCGATTCTTCACTGACAGAGTAAGGTATGGAATCCCTTAGGCATCTAAGACACAACACTGATTGATATTAATGTATTCTTTACAAACCTCAAAATTCCAACGTACTTATCAAGCTTCCCTCTATTGATGCATTATTTTTCAATCCCCAAAATTCCAACGTACTTATCGAGCTTCCCCCCTTCCCATTCCAATATGATAATGTTCCTAAACCATGTTTCCAATTCCGGTAAGTTCTTAGCATGACAAAGAGCAGCTATAGAAAGGCTTACATTCCCCATACGGAATTAAAAACCAGAACCAGTTTGCAGTATTACTACTCTTGAAACACCTGTGAGAACGACCTTGCAGTGCCTATAGCGAAGACACAAAATCCCCGTCACAAAGGCCAAAACCAAATTGCCTGCAAAAAAAAACCTTGTCTCACAGTATGCAACAAGTGTAGATCAACTAACAGACCCGAACTCATTTTCAACCCATATGATGAACGCAAGCACATCCCTACAGTGACTTATCACGTATGAACTTCCTCGTCATCGGCACTGATGATAATCCTTTCCCGATGTCCTATTGGTTTCGTATTATTTAATCTACTTCTTACTTTTTATACAACTTAGTCAGCCCTTGCTATATTTTTCCAAAATAACCCAGCCCGTAGATTACGGTTTCGCGTAGTATAAATACCAACTTGTGTACTATTCTATACAAGGTATAATAAACAAGACCAACCTGTATACTATTCTTCCGTACAGCAATTGCTGATCCTCCAGACCAATCGATTTCCCATGCTTTACAAGGTGCAACAAACAAGTAACCCCAATAATAACGTCTACATATAATACTCTATACTCACAACCGTGCACTATTTTGACCATATAGTCTATACAGCAGTAGTAGGTATATGTATGAGCAAAAATGATGTATAATACGTAATACGCGCGATCGGAGTATCACACACAGCTTGCAAAATAATAATATTTTTATTACTACCTGGTACATTATTTTACTGGCTCAACAGTCCATGTTACTCCCTTTTCACCATCCTGCCTACATAAATACCCCCCCGACTTGCATTTAGGCAAGGCTTACTAGCAGGCAGGGATGCATGTATGTCTTTTCCAGTTCAAAATTTAAAAAAAATTGGTTTACGGATATTGTCCAAATTAAAATACACTCCAGCTGTGAGATCGCATTGTACCATCGCTTGCTGTATGCATCCGTTATCGATTGAGTACGTACTGGTACCCAAACAAACGAAAATGTTTTTTTTCAGGCAGGTATACCCGGTCAGTTTGGCGTCAAAATTGGTGCAGCAGAAAAAAAACAAGAGCATATCACAAACGACATACAGAACATATGATACGAATGTATATAGCACGATGACATACATACCTGGTACAACAATGCAGAAGTACTCGTCGTAAGAGTAAGTACGAGCACGAAAGCAAAAAAAATGCATGCTTTGCGGAACAATTTATACCATTGATGCATACGTACCAACGTTTCGTCTGCAGCGCATACAAAAAAAACAATGTGTCAGTCAAAGCGGGGAGAATCTCGTTTGCTCTCTGCATGTACTGCTGTGCGTAGCATGGACTGCGTGACTCCTCATCACGTATAAACTATCAAGCGTCTCATTCCTCGCCTCGACTATCTAGAGATCACGACCACCGATTCTCATCACTCATGCGGCCTGCTGTACTGCTGCTGCTTCTATTTCTGCGGTGTCTGCCTGTGGTTATCCTGCAGCGTGTGAGGTTCGTGACGCTGCTTCAAGCGAGATTTTGCTACACGAGCGAGATTTTCAACATGATAATATAGAGTTGAACTGCCATGGAATTTTCTTCAACATCCTGTAAAATTCTTTCATTTTTAGACTACTCCTTTTTTCCCATGCTAAATTCTATACATTATTTCAACCAAAATTGGCTCGGCATGCAGCTGCACTTCTACCTGCGCATTTACGACCGTACTTCTACCTGCGTCAAGCGAGACTATCAACCCACACGGATCCCAGCTGAAGCCCCATGTAACGAACGGATAAAGAGCTATTTTAGTCACACGTACCCAAGTCTCCAATCCCTTGTCCCAACTCTCTCACCGCTTCTAGTTCGTTTCCTCCGTGTCTACCTTCAGGCTGATCCCTCCCGTCTGCTTGTTGCAACAGCTGCCTGCAAACACCAGTCTCGTACCACGCAGTCCTCCTCCAAGCGCTCGTACAATATAACAGATCTCCGGATGAAACCTCCAACAATGCCTCACGGTAACGATAGCTGTACTCAAGCTCGGTTCGCAGTCACTCACACTCGTTTCAGATCAAGTTCAGGTTCCTTTTTCCCTCGTTTGGTTTTGTGTGTTTTTGGACTGAGGCCGTGAGCAGAACGCTTTCTAGACTGATCGGCGTTATACAGACCTAGGAAGCATTCCGCCACGGGATTTCATGTGACGTCATGTCAATCCGCCGCAACATGCTGACCGCAGCTGCTTAATGGTTTCAGGTGTTGGCAAGTCGACTATAGCTTTTATGCGATCTTCACCGATCCGAATTTCATCGGCAGTAAGTATGTGCACCAAGTATTTGTCAGGGCTTTTCACGGGTCATGACCCGACCCGCGGGTCGGGTCAAGGGGGTTTCAAAATATCGCGGATCGGGTCGGGTCGAGTCAAAACGTTTTAAAATCTCTCGGGTCGGGTCGGATCGGGTCAAGAAGTTTTAAAAAGTCGCGGGTCACGTCGTGTCGGATCAAAAACCTTCAAAATCTCGCGGGTCGGCTCGTGTCGGGTCAAGAGGCTTCAACATGTCGCGGGTCGGGTCAGGTCGTGTCAAAAGGTTTTCAAAAACTCGCGGTTCGGGTCGGGTCATGATCCGCGAGATACGGGTCACTAGCGGGTCAAGCCATAATGACCCACGAGTTGTTTTCGGCTGACCCGTGGGTCAAACGCGCGGATCTGGCCCGCGGATCCCCCTTTTTCAAATTTACAGCTGAGGGCTATTGCCGTGCAGGCGCCCCGCGGGTTGCTACAAAACTTACCGCTTCCTGCCTCTCTCGTGCCGATGCTCCGATCATATATATGTCACCACAGCGCGTAGAAAAATCACCAGGCAGTACCCCTAGCTACTTGTACCAAGGCATACAGCAGTGTGACGCAAACCCCGTGTCAGCT
This sequence comes from Undaria pinnatifida, assembly GCA_012845835.1. Lineage (NCBI taxonomy): Eukaryota > Phaeophyceae > Laminariales > Alariaceae > Undaria > Undaria pinnatifida. The sequence continues at coordinate 11,106,810 of JABAKD010000011.1, forward strand.
GAAGCCGTAACAGTAATAATACGTTAATACCACTAGTAAAGGTAAATGCCGCTACTATATTTCCGAACAGGACGAATTTGAGCAGATGGAGAGGCTGCGAGCTGGAGGCCGAGCAGCCGAGTGTCGAAACGATCGCCACAGGGCACGGCTCGTACCTCTCCGCGCGGGGGAGGAGGTTCACAGGGACACTGAGCGGGGAAAGCTTGGAAGATGGCGCCAAGCGCGGCGAGGGTGGCATGCATTGCTCGGGTAGCATGCACGAGTCTCGACCAGGACACACAACACTCTTTGGAACAGAGTGGTATACCATGGGCAGGGTTCAAGGATGTATAACATCCATATTAGATATGAAAACAATCGAGTATACACGGTGCCTTTGTGGCTAAAACCGGGTACCATTCAATTTCAGCGTTCGCCACGCCCGAACGACGCCATCTGATTAGCTTGGTGGATCGGTTCGAGGTTTGTTACTATTATCGTACGCACATACACCAATTGTGGCTTCATGAGGAGAGTGTTGGACATTTTTTTGCTGTGTGCTGTCCTGTACTACTGCTGTACCAGGTACCACATCTTGCTGTGTTAATAATACAAGGTGGCGCCGTCATCGATCGCCCGCCGTCGCCTGATCGCTCGCTCGCTCGCTCGCCCGCCATTGCTCGCCCGTCTCCGCCGCCGTCGGATGGCCTTTGGCCGCTCTCGTCGCTCGCCCGCCGTCGCTCGCTCGCTCGCCCACCGTCGTTCGATCGCCCGCCGCCGCTTTTGTCTGATTTTAGGACTGAATTCTGGAGAGTCGAGTGTTTATTTGCGAGGCGTCGAAAACTAACGTATACCAGTGCCAAATACCAGGTATACGTTTTTCTGGGTTAGTAACGCAAGCGAATGAATATCGTTCGCGTTGCTTGTCTCCAGACCCGATTTAGGTCCGATTTCGTTTTAACGCAATGCAGAAGGTGGTGACCACGATTTTAGCCGTCAGATCGGTTCGAGGTCTCCTATACTGTTATCGTACTCACATTGTGGGTTCATGGGATGTTGTCGGTAGACTTTTTTCCTGCTCTGTGCTGCGCTGTTCTACTGCTGTACCAGGTACTACGTACTGCTGTGTAGTAGAACAGGGTGGCGCCGTCGTCGATCGCCCGCTGTCGCCTGATCGCTCGCTGGCTTGCTCGCTCTCCGTCGTTCACCCGCTGCCCCTCACCAGCCGCCGCCGCCGCCGCCGTCGAGCGGCCTTTGGTCGCCTTGGTCGCTCACCCGGCGTCGCCCGCCCGCTCGCTCGCTCGCTCGCCGTCATTCGATCGCCCGCCGCCGCTCTTGTTAATAATTAGCGGTTGTTTCACAAGACAACAGAAGCATCTGTATAAGTAAAACGCAAACCTGTTGTTGTTTTTGTTGAACCTGTTGTTGGTGGTAATGTTGTCGTTGTTGTTGATGTTGATGTATGTCGATTTTTTCACTTCGGATTTGAGGCGAGGGTTGCTGGCGCACCGCCCTGGGCCGTTTCGACGCCGGATCTCGCCGCGGGTGCGTGGGCAAGGGTGCAGACAAGAGCAAACCGGCGCTCTCCCGCCGCGCGGACGCGCGCTTGTCGAGGTGCGAGCGATAGCGTCTGGGTGAGGTTTTCAAGAAGAGCTGGTGTGTTTATTCTCTTGCGGGATGACCTGGACTTGTCCGAATGTAAGGATCGTTTTGTCTTTAAAATAAATAAAAGTGTCGGTATTATATTTTCGGATAGAGCGAATTTGAGCAGATGCAGAGACTCCTAGCTGGAGGCCGAGCAGTCGAGTACCAGGACGAGCGCCACAGGGCACGGCTTGCATCTCTCCGCGCGGGGCACGGGGCTCACAGGGACATAGAACGGTGATAGCTTGGGAGATGGCGCCGAGCGAGGCGACGGTGGCCTATTTTTCTTGTTGCGGCGGCCAGGCGTGGGAACCAAAAAGTACGACGGGTCATGTCCTCAACCGGGCGCATTGGGCGCAGAGAAGTCGAGGGCATCTCTGTGGGTTACGGGAGGGACGTTTTATCACGCGGACAGTTTAATTCGCGTGAGAGAGCGCCTTTCCCAGGGGACAGGTTATTCGGTTGAATATCCAGCCCCCGCAATAAATAAACCTGGTCCTACTATTACTCAAGCTATTCCACTAGAGTTCATTTTTTTTAAACACCCCGATGAGCGAAAGAAAAAGTAACAAAGTTCAACGTGCAATGGCAAACCACTGCATGCATGTGCATGAACACCGTCTACTCGTATGCGTGTACATCCGCTTCACCTGCTATCTGCGATCCCGAGACCCCAACGCTTGATCACGCCGCTGGTACCTTGGCAACTTGGCCAATCTGTCGCTTTGCTGGTGGATATCCCGAAAAATAAAAGTAAAGGAAGGTGTACCGCTGGATCTCGCTAAATCTCTACGTAAGTGAACTCCTAGGTAGCACGGTGAGATGAAGTAGTTAGACAAAAGGTCCGACTCGCTGCAGAACCAGCATCGCTTGGGTAGCATGCACGAGTCTCAACCAGGACAAACAACACTCTTTGGGACAGAGCGATATACCATGGGCAGGGTTTAAGGATATATTACATCCTTATAATCGATGGAAAAATCGGGTATACACGTCTCCTTTGTTGCCAAAATCGGGTACCATTCTCGACATTACGCTAACAAAAATTGACATGGGTAGGATTTGAGTGTCGGCCTCTCTGAGCCCAACAGGATAATGTGAGCACAGATGGACAGCATCAGCGATTCGCCAGCCCTTTCCACCCCTCTCGACAACTCGGCCAGGAATGGTGCGAAAAACTCTAAAGGCTTGGTGGTAACCGATATGCACCCACGGGAGGTACAGATTTCGTCTCACGCCCTCCGCCTCTGATGCCGAAACTCGGCCGAGGCCGACGACATGTGCTAGGCTGTCGAGGCGTGCAAAAATTCTCGCGATGCTGCTGCTGTCGCCAGAGAACGGGTTTTGAGGGTCAACCGAACAAGGGGTACCCCAGGTTGTTCGTTTTGTCCTTCACTAAAATGCTCTTCACTCAAAGTGTACTCCAGAAACATGGGCTTCACATCAACGTTTTCCGTTTGTGAAACTCCAGACTAAAGCCTGGATAACGACGCGACCGCCACCCCCTGTCTTCTTCTAGTGTTCATGCCAAGCCGGCAACAGCGACACGATGATACCTCTCCACCTTCTTCCTTCTCCTATCGTTCTGTGTTCGGCATCGAGGACACTGCTCTAGTGGTCCCTCTATAGTGCTGTTTGAGTAGTGCCAGTTACCCATTGGATTAGTAACGCAAGCGAATGAGCATCATTCGCGTTGCTTGTCTCCAGGCCCGATTTAGGGTCGATTTTTTTCAGGGTTCAGGCCAGATTAAATCCCGACGTCGAAATCCCACCCTAGTAGGAGGTATCCGGGATACCGGCACATCCCGGCATATTTAGGTGGTCCCGGATACCGCCGAAGGCGGTACCGGCAAAAAGCGCCTTCCCGGTAACCGTTTAAAATATCCCGACAAATGGCACTAGGGCCCGGATGAACCCACGTGATTTTCGAGTCCCGGATACCGCCCAAAGGGTACTGGCATGTTGCAATCCCGACAAAAAAGTACCGGTTCATTTTAGAGTACCGGATACCACCCAAAAAGTACCGGCATATTGGAATCCCGGCAAAAAAGTACCGGTATAATGGATTGCCGGGATTTCGTGCACTTCTTCACTAGCTGAGTGGTCTGGGAAATGATATGTAACTCTATAAGATCTAAGTGCGGGGTTCGTTTCCTTCCAAACAGGTTTTCTTTTATCTTTCGAGTGTTTCTTTTTTCATTCTGCAGAAGTTTTTTTATTCGGTGCTGTGAGGTCCATTTGTTTTATTTATTTTTTTGGTTCGGGGCGGATTCCTTTTCGGCATGATCATTTTTTATTGGGTGGAAGGCAGCCGTGCAGACCAACACCTGCCACCTGCCCACACCTCCTAGCGTGTGCGGTCCAGCAGAACAATGAGCGCTTCGGATGGGAACCCCAGTGCTGAAAGTAGTGCAGGGGCCGCGTCGGCTGAGGTTTCTGTGCCTGGTTCGGGTGCAACCGTCCCCCTCTGATGACCTGGCGAATCCAACCGTTCTACCGGTTAGGCTAGCTAGCTGGTTTACGTCATTCGCATCATTTTCCGGCATGTTGCATTCCCGGCGAAAACGTACCAGCACATTTTGCTGTACCGGGTACCGCCGAAGGCGTTCCCGGCATGTTGCGTTCCCGGCGAAAAATTACCGGCACGTTTTGCTGTACCGCGTACCGTCGAAGGCGGTCCCGGCATGTTGCGTTCCCGGCGAAAATGTATCAGCATATTTAGATTGTCCCGGATACCGTGAAGGCAGTACCGGCCAAAAACTTAGTCCCGGCAACCCGGCCGAAGTATCCCTGCACATTTCATTGCATTCCCATCCCGTTGTGACCCGACAATAAAACCCGTCCCGACCTGAACCCTGTGTTTTTTTTCAACGCAATGCAAGAGGTACATGTAAAAGAACGGTGGTGGGCACGATTTAGGGAACCCGATTTAAGAGACATCGCTGTGCCGTGCTTTACTGTACATACTATTTCGTGCATGTCATGCAGTCATGCAGTATCATCAATACTACGTACCGATACTACTACAACACCAGAGGTATGTACACATGCATACTACATACATCGTTGAATCGCAATGCACGCACCCCAGCTCAGGTCAGCCCAACAATATATAGCTGTCTTGCCCTGCGGTGAGGTGCTGTGTCGTGCTGCGCTGTGATTCCGTTTGAACATACAGCAGCACCAGGCATGATGCGAAGTATCAGGTACCAGGTACCGTTATGTACGTACTTGTTGTGTACTCGTCTTTTTGCTTTCTTTAGTTGGTTTTCATCTCTCGGTCCCCATGTTTCCCCCCCCCCGTAAATTACGCCCGTACCGCCGATCAGAACGTGACATCGCCAACAAGCACACAGCACAGTGCACAGCACAGGGCAACTAGCTCTGCTCTTGGCATTATCAATTCGCTAGTCGCACCAAAACATGGGCCTCTTCTTTCTGACCTATATATATATGTTTTTAGAAGCGGGCGGCGTCAACCGACCGCGGAGCGGAGCCCTTGTACATTGAACGCGAAAGAGGTCTACACGTTGTCATGTTGGAGGGTTCTTGTGCCGCGTTTTGTGCTGCACAGCTAGCGCTACACCAAGCTATGTGAAGCCCGAATGCGAGCTACAGTAGGGAACCCAACGCCTTCTTGGCTGCCGCCCGCAGTACCTGCTGCTTGTGTCAGTTGTGTGGGGATCCATACCGCGGTGATATCAGTGTACCAGGTACGACGTACCCGGTACAGCACATAGTATTTTTCCCTGACAATAGGATGTTTTTCCCTGGCTTGGGAGACCTCGCCCGGCAAGTTCATCTATTGTTTGAAATAAGATCCCCTGCCAAAGGAATCTCAGAGCACTCAGCTGGAGCACCAGGGCCTGCACATGTTTGTGTGAGGCGACGATGACGTCAAGGATCGCGCCTGCGCGTTGCGGTTGTTGGTACGTCTAACTTCGAGCTACCACAGCAGTGATTAGTCGAATTGGATTTTGAGAGGGTTTGATTTTTGTCCGCCCCTTAAAGGAAAAAAATGAAAAAAATTCTGGAACTCCCGTTTCGAGCAGGTTTTAGCACCGTTCCTGGTCGAGCTGTCAAGATGGACGGGAAGGGCTGGCGAACCGCTGATGCTGTCCACCTGTGCCCACAGTATCTTATTAGGCTCGGAGAGGCCGACCCTCAAGGCCTACCCATGTCAATCTTTGTTTTTGCGAAATGTCGAGAAATCGTTGATACTGCAAACGCAATGGACGGATCAGTGGTGATTGTCGTGCAGTACCTGGGTGAGGTCATGTCGGTGAGCTCCCGACATATATTTCGTCTCGCACCCTCCACCTCAGATGCCGAAACTCGGCCGAGGCCGACAACATGTGCCAGGCTGTCGAGGTATGCAAAAGTTGTCGCGATGCTGCTGCTGTCGCCGGAGAACGCGGATTTTGAGGGTTAACCGATCAAGAGGTACTCCTAGTTGCGATTTTGGTGCTTCACTCAAACGTGCTTCATAAAAAGTGGGCTTCACCAAAGTCATTTCTGTTTGTGATACTGTTACGGTTACATTGTTACGGTTGATAGGAGTTGCACTTTTGGGAATGCGTTAGTCCCAATAGGTACTAGCAGTATGGTCCGTCTTGCAGGGTCCCCGTCTGGAAGCTACAGATTCCTCGCCTCCCTCTGCTCTGTACTCCTTTGCTTGCCCTGAGTTAGCAATAATCCACAAAGCGAATACCGTATCCACGACCGGAGACCTTCTACTCCTTCTCACAAGCCACCTTCAAGGCTTACACTACCGTTGTTCAGGCTCAACCACCGAACTCGGTACCGATCGGGAGGCTGCTATCATCAGGTCCGTAGCAGTGCTTTGTAGGCTGGGTCCCTGGCACCTTCCTCTCTGTACAATGCACACAAGACCTAGGGTCCTGCCGCAGGAATGGCTAGAGACCGCTCAGACCCACATAGACATCGGATCCGCCTCTATCCCTAGCCTCTCCATCCGTAATATGGTGCCCAATCCGAGAATCGAACTCGGGTTTCCACAGGGCAGAGATTCAGCAGTTGGTAGATCGAGGCGTGATCCGCCAATCCATGTCTCCGTGGGCTGCTCAGTGCTTGTGCGTTAAGAAGAAGGATGGTACATTGCGACTGTGCATCGACTGGCGTGAGCTTAACAAACTCTTGGTCTCGGATAGCGGGGATTTGGGTGACATGCAGACGATATTCGACGGTTTGAAGGGCAAGAAGTATTTCACTCTGCTAGACCTCGCCTCCGGTTTTCACCAGATGGAAATTGCCGAGAAAGACCGTTACAAGACAGCCTTTCGAGATGCGGATGGTATGCTCTGGGAATTCACTCGCGCGGGTTTCGGACTGACAGTGCTTCCGGCAGCCTTCACTCGTAGAGTAAAGTCGGCTCTGGGGTATCTTTCAGGCGTGCTTAGCTGGCTTGACGACATTCTGATCGCTAGCGACACATGGGACGAACACCTCGCCACTCTGACTCTCGTTCTGAAGCGCCTTCTAGCGGCGGGGCTGTCTGTAAACTTCGCTAAATGCATTTTTGGCGCAGCGTCACAGGAGTTCCTCGACATGATCATTGACAGTACTGGCCTGTACCCTGCTCCGTCTAAGCTAGATGCAATCGCACGCATGCCTCGACCGCACACCGTAGAAGAGCTGCGCACGTTCTTGGGTCTAACCGGCTACTTGCGTCAGTTTGTACCCAACTACAGTCTGACCGCCGCTCCGCTCACCAACATCCTGCCCAACAAAGCCTTAGCTTCGAAACGTGCACGCAAGCTTACTATTCCCTGGTCCACAGCTGAGGAAGACGCCTTCCAGTCTTTGCGAGAAACGTTGGCCTCCCCGAAGGTTCTCACTTTCCCCGACCTTGAGCGCCCGTTTGAACTACATACGGATGCTAGCACAATAGGTGTAGGAGCTTCGCTAATGCAGACAATCGACGGTGTCACCAGAGCGGTAGCGTTTGCCAGCCACCGGTTTTCACAAACCGATGCTAGACGGGGTCCCACGTAACGGGAGTGCTTGGGAGTCTTGTGGGCGGTAGACCATTTTCGGCCGTACCTCGCGTGTCGACAGTTCAAACTTGCGACAGACTGTTTTGCCCTCACATGGTTGTTCCGAAGCCGTGAACTCTGTCCTAAGCTACACAGGTGGGCGCTGAGGCTGATGGAGTACGACATGGAGCTGGAATGGAAGGCTGGGGTAGAGCACGTAGTACCCGATGCGTTGTCCAGGTTGCCTTTTGCTAGCCCGGTAGAGGTCGATGTCGACGATTCGTTTCCGGTTGATTTGTCGTCCGCTGCTGCAGGCGCTTCGATAGAGACCCTTGGACCGGAGTTGGATGGTGTAAGGCTGGCTGAGTTGGACCCTGTGCAGGAAGACCACGTAGGGGATGCAGATTCCCAAACCTCTCACCCCACCTCTCACCCCACCCCGGAGGTGGTTGACTCCCTCTTGTCCTCCTTTCGAGCGTTGCCTTTCGCCGCGTGTGCTGCTCTTGACTCTGAGACGGATGCCTCTCACCGTAGCGGCCGGAACCGTACTCCTTCGGTGCGATTACGACCGATCGGTGACCCGCAGCTGCCCCCGACAAGCGTACTGGAGGCCATACCGGGCAGAGAGAACGTCGGTCTCACCACGGTGGAAGCCCCCGCTACGGCGTGGCCGCCATCGACGCTACCGCCGTCCCCCGTTCGACCTGGCCACGACGACATCGGTGAGATGCTGGCCGCACGGGGGGAGGTTCCGACGTCTTCGTCGAGCCAGGCGACCGGCGGAGCATCGGCCATCGATCTGACGGCACGGGTACTTACAAGGCCGTCCGAGCTAGCTCGTCGGCAACGAGACGACACCCATCTGGGTCAGGTTTGCAAGGTTCTAAGCAATGGAGTTGACTCTAGCCAGGGGGGTAGCGGGTGTGACAGGTATAGCCTAGACACGGATGATGTGGTTCGGTATGACGATGGGAAGGGGAGAAAACTGCCTGCTATTCCAGTTGCCATGGTAGCCGACATCATTGCGTTGGTGCACACACTACACGGTCATGCAGGGGTAGGAGCAACGCTGTCACTTCTACGCGATCATTTCCACTGGCCCACGATGATGAAAGACACTCGACACTATGTGTTGCCATGTCCCCGTCGTAAACGTAAGAGACCGCTTAGCAGACGAGTAGCCATGATGCCAGGTAGACCGCTTGAGCCGTGGGATGAGTTGCAAATGGACATCCTCAAGATTGGCACACCATCACAAACTGGCAACAACTATATATTGTTCGTGGTAGACCGCGCCTCGAAGTTTCCCTTCGGGTTCACGCTAGAAACCAAGCAAGCTGTAGGCGTAGCCCGAGTGTGGGTGGAGCTGTGTCTAACTTACGGAGTTCCAAAGACGGTGCGCTGTGATGGAGGCTCAGAATTTGGTGCGGAGGTGGTTAAGCACTTGTGCAGATGGTTGCGCGCAAACATCGTGTTTGGTGCTGCTGATCCACCTCGAGGCCAAGGGTCGGTTGAGAAACTGGGGGGATGGCTGCAGGAGTTGTTAGCCGAGCTGTGTAGGTCCTGGCCTGACCGATGGGACGCGTATGTTTCGCCTGCTATGTGGATCAAACGCACCTTGCCAGACACCTCGCTCCCATCCACCATGACTCCCTTCGAACTCTTGTTCGGCCGCAAGCCTCGCACGTCACTGGATTCGTTAGTTCCTCTGACGGACGAGATGGATCAGGAACGGGGACTCGACGACTTCGAAAAGAGGCGCAAGCAGAATCTCCTTGAAGGACAACTCGCCCTTGAGAAACGGCACGAGCTTCGAGTGGCGGCACGTGCGAAGGCGAACGCCTCCATCGAGAGGTCGTCGGCTGGAGTTGGCGTCGTGAAGGACAGTCTGGTGCTAGTGAGCAAATCCGAGAGCAGTCGACATCGTGACCACAGGGGAAGGAAGTTGCAACACGAGCTATACACAGGACCGTGGAAAGTGACGGGGGTGATCCAGCCCGGTCTCAGCGTAGAAGTCATGATGCATGGTAGAAAGAAGCGCAGCCGAAGGGTATCTACGGCCGATGTGAAACCCGAAAAACCCACCTTCGAGCACTTCCTTTCCGACACTCGCTAGCTGAAGAGTTCACCCAGGATGCGTGGGGGCCCGACTTCAAATTGCCTGCAGGAGCTAAAGAGAGTTTAGGTCTAGTCACCATCGCCGACTGTCGCAGAGTCCAACAGGCTTCCGGCATGAGGACTATTTGGGAGTACAAAGGGAAGTCAGGAAATGGTGTAGTATCGGATTGGCTGTCGGAAGAGACCATGCGACGTAGCTTCACGCCCCTTCAGTTGGATTGTTTCGTTGCTATCTGGCACTTGTATTTTCCCCAGCTAGAAAACGCTTCTGTACCCAACTCAGTACAGTCCCGTGCTCCGTTGTCCCGCGCCCAAGCCTTGCATGCTTTTCCTAAAGGTTTTACCTTTCAGAAGGAGCTAGCCGGAGGAATCCAACTTCAAGGCCAGTGTACGACTACCTTGCCCCCTACTGGCGTGTGCGCTAGACTGACGGGAACTGGGAGGAGCTGTCTAGACGCGAACTGGAAAGACTTTCGAGATAGCCTTGGGAGGAAAGGATTTCGAGCTTACGTGATTGCTGGATGAAGAGGATGTGTTGGATTGTGTGACCGTCTGCGGGTGATCATGGATGTCCGTACAAGATGCGGTCGTATTTATATCAAGTGAAGAGTTTGGACTGTTGTTGGCTTTGTCGTACCAGTCTTATGCAGTTGTGTTGTCGATTTTCGAGCGTGCCCCCAGTTGACAGCCAGTCAAAGTTTGAATGTTTGGAGACGTGCTGATTAGATGTTCTGGTCTGATTGGTAGTCGAAGGGTGGCCCTGCACCCGGTAGCACCCAAGTGAGTTCGTGCGGTGTGCCGTGGCGTTTGTGTGAGCTTGGTGTTGTAGGGCTTTGCGCAATGGGTTTTTTCCTGAATGGCCAGGTTTTTCCCGCGCTGTAGGTGTTGAGAGCCGGGCAGCAACTACAGTGGATTCACCAGGCGAGGGACGGGTTTTTTTTAGAGTATTTTACGCCCGAGTGTCACTTGGTGTTTTCGGTTGTTGTCTAAATTCTAGGGCTCTCGGGATGGGGAGCGAAGGGTTTTTCCCGGAAGCCGGGTTTACCTTCGTGCAAGTCGATGTCGGGCCGCGAGCCAACGCGCAGTGAGAATTATGAACAGCAGTGGATTCTATTTGAGTTTCGCCACTATTTGCCTCTTGTAATTTTCGGTTGGCCGTTCGACCTACTCAAAGACATTACCGGTAGTTTTCGCCAAAGGAAGTGTGTCACCTCGCGGTTGTCACTATCCCTGCTACCGTTAATTAGTATGTACTAATGGGGGGATGTTACGGTTACATTGTTACGGTTGATAGGAGTTGCACTTTTGGGAATGCGTTAGTCCCAATAGGTACTAGCAGTATGGTCCGTCTTGCAGGGTCCCCGTCTGGAAGCTACAGATTCCTCGCCTCCCTCTGCTCTGTACTCCTTTGCTTGCCCTGAGTTAGCAATAATCCACAAAGCGAATACCGTATCCACGACCGGAGACCTTCTACTCCTTCTCACAAGCCACCTTCAAGGCTTACACTACCGCTGTTCAGGCTCAACCACCGAACTCGGTACCGATCGGGAGGCTGCTATCATCAGGTCCGTAGCAGTGCTTTGTAGGCTGGGTCCCTGGCACCTTCCTCTCTGTACAATGCACACAAGACCTAGGGTCCTGCCGCAGGAATGGCTAGAGACCGCTCAGACCCACATAGACATCGGATCCGCCTCTATCCCTAGCCTCTCCATCCGTAATAATACTCCAGGCTTCATGAAGCCTGGAAAACTACAGTGCCTCTGAAAATGCTTATTAATAGCAAACATGGGAACAAAAATGTATTCGGAACATGCGGAGTAATGCCGGTTGCCGCCATAGTGCCGGTATTTCCCGCAGGTACACCCTGGCACTACAGAAAGCCACTACGGGGCTTCTTTGTTGCCTGCTCCTTTCGGGAAAAAAAGGAAATACAATCAAGAAAAAACACACATCGGACAACTCATGAGTTCACCCAGTTATAATGTTCTTTGACCCACACCCCCTGAGTGCGCATAACTGAGTTTTCGTCTTTAACTTACCACCCCTGGGTGTGTATAACTGAGTTGTGGTTTTTAACGCACCCCTGCGGAGTGTGCACACTTGAGTTATCGCCTTTGACCCACCCGCCGAAAGTGTGCATAACTGAGTTATCGTCTTTAACCCACCACCCCTGAGTGTGGAATACTGAGTTACGGTCGTTGCCTCACCCCTGCGGAGTGTACACAACTGAGGTATCTTCTTAACTCATCCGCCGGAAGTGTGTATAACTGAGTTATAGTGTTGATTGTCCTCATGAACATGACGGTTATGATTCATCTTATATTATGGAGTTCCGTATGTTGGTAAGGGATTCATGTATAAGATGTAAGGGGACTGTTTGGCCGGATGTTTTCAGGCATGATTTGCCATGAGCTGTTACTCGTAGTTTTGCTCCATATGAGACCGAGTCAGGCTCGACGGCTGGACAATATAAGAGTTCTGTGTCACCGTCTGGAGTCATCATCACGCCTTCCCGCGCCAGCTACGCGTACACCTTTAGAGATCTATCAACACACTAGTGAGTTAGCCGGTTGATTTCTATTGGTAAGCGCAGCCAAGACCAGCTTACAGAGGTGGGGAAGAGCTATGTCAGGTCCGGGGGATTCTGGCATTACTGCTGTAGATTATTTAAGAGAGGATATAAAACGGCTCAAGATCCAGATAACGTTACAGAAGCGTGAAAGAGAGGTCGGACTCGCTGAGGCAGCCCTGCGAGCGTCATAAGCTGAAGAGGTGTATGGCCTGACTTCGTTTTGGTCCTGGCGGGTGTCGATGAGGCATGACGCATTACGACTTCTCCGCGAGGAACACGAGCTTCACACAAATGTAGTGCGGAAAATGGACGAAAGAGTGGTTTTGTTCGAGGATGAGAGAGAGCGAGAGATGAGATAGAGAGAAGAGAGAGAGAGAGAAGAGAGAGAGAAGGAGGGTGAGAATATTTCGCCCCAGCAACGCCAAACATGAGCCGAAGCTGGTAGATCTGCATGGCGCTGGTGGCGACGGCGCTGGAAAGAAGCAGTTGTTGCAGAGGCAGCAGCTGCCCCAGTCGCTCCATCTGCAGGAAGAGCAGTCGTCAGAGGATTGCTACGCATGCAACGAAGAAGAATTGCCACGGACACAGCCGTCATCACCGCCGCCGCCACCGCCGCCGCCGCTACAGTCGTCATCACAGCCGCCGTCATGGTCACCGCCGCTGTCATCGCCACCGTTGCCGCCGTTGTCGTCGCCGCTGCCACCGCCGCCGCTGGAACCGCTGTTACCACTGCATCTGCAAGCCCGCAGTACAGCCAGGCCTGTGCCTGAATCTGTGGCTACTTTATTTTGTACAAGACAAGAGAAAAGGAGAGATGAGTTTGCTTGGCCGGCAGGTGCCGCGAGAGAGGTTGAGGAGATTTTGAGCGCGATGGAACACGCGTTTGAATTCTGGAACAACGTTGAGAGAGCGGTGGTGGGCACTGGTGGAAGGGTCTGCACAATCGGTTGGGGGTCGGAGCATGCACGCAAAAGAAGGAGATGCCCAAAGCGAGCGCGAGTGGAGAAACGAACAACGGGTCATCAGCGAGGGCTTAGGCCCGCACCAGGCACGTGATATTTTGCTTGCTGCTGACGTTTTTCATTTTGGCTTTTTTCATGTTGATTTGAGAATTACGCACTACCCCCCAAGATTGAGATTGATTGAGAGTAAAGGATGACTGAAGTGATCTGTAATAGACGTACTGCAGAACAAACATGTCTGATTCCGTGTTGTGGCTGCCTGGCGGAGCGCCCAGGCAGGGCACAGCAAGTCGGAGTTGAGTTTTATACGTGAAAGTGAAATGCTGAAAGAATGCATACACAGCAGTACATGTTGCATCATATCATATCATCGGTACAGTAGAGTACAGCAGTACGAAAATTGCGTGAATCAATTACTTGCAACATTTAGGGTAGGGGTCGTAGAGGTACGGTTTGTCGTGTATCCCGAGCAATGCTAAAAATACAAGCACGCCCCTTGAAGACTATGCATGATGAGCAGTACAGGAGTGATCAACCTGTGTTGCTAGTAGTGCCCTTTGAGCTGGGATTTTGCTTGGTTGATGGTGCTGCTGACTCACTGCTGAACATGGTGTTGCATGATGTGCCTACTGCTAAATTGCAAGTTGTCGGTATATTGAACCGTCGTCGAAATGCCGACAAATGTGTACGTTATTTGCTGCATTATTTTGCATCTTTGATGAGTCTAGTCTATATTTGCATGCAAAGCATTGTTGTACTTGCATCGGCATTTTAAGAGTAGTTGTGTCCCGTCAAGGTATTTTTGGACTACTGTAGTAATGGTTGTATAAGTCCTTGACAGCTGTCCGTCAAGGGGCAAGAGTGCCGTCAACTGATGTACCCAGCATGTCTTTGTCGTGTGACGTTCCCCATTTGTAGTGTAGAAACAGCATGCAGTAGTTACAGCAGTACATCCCGTGCTATCCGCACGTCTGTTGGTAGTTATCGATACAAGAGGATACGAGTACGAACGATACGCCAGCACGATCGATTGTACATTGACTTGTCTGCGAGTATATATGATACACCCAGATACTGCCTGCGTTGCGGATCATTGCACAACAGTGGGGTACCCCCCAGTGTAGCATTGCGATACTTACTGCTATTGTTACTAAAGATATCCATGAGGGCTCTTGGTGAGCGATCTGAAAACAGGGCAACTGAGCATGTGCGAGGGATTCTTGATGAAAAGAGCAGTTCAACCTAGGCCGACCTAATCGCTCGATTGCACGATCCATCCGCTGCTTGTGTGGAGTCAATCTTGCGCCAGGAACGGCTGCTTCATTCAGGAGGATAGGCTGGAGTGCCCGAGCTGCGGCGATGCCATGAGACCGGAAGGAGGCTGCCGCAGCGGAGGGACCACCAGCAGTAGTGTTTGGGGCATTGGGGTTGAAATGAATGGGTACGATGCTGGGTGATTATGATTCTGTTATTTGAACTTTGATTGTGAGCCTGCTTGAGATGGACTTGATTGTTTTTATTGTTTTTGTCATAGGATGAAGATTGTTTATTGTTGGTATGACAAATCTCGGCCAATGACAAATCGCCCCGAGATTGAACAGACCACGAGCTGCGCAGAGGCGCGTTCGGTCTAGTTCGAGTATTCGTGACTTGAGTACGAGTATTGTCCCGCTGACGCGTTGGTTATGCGTTGTCTGATCGCGCGGACTTACCCCATGCTTACTTGAAATATGTATAGCACCGATGTTATGCATATTCGTCAGGAATAACGAAGTACTATGGTTTGATTTTGCGAGTTGATTACTATGTCTGTTTGAGTCGGTACCGCCGTATTGGACAATGCCGTTTGTTCTGGCAGACACCATGAAATATGGTGATGTTCTCGCGGTATGTGTGGATTTTATTGTCCCCGGGTTTGTTACGACGTACATTGCGGTTTTCGAGGATAACGAGGGGGCGAAGAACCTGGCACAAAACCCAGTGTGTACGTCGAACTCAAAGTACATCGACGTGCGAACCCCCCGTTTTGCGGGAGCTTATTTTTGGGGGAAGATATTTGGTTACCAGGTATTATTCAAAATTTGGTTTTTTTTTAGCACAGTGCAACATCCCGCCGCTACGTGTGCTACACATTTCGTCGTGCGCGGAGGAGGGGGTATGCTTTTCGCCGTGCAGTGTACAGAGTACGATTAAATCGAGTTTCTGCGGTTGTTTGCGTTTTCGTATAATAATGCGGAGTTTGTTTTTCCTGGTTCAGCTTGTAGGCCCCGTGCTGAGTAATAGTATCTCGAGGAAATCGGGGATAATCAGTGAGTTTATTTGAGCCATAAATCCGAAGAAAAAGGCCGTTTTCTGTGGCTAATTTCGAGGATGACGCCGTTTTTACCTGGTCATTTCCAAGAATATAATTATTGTCGTTTTCACCTGGCAATAATTTTCGAGAGTAGTTGATGTTTGCAGCATGAGACTGTTGTTACTTGGTTTGAGACTTGGAGGACTTGTTGAATTGAGGACTGGAATTTTGGTTTCGAGTTTGTTGGAGTTTTAAGTTTGATATAAGTTCATTACGATATGACGATGTATCAACCCTGCGATGTCGTGCCTTGTCATACACAAAGCAAGGGGGATATTAAGTGTACTCGTCGTGTATAATGAGGAGGGCGGATGTTGATTGTCCTCATGAACTTGACGGTTATGATTCATCTTATATTATGGAGTTCCGTATGTTGGTAAGGGATTCATGTATAAGATGTAAGGGGACTGTTTGGCCGGATGTTTTCCGGCATGATTTGCCATGAGCTGTTACTCGTAGTTTTGCTCCATGTGAGACCGAGTCAGGCTCGACGGCTGGATAATATAAGAGTTCTGTGTCACCGTCTGGAGTCATCATCACGCCTTCCCGCGCCAGCTACGCGTACACCTTTAGAGATCTATCAACATATACTGGTAATCTTCAAGACATCCTCGCGGAGGGTGCACAACTGATTATGCTCTGTAACTCAGAGTGATTTAACCCATTCATGACTCATCATGTATAAGTGGACGTAAGATGAATATTACCGCAGTAAAACAACTAGTAGTGCAAGTCAGCGAAAGTGGATCGATTTTTGTTATTTTCGTGTCTGCTGCCGCTACACATGCGGGAAAAAACTGTCGCAAGTGCACTATGAAAACAAGAACAAAAGCAATGGCTCTGGACGAAAAGACGTGCGAAAAATACAAATCAAGTACAGCAAAATGGTCGCACATCTGACAACAACTCATTAGCTACACGTAACTCAGTTATGTTCTTTAATTCACATCCCCTGAGCGCGTATAGGTGCGCTATTCACCCCTGAGTGTGCATAACTGCGTTGTCGTCTTTAACTCATCATCCCTGAGCGTGTTATCTGAGTTATGGTCTTTATTTCACCCCCGCCGAGTGTGCACAACTGAGTTATCGTCTTCAACTCATCCGCTGGAAGTGTGCATAACTGAGTTATAGTCTTTAAATCACCCCCGCGGAGTGTGCACAGCTGAGTTATCGGCATTAGCTCATCCGCCGGGATTGTTCATAACTGAGTTGCGGTCTTTAACTCAGCCCCGCGGAGTGAGATTTCTGAGTTACCGCCTTTAACTCAGCCCTGGGAGTGTGCATAACTGAGTTACAGTCTGTATCTCACAAGCCCTGCGTGTGCACAGCTGAGTTAAGGTCGTTAACTCACTGCTGAGTTATGACCAAATGAGGTAGACTTGAGTTAACTTGAGTTGAGTTGTCCCATGTGTGAATTTGCAATAGCTGGAACTCCGTTTCGGGAAGCTTTTGCGTTTTTTTCACCGTTCCTGGTCGAGCTGTCGAGAGGAGTGGAAAGGGCTCGCAAACCGCTGATGCTGTCCATCTGTGCTTACACTATCCTGTTGGGCTCGGAGAGGCCGACACTCAAAGCCTGCCCCAGTCAATTTTTGTTAGCGCAATGTCGAGAAATCGTTGACATTGCGAATTCAACGGGTGGATGGGTGGGTGAACGTGGTGCACCTGAGTGAGTGCATGTCGGTGAGCTCGGGAGATACAGATTTCGTCTCACACCCTCACCTCTGATGCCGAAACTCGGCCGAGGCCGATGACATGTGCTAGGCTGTCGAGGCATGCAAAAATTGTCGTGATGCTGCTGGTGTCGCCGGAACGGGTTTTTAGGGTCAACCGAACAAGGGGTACCCCAGGTTCAGGTTGTGATTTTTATATCACAAAAATGTGCTTCACAAAAATCTTCCGTTCGTGAGACTCCAGACCGAAGCCTGTAGAATATTTTGAACTCGGGGCGTCACTAAAACGTTTTCAGAGACGGACCTCACATCACTACAGAGTCAGCTTAACCGCGGCTCGGGCAGTCGCCTCTCTGATGTCGCAAACCAGCCACAAGCCAATTCTCATCAACAAACTCACTTGCGAAAGATCAAGGAAAACACTTCAAAAATATTGTGTATTATATAGAGAAAATTGGCAAAAATAAACTTGAAAAAAGGTTGGTATTTGCGTGTTGCAGGTTACGGTGATGCTATGGATTCTCCTCGCCCACTGCAATCGTTTTCTGCCCTACGGAAGCTTCCAAAAATAAAATAAACTCATCGGGCGCTCGGCGACAGCTGGGGGCATTTTGCACAAAAGGCGGTTGCGGCACACACCGTTTGATTGTGCGAACCAAACTCACGCCCACCGATCTCACTTCGCCGCGGTCCACGAAAATGGCGTTAACGTCTGCGTCTCATCAAGCGTGAAAAAATCACAAGTCAGAGGGAAACATCACACCATGCGGCTGCAAAAAATGTAACAAAAAACATCGATTGAGCCATCTTCAAAGAAAGCACTCTCCCCACGTAATCTCGAACGCTCAAACGACCATGATATCAAAAACTCTTACGTGATCAATAATGGTTACCATTTCTGTAGCTTGTCCACAACCAGAGGCCTAGCGCTTGGCGGATCTGTACACGGACAACTGGCCAGTTGGGCAAGTCGACGCTAAGGCCACCGAGTGGCGAAAACGGGTGGGGTATCGGTTAATATCAAGATAGACCTCAGCTGCTCCAGCTCTTAGTACAGCTCCACGGCCCATCTTATATGGCACGTTCACGCGATTTACAGAACGTGTAGAAGGCCTGGCTTCCAAAAGAGCTGTCCTGGGAGCAAAAAACCAATTCCAAAAGGAACTAGATCAGGCAGGCTCTTGAGCATTCGTCCGCTCCCCGATCTTCTCAACGACTGCCTCCGACTATAGTGCGCTCGCACTATCGGCACTTGGTTTCTCCCCCTCACGGGTTGACTGTCGTGCACCAAGGGAAGAGCGTCAATAGGGGATGAGAAAAAGACCAAACATTTGGCTCCACAATTTTTTCAAGTTGCAACAACTGTACGACGAGCAATCGAGATAAGACACAAAAGAGGTGGTTTCACTTCGACATGATTTGCGAAAAGCAAGAAAGCAACGTGTGAAGCATGTGCTGGAAGCACGTCTTCTTGAATAAAGATCATGTGCGAATGAGTATATACGTTGCATTTCTTCGTCGTACTCCTGCGACTAGGAAGAAAAGTATAGAAACTTAAAATCATCGGATCCCAACAGTATCCTTCGCCGTCCACGAGCATCGTATGGCACAAGAGCGAGCGACTCTTTTGCCCTCACCTCGGTGAGCATTTGCCGGAAGTTTCCCAGGATTTCGTTCTCCTTTTGCTGTTTCTCTTCAAACATGATTAGAGCCAGAGCTCGGCGCTCTTCGGCATTGAAAACCTGGTTTTCCTTCCGCAGACGTACAGCATTCATGCGCGCATGACGGCTGCCGCTCATCACGTACCTGGCGGAAATTGTGCGATATAATAATTTTAGCGGCAAAGAACATGCGCGCATGACGGCTGCCGCTCATCACGTACCTGGCGGAAATTGTGCGATATAATAATTTTAGCGGCAAAGAACATGCGCACAATGCTGCAATGTAGAATTTGCAACCGATCCCATCGGCCTTCCAATGGCTCTTAAAAATATGCTTCGAAGTATGATCAGTTCAAGGGTCTAGACAAGCAAATGTACCTTGTTCGGGTCACAATTCAACCAAAGGAAGAAAAAATTGGCGATCCCCGAGGTATTCAAGCTTCATCCGATCCACACGAGGAGTGCTACCACGATGCGACTTACCCGGAATCCTCCAGTCTCTCGATTTCTTGACCAGCCCATCCCACTTCACCACGGCGAGGAATACGGAGACCTTTCTGGACGAATTGAGCGATAGCCGCACCCTCTCCCGGTAGAAGTGCTCCACCGTAGTTGACACCCCTCTCCCCTTCTCCCTGCAACTCGTCCAACTGAGGCACTGGCATTGGCCCGTCGTCTTCTTCACTTTCCTAGCAGCAATTGTGCAACAAGACGTTTATAAACAACAGTGTCCGTCCGCCAATCAAAGTATTCCTTGCAAATTACATTTGAAGCATGAAGTCTTACCTGGGGTATCAATTATCATAATCACTGCCACCGTTTCTAAAAGTCACCAGACCAACTGTCTAACGAAGCAACACCCGGCAGCGTTGGCACACTTTGGGACGTCTAGCATATACCTGATATTAAAGATGGACGTGTTCTTCACCGGGAGCGTTGCCTTGGTGGGCAACTCTGGAATGGTTCGAACACTGTTGATGAGCCCAAGCATCTCAGCACTATAGACACGAGACTCAAACTTATCGCCGGAAACCACTTCGCAAGTCAGCGTCCCTTGGCCTCCTATGCCCTTCGTCCGCAAGAGAACTCGTCTACATAATGATAGTGCAAAGCGTGAGAAGGATGCACAGCGCAACAGGTCGAACAAGCACGCAAGACCTACCTCATGATGGCGATGGCCTTGCACATCAGCCTTGAATTGTGCCGCCTCTTTGGCATCAAGCTCGTCCATCTCTTCGTCGGGCGCAGCATTTTGATTAAGGTCATCATCAACGTTCTTCACCTCACTGTCTGCAGCGAGTGGACTTGGCGATGTAGGAGATACAGACCTTGCCACCTTGGGCCTGATTTGCTCCTGCAAAACCAAAACGAAGTCACAGAGGATCAAACCGGTTTCGTACAGCGTAACATGTTTTGCTTTATGCATTAATAATTGCCGGGCATTCAATTCGGTCCAAACAAGCTGGTGATGAAGCGCGAGGGTTGACATTAATTCAAGCAAGATTAAAGCTTCCCCGAGAGGTGTCATAAAACACACAAATCGTGCACATCGGGGACGATGTCTCCTGCTGTCGCCGTTAAGGGCTTAACCAACAAGAGCTTGACCCGACCGTGAAACAGAGCAACGGTGTAAACTAGCTCACCCTGCCGCCTTTTTGTTTTGGAATCGTTGTGGATACCTGGTAAAAATAAGAAAACACGAAGGGGGATCGCTGGCTACAGCATATATGGTTACGGCGGCACAGATACAAGCCATCCCCCGGCGTTAGCTTCACGACTATGCAAACGTCTTTTAGTTAGCTGTGGAATGGAATTTCCAACCATCAAACACATTTCGAATTTTGCCCCGAACGATGTGTTTCTTCGCGGGACACAGCGTCTCTGTTATGGGTTGAGGTTATCGGTTGGCTACGTGCGGGCTACAGCTCGGAGGTAGGCAACACATTGTGGTGGACAAATCCACGCCTGCCGAACATTCCATTCGACTGATCGCGCGTAGTACATTAGTACCAACTCAAAGCTCTGCGATTGGGTGTTGTTTCGTACCAGGCCTTTCGGAGTGCTTAAATAAAACAGTGGGTATACCAGGTATACGTGACTTTCGCTGGAACAATCCGAAATAGTGCTGGCATGATTTCCTGACAACTAGAGCGCGGACGAAGTGAGTGCTACATGTGCCATCACACACTATCAACATCAAGATTTGATGCAATCACCAGCACGCTGCGAGAGGACCCGCGCATTTCATCTGTTTGCGTTGGATATGCACCCTCGCAACTACCATCACGTCGAAACAATTTACCAGACTCGTAACCTCATATCGTGGGTGTGTGAGGCTAGGCTGCAATTCTCGGTTTGAGTAAAAATTGTCACTGCAATTATCTGTTGTGCTGACTCCTGTAACACGTAATAAGAAACCGTACCATTAGTATAGCTGGAAATTGAATATTATCAGACATACGAGGTCCGGTTTAGAGTCAAACGCCACAGCTGAACGAATTTTCGAAGCTCAGTTTTGCGGATTTCGACATGGAAATTTGCATGGAGACAGGAAAGGGGTCAACTCACAATATCAGGTGCTGACCAATAAAAAAAAGCAAGACAACAAACTTATGGCCATCTTTTCAAAAATCTAATCAAATTGGTCAAACATGCGTGAAAAAAAAAAAAAATCAGGCCTTGAAGTTTTCGCACAAAAGCGCTCCGAAGCACGTGTCAAATTTTCAGAAAACAAACCGACAACTTGAGCTGCGAAAACCTATTTCCGATTTTTTTAAGAAACGACCGGCAAAGCCTTTCCATAGCTGCGAGAGCTTCTTCGCGAGTGTGGAACCTTTCGAGTTTTTCCTCATAGCCTTGTCGCCTTTCCTCCGAGTGTACAACAAGTAGATCCGGAATCGACCGTTCGCATCGTTGCTGTCGTCGATAACTTTTTTCATATGCCTGATTTTGCGTAATCTGCCGCGTTCATTACAAAAACGGTTTCAACAAATATTCTTTCACGCCACAAATGACATGGTTTATGTATAGGATTCAGGAGAAGGGCCGGAATGAACCGACTCGGGTTGATATTGACTGTGCAGCAACGCGTTGATTGGCTGATCATTAGGATATGCGTATTATGGCCCCATTCATCGCCGTTCAAGATAAAAGGCTTGTTCAGTGAATGTCAGCTATACAACCGGACCAGCTTGAACAAGAATTACAAATAATAAAAAACGAAAACAAATACGTACCAGGCACCAGGTTGAGATATTGGATATTGGTACTGCTGCAGTACATGTCGGTTCTACCATATAAAAACAATTTACAGTCAACGGTCGGGTCGATCGCGTATCACCATCCCACTTTTTCGCAACGCTGCTACACAACTGCACCCGCGCTTGGGAGACAATACAGTCTTATTATGTTTTGATAATATTGTAGCGGGGAAACAAAAAAGGGCTATAAGTGCTGTAGTTGCCCCGGATCCTTTTACGTAGTGTTTAGAATGGGCTCATTCTAAGGTATAGAAAGGAACGGTGTTGTTTGGACGCTCGAACAACCCGGAAGTCGACAGGATCTCGTGGACGTGGTGGTGTCAGGGACATTCAATACAGGAAAAGCGTTTTACGTACAGACTGGCCTTGTTCGAATCGGTAGCACCAACGATGCACAGCCAAAGCTTATATTTTTGACACGGAGAACCAAGGCCGTTCGACAAACTCAAGAAGTCATGCAGTGGTTGCCATCAAACCACAGCAGCGACCCAAAGCCATGAAATTGAGGGCAGCCATCTACGTGGTGTGCGAGGGGAGGGGTGCGTAGGAATGAGCGGGCGGTGCCAAGGCCGCAAAAGGGTTGCTTGGTTCCGAGGCTGTAGGATCAGAATCAGGAAGAGACGTTCGGCGAGCTTTCCCACGGTTCCGTTTGGATCTCGAACCAGAGCGAGGCACAGTAGTTCAGTTGCACACTGGTCACCAATGTAAACCGTATACCTCTCTGGGAGCAGCTGTCGAAGCGGAGATGTCGCGGATGGTCTTGGCGCCGAGTTCCCTTGGCGAACGTCGTTCACAGCAGGGGCGGGCTGAAACTTCATCTTCCTTATATGTAGCAAGGAGAATGCAAAAACTAGATCTGGCTCGAGGGGAATCAAGAGTGCCCCTGAGTACGCGGCGGGACAATGGCCGGCGGCGATTCTCCGGGGACGGGTCAACGCCGTCAATGACGGGGAAACAGCTCGCGTCCCAAGATTTTACATGGTCTGACCGGTGACGCGTCCTTTCGCGCATGCGTGTAACGAGATCTACGATAGGTATCTACGACCCTGGCTTCCACAGTCACCGGCAAGCTTAAACTATCAAATCCCTGTGTTGGTTTGGTTGGTATGTGGTGGCTAGCATGATATTGTCAGAAAGTCTTAATAAAGAGCAAAAAACTGCGAAGCACCGTTCGAAATGCCAACATAGACTTGCAGCTTCTGGAGAGAATTGACCCGTAACGAAATATGTCCTGGGGGGGGGGGGGGGGGGCAAAATAACACCTCCGAATTATCATTAACCCTTTCGATACCCATGTACGGCCACCACAACAACGACGACAGCGATGTCATCACGCACTTGAGAAAAACGTGCAGCAGTACGAGCATCATCATGCTGCACGCGTGTCGCACCACCATGCACAGCTCCTTATATTGCAGTCCGCACATGTCCCTTACCCCAGCGGCCCGGGCTGTTGCGTGTGGTTGATACTGTAATCGTCATTTTTGGCCCACGTGTTTCCCTCTGAAGTCCTAAAAGGGGCATGGTCGCGGGGGATATTAACGACCCCCCATCTCAACGTTCCGGTTCACTCTAATCTAGACATTGTGGTTCAGTCAGTTACGCCGCATTTTCAACAAACAACATTCCGACCTTCAACTACTGGGCGCCTCAGTAGACAGTGGGTGTAACCGGATAGTGTTGCATCCACAGCAGCTCGTGATTCTATTCAGATTGGCCGACTCATGCTACGATAGAGGTGCACCCGTCTTTTTCTCAGGCCCTTAGTTTCAGGAGCTCTGTTCCCCACCCAAAAACTGATGTTGAGAAAAATGAAGTGTAACCCGATGAACAATCCCATGGCCTAGGTCATTTTTTTTAAAGCGAAAAATGGTTGAAATCCCGACGAATTTGGGTTAAGGAGCACCGTAACGTCATTCAGAAGAAAAATAGCCAAAAAGTGCCACCTCTCCGTAGCAAGCGTCGGTCGCCCCGCAGCTTTTCAACGGCGGTCTACACCTTGACTTTGGGGTGCTGCTGTGGTCGAAAATCGCCGAAATTCAGAAGACACAAAATGAAAAAAAAAAAAAAAAAAAAAGTTTGCACTTCACTTGAGGACAGATACTTCTCCTCGCAAACAGCCACAGCCCGCGAAATTACCAGTTAGCTCACATTTGATTTCGTCAAGGCAACTTGCCAATCAGCATCACCAAAAAATTGATAATTTGTTCCAAAATCCACGATTTGATACGTTTGCGAGTTAGCACGCACTATCATGGCTACCGCACGTACGAAGAAGCCGCTTTCACCAGCAGTAAGCCGGGATTTCGCGGATCTTTTGAAACACTATGCGTTCCTACCCGAAAACGTGCGGACGGGAAAACTCATCGCCGTTTGAGGTAGTCAAATATTGGGCTAGAAAAAGGGTAAAAGAACGCGAAAAAGCTCTGAATTCTGAAAATTTGAACCGAGAAAAAGAGGATCTTGCTTGTAAACTAAGTCTATTTCCAAGTCGTCTATATTTTTCGGCGAAACGTCTACTCGCGCCTAATTGACAAAAAATCCCTTAGACCCCGCGGCCTTCAAGCAATACCAGTATCGATTAAATTTGATCTCGCTTCTGGTTTGGTCTGAACGTCACCGATAACCACCGTGTTCCCCACGAGGTACAGGCTGGTCCAAGTTAAAAGGCGGAAATTCTCTCCTCCACGAGTGCCGCTCGCAATATCTAGTCAAAGGCTGAATATTTGGTGTATCATACTGACGCCCATGACCAGTGGAAGAGGGTGACATGGCCAGCTTGTTTTATAACGGTCTCGGGCTGTCTCTTGGAGCACAACTCATATCGATCAATGACAGGTCTTCAAAATTTTCGATAACATTCAGGCTTTTTCCAGACGGGGGCGAAAAAACGATTGCGACGCACATTGATGAAATGTTTTTGAAAAAATCCACACATCGGACAACACAGCTCAGGTTAACCAAGTTTACCTCATTTTGCCATAACTCAGCAGTGAGTTAACGAACTTAACTCGGTTGCGCACACTCAGGGCTTGTGAGTTAAGCATTGTAACTCAGTTGTGCACACTTCCGGGGGGTAAGTCAAAGACGATAACTCAGTTGTGCACACTCCGCGGGGGTGAGATAAAGACCATAACTCAGTTGTACACACTCAGGGATGGTGAGTCAAAGACGATAACTCAGTTACGCGCACTCAGGGGGTGTGAGTTCCTTTATCTCCTTTTCTTTTCTTTGTTTCTTTTTTCCATTTGACTTACGTGTGTCGTGCGTATGCGTAGTGATAGGTACTACGTGCGATATACACGTGGTAGTCGTTCTTGGGTGGCAAGCGGTATCGTCGGTTTTTCCAGGCGCGAGTAGTGAGATGTATGCACCAGTATGGACCTGGCACATCGTAGGCTGACTCCCGATTTCACTATTATATGTTTCTGGTGGAGGCATGAATTGCGTCAGATGTTATATATGCGTGTCCCACCTTTGGTTTGTGTTTTTTTCCCTGGGGTATTCCCCAGCTCCAGAGTGACTGGAGCCTGTCCTGTGACCACGGACTTGATTATGCGAGTTAATGTGAGAACAACAACAAGTTGAAGAACATAACTCAGTTAACTCATGAGTTGTCCGGTGTGTGAAACAATCAGAAAAGCAACTGCAGAGAGAGGTGTTGGCTGCGCACACTTGTTGCCTTCTGGTGCGCATCCGCACACCAGCATACGCCCCTCTTTGTGCACCACCCGGTCTCACGATGCCACCGATGCGAGGCGTGGATACGACAACCAAACAAAAAATCTCGGCTTTGACAGCAGCGCAGTGCACCAAATCAAAGCGTTGGAAGCTGAGATACACGTTTGGAAGCTGAGATACACGTACTAACCGGCGCCGCGGACGTGGGGCACCCGGAAAGACACCTCGTGCATGTACCAGACAGAGGCGGCAGCGCTCGAGGATGCCCACAACTGGACGACTTGGCTGTGCACTCCAAAGAGGGCGCGTCGGTCTACGGCTGGTGAGTACCGCGGTATGTCGCATTGCATTATACCGACGCTGTACTTGTGGGAAATATCCACATTCTTGGACTGGCGATGTTGCAGTGAAGAGCCGCGAACCCAGATTTAAAATCGGCAGGCTCTTTCAGGCCTGACCATTGAAGGCCCAATCCGTTTACTGTGTGTTCGGGGACATAGTTACAGCAGAACGAATACACGTGCACTGTTCTTCGCATGGCACGAGTTGTCAACAAGTCTGCACCCTTGTTGTGGCCGGCAACAGTGCTGTTTGCAAGCAGCGTGACTGCTGTACCGTAGTGTATCGCGTACGAAGTGGGACTTGTACTTGCACACATCAACAGGCACTACTGCGCCATTCAACGGTATAGTTATACACGGCATTGGCCCAGCAGCAGTCTGTTATGGCTGCAGCAGGGCGTGTGTCCTGCCGTCACCGTGTAATACGCACGCTGCTTCTACTCGTAAGTGTATCTGCCACTTCTACTGTATCATACCTGTTTCGTGCGTACAGAACAGCACTTGAACACGCACATGTTACGCATGTGATCCAGACCAAATTGGAAGCCTACGCATCACAGGAATTAATCAGATTTCGATCGGATAAATCCGAGCACATGCCGACTGGCCCTTTGGTCTGGCGAAGAAACGTGTCGAGTGCGTTTCTTATGAAATTTTTACTCAATAAGCATCAGGAGCCAGTAAGGTGACTGGCCATGTCCGCTGCGTGTTCTCTTCGTAGCACTGGAAGGTGCGTACTGAGCCAGCTTCTGAAATATACAATGCATGATATACTAGTATCATCTTGATCCGAGCCTCCCAGATCGACTGTCTGTGTTTTCTGATCGTGGAGAGACGTGCTGACGTTGTTCCAGGCACGAAACACGGTGGTATGGCTGCCTTCGCCATTCAACTCCTCGAATGCTATTGCAATGCTGCTGCTTGTTGCTAGCTGTGTAGATCGCTCACTTCTTGTGGACACAGTGCGCGACTACAGCGCTTACAGTTTGACAGTTGAGAATTTCAGACTCGAGTTTTTAATGACCAAAATAAAAACATGTTATTCTTGTCTGGTCGCTCATTGCCCAGGATTCATACACAAAGCAGGCGTCACCCGGGCACGATAGGGTCACATGCCGGGATCGGAATCCATCCACGCATCTACAACTCCGACAACCCGGGGACGAACACGGATACCATCCGGGTTGATACCTCCCCGCACGGTGTGGGAATCCCAACCCCGCCAGCCGATTTTCCGATTGGCCATGGTTCGTATGTTGAGCCAGCTCTACCTCGGGAGGATATAGGGTCCCATCCCCAGGCCAGAGGTCGTTCCACATCTCTAAAACTTCCATCAACCGGGGAGGCAAACCGAGCCTCGGGTCGACACCACCCTGTACGGTGAAAAAAAAAAAAAATCCCGTAGGCTAATCGCTGATTGGTTAGAGCTCCACAGCGCCGTCCTATGCGGTTAGAGGCCCATCAATGGGGGGCGGGTCCCATCCCCGATTCATGAATCCCCCGAATCTCTACAGCTCCAAAAACGCGGGAACAATAACGATGGCCTACCGTGTCGACACCACTCCGCACGACGTGGAACCCCAACCATATTCGCTTACCACTGATTGGCTGGGGCTCGAACATAAGGGCAGCGCCACCATGGGAGGATATAGAGTCCTGTGCCCGTTTCAGAAATCCTGACAAACCGGGGACGATAACCGATTTCTCTCGCGGGTCGACACAGCCCCGCATGATGGTGCGACAATCATCTATTCACATTGGCTTATCGTTGATTGGCTGTGCAGCTCGTAGAGCCAGAGACACCCGGGGAGAAGATAGACCAGCAAACGGGCGGGGGGCATTCCGACGCACCCGATGAGGATGGGGCTCCACCGCCGTTCCAGAAATCCTTCCATACCCCAAAAATCCTTCCGTACCCCACCAACTCCAACAAACCGGGGACGAAATCCGACTTCTCCCGGGTCGACATCACACCGCACGGTGTGGAAACCTTAGCTAGCTGCGGTTCGTTTACAACGCCAGCACCACAGAACAGGGTCCAACCCCGGTTCAGAAATACTTCAAAGTATTTACAACTAGAAAAAAATGGGGCAACAAGCGCTACTGCTGAATTTTTATTCGTGTACCCCAACCTCGCGGTACGCGGACATTTGATTTGACCCCCTGCCTCGATACCACCCCACACAGTGTAACCCAACCTTCAATTGATCGGCTCGGTCGGGGGTCGTGGATAGAGGAAACCACCACTCACTAAGAAGTCGAGCAAGTTCAATGACTATCATCTCATACTGGCCTGTGATTAGAGAAGTTGTATATGGATCAATTGCATAATACAGCAGTCAGTCCAGATCGAGTCGATCGGTGCAACTTGCTTGGGTATCGTATTATTACAGCAGCAGTAACACACTTCAATTCTTTTCTTTGTCCCATCCCATTTATTGTAATGCTCGCACTACTCTGGCCCTCGCATAGTACAACTCAGATCCGGGGTTACATAGCGGGCTCCCCTCCCTCCTCCCCACTACGGTACCTGCCCTAATTCTTATCGCGAGAAGAATTCAGCATTTTCTCCCCTCGGCGATTCGCGTCGATTTGTACCTACCCACGCTGCTAGGCGATTTCAGCAGTTAGTTCATCCTTTTTTCCCCATTTATTGCTGCAAATAAACAAAGCCAACAAAGCTCACAACGGTGGGTATTCAACTCAAGGACCAACGCTAGTATTAATAGTAGTAGCATTCCAGTGTAACCCTACTAGACCACCGGGGCCACCGGCTCTATATCACTCACTGCCCCGGTGGCGTATCAGGTTATCCTCGAGCCTGGTATAGGTCAGCTTCATGAGTTCGAATCCCCCCAAGTGCGTACTCGTATGAATTTTCGTGGGACTCTTTCTTGTGCACTATTTGACTTGCGGAAAGCGCGAGAGCATGAGTTAGACTCGAGATGAAACATCGACGATCAGACGCGTGCTACGACAGAGGTAGCACTTTTCGCCTGAAATGGTTTCTGAATGGTGGGGGCTCCTTAACCCCAAATCGTCGGAAACGGGTTATTTTTCGCGTACTTGTGTTATATAACTAGGCCATACGATTTTTCATCCGGTAGCACTATCGTTTATTCTCCAAATCTCCTATAGTGGAGAGCCTGAGAGAAAAAGTGGGGCACGTCGATCGTAGCACGCATCATCAGTGGGTGCTGAACCCTATGCGCCAAAACAATTGAAGGCAATAACCGGGGGGGAAAGGGAAGGACGACACCTGTGACCACAGCTTGTATGTCCAGAAGCTGGAAAGTAGAAGTGTGCCAAAAAAAAAAAAACTCACTAGAAGAAGAGATGGTCAATTAGCAATCAGCAACAAGGAGCACGTCAAGTACGAAGCAACACAAACTTATTTGCCAGTTACGTACCAACACGACAGCTTGCGTATGACCGCAAACGACCACAGCAACGGAGTCGGGGACCACAGCAACAACAAAGCACGCCATCTACAACCGCCTATATTTCTCCAAAGAGTCCCCTCGGAGGAAAAAAGCACCAAACAATGCGATACCGGGACGAATGCATGCCACCACTGGTTTCTTCCGTGGATAATGTCTACTTCCACCCTCGCGTGGCGCAGCTTAACAGGAGGAATGATATTTCCCCTTGTGTCGAAAATTTATGCCCTGTTTTTGGCACACCCTCCCCCCATGCCATATGATAAGTCGCAGACAAAAAGCATGTTGTGTGCAATAGAGCATCGCTGTGTGTGCTCTTACTCGTACGTACCTATATTACTTACACGAGAGTACAAACCATGTCGATTTGCCCGACCTTGTATAATACAACCCTCGAGGCCCCCGGGGACGCAGCCACTCGCAATGCTGCTGTGTGGCTTTTTCTGGCGCAGTAATCGTAATCACTACTAGTAACTACCTCCTCGTTTACTCATGCGTGCGCTTGCCACGTCTATATTCATGTATGTATGTACGTGTACCTACCGAAGTTCAATAAACAAATGCACTACTATGATCCCTACCGCAGTACCATGGGGACTTTTTTACAGTAATATTATTATTTGTTTTGGGACAAAATATGACGCCAATTTGGAAAGAATGTCTTGCCAAGTTCTATTTTATCAACCTCTCCATACATTAAGATCCGAAGAATAAATGGAGAGAACCATTCAAAATACAAAATTTTGCGCGCTTCTCGCTTGGACGGCGGCCTTCGAAACAAAGTGATTTGACCGAGACATCCTACAGCACTGTCCACTGAGCTACTTCATCACTTGACTCAGTAGCTCAGTGGGTTGATCAAGTAGCTCAGTGGGTGGTGGTACATATATATGTTGAACTACCAAAATAACCATTCATAATGTCGTCAGCGCGCACGCTTCGAAAGGCAATTATGAAGTCGGTGAGAATCGAACTCACGATACATGGCACTACCCACTATTCTGTCGCGTGACTCAGTAAAACTCACAGCAGTGGGTTATGCAAAAAAACAACCAACAATGTTTTTGAATTCGTTAATGAATTACCACCGACTTCGTAAGAGGGATCTCCGGAGCTATCCCCTCTCCACGTACTACAGTTAGTAGTACTCAGGAGAACACTAACAACTATCATAACCATTCATAACGTCTCCAGCGCGCACGCTCCTGAATACCAAATATGATCTGGGTGAGAACCGTACTCACGACACGTCCTTCGTTGGTTATATAGCACTATACTTACTGAACCGAAAGGAAACGACACACAGCAGTAGTAGCTACGATAGGGCAAGCGCTTCGAGGTGGCCATGAAAAAAGCATCGTCGGGGATAAATTTATTTGCCAATTTGGAAATGTTGTCTCTTAATTTATTCGTTCAAGCTCTATATATGCCAAGATTCAAGAATTGCTCGGGCGTATACCGCCCAAAATACAAGAAAAAAAAACGTACTTCTCGCTTGTTGTCTCGTTCAGCGTCTATCCGCGTTCACGTCGAGGTGCAGAACGGATAAGGCAGGGCGACGAGCGTTGGAGCCTCCCCCCGAAGACGGCGCTCGAACGAAGCGATCTGACCGAAAAAATTCAGTCCGAGAATCCCATACTGAAGCCGGCCGAGACAAAAAAAAATCCTGACCGAATCCAAAACGAAAGAATGATCATACACATAACACTAACATACCATTAACATAGTGACCCACACTGCTAACATTTACGTTGTTCGGACCCCCCGTCTATTGCGTTAGGATCGGATGAGGCAACACTTAACGTACGTTAGCAGCGTTACAGTCTCCGCCGGCCGGTACGTAACATTATGTTAGGATGTTAGTCTAAACGTCGACGTCTCTCTAACATTATGTTAGGATGTTACTGTCATTAAAGATCTGATTTTAACATTTTGTTCATGTGTTACCGTCACAATCAATCCCGTTCTAACATCATGTCACTGCGTTACCGTTGGGGCCGAAGTCGTTCTAAGATTATGTTGAAGCGTTACCCTTTCGGTCTTCCCGGGATCTAACATGTGCTACCCTGTGTTGGCGGTAAAGCGGCGATGCGGAGTAACATCATGTAGCCGTGTTAATACATTTGACCGAGATCCTGGTGCGCGGAGTAACTTAATTTAGCCGTGTTATCGTGTTTCGCCGAGATCCTGATGGCTATGTAGCACCAGCACATACGTGCCGGAAACAGCAGTAGTAGTATTGTGTACCAGCAGCACATACGCGTTGAAAACATGTGTAGTACCAGCACAAATGTGCCGAAAACAGCAGTAGTACTACTGTAGTAGTACAAGACACGAGACATGCATCACGCACATCAGTCTGATGAGCAAGAAGCAACGTATCATACGCGTACTCGTGGTGGTGCTGCTGTGTCCAGCTATCCACTGGCACACACCTCGGGCGTCACCACGAATCGATGGGATCGGATAGTGATAGTGACGACTACAAGAGCCCCGCCACTCTCCTCGCAGTCGCGATTGCGCATTCGCCAAACACAAGACGCACACTACTCGCACTTGTCAGGGGCGAGGAGAGCCGCTGTCTGCGACATGTCGTTGGTGATGCTCGAGATCGACTTGAGCGAGGGGAAAGACAACCCTCCTTGCTTGAAGCTGTGGACAGTGAAGCACCAGAGAGTGTGTAGTGTTGGTGGTAAGATACGACAGCTGATCTTGGTGGTGATTGACTGCTGAGGATCTGATGTGAGGTGTGAACGTTACTTAGATCTGAAGTCAACAGGGGTTTCTATATATCCTCTTCTGAATTCTGGTACGGGGGTTCGGGGATGAAGTTAAGATTGCTTGTTTTCATCTGTTTTGGAGCTAATACAACAACTTCTCTCTCGTTTAGCACC
Organism: Undaria pinnatifida; assembly: GCA_012845835.1. Lineage (NCBI taxonomy): Eukaryota > Phaeophyceae > Laminariales > Alariaceae > Undaria > Undaria pinnatifida. The sequence continues at coordinate 11,139,381 of JABAKD010000011.1, forward strand.
TTAGTGGTGCTGACCAGCCCCCCTTGGCCAAGGGGGGACAACCTCTGGTCAAGAGAAACTGCCTAGCTTAGGCGTGTCTACAGTTATCGATAACTCTGGTGAACGCACTGAAGTTAGTCAGGGACTTTTCGGTAAGGATCGAAACAGCAGCTACGGCTAGCTGCGAATTGCGCCGCGTCTCGGAAATACAAAATTGGGAGAAGAACCGAGGCGTCTATAGCTGAACGAGGGATCGCTGGAGGCTATGTCCCAACGCCGCTCCAAGCGCGGAGGAGCGGGCTTAGGCGTGTCTATGAAGCGCACACAGCGTGGTTTCCCTTGCCTCACCTACAAGCCTCATCTGTGTGTGCCCTGAGATGCTCTAGTGCAGCGAACTCTTGCGTGTATGTACGTAGTCGAGAGATCGCCGTTCTTTGATTATTATTCGCGGGAACTTTGTTCAGAAAATAATCTGTATAATTCGGGCTTCACTATATGGATTGTCCATCTGATTGTGCCCGTTTGATTCTGCGACCCGAAAATCCATCTCACTTTCGGAAGCTCTTCCGTTCGGCATCCTATAATAAGAGATGACCTTAATAACGTGTGTATTTCAACAACTACGTTTGGGTAAGAGCTAGCAAGGTGACAGGTGACAAAATGTTAGCTTTTAGTTGGGTATGTACGCTATCCGTTTAACGTGTGTTATAGTACCAAGACTTACGCAAACACCCTAACATGACGTCACTAGATACGAACTGTTGCTGATACAGTAACATAATGGTAACGTTATATCCCCATGTACGTTATGCCTCTAACGTGTGTAAATACCCACTTGGAATTCCTTCAACACACTAACATAGTGTTACATGTGCAAGCGTTTAGTTCGGCATGTACGTTATCCGTCAAAGTGTGTTACGGTAGCGGGCAAGAATTCCGCTGTCGTCGTAACATAACGTTACTCGTTACGAACTGCTGTCGCTAACACGCTAACATAATGTTAACGTTGACTGCTGTCGCTAACACGCTAACATAATGTTAACGTTTAATTGACCATGTACGATGTCACTTCAACGCGTGTTACGATAGCCACTAAGGACTTCCACTAACACACTAACAGCAGTGTTATGTAGGCGTTTAATTCGGCATGTACTTCATCCGTCTATTATTGTGTTACGGTAGCAAGTAAGAAATCCGCTGACACCCTAACGTAACGTTACTCGCTACAGACTGCTGTCGCTAACACGGCATTATAATGTTGACATTTAACTGACTGCTGTCGCTAACACGGTAACATAATGTTAACGTTTAATTGAGAACGTACGTTATTCATTCAACGCGTGTTACGATAGCCACTAGGACTTCCGCTAACACACTAACAGTGTTAATCCTTATAGGCTGCCTACCCTAACACCGTAACACATAGTTAATACGGGATCAAGGTGACACTCTAACATTATGTTACGCGATCGCCCGTTAATAGCATAACACACTAACACTATGTTATCACACAACCCAGAAAGTAGTTAACGTAGTAACGTAATGTTACCATTATTTTCGTTGATCCGTGACATTTACGTCAAAATGTTAACTGTTACGTTATCTGAGGTGTGAAATATTTTTGCGTAAAAAATCGAAGATCTGACCTCCATGTTCGACATTAAGCAGAATCTGGCGAAAAAACTGGATCCTACTAAAAAAACAAGCCATTTGAAGGAAATAACCAGGGCTTTTCACGGGTCAGGTCACACCTCGCGGGTCGGGTCGGGTCGGGTCGGGTCTGACCCGACCCGACCCGATCCGTGAGAATTTCGACATATCTTGACCCGACCCGACCTGACCCGTGAGATTTTGACTACCTCCTGACCCGACCCGACCCGACCCGACCCGCGAGATTTTGAAAGCCTGTTGACCCGACCCGCCACACTCCAAGTGACCCGTGAGGTGCGGGTTTCATGCGGGTCGGGTCGACTGGACTCGTGATAAATCTCAAGGGTCAAAGTCGAAAAGTCACCGGTCAACCATATCTGGATGTGTACATTGGTCGGTTGGTTGGTCCTTGGTCCCTCGTACTTTCCCCAGGAAGTCGTGCTCTCTGTTTTCTTACCGGCAACGTTTGCAGCATTATTATGTGGTGGCGCGCGAAAAATGATAAAGAGACCACAACCCACGCAGGGGCAATTAACCACGCCCGTAGTGCTAGACCACCGGGTCCACTCGACGAGCGACCCGACGAGCGAGCTAGTTATTTATGCAGTCTCTGGCCCCGGCAAGCAGCCTAGCTAGGCCGCCTCCGGCAGCAAGCCCACCGCTGGGGCGGCGGTGGATCTGTCAGCAGGGGCTGCGATCCGCGAGGATGCGTTGTCTGCTGCTGGTGCTTGCTGCTGTCAGTGCTGCTGCTGTGCCGCTGCTGCTGCTGCTGTGCTTCTGCTGCTTCGACGACGACTGCTCTTGCTTTTTTACGTTTGGTCACATTTCGTACTCGTATGATTATTCTCGAGCTACGTAGCTACTGCATCTATCTACTATGCAGTCTCCGGCCCCGGCAAGCAGCCTAGCTGAGCTGCCTCCGGCAGCAAGCCCACAACTGGGGCGGTGGATCTGTCAGCAGGGGCTGCGGTCCGCGAGGGTCCGGGGTCTGCTGATGGTGCTTGCTGCTGCCCGTGCTGCTGCTGCTGCTGCTACTGCGACAACGGCTGCCCTTGTCTTTTTACGTTTGGTCACATTTCGTACTGGTAGTATGATAAAATATATAATACCTGCGACGGCTTCATCCGGCGCGGGATTCGCGTCACACTGTATGTCTTGGAACCAGTAGCTACTGCCTGGTGGTTGTTCTACACGATGTGTGACATGATTGGAGCATCGGCACGAGAGAGACAGGAAGCCGTAAGTTTTGTATTACTTACGGATCCGCGGGTCCGACCCGCGGGGCGCCTGCACGGCAATGGCCCCCAGCTGTAAGTTTGAAAAAAGCAGATTCGCGGGCCAGATCCGCGGGTTTGACCCGCGGTTCAGCTGGAGACAACTCGCGGGTCATGATAGCTTGACCCGCGAGTGACCTGGTCATGACCCGACCCGACCCGCGAGATTTTGCAAACCTCTTGACCCGACCCAACCCGACCCGCGAGATTTTGAAACCTCTTGACACGACCCGACCCGCGAGATTTTGAAGCCTATTGACCCGACCCGACCCGACCCGCAAAATTTTGAAACCTCTTGACTCAACCTGACCCGACCCGTGAGATTTTAAGGCGTGATGACCCGACCCGATCCGACCCGCGATATTTTGAAACCCCCTTGACCCGTGAAAAGCCCTGGAAATAACGCATCTTACTCATTTTTACGCGCAAAAATCCAAAAATGTACACGCCGTTTTCGAGAAACCCTGGAATCTGGAATTTTTGCATTCGTGTTCTACATGCCCATCCCGAGGCCTGACCTCCTGGGACTTTTTTTCTTTCTTCACCGAAAATGTTTGGTTGTGGTCCAAACTTTCCATAAAATACTAACTGACGAAAAATCAGGGAAAAAAAAGCAACAAGCAGGTGACGTTTTCGCAACGGCATACTTGTATAGACGTTTTCGCAACGGCATACTTGTATAGAAGACGTGTATAACATTGCACGGTCTGAATCGAACAAACAGCGTGGACATTCGCCGGGGAATACATTTCGCCTTTTACCTTGAACCAATCTGTATACTGCTGGTAGGGAACAAAAACTTGTCTCTGCGTCGTGACCCGCGACCGACAACACACGTTTACCATTTCTCGCCTACTTGAAAGAAAATAAATTAGCTTCGAATCAGGGGCTTTCTTGATAAACTTGTTTGTCTTCATGTTTTTTACGACCTTTCGACAGCTGTAATTTGATTCTTGTGTCGTCTGTATTTGGCATACCATTGATTTGATCTGTGGTGAGCAAGGTTCCGTCAACCAACGCATCAAGCCTGCCACCGCTACAATCAGTATAACAGATACAACAGGAGCACAGGCCACCGTGGATCTTACCTCTTTATGCCGGGAAAAATCGCGCCCCTTGCGCTTGCCTGAGGCGCGCCTAGCCTTCTTCTGTCCTTCCCCACCCTTATGCTCGGCAGCACTGCTGTCGCCGCCGTTGCTGCTGTCGCTGTCGCTTGTGCTGCTGCTGCTGCTGCTGTCGCTGCTGCTGCTGCTGCTGCTGCTGCTGCTGCTGCTGTCAGAGGCCGCAGACGTCATAGACGGAGAACGCCTTCTGCGTGGCTTGCGCCTGGCATTCTTTGTCCGACCTTTTTTCGCGCTTTCAAAGCGCCGGGCTTCCTCGCGGCCATCCTCCCTCCCTCTACCCCGTACCTTCGTCTTCTTCAAGTTATCTGCCGCGGCAGGAGCTTTGGTGATCTTTGGCTCCTTCTTTTTCGGGGGAGAGGGGGACCTGTTCCATACTCCTCGGGGGACCCTCGCCTCCGCTCGTAGTTTAAGGCGATGCTCTACCCAGCTTTCATCACGGGGGGCACCATTCCCTTGCCCTCTTCCTCCGCCACCGCCACCGCCCCGCCCTCCACCGCTAGGGCGTCCCGTGTCAGCTGGTCCATACGCCCCATACATCGGGCCTCCCTCATTACGGTCCTCAGCTCCGAAACCCAATCTACTGCCACTTGCATCATTTGCTGCTTTGGGCGCGTCGCCCCATCTCGATGACCGCTTTTCAATGGCGGCGGGTCCGTTACTTTTCGCTTGCATGTCAAGTCCCACCTTTCGTTCGTCTGCTATAATCCCTGTGCTTCGGTCCGAGCTACGGGTGCGGCGGTATTGTCCTCGGTCGTTGTGTCGGTCATGAAAGCGATTATGTGCCCGATCACGGCTGTCTCTTTCCCCTCGCCTATCTCTCTCCCTGTCACCATGATGGTGTTCGCCTTCATCGTCACGGTTCCATCTTCTCCTGTCATTATCATTCTCGCGCCAGGCGTCCCTCTCGTCGCGTTGTCTGTGGTCTCTCGATGTCTGATAATTGTGACGGCTGCTATGGTGGCGTCCATACCGGTCGGCATCGGGCGACCGAGATCGGCGAACCCTGTCGGATTCTGAATCTCGACCCATCGGTTAGCGAACTCCCGGTGTACAACAGCACGAAAAGATGGTAGACAGACAGTATCGAGGACACGCACTGCACAGGAATGCAGGCAGACACAGCAGGTGCTGCGTTTTTCGTTTTGGTGCCAGTTACGAACACAAGGCCGACCAGCAAACCTGCAGCGCAAGGTGATTCCCCAGAGCACAGCAGAGGACGTGGGGGCTCACCGACCAAGGGTAGGGGCGGAAATATATAGAGAGATTATTCGCGCGCAGCGCGAAAAAAATATGAAGGCGTTTTCTGTCGTGTGCGGTTGTTGTGGTTGTTGTTGTTATGTTGTTGTTCTCGCATAATCAAGTCCGTGGTCACAGGACAGGCTCCAGTCACTCTGGAGCTGAGGAATACCCCAGGGAAAAACACAAACAACCCAAGGTGGTACACGCATATATCACAACTGACGCATTTCATGCCGCGACCAGAAACATATATAAGTGAAATCGGGAGTCAGTCTTCTTCTTTTTTTTTTTTTTTTTTTTCGCACACTTTTACTTTCCAGTTTCTGGACAAGCCGTGGTCACAGGTGTCGTCCCTTCTTCCCCCCGGTTCTTGCCTTCAATTTTTATCGCGCATAGGGTTCAGCAATCCCACTGCTCGTCGATTTTTCATCGAGTGTTGCTAACTCACGCTCTCGCGCTTTCCGCAAGTTAATTTGTGCACAAGAAAAGGTCCCAACGAATTTATACGAGTATGCACTCGGCGGGGCTCGAACTCACGAAACTGACCTATACCAGGCTCGAGGATAACCTGATACGCCACCGGGGCGACCGGCTTAGGGTTAGTCTACGATGTGCCAGGTCCATACCGGCGCATACGTCTCATTACTCGCGCCTGGAAAAACCGACTAGACCTCGTATACAACTTGCCACCCAAGAAAGACTCTGGACTATCACGTACTTGTATGTAGTCTATTTTACTAGTAAGTATCTAACACAACGCATATTATGCACGACAGGCGCAAAAAAATCATTTGGAAAAAAAGAAACAAAGAAAGAAAAGAAGAGACCTGGTAAAGGAAAGGAAAGAAAAGACAAGGAAGCGAAAAAACAAAAAAGGAACGGAAAAAGAAAAGGCAAGACAAGCAAAAAAGACAAGTATAATTAGTAGGGCAGGGGTATAATCGTGTAAGGACAACACGACCCCAAAGTCTTGGGGAAGCTGAGATGGAGAGGTAAGACACAGCCTGAGTGTGACCCTGGTTTGGCAAACGGGTTCGTTTAGCGGGTGCGCCTTTCTCTAACGGCAGGTGGAGACCCACCGTCGAAGGAGTCAAAAATGAACAGGCGCAGGCAAATCCCGCACTACCCAGGGTAAAGACAGAGCAAAAAGAGCTGTCGATTCCTGGGTGGCTATCTCACCTTCTAGGTTGAACCGTATAGGGATCAGCCAAAGAAGGCCGGCAAGTTCATAGTGTCGACTAAACCGGAGGGGGGAAGTTGACACAAAGTCTGCGTTCTGCAGATGGACAAAAACTGGTACACAAACGAAAGTGTATGGAGCTTAAGCTTTTTTTACCCGGATCCCCAGGAGGATCTAAAAAAAAAAAAAAAAAAAACAAGACAAGAGGAAGCAAGGAAAGGAAAAAGAGAGAGAGCAGTACAAGCCACTCACTAATAATATGAAAAAATACAATCAGAAATGCCGGCCCAGCCTTGGTTTCTTATGGGAAATGGTACGCTCTACACTAATAATTTTAGTATAACGAACGGCTCACGAAATTGGTGTTGTCGTGCGAAGCTTAGGCGGTCTTTGTTGGTGCTCATTTTCAACCAACTCGTTTTCGGTGGAGATAACAAGAAAAAAAGGCTTGCGACATGAAATAGAGCGTAGCTCTAATAATCTCCGATTGCAACGCGGTTTTTTGTGTTGGATTGTGTAGCACTTTTTTCCTAATAGGTTGGCTATCTATGCTGATATATTTGATGCCTTTGGGGGGTTCTGCAGGATGCGTAATTCCAAAAGGCAACTGAAAAACAAACGATTGCAGCTACGATATTAAATTGTAATAATAATAATATTATAATAGCTGCCTTGAAAAACGTAACCTTTCTTTTTGTGTGACACGGAAATATCAATTAACTGTGAGTTACTCACCGCAGCGCGTACCGTATCGTAGGTATCTCGTACCAGGTACGTACGTTATAAATTTATTTGTGTTATGTGCGCCTTATCCATCGATTCATACCGGTACAAAGATGCTCAAAATACGACGAGAGATACCGCACGAAGAGTCGCAGAGAATTGGGAACGTACGTATCACTTCGAAAAAATACGAATGGCAACATCTTCAAGGGAGCCATAAATACTTCGAAGTATGTCATCAAACGATAACACATTTTTAAAAAGGCGCGGCCGGTGTATCACGCAGCTTGCAAAGATGAGTACCGACCCTTGACGACATTGAACTCACAGCTAGCTGAGATATTTAAAATGTTCTTACATCAAAATAGAGGCGTGAGAAAGTCGAAATAGCTATTAAACCCTACTAAGGTGTACTTCGAAGCGTAAGACAAAACGCCCCAAATTTAATTACTTACTGGTAAGTACTACTAATTTAAGACATCATTATTATTATTATGTTTCGCCCTCCGACGATACTTCGAGGTATAGCGTAGAGCCGTTCCAGACTTTTACTATTGTCCATCACCGAAGCAGAATATTATATAGAGAGCTGCGTAGTGACTTCTGTAAGGACACACTTTCGCCGAACTTGAAAACATAACGCACGCCATACACCATCAGTGCCGCCGGGCCTTCTTCAAGTAGACGCCTCGCAAGAAACCGAAAAGGCCGAGCATAAGACTGAGCGCTATACCATATTTTATTGTAGTCTTTGATCAGCATCCGTGTCAACAAAAAATTGTGCATCCTTCATATCACATACCAGGTACCATTTTACGACCACGCTTGCCCTATCAAGATTATATACACGGGCCACGGAACACAGGGCACTTGCAGCGTGGAAACGCCCTTTGCATCTGTGTTTAGATAAACACGCTTTCCGCCCCTAGTCAAGGGTCAGCAGGCACGGTACACTGCCGTCCAGGGCGAGGTCCAACTTGAATTTGATACCAGCTACCCTTCCTTGTGGTGTCCGCAATTCGGCAACTTGTTAACAATTTAGCCGTTACACGGCCACCATGTCCCCCGCCGCCCCCCCCCCGGTGGCGATACCGCCCGCGCTGGGCTCTCTCATCTCCACTCGCACCCCCATCCCCGCCGTCCGTGCCGGAACCACCACGAGTGCTGACGCCAAGAATCGGGTGCGAAAATATCGATGGTAACCCTGAAAAAAAGAGATGCACCGAAAAGACAAGAATGGTGTTGTGTCATGCTGATTGTTGTTGGAACGAAGACGACTTTGGAACGTTTCCGCAGATTTCTGTGGGCATGCATATTCACGGCTGCACATCCGAAACATGGAAGCGTTTAATCGTTTTGACGCAAAAACATAACGAAGTGCTAGTACCACTAGATATGTATTCAAGGAAACCTAGCTACAATCCACCTGCGACCGAGAGTACCCCCCCTACCATACACCACTCATGGAGCAGGTTGGCACCGCACGCGTCGAAGTTTGTAAGCCGGCGCATTGTTTATACGGTATTTGCACAAAAATGCCGACCCGCCACTAACCTGGATATCGTTGTCGTTTGGGCGCATTTTACACACGGCTTCGTCTTTCCGGCAGAAGGCGTGGTCGACCCACGCGGTTTCTCCTTTGGCTCCAACTGCAGCTTCGTCGCCACCAGCATCAGCGACATCTGGTGGCTGAATGGGGCATAATGCGGTCCATGCCGGGCGCATAGAATGGCGGAAACATGGGTCTAATCTCACGAAAAGTGCCGCACAATATCGCTTGCTTGAATCGGTAGTGCTAGACCCCATCGCAAGCAGTCAAACCACACGTAGCAAATATACGCACGTGTCACCATCGTTAAGTTTGGGCTTCCGTAAAACATCGTCGACTCACGTTCTCCCTGCACGTCTCAGACCATCGTAGTTGAAGTCGTCAGTTACCTCCCCACCATCGGCTACCACATCATTGTGCAACGGTGGTTTGTAGAAAATGACCCTGCGGATGGTGCCTGGGTCCGATGATGCTAAATCTCCGAACGATCCACGTTCATCAGACCCGACGGTGGCTTATAAAGCGCGTATCCCGCGCCTCCCGGTACGCGCCACATCTTTCCCTTTGCCTGAAGAGCACGCTAAAATCGGCGGTTTCCCCCGATTCGCGGTGCCATCGCCCGAGAAGTAGGGCGCCCGTCTGCGGCGGCACGCCCTCAGCATGCGGCAGCACGGATTTTTCGTCGCACCGCGCAATGCATGCTCGTCATTTGCTGCCCCTCTCATACTTAGGGTCTTCGCGTCCATGGTCTCGACCACCACCCTCGGGCGCTAACCAACGCCCGACTAGCTTGGTCCGACTTTCCCAGTGACGGCAAGTTTCTGGTGCCGTACTGACGCTAACCGCCTAACCGATCGCCCCGCAAGAAGAGTAACTGAAGGTGTGCACACGTACCTGTTTAACGGCGAAGGCATGGACGACGGCGGGAAGTTACAAGGGTTCTTTCAGGTGAAGAGCTTGACGGGTGATACACATACTCCTTAAATTGGCAGGCCGGAGAGGCGTGGCGACGGGACATCTGCAGTCGATCATCGTTTGGTACAGTATGACTGCAGCGACTGTCGCAAAGGTACCCAGGAACTTGTGGTCTCAGTGTGTTAGTAAGACGAGCGCTCGCCCAGCCGCAGAATCGGATGGCGCCCTTCGGGAAGTAATGCTTCCCCAACAGGCTCGCCGTCATAACATACCGAGACGAGGTTGATATGGACCAACTTGGATTTGGCAAGCTAACGCAACTCCACGGTATTCAAGACTACAACGTTTCAGTCATGGGAAATGTGAATAGCATCCGTTTTGAAGGCGAAGGTACCAGTCTGCGAGGAGCATGCATCCATAAGAAACGCGGTCTAAGTGCAAGTTGAAGCATTCCAGGCGCAAAGGCGAAAGCGTGTCGCCTTGTCTGCCACAAAATCCTTACCATCAATCTTGACGCGCTTCTGGGTGTGGGAGCAACCACCACCACCCCGCCCGCGTACGTACCTACTCTCCTACAAGAAATATGTGGGGACACTGGAAAACATACGAATTTTCTTTGTCGTGAAACTCTGTTGGCTACGCTCACCTTGGCGATGTTGGGATCTGCGAGTAAATCCTTCTATGTAAACCCAGGAGGGCCCTGCTGCAAGTGGACGATCAAGGACGTGAAGGGTGGGGGACTACCTGGATGATCCTCGCTCTCTGCCTTCCCGAAGCGACCATCTCCCTTGCGCAGCTACATCAAGTGGTCAGGGCGCCCTCCATACACACGCTGATCCCTGTTGCCTCCTCGAGCTCGTGATCCACGCGCTGAAGCATTGTGGAGTCGGTACAGTCGTCGTCCTGGTCGTGCAACAAGCGAGAACGGCGGATTCTGGTTAGAAAGGCCCGCTGCCGTGTAGATGGTCCGGAAAGCATTGGGCGGTCGGTACAGCCGTCGTCCTGGTCGTGCAACAAGCGCGAGCGGCGGATTCTGGTTAGAAAAGCCCGCTGCCGTGTCGATGGTCCGGACAAAAAAGGCAAGCGCACTACGGACACCCATTGAGTACAGAACCCCGGGCAATAGAAAATGCAGGCTGACACTTGCAGGAATATAAGACACCCGGGAGACCGTTATGCAGTAGACAGCGTGGTAGAGCGCACCCTCTCCAAAGTAAGAAACCACAGTATATTACTGCTGTATTTAATAAGTTTCTTATTACAAGTGTTAGTAGATGTTCTGTACTGAAAAAAAAACTAAAACAAAACAAAACTGTACAGCAGTATAGGGCATCTTGTACAAGAAAGTAATAAGAACGGCAGGATGGTATTTACAGAATATAAGGAACCCAGAAGCCGTTGTCCTGACAATAATGTACAACGTACCCTCTCCCAAACAAGAGACCACAACACTAGTTTTCAAATTTCTTATTGCAAGGAGATCTGCTGTATTGTACGATACACATCTAATAAGAAACGGAATAATAAGAGCGACAGACTGACATTTACAGGAATATGAAAAATACGGGACCCGTTACTGCTGAATTTAACACACCATCTGCGAAATAAGAAACCCAGCCTGAGCCAGTATGTCTGTTTTCTTATTATATATAAATAATTCAAGGACGTCAGCCTGTGCTGTGCTGCATGTCATATATATGTACATGTATAATTGTGATTTTTTTTTCTTCCTTCGGGCACATCTCTTCGTGCTCGCACCTTTGTCCGAAATGTCGGGTTGGGTGGGCACAATTCGACCGTCGGGCTCACGTTGCCGGACGTTTGGGCGCGATCCGTGCAGTGTGTCGCGCGTGGCAAGCCTTTTAAACTTTTTTGGCCTTGGGCACACCTAAGGCAAATCCCCGGGTTTCCGCAACATCCCCGGGATTTGGGTTTCTGCATCCCCTATCCCCGTGTACGCACGTAAGATTTGGATGCAAACCGGGTTTTTCTTTTTCTTCTGTTCGTAGAGGGTACACGAACATTTCGTTGTTTTTGCACAGAGCACCACGCTACGATCCTGCCTACCAGCAGCAGTCCAGCCCCCTAGCAATAGCAGCCTGCAACTCTATGCGCGTGCGGCTGCTGTTGTTGTAGGTGATTACTTTGATCGGAGCGTGCGATGCTCTACCCGCCTATACGCCACTACCTCTCGCTGCTGCTACTTCTGCTGCTTCTGTCAAGTGACATGCCGGCGTAAAGTGTAAGGATCGTTCAAATATCACATTAGTCCTTAAACGATCCTTATATTTATGTTCATGTTGATGTTTTTCTCATATGATACCGTACCATACCAAGAAAGCACAACGCTACAACTCTGCCGCACAGCAGCAGCGGTAGGCAACACCAAAGTTTAAAAGGCTTGCCACACGCGACACACTGCACGGATCGCGCCCAAACGTCCGGCAACGTGACCTCGACGGTCGAATTGTGCCCACCCCACCCCGCGTTTCGGACAAAGGTGCGAGCACGAAGAGATGTGCCGGAAGGAAAAAAAAAATCACAATTATAGACTTAATTACTTAGTTTCTCGACCCCCTCGGAGGTCTCGCTCGGCATATCCTCCCCCCTCTCAGCCCTTCTCAGCCCGTAATTGCCGAAAAGAAAACAGTTGCTGGGGATAAGAACCGTCCCGAAGTTCCTGAAGAAAATTAGTTGCTGGGGAAAAATATCTTTGTGCTGAAAGCGCTCGGTTGGTGCATCCCTGGCATCTCCGGTGGCTCATCAGCTCCGCACCGCCCCGCAACCCACCGCAGCGCTATAGCTCGCAGCAACGCAACGCCGTGCAGTGCCCTGCGATGCCCTGCAGCTCTAGCTTAGCAGAGCGCAGCGCTGTGCTTTGACGTGCTTTGCTACTTTGCCGTGCTGCGTGCTTTGCGGTACTTTTATTAGTTCGTACATGCCAGTAACATTCATTCGCAGTATCATCCCACGTACCGGTACTATTAATAAGTGTGTAATTACTACGTTGTTGGATCACAACGCACCCCCAGCTCCGGTCAGCCCCGGCTATATATAGCTCAGCAGTGCAGCGCAGCATAGTGCGGTGCCGTGTCTTGCCCTTCGTTTTGCGGTGTTGTGTCGTGCGGCGCTGTGCGTTCTTTTGAACATACAGCAGTAATAGTACCAGGTATGATACAGGTACCAGGTACCAGGTACAATTTATTATGTACGTGTCGTGTTTTCATCGCACGTACTGCCGTTCAGAACGTGACATCGACAAGCATCTAGCGCAGGGCAATTAGCTCTGCACAAGCACCTCTTGGCAACATTTTTTCACCGTTCCAGCTTTTCTTTGCTTTCTCCCACACTTTATTGGTTCTTCCACTTCGTCAATTATTATTGCATTTTCTTCTTTTTTCAGTTGTTTCTTCGTTCATTTTCTACTATCTCCTACTTCGCATATATATATAAATTTGATTTGTTCGAACTCGTTTTTTTTCAAGTTCTGAACATTTTTTCAACATTTTTCATATTTGTTTACCCTTTTTTTCCAACATTTGTTTTTGGGAGTTGAACTTGCAACTTTGCTTTTGTGGGAGTTGAACTTGCATTTTAATGGACGTCCATAAGAGGGAGTTGAACTTGCATTTTAATAGACGTCCATGCGAGCTTTTATGTAATGCGCCCAAGGGCACACAACACAATAGTCAAGGCAACAGGAGGAGCAAGCTGACCTGTGGGCCAGTTATTATGACAATTTTTTCGTTTTTCAGTTGTTACGAAGTTGTTACCACAATGCGTCACAACAGCAGCGGTGTATCTACCAGTACTATTATTTTACCAATAGACTATATATCAATTTTTTTACGAGGATCATTTTTTTTCATACAAGGGCTCCGCATGGGCGCCGGCATTCGCCGGCGCCCATGCTTCGGGTAGGGCAGGGCAGCACTTCGACAACTTAAGGTGTAGCTGTCCGATTTGGCATGCATTAAACTTTAAAGTAATGCCAAGAGTTTAATACGAACATGGGATTATGAAAGTCATGCTTTGACAAGAGAAAAAACGTAATATTATACAACAAAGAAGGCAAGGATAGGCGAAACAAACTATCTTAAATGCGCCGTCAAGTAAAAGTTGGCGTCTATCAAACAAAAATACCGAAAATAGTATTATTGAGAACCTGCGTCGCCTCTAGGCGAAACAAAAGAGGCCTTGGCATTAATGAAGAGACTGCACTGCTGTCCCCGTGGCAATGGAGGTTCGAAGTCGACAGGATGCAAAGTCGGTTTGCATCAAACGCCGACATGAGGACATGTCAGCCGGCGAGGTTTTGGAAGAAGATTGCTTTGTTTGTTACGTGAAGGCTGTCGCATTGATTGGTCTGCGTGGTCGCGGGCGAGGAGGAAAACGTAGAAGAGGAGGGCGATCTCTCGTTGAGGCGGCGTTGTCTAAGATTGGTGCGGGGGTGGCTTTGCTCGTACGGGAGGTTGGCGTAGCGCTTCTTCTCTGTTTTTTCTCGGGAAGGCGGGATATGTATGTCTGCTGTCTTTTCTTCGTGGGGGCTTTCACGTTGTCGAAATCGGACGCGTCCCCTCAATGCATAATATCCGGAGTGTCTCTACCATGACGCCTGCTGATAGTGCTGTGCGTATTTCCTGAAGGCTGACATATTATTTGCTGGTAGTAATAATAATATACCTTTGCAACATTTTTTTTTCTTCATCCCATTTATTATCCCCGCACCACTCTCGCGCTCCCTCCCAGTAGTCACTCAGATCCGGGGTCACATAGCGGGCCCTCCTCCTCCCTCCCCACTTCGGCACGTGCTTTCATTTTTACCGCGAGGAGAATCCAGCATTTTCTTCCCTCGTCGACTCGCGTCGAACCAACCCACGCTGCTAGGGGCTCTCAGCAGTTAGTTGATCCCTGTTTTTTTTTTGCATTTTTGCAAATAAAGTCAAATCTCATCGTGGTGCGTGTCGAACTCAAGGACAACCAAACGTTAGTAGTATTCGAGGGTAAAACCACTATTATTAATAGACCAACGGGGCGGCCGGCTGACAATTGATTAAAACAGAACAGGATCTTTGCATAGAGATTACATTCCCCCCCCCATATTGTATGATATTACGATGGTTGACGCGATATGTATAGAACAAAGCGCCAAATACCTAAATATCGGCGTACGCAGAGTTTTAGATATCACGAATAACGAACGACCGCGACGGCAGAGCACGGCAAAGCATAGCGCTTCGCTCTGCTGAGCTAGCGGTGCGCTGCTGAGCTGAGCCGCAGGGCATCGCAGGGCACTGCACGGCGCTTCGTTGCTGTGAGCTATAGCGCTGCGATGGGATGCTGGGCGGTGTGGAGCTGATGAGCCAAGCCCAGATCTCAGCCGATGAAGCTTCGTCAAGTACAAAACAAATGGTACGAATCAAAGAAAAGCTAAAGCTGGACCGTTCCGCAACTAATGCACAGGCGGCAAATTAGCGGCAAATGGTAGGAAGTTCAACTTACTAGACAAGAAGGAAGAAAAAATCGCGAAAAAGTTCAAAATCGTGTCGGCAGAAAAACCAAATTAGCAGGAAGCAGCTGAAAGGTCAAGAAACCGGCAATATTATTGCAGTTGTTGTTGTTGTTCTCACATTAACTCGCATAATCAAGTCCGTGGTCACAGGACAGGCTCCAGTCACTCTGGAGCTGAGGAATACCCTAGGGGAATAACACAAGCCAAAGGTGGTACACGCATGAATCACAGCTGACGCAATTCATGCCTCCACCAGAAACACATAAAAGTGAAATCGGGAGTCAGTCTACGATGTGCCAGGTCCATACCGGTGCATACGTCTCATTACTCGCGCCTGGAAAAACCGACTATACCGCTTGCCACCCAAGAAAGACTACCACGCATATATTACACGTGGTATCTGTCACTACGCATATGTTCGTGGTAGCGGCAGTGTATCGGCTGCTGTGATAGGAGAATCTGATTGGACAGTTTGAATATGAGAACTGCTGTCACTCATTGTTGTTGAGCAGGATGTTCCGAGAATACTCTTTGTAGTGTGTCGGGTTAATACAACGGACGAAGGTGTCTCTGTCGGTATGTTGGTATGTAGTACGTTGGAGTACGTCAGACACTTGGCCAATAGGATCGTGCGGATTGTGTGGTTGTTGTAGTGTCGGCGTGTGACGTGGTATTCCGAGTGCGCATTCCACCGAGAAGACGTTGGAGATCGGAGCAACGCGCCTACCATGCTCGCCCCCCTTCGTGTTCATTGGACACATTGATGAGTAGGAACATTCCTGTAGTGTTGCTAACACGATATAGCTTGTCTCAACGAACAGCCTAGCAATAAGTTACAGTTACACATACGTTGTGTCACGGAGGTAAGTTACAGGGATCGTCTCGTGGTATCACCCACGAGTAGTCCCACGGGTATGTACGAGTAGGCACTATGCGAGGAGGTTTAGGTATTCGACTACGAGCGGTTGTTACTGGGCTGTGGAGAGTTGGCCCACATGACCCACTCCACTTTCCAGCATTGCTCTCCAGACGGAAGTCTCAATAATATAATACCTTTTCCCCAGAAGCTACCGATTTACCAACAGCATACGCACAACAGACGCAAGTCAATTGGAAAAAAAAAAAAAACGAAGAAGAGAAAGGAAAGGAAATGGGTGCATGGGGCCAAGAAAAAGAAAAGGTAAATAAATTTTGGGGGGTCTACTGGCGAGTCTGCCAACAGAACGATGCCACGTGGTTTTTCGACGATCTACAGCAGTACCACGAACGACTTCCGATACACCCACGGAAGAACGGACTACCGGCGAATTACGCGATCGACAGCTGCCCGTGGTTGTCACGTGTCTCTCTGTTGGGGGCCCCTGTGCGCTGCCTCTTGTTGGCTCTTGTTTGGGTAAAACATGCGGTGTGCTCGATGGTCTCACGGCAGCAGCACACCAGAATCAGAACGTCCGCTCGTACGACGTATCATTCTTACAGGAAATGTAATTTTTTTTTCTTCATCAATATGAACATAAAACGGTTGTTATATATTGGACAGAGTGATGCGTGTACGACTAAACTTGCCAACGGCACTCGTACTGCACTTTGAGCTATCTGCTGTGGTTCTGGTTGCTACTAGTTGCTGCAGTATGTGCTAGAAGTTTCGCCCTTCGGTTACTGCTGCTGCACCTGATGTTGTGTGTTTGCCAATGTCGTCAGTTGGCGTTCATGCTCGTCGTACATACTGCTGTTCTCACCCAGTACGTACGGGTTTCCTCGTACCTCGACGGCACGACGACGAGCTCAAAACAGAAGGGAGGTGACATGAAATGGCATAGACAATGGCCACATAGAAGCGAACACAGCGGGATAGTTCGCTGCGAATCAACCGCACTCGTTCATGCCTACAGCAGAGGCTGCCTGGAGTGTCAGCGGCCGTGCTAAAGCCAGGGCCAAAGGCCGAAGAGACGGCTCTACCTGCTTGGTTTTGTCTCGAGATTATGTTATATATTGGACAGAGTGATGCGTGTACGACTAAACTTGCCAACTGCACTCGTACTGCACTTTGAGCTATCTGCTGTGGTTCTGGTTGCTACTAGTTGCTGCAGTATGTGCTAAAAGTTTCATCCTTCGGCTACTGCTGCTGCACCTGATGTTGTGTGTTTGCCAATGTCGTCAGTTGGCGTTCATGCTCGTCGTACATACTGCTATTCTCACCCAGTACGTACGGGTTTCCTCGTACCTCGACGGCACGACGACGAGCTCAAAACAGAAGGGAGGTGATATGAAATGGCATAGACAATGGCCACATAGAAGCGAGCACAGCGGGATAGTTCGCTGCGAATCAACCGCACTCGTTCATGCCTACAGCAGAGGCTGCCTGGAGTGTCAGCGGCCGTGCTAAAGCCAGGGCCAAAGGCCGAAGAGACGGCTCTTCTACCTGCTTGGTTTTGTCTCGAGATTATGTTATATATATTGGACAGAGTGATGCGTGTACGACTACACTTGCCAACTGCACTCGTACTGCACTTTGAGCTATCTGCTGTGGTTCTGGTTGCTACTAGTTGCTGCAGTATGTGCTAAAAGTGTCGCCCTTCAGCTACTGCTGCTGCACCTGATGTTGTGTGTTTGCCAATGTCGTCAGTTGGCGTTCATGCTCGTCGTACATACTGCTGTTCTCACCCAGTACGTACGGGTTTCCTCGTACCTCGACGGCACGACGACGAGCTCAAAACAGAAGGGAGGTGACATGAAATGGCGTGGACACTGGCCACATAGAAGCGAGCACAGCGGGATAGTTCGCTGCAAATCAACCGCACTCGTTCATGCCTACAGCAGAGGCTGCCTGGAGTGTCAGCGGCCATGCTAAAGCCAGGGCCAAAGGCCGAAGAGACGGCTCTACCTGCTTGGTTTTGTCTCGAGATTCTGTTACATGAAAATGTCATGATTCCATGGTTTGGGAGATATTTTGTCACGAAACGTTTTGCCGTCGGTAATTTGTGTCGCGAAGTTGTTGGATATCGTCGGTAACTTGTGTCACGTTTTGGGTGAACCCACACTAAAAAAATGAATTTCCAGCTGGCAAAACGAGCAGAAACAAAAGCAATAAAAAGGCCAGGCAAGAAACCAAACGAACTAGTAAAAAAGTACAGCAAAGAAACTAACGCTCGAGAGTATGCCACCGCAAAATTCCAAACATTATCACGTACCGTTTGGAAATGATGCCAATTTCGTAAATCATTCAGGCGTTGCAGCCATTAAGATTCAACAATTTTTCCAAAAATCCTCCTCGACATGCGGTATTTTTGCAACTTCTCGCTCGTCTCGCTCGGCACCCGTCCGCGTTCACGTCGATGTGCGGAACGGACACGGCAGGGCGAGGGGCGTTGGAGCCGCCCCCCGAAGGCGGCGCTTGAACCAAGCTATATTCGACCGAGAATTCCAGTTCCGCGAATCGCATGCTTCGGCCGAGACAAAAAACTCCTGACCAAATACATGACACCAAGGAATGATTTTATATATATTTATGACCTCTGGATTCAACCAACAACGAAAACCAGGCTTACAAGTGAACAGTCTATCTACTAGAAGACCACAAAGTCTAATTGATATCTATTATTTTTTTATGAGGATCATTCTTTTCCCCCGATGACACCGGGATTCGAACCAACAAGAAGACCTTAAAGTACATACCGGTACTACTACACCAGGTTTGTACATACCATCAGGTAGGTACTACGCTGTTGGATCACAAC
Source organism: Undaria pinnatifida (assembly GCA_012845835.1). Taxonomy (NCBI): domain Eukaryota; class Phaeophyceae; order Laminariales; family Alariaceae; genus Undaria; species Undaria pinnatifida. The sequence continues at coordinate 11,158,263 of JABAKD010000011.1, forward strand.
GCACGCCCAGCTCAGATCAGTCCGGCTACATATAGCCCAGCAGCGCAGCGTAGCGCCGTGCGGAGCCGTGCGGAGCCGTACGGTGCGCTGCCGTGCCCTTCGCTGCAGTGCTGTGTCGTGCTGCGCTGTGTGCTTTCTTTCGAACATAGAGCAGTACCGGGTATATTATGCGTTGTTGTGATGTGCTACTTTTCTTCTTTTTTCTTTTTCTACATGTATGTATGTATTTAATTTGATATTTCACGGGCCCCTGTTTTTTCCCCCACGCAAATTACCCCCGTACTGCCGATCAAAACGTAACACCGGTAGGTAACAAAAGTACACACAGCACAGCTGAGCACAACAGGGCGACTTGCTCTGCACAAGCAGCTCTTGGCATTATCAAATCGCTGTTTGCACCAGATCATGGGCCTCCTTCTTTCTGTCCCCTTAGAAATGTTTTTTGTTGCATTCTTCCTTGCCTTGCACGAGCGTAGCGGGCGGCGTCAGCCGCCCGCGGAGCGGAGCTCTTGTACATATTATAATACATATATCATACCCAAAAAGTGCTGAAAGTACTGCTATTGAGTACACCCAAGAAGTACTTTTTTGTGCGGCTGAAATGCGATTTCATCATTTTTCCGGGCAAGTTTTTTTTGTATGTATACAAACAAAAATGGTCATCGCGTCGGGTAGTGAAAATAATGTGTCCTTGCGCCGCTCCCCTAGGCACTTAGTTCCCGGAGGGGAACCTTGTACCTTATATGATCATTCCTGGTACGTATGCATAGACTATGGTAGATATTGTTTCTATGTCCTGGCCGAGAGCATATGTATTATCACTACAGCCGTATCAACAGTACCAAAAACGACGTACAGCGTCTCGAAGCGCCAGCTAGCGTTGGGCTGCGAAAGCAACTGAGTTAAATCGACACACGACGCGTATGAAAATACGCGGAAGTGTGGTGAGCTAAAGCTTTATTTTTCCCCATCCGCCGGAGGATAAAAAAAAAAAAAAAAAAAGCTTCTCGAAGTCCGGAGATCACCTGACCGTTACAAAATGGGAAGCCTGAAGCCGTTGCGTGGTGTAGCTCTCGAGCATCCTGAGCCTGACCTCAACAGAGAGCTCGATCGGGCTGTGCCCATTGGAGAGCTCCAGAGCTCGTGCTGCGTAGTCTGCTGCCTAGTCTGCTGCTGCTGCTGTGCTGCTGCTGCTGCCGCTGCCGCTGCCGCCGCTGCTGCTGTTGATGCTGCTGTTGTTGTTGTTGCTGTTGTTTCTGCTGCTGCTGGTATCGATGCTTCTGTTTGGCCTCTACCGGACGGTCTTTCGCGTGTTGTTGCCGTTATCTCTGCTGCGCTGGGTGTCGCTGTTGATGCCGTGTTGGTACCCGTCCTGGCGCCGCTCCTCACTTGATCTCGTCCAAAAGGTCTCGTTGCTACTTCTGGTGCTACTACTGGCATTGGAGGTGCTGCTGCTGTGCTGCTTCTGTGCTGCTGCGCTTTTGTTGCTGCTTCTGCGCGGGGTTCGAGTAGCTAGGTACCAGGTACCAGGGTACCAGACAACGTGACAGTCCAGCGAGATTCGAATTTCGAGGTGACCTCGGCCGCGCTGCCAATGAAGTGCGCCGACTTTAAAACCCGTAGTTCTATCTCGCTCGGTGAATCGTATCATTTTGTCGGGTTTGACCAATGAGAATGCGCCGATTTTAACATTCTTGCCCGACCTTTTTAGGAGCTCCCGTGAAATTGCACGTACGTGCAAGGTTTTTTAGATTTGCACGTAAATTCAATAGCGATTTATGTTGATGTTTTCTCACATTAACTCTTGTCATCTAGAGTCCGTGGTCACACAAAGGTGCTGGAGCCCTAGGAAGATCCGAAAAACCAAGTGAAATCAAAATTCTTCAGGGAAATACTACGCTTTCCCGCCTAAAAACGCACGATACGGAAAAAGGCGCACAAGTGAAAAGGTCAAATGTGCAAACTGAACTCACATGGCCGCGGGTATCCACTCAACTACAGCATAGAGTTCCCCCGTCCCCACAACTAACCAACTCGCGGCTACAAACTACAGCGGTTGGGCTGCCTGCACCGTACGAACCGCACGGTAATCGTGAGTATAGACGAACGCGCCTGCTGTCTGGAGTGCTGTCAGAGTGACGACCCGCGGGCATGCAGTGAAACAAGAGCAATGGAACCAAAAACCACCGTACAGATATCAATGATCGCCCCTCCTTCCCGAGTTATTTGACAGGTTGCAGCGCAGCTACGACGCCCGTGCCTGAAAAATGAAAATTGCGGCGGGTCGTTCCCCGTGCAGGGTATACAACTCTTCTACAAACTCTACAAAAATCAGAGACGTAAGTAACATGTTGTACTACTGCCTCGTGAAAATAACCTTAGAAAAAAAGACGATTGCTGCTCTCATGATGATGATGTGCGTGCCGGTCGTGGGTCTCCGTGTGCCGTCCTCCGGCTGTGGTTCTCCGTGGCCGCCTCATCGCCTTAGCTCACTCGGCCAGCTCCTTTGCACTTGCTCTCGTTCACACTCAATTCCAGTCGGTTCCCCTTCTCCCCCGTCCAAAAAAAACAAAATGCTCCACGCAGTTTGCGGTGCTGATCTGAAAAACAAAATTCTCGTTCAGGGAGAGTTCAATCCGTCTCTTCCCCGCCCGTCGACGGCCAGTCGCCCTCCTCCTTCGTCGTCGAATCCAGCCTCCTGCCGGCGCAGTTCCCTCCACGCAAACCGAGACTGCGCCGTAGCGTGGCTCGTGGTGGCGCCTGCCTCCGCGCACGAGCATCCCGATTAAGCATTGCTGCTCCGCCGCTGCTGCCTAAAAAGACGCGCGAATCGTAGGTGACCATGCCTAACGCACCACGTACGACCCAACTCTACCGCCACGCCTAAGCCTCGCGGCCACACGCAGCAGCAAGAAGGTATCACTCCTTGAGGGTGAGTCCGGCCTTACATCCGCCAGAAAGACCCCCCCACTCTCGCTACAAGCCTGCTAGGGCATGCTTCGCAGCATGCCTTACCGAGGCGGCAAGGGGGAACGAAGTAGTTTATTATGTACAAGTATGGCGGCTCCTTATTATGTCCAGACCCGCACAAAACGACGGTTACGCTGCCCAGACCAACCAGACCCCAGACCCGACCCTAACCCTAACCCTAACCTCAACCCAACCCTTTGGGGGGCTCTCGGTCTGCTCTCGAGGTCGGCAGGGGCTGTACTGAGTTTACGTGCAATTCTAAAAACCTTGCTGGTGGCTAAAAATAGAAAAATAGCAAAGCCTACACGGACGCTGCGTCTGCCTTGCTGCCCTGGGCCCCATGCCTGCCTGCCTCCCAGGAGTTGTGAAATCCTATTCGGGGACATAAATTATTTATCCCCGCCAGAAGACATGCAAATATGCAATGACGTTTTGCATGCGCTTTGGCGCTTGCGTTGCCTTCCATCAGCTATCACCTACGTCGTTCGTCCCTTTTTTGCAATGAAGTGTGTAGCCGCCGCCGCGTTCCTCGCTCTTGTCGCCACGACGAATGGCTTCGTTGTGTCCCCGTCTTCGACTGGCGCGTTGAAGTCGGCAACCGCCGCGGCAGTACAAGCGCAAGCGCCTTCGCGCTTCATGTCACGTCGCGTGGCTGGCGCACCGGTATCTGCGGGAGCCCTCAAGATGTCCACGCCCTCCACCTCTATGAACGATGGACAGCAGCCTACTCTGGAACAGGTTAGTCTGGGGAGGTTGTCCCTATCAGTTTGGCAGGCTAGTCTTTTAGTTCGCTGTATGTTGGCCCAATCCTGGAGTAGTTAGCTTACCCTGTAGAAGTTTACGTAGCACTCTTTCAGCTGGTACATGCTACGTATACATGTACGATCAATCAAAGCTTCCACTACGGTACTGCTGTACCCCGCTGACTGACGACCACAACAAGTTCCCACCTACGTACGTAATGTTTTCCATGCCCCTTGACCGTGGTGTCTCGTGTGCAGTGGCTCACATTCGCTGAGCCCAAGCTGCAGTCTACGATGATCGCGATGTTCGCGGCGTGCAAGGAGATCGCGTACAAAATCCGGACGGCGTCGTGCGACAAAATGGCGTGCTTCAACGAATTCGGGGACGAGCAGCTTGCGATCGATGTGCTCGCCAACAACGTAATCTTCGAGAACCTGAAGGCGAGCGGTTGCTGCGCGACGGCCTCTTCGGAGGAGACGCCTGTGGAAGACCCCATGGGTGGTGAGGTGAGCTTGGAGAAGTTGTTTTTGCCAACGTGTTCTGTAAGTTTTCGAATGCTTGCATTTGCTCAGCACCAACGCCAATGTTGATATGCATTTAATTTTTGTGGCGAACTGCTTCTGCTGCTGTACAGCTTACTATTAATAATAGTAGTTGCTTTTGTTCTCACATTAACTCGCATAATCAAGGCCATGGTCACAGGACAGGCTCCCGTCACTCTGGAGCTGAGGAATACCCCAGGGAAAAAACACAAACCAAAGGTGGTACACGCATATTATAAATAAAAATACACTCCAGCTGTGAGATCGAAGATTTTGTCGAAACTCATCATGTGCAAGCTGTGTGTGATACTCCGATCGCGCGTATTACGGGTTGTGTCTCCTCATTAAGGATATAGGTCGGCGACTCCCCTTGCAACTACAGCAGTGTGGCTATCAGGGTCAGCAGGGTGATGTTAGTCTGTGCGCGGAAACTATAACACCCGTTTTTGAGGGGGACAAAATCTGACAGCTATGTATGGAAGGAAATGCATCAGTTGATCAAGTGAATCCTGTAAGTCGAATAACCGGTGAGGAGAGGGCGGAGTTTTTAAGGACGTGGGGGGCTGGGTTTGATCAAGAGGGAGCGCCGGGGGGGGGGGGGGGGGGGGGGGGGGGACGGGCGGGGCAGCTCAATCTGTTCGTGGAGACTATAAATCCTTCAAGGGGATAAATCTGACGGTTTTGGAAATAATGCACCAGTGTATTTTGTATATCCTGCAAGTCGTACAACCAGTGAGGAGAGGGCGGAGCGTGCGAGGGGATGGGGGGGGGAGGTGGGAGGAGGGGGGGCGAAAGGGTTTTTGAAACATCTTGAGGTCGCATAGATGTAGGGGTTTGCTCTACGCGTGGTGCTAGGTCTAGGCGATGGTGCAGGTGGTGGAGAAGGAGGGGGCGTTTGGGGGGGGGGGGGGGGGTGAATTGCAACAGCACCATGGATGGCTCTAGAAAGGTAATGAGGTGATATCGAATGCTTGGAAGTGTTTATTACTCTAGCAGATTTCGATGTTAGGTGGGGCGTTTGAGCAAGAGGGAGTGGAAAAGAAAAGAAAAAAAGGGGGGGGAGGGGGGGGAAGGGGGGGGGAAGGGTTTTCAAGAGGTCTGAGTCACATACAATACCTGGTATAATAATACACTCCAGCTGTGAGGTCGAAGACCTAGTCGAAACTCTTCTTTGCAAGCTTGTGTGTGATATTCCGATCGCGCGTATTACGCATGTATATTCGTAGGGGCTTGCTATACACGTGGTGCTAGCTAGGTCTAGGCGATCGTGCGGGTGGCGGGGAAGGAGGGGGCGTTGGCGCGGGGGGGGGGGGGGGGGGTGAATGAAAGCATATACAGTATCACAGTTGACGCAATTCATGCCTCCGCCAGAAACATATAAGAGTGAAATCGAGTCAGCCTACGATGTCCCTGGTCCATACCGGTGCATACGTCTCACTACTCGCGCCTGATAGAACGGACTTATCCGCTTCCCACCCAAGAAAGACTACCACGTAGATATTGCACGTAGTACCTATCACTACGCATACGCATACGCACGACAGACGCAGGTCAAATTGGAAACAGAAACAAAGAAAAGAAGTAGTAGGCGGTACCAAACACGTGACAAGACTGCTGATGTACGTTAAAGGTGTTGACCCTGTTACCAAGTACACGGATACTCGCGAGTATTACCCGGCTTGCCGGTTGAAACAGTTACCCGGGTACTCTTTAGATGACGTTCGAAATCCTGGGCATGGCAACTTATCATCCCCTAAATCACGTCCCCTGGGCACTACGTATTTCGTACGATATTTTACAAAATATTTTCAGGACGTCGGCCGTGAGTACGATGAATTTCGGGTCATACTCATCTTTGCGAGCTGCGTTGTTGGTACTTGTAATATACTATGTGGGTGAGTTTTTTCTTGATGGGAAGGGTCCTATTATTGTCGAGGAGACCCTTTTCAAAAGGAAGATAAATGTTGTCTCATGCCTCTCGCTTTACCCGCCTGTGCTTTGAACCCACAAACACATACCAGTACATACATATCTTCGATGCTTTTGCATCGCGTAGTCTGTTCTACTGGTGTATGGAAATCATGAAATCATTTCTTACGTCTTGTGCCAGGGTTACGCCGAATCCGGTACCCTTCGCGTTACACAACTCTCTTAAGAGTTCATTCGTAGTAGTAGTTAATTCGTAGCAAACTTCAAGGGCCGAACTTCATGAGAAATAATGTCCTGGGTGCCCGGGTACCAGACGGGTACCCGTCTGTTAGCCGGGTACCCGTATGTTATACGGGTACCCGGGTACCCGCCCAAAGTAGCCTTAAATACTCGCGAGTACCCGGGTGTTTTTTTCCCGAAATTATCGGGTACCCATTTAACAGGGGTACTCGTCGGGTAACACCTCTAATGTACGTACATTCCGGGTGCCACCGGCCGGTTACCCGCCGCGAACGGGTACCCGCCAAATTATACAGGTCGGACGCGGACTCGCCACCGAGTATCCCGGATTTTCAGGGGACCGGAACCGGGTCCACCGGGTACCCAGATACCCGGACAACATATGGCTCCGTTTATGGTCGTCCAGCGGGCCTGAGGGGGTGTCTTAACTTCCCCCAAAAGGCATTGGAACGCTTGGAACATGGAACGCCGAGTAAATTTGCTTGTTGATTGGTTATCAAATCGAAGATTCATGGCGCTCCCACCCTGACCGCAAGTTGTGGAAGAGGAAGAATATGTCCCAAAACAGTTTTTCTTGTGCAGCAAAACCGAACGGCCCACTTGGAACGAGATTTACAGCAACTGATAGGTGCTGGATGTGGTTATTCACAGGCTCAAGGCCCACGAGCGTATGGCTACACATGGGATGACGTAGGACTCATTTGGTGGACCGTATGCGCCGTAGGGCTCGCCCACGGCAGGATCCACCCAATACCGCCATGGCCTGACCAGGAGACTCACGAGGCTAAAGGCTGGGCTGCGAACGAGGCTCTGGCGATGCATGTTCTGGCAAAAGTGTGGAACCAATGTTCGTAGAAGTTTCAGTAGCCTTCGTCGAGCCACGAGAGGGCAATATCACAACTTGTAGATATGTCCCGACGGTGCCACTTGGACGTCTAGCACCATCGTCTGTGAGGGTTGCCTTGAGATCTATTTGCGTGTGAAGTTCTTCTCTGTCAGGAGCAATCGCTGCCCACGTGACGGTACCTCTGCCCTAGACTCGAGCTGCATGGTCCGGCCGCAAAAGTCAGTTGTGCTATGATCTGTTCGGGTCGCTTGCCCATTTTTCTATCGGACACAAACAGGTTGGAATGGAACGCACGACAGCGAACAGCCTCGTTCCATTCCAACCGTTCCAACAAGATTGAAATTAGTTAAGGCGTACTTTGATTGTATTCGGCTGAGAGAACTACAAGGGTCACACGGTACCAGTCTTTGCATTCTAACGCAGGATCCTATTAGTTTTAGAATGAACGAGCATTGAAATTGGAAGGTCGTAGGGGGGTACCCTGAACAAGATCGGTCACGTTGTAGCCCGCTATCTCGGAAGAGTACGTATGCACGTATAGTGCTTTAGTTTAAGCGTTGTGCTTTGTTGGACTAGATCGTTTATTTTGTCTTTTGTGTTCGAAAAGGTGTGGAGGTATTGTCAGGCATGTTGACCAGGGGGACACGTTGCGAAACGGGTACTCGGGTACCTGGGTTGAACGAGGAACCGGGTACCCGACCCGAGATACTCATGATCATGGATGCCCGTCGTAGCTGCATGCGTAGTAAGTGGTAGGTATTGTGCGAGTATTGCGCTGGATGGTTTGCTGCGTGTTTGAAGGGCTTGCGGAGGTCATTGTTAGGCATGCTGACCATAGGGACACGTTGCTAAACGGGTACCCGGGCCTAAAACCCGGCGGGTTTTGGGTCGGACCCGGACTCTGTGACGGGTAGGACCCGTCCGGGTAAACCCGCCGAGTACCCGGTTCCGACACAAACGGGTGGCACCCCTAACGTACATACAGGTATATAGACTACACCTGGTGATATTATACGTCAGTAGCCTTTACTAAACGTCTAGATTATTATATAGGATAGAGTATTGAAATGGGGGAATATCTGTATTATGGGTTTTAATGCGGTCGACCAAATTTTCAACAAAAATTGTCCGATTTTTTCACGGCAAAGTTCTATGGGTACGGCTGGGGTCCGGGTTGGGGTTAAGGTTGTAGGGTCTAAAGTAGTGTTTTGGGCAGTTTTGATGTTTTCCGTCTCATAATACTGGAAGCACACGTGGGCCAAACCAAGTTCCCCGATTTCCATGTTTCACATTTTATCCTATATAATAATCCAGAATTGCGGTAAAGGCGGCTCTCGCACGTGGTACTGTAAACCTTACACCTCTCCCGGAGCAGATGTCGAAGCTGAGATTTCGTCGCGGAGGGTCTCGGTGCTGAGTTCCCTTGTCGATCGTCGTTCACAGTCGACGCGGGCTAAAAGTTTATCTTCGTTGTATATATGTAGCAAGGAGAATGCTAAGCTACATCTGACTCGAGGGGGACGTAGGGTTCCACGAGTATGCGGCGGGACTATTGCCGGCGGCTATTATCCAGGGACGGGTCAACGCTGCCAATGACGGGGAGACAGCTCGCGTCCCGAGATATTGCATGGCCTGACCGGTGACGTGTCTCGTCGCGCATGTGTAACGCGATCTACGATAGGTATCTACGACCCTGTCTTACACAGTACTGGTATATGATACTTGTACCAGGTACCTGGTATCTGACAGGCGACGCACGTACGCTATTTTCGACCAGGTATTGACTACTGATAGTACATACATACACAGCTGTGCTGTACGCCGGCGCAGGGGACACTGGTGCGTGCAATACGGGTGCGTTACAGCTGCAGCTTGTGCAAGTGCACTTGGTGCACCCGCCCCTCGAGAGGCCGTGGTGGGCATGACCTAGTCTCGTTTTTCCTCTAAATTTTGGGCTCGATTCCTCTGGTTTGGACATGGAAAGTGTCCTGAATCCTGAACTTTGCGCACAATCTCGAAACTACTGTACAAAAGCAATTTTTACATTAATCGTAGTAGATCCCAGCACTCGCAGCATCAATCCTCGAACAATCAAAATTCTGAGTAGTAGTATAACCTTGACTAGCCCAGTACTTGCAGTATCGACCGTCGAAAAATTTAGTATGGGACGATTTCTCGTCGGTCATTGCCGATCAAGTCCCAGAGCGAGAACTAGAAAAAAATTGTGATGGCGGATACCTGTGGTAAACATCGAACATAGATAATACCGAATACGAGTGTAAGCCCAGTACTCGCAGTATCAAACGTCGAAACTACTGATAATAGCAAGTGCTTACTAATAGTAGCAAACCTCGAAAACTGTCTATTTAGTCCAGTACTTGTGTTGTAGTAGGTAGAGCTCTATGAAATACTGGACGACTTTGGATGGATTATTTCTCATTCAAGTTTGAGTGGGAGGAAAAAAAGCAGAGATGATGGCAGTTACCTGTGGTTGATGTTCCCCATGATACTGGTAATAAACGAAGTGCGGCTTTCCGTGCTACGTACCGCGATTACCGCATAAACGGAGGTAAACGTAAACCATCTCCGGGGGGGATAAATTGTGAAACTTAGAACGGTGCTAATGGAAAGCCGATAGTTTGACCAAAAACTTTCCAAACTTTTTTTAATTGTTTGCTAAGGCATTTCCAGTACCGTCGCTATAGGGGGAAAACGATTAAAAAAAACTGGCTCTTTCGTTGGCAAGCGGCCCAATTGGTCAATTTTTATCTAGCCTCCATCAGCATTGTCCACCGACCACGATTGACCTTCGATCTCGAGATGGAGACTAGCTACGATCGCTCCTCTTCGTTCCGGACAAGATCACATGAGTGTAGGTGACAGCCCTGAAGAGTTCATGTCGATTCATCCTCTAGGGCGTTAGAGGTTGCTTGTGTTGTCCTGTGATGTTCCGTCAAAATCCGCTCAATATTCTATTTTTGCCCGTCGGGAGACTATCGAGAGTTTTTGTCGCTGTTTTCTTCACACCAGCCGCGAAAGGTATTTTTAACATGGACCTTTTGTACTAATTTTAGTATGGAGACGAACAACAAGAAAAAAAAAAATGGAAAATCGGGTTTACGTACGAACGGAGGCGAGAGTATGCTCGCTCTATAGGACCACACGAGTAGCGCCGAGAGTATGCCCGCTATAAATACAACACAGCAGCAACAACACACAAGTGTTGAGCTCTCACGATGATAACGATATGTACCCCAGCTGTGAAGAACAACAGACACAGAGAGCAAACGCTGGCCGGAGAGGTCGGCGTCCGCCCCACATCACCGGCCGTAGTGTGAGCACTGTACGCCATGGGTGGGTCGGGGCCCCCGACGAGCCCGCCACGTTCAGATTGCACGACGCTGTCGTTGATTTCGTTGCAAGAAATGTGTGGAGCACACGAAATCACGCCGCGTATATTCCAAGATATGCGTGATAATTTCTCAAGCAGATGTTGGCCAAGATCTTCGCCAGAACTCCATTTCTTCCGGAAAATTGGAAAGCCCCAAAAACTAACTAAAAAAATGGCCCCGTGGACGACCGTCCAGGCAAAGTTGGGCTGGGATCTTTGGAATAGAAAGTTTTTCCCCAACATCGCCTTTCCATTAGCACCGGTCAAAGTTTAAGGCCACGTTAAGGCCGCTGTTTATAATGGACAGCAACCGTCCAGGCAAAGTTTGGCTGGGATCTTAATTAAAGTTGTTCCCTAAACATCGCCTTCCATTAGCACCGGTCAAAGGTTATAGCCACGTTAAGGTCACTTACCCTAATCGAGGTCATAGATCTTCCTGAGATTCGTTTCGCCGCCTAAAGATGAAGCTGCCGATACAGGACAACAAAGCAAAAAGCGCACTCCCGGCAGAGAGACAACGCGAGCATGACCGACGCCGACCCCGACAGGGTCGGGAGAGTCGAGCAATCTGAGGAACGTCCAGGAAACAGCGCACCGAGATATGGACCTATGCTCGTGTTATTTCGAAGAAAACTTGAAGCGTGGTTCAAGTCATGGCCTTTGGCCGTTCTCGTGCAAGCGCCAACATATTTGTACTTGTATTTATTCGAAGGCCTTCTTTAGGCGGGTGGTTGTACGATGTCGAAACTCGAAACACTCACGCGCTGCAGCGCCGCAACACACTACAGACCATGGTAATCGCGGCGCGCGAGGGTCAAGCGGCAGCTGCTCGGCATATGGGCCAGGAGGCTGCCCCATCGTTGCGAATTACTGCTGCTCTGTGTGTGTGCGCGTGGGGGCAAAATTGCGGCCTAACCTCGAGACAACCTTTGGAGAATAATCACCTTGTCCAGACCACTGTTTATGGTGCCCCGATCTAGGTCACAGACTTCCTAAAATTCATTTCGCCGCCTAAGGATCAAGATGCCGACCTACGATTTCCAAATAGTGTGTATGGTAAAAACGAGTCTAGATGCAGATGCTGACAACAATGCTCAATATATCCGTTGGCAATTCTTAGGGGGTTAGTAGTACGATTTCGAGAACCCGAAACACACACAAACACGCCGCGGCGCCACAACACACTAAAGGCTACGTATGGCGATCGAGGTGCGCGAGGGTCAAGGAGCAGCTGCTCGGCAAATGGCCCAGGGGGCTGCCGCATGTTCGTGAATTGCTGTTGTTCTGTGTGTGCGCTGGGGCAAAATTGCGCCTAACCTCCAGAAAACATATGGAGAAGAAAACGAGACACCCCTCTTCGGTGGATTTTCCGATCTTGGAAATTGTCATAACCAATATTCGTCTCCACGTGCATTGTACGCAAATCTTACTGGAGGCGAATCTTGTCAAGATCAAGATCTATGGCCTACATCAGGGTACCATAAACATTGGCCTGAGGCGGAGATCGGGACAAGGTATTTCTCTCCAGATGTTATCTCGAGGTTAGGCCGCAATTTTCCCCCCCGCACTTACACACAGAACAGCAGCAGTTCCCAAAGATGCGGCAGCCCCCTGGGCCATTTGCCGAGTAGTTGCCGCTTGACCCTCGCGCACCTCGATCGCCATGGTTTCTAGTGTGTTGCGGCGCCGCGGCGCCACCTGTGCTGCTCTGCCCTCAAACAAAACAAAAATTGGGGCCAGGCTATGCCAAAATACAGATCTAGAACCACCTACCACTGTAATGTTTGTCTAAAATACTCCGCGGCTCTGCCATAACTCCGGTGTCACAGCCAATCACAAAACGCACCCCCCTGCGGTGGGGTCGTGGGTGCTCTCACTTCAGCGTGGCAAAGCGGCAGCAGTTTTGGTGACCTGTAAGCACCGCGACAGTGTCGCTGAAGTTTGATGCGGTTTCAGGTCGTTAGATTTTCTCTTCGTATAATCCGGCCAAGTTATTTTTTAAACTGCTTTAGCGATGATCAGTGCCGGTACAGTACGTATGCACATGTAATTTTCTAGTAAAGAGATTTTTATGTGATCTATGCATAGCGCTACCACGCTACAACGCAGCGTGTTTTGTCCACATTTCGTTCTTTTTTTTTAGGCGCACGTCTGCAGTGATTGCGGCGTCGGTGACATAATTCACAAAAGTCCACCACCCTGGAACACCTCCCCTCCCTGTATACTCGAGCACACGGCGAATCTTGGCGATTTCATAACATTTGCCACCGCGACAGTGACGGTAAGAAATGCCTAAACTGGCGGCGCGACTGTTGGAAGCATGCGTGGCAACTGCGCAAACGATACATTACATGGCCGCGGCGCACCGGATTTATCCACTTCCAACAAGACAAAGACCGCACCAACTATAGATAGGCTGTATAATTACTTGGTGAGGTTCCTACGGGCGTGGTGTGTCATTTGAAGGCTTCAGTGGAGAGCACGGCGCCGGTGAACGAGCACAGAACGCTGAATATCCCAGTGCGGGGCTGTTTTTGACAAAACCCCGGTTTCAATAATATTTGACGTTATTCGTAGGTTGTATCTTATTTTTCGTTTTGTGGGCAAAGCAACACAGGTGGCGTGTTTGCGCATGTTTCGGATTTTCTAATGGCGTAACCCTCCCTTCAAATATTTTCAACGGGTGTATTGAACCATGGTTAGCTTCTGCATCTATCTTTCCAATATATATGGTAAAAATGAGTAAAATAATGTAGACTCATTTTTACCATATATATTGGAAATCTTGTGTGGGCATCTTGATCTCTAGGCGGCGAAATGGAATGTCATTAACGTCTGTGACCTAGATCCGGGTGCCATAAACAGTGGCCTGAGATCGGAACGAAAACCCGTGTTCGGTGAAATTTCTTATCTACGAAATCGTCAGAATCGACATTCGTCTCAACATGAAGTGTACACAGATCTTCCTTTGAGCGAATCTTGGTGAGATCAAGACATAAAACCCTAAATCGGGGTACCATAAACAGTGGCCTGAAACACCCATACAGTATTTGGTGGATTTTATAATGTTGGAAATTGTCAGAACCAACGTTCGTCTCCACATGCAGTGTTCGCAGAACTTGCTTGGGGTGAATTTTGCTCAGACCGAGATTTATTACCTACATGTGGGTACCATACACCGTTGTCTTGGACGGTTTCAATCTATTTGTAGGCGATACAAGGGCTCCGCTCCGCGAGCGACTGACCCCGCCCGCTTCGCTCGCGCAAGGGAGAATACAAATATGACGGGGGCGGAAAGAAGAGGCCCATGATTTGGTGCAACTAGCGATTTGATAATGCCAAGAGGTACTTGTGCTGAGCTGATTGCCCTGTGCTGTACTGCTGTGTGCTTGTTGGCGATGTCACTTTCTGATCGGCAATACGGGGGAAATTTGCGAAATAAAAAAACGAGGATCGAGAGGGAGGACAACCAGTGAAGAAAGCTAAAAGACGGGTACACACATACATGCCAATGCCTGGTACCTGGTACTTGGCATGACACCTGGTACTGTGTTCGAAAGAAAGCACAGCGCAGCACGGCACCGCAGGGCAAGGCACGGCACGGCACAGCGCTTCGCGCTGCTGAGCTATAGCTGACCTGAGCCGGGAGTGCAATTGTTTTATTCAACAGTGTAGTACGTACAAACCTGTTGTGGTGTACCCCCGTGATGCTGCATGATACCTCGTCGAATATGACCTTGCATGTACGAAATAGTAAGCACAGCACGCAGCGCGGCACCGGACAGCACCAGCACGGCGCTGCTCTGCTGAGGTAGCGCTGCGGTGCGCTGCTGAGCTGGGCTAACCTCAGCTGGGACGTGGTGTGATGATACTTGTAAACAAAACAAAAAAAAGACCAGCCAGGTCTCAACGTGCGAAACACGGCGTCTTTCAGGCGGGAACTCTCTGAGGAGCTCTGTTTCAACCACCTGAGCCCCGCTCAGCAGTCTGGAAAGGAGAGTATCTTGAAGTTTGTGTGACAGGAAAAAAAGGGAGGCCGCTCGGGAAAACGATATGTGTATTTGTAAGCAGTTCGATATGTGTATTTGTAAGTAGTTCTATGACATGTAGTAAGGGATACGAGTAGGCGACTAAAAACGCAGAGAAAAGGTACCGGAGATTTTTTTGGTTGCGTACCGCTGAAATGCTACCCGTACGGTACCAACCATAGGTAACTGCCGTTATTGGTACACAAGACCCACCGCTGCAAGGCTATAACCTAGAATGCAAGAACAAGGGTTACAGTAGTTCACAGTGGTATATCGTAACGATGTATCAGGGTACTGGGTTTGTGCCAGTATATTATTAGGTTCGCAGCACTCGCAGTATCAAACCTCGAAAATGCCGTATACTGCCCAGTGTACTGCCGATGTTCGCCTTTAGTACCTCCAGTGTCTCCCAGCCGAACGTACCAGGTAATATGCTCCAAGTCCCGCTCCTGTGAACCTCATGTTCCTGCGGAATACTATTGTGGATTATATTATGGAAACGGTGCACGAATACTCCCTGCATACTTCATACTCCCTGTATACTTCATACTCCCGTGTAAACCGCAAGTGTTTTAAGACTGTTGAATACTGCGGTTACTCGTAGTACTGCCGAAATACTGGCAGTATCTGCAAATCCCACTCCTGCGATCAACTGCGTATGTTTTGTACGGGATCCGTTGGATGAACTAGTCGAAACGGTGCGCAGATGCTGTATCGGCTCACTTACTACAATGCCGGTGCTTTCGGAGGCCGCCCTCGGCAGTTATCTAGCCTTTCAGCCTACTCTCAGCCATTCATTGCCAACGACGGAAAAAAATCCGGGCCGATCCCAGAACTGATGCTTTTTGCCTCTTTTTCCTTTTTTTCATGTTTTTTGTTTTTGTTTTCGACCCTGCTTGTGCGCACGCCGCGAAGTGATGTCACAAACCAAGCTCCGATAGCTACAGTATCTACGTACCGTCAGCGCAGCCACAGCCGAACAGAACAACCTGGAATCAGCCCTGCACAGAGCAACAAAATACAGCGGTACGTTCTTGTCGACCAGGCAGCAGAGTGCGACACCGCAAGCCAGCAGACAAGATCCAGTTGTTTTGCCAAGAGCCACCTTGTGTAATGTACGTACAAGATTGTTTTTTTGTTCCTGTTTTTCCTCGTTGTTCTTTGAATAATCCGTAGTAAAGCCAACTACTTTGGATTTTTTCCAAGTACCGCTGACACCCTGCCCTGTGACGGACCACCTTCTACACGGCGTTATGTATTGTATTATATTGTATGGAGCATAAGGTGTGGACTAACGCGACCAAAAACAGGCGTCCCTTTTTGCTGCCACTTCAACCACATGGTCCACGCCGCATTGTTTTTGTATTGAACTGTTTTTTCCACCCAACGACCTCCAGCACACCTTGTGCCCGCGCCAATTCGTGATCCTATTAACAGACAAAAACTCTGTAGTCACCAACTTCGAGAGACACATACATCGCAAGTGCTTAAATCAATATACCAGGCGCATAAGGTACCCGAGGTGCCAGGTGCATACGCGGTATACTCCTGCATATAGTATGTGGTGTCCGGGCTATTTTGCTGGAACATGGGGGCGGGCCTCTTGGCATTTTCAAGCCGCCAAGTTTGACCTACAATCCGTCATGGACCTCTGTCCGCTTCACATGATTTCTAATTTCGTTCCTGAGTGAACGCCTTGTACGGTACCGGGTATACTCATGCATGTGGCGTCCGAACTGTTTTCCTGGAGCATGGCGGCGGGACTGTTGGCATTGTCAACTCGCCAGTTTGCGCGTACAATCAATCGTGGACCTCTGACCGCTTCACGTAATCTGTATACTCCCATCCTGAGCGAGCGTAGCGGGCGACGAATGCCGCCTGCGGAGCGAAGCGCCTTGTACTTCATACTGATTACCAGGTACCTGGTAAGTGTACTTGGAGTATTTGAGTTTTGAGTACTGTTGTAGGGGCCCCACAGTAAGGCGGTGGTGTGCCAGAGCAATATGACCGCCTTATTGGGGGAAGCCGCCTTATTCATCCCAGGTTCTGAGTGCAGTTTCCCAGTCGCGGCAAGCGATTTTGACCGCCTCATATCGGGACACCGCCTTATTGGGGGACCCCTTTTGTACTGCGAGTACTCGCGGACTCGCAAGCAGTACTACGACCATCTCTCATACAGTCGGATCCGTGAGTCGAAAATGGCCGCATCCGACCGTTTTTGTTTTGGACTGGATTCTTCTGGGCCTTCTTCTTATCGTCACTTGAGTCGTTTTTTTCATAGTTTTTCTCTCTTTCTGGAGGCGGTTGGTGTGAGGAAGCACTGCTATATAGCAGTCGAAAGTTGGTTGGAAGCTCGGTGCTTCGTGCGCTCTCCGCGAGAAACGCGTGAATCGCGCCCTACGTGCCCCCGTCAAACGGAGGTTGGTGGAGTTGGACTTGGCCCAAAGCCGCCAAAGCTACGTTGGTGGCGTTGCGCTCAGCCGAGAGCCGCCAAAGCTACACCAAGCATATCCGTTTTGGGGAATTGTCATCGACACTGCGGGCTACCATCTGCCGTCGTATAATACACGCTGCTGGCGGGCGGGACTGGGAATGTGCCACGCTGATATGCGGCGAGAAAGCCGCAGCAGTGATAGCAACCAAGCCAACGTCGGCATTATTGTAGGGTACTGTGGTACCTAGTATGGCTGTGTGGGCGTGCGTGTGTTTTGTGGTAGGATGAGCGATGTGATGAATTCATGAACGTTTTCGACTGATGAATCCGACTGAGACATGACCTCGAATCGACTCTTTTTTTTTTTTCGATTGGATGTGCAATTCGAATCGCTTAGTCGAGTAAGTATGAGTCGAAAATCGCAAAAGCCATTTTTCGACTAGTGATATGATTAGAAGCCCGATTTGGTCTTCAGTCGCGCAGGGCCTTTCTCGACTAGCGGATCCGAACCTTTTTAAGAATTGGCCTCAACGGTCGAACTACTGGCAGTATCTGCAATACAGAGCAGTATCTCCAATACAGAACCCCGAAATACTGCCAGTACGGGTAGTCTCCGCAGTATCGAACCCCAAAAAATACTTGAAAGGCAGTATTCAGAGTGCAGAACCTGGAATACAGTATCCAAAGTGCAGAACGCCGGAATACTGCCGAGTATCGTGCTCACATCGTGGAGAGTATTGAGCCGTAAAGTACCACCGGTACTCGCAGTGCCTCTTGCATTTCCCCCCATAACCATTGTGCTTTTTTTTGTTGTCTCCCACTTCTGGAAGCGTCTGAAAAGCCTTGTACTTGAAGGCAAACGCAATAAAACAGCCAACTATTTGCCATTTCAACTGCATAACGCCCTGATATTTTGGAAATCTCCATACTGCAGAAAGCTGACAGATATGGGACACCCTCGTCTAGGAATGGGTGGCTTGGAAAGGAATCCAGGCGCATCTCGTAGGCCTCAGGGACCGACAGGCCTCCAAGTCCGGCTACGTCGGGTTTGATATGTCTCTGGGAAGCTCGGGCGGCTATTTGGCTGGGGTGTTTGAAGTGGCACCTGCGCCGTCAGTACCATCTACGATTCCTCTCTTTATTGCAGGAGGTCGCGCGAGTCTAACGCGATGGTGTGCGAAGTTTATATGGCCTTGCCACGGTGTGGTTAAAAATGGAAGATCGAATACTGTACTCGTAGCAGCAGTGTTTCCATGAAGTTGCCAAGCAAGGATTGGAAAAAGGTTGAGGAAATATGGCAAGTAATTGCTATATTGGCAGGTAAAAACTCCACAATATGGCCGTTTTGAAAATATTTTGTGTTTTTCGTTTCTCTATTAATAGTGACAGCTGTAAGTTGATTTACCTCCCAAAAGTATTGTAAGTCCTCGTCCGACCGATCTTGTACCGCCGTTGTCGGGCGTAACGGATGTCGGAGACTGGTTCCTAACCACAGACGAGGGTAAAAAGCTAGATTATAGAACTATTCTCTGGTCCTGATGCCTCACGTTGCCCTGCTGTACTGTACTCGTCTGGACATTGATATGTTTACAGGGATACTCCGTGGCGTTCGACCCTCTGGATGGGTCGTCGATCATCGACACCAACTTCGCCGTCGGCACGATCTTCGGCGTATGGCCTGGTAGCCGACTGGTAGGCATCAGCGGGCGGGAACTTGCGGGAGCTGGAATGGCCGTGTACGGCCCCCGCACCACCATGACCGTCGCAGGTGAGGCCTTGATAAGTACTACCGCTGATCCACAAGGCATCGCTCGAACATGTTGGCTCTCCTGGTCCAAGCCTCACCCTATCGTGCTTTTTGAGGACCCCCTTGGACTTGTCAGCAACCACACTTTTTTTCGCCTGTTTCTCTCCTTGCAAGTGGACATTCTATACGTAACCTGTTCATAGTGATTTGGTGGATGTTTTTGCTATCTAGTAGCGCCGGCGGCAGCTGCACGTGTGTCCTACGAGTACCACGCCTGCCTACAGATTGTCTGGTCTTCCGGCCGTCTTGTCCCTTACGACCCCACCAATGTTATATGAGTACGACTAAAGTTTATTGTTTTCTGCCTGTTGTCGAGAAGTGAAGCGGAAAACCATTTTTTCGTTTTGGGCAACCTCCTATATGTCGATTTCGATATATTTTGCCGAAATCGATTTCTTTATCTCCCAAACAATGATGCACCCATCAACAGTTAATTTTAACTTGTAATGTTGAACGTTAAACGGAGTTTGAGTGGGTGAATCGGGGCGAGTGCTCTTTAGAGTTTCGTCGTTGATTGTTAGTTTCGGTCGTTTCGTCCTTGCAAGTATGATACTTGCCCAGTTGTTCTTGTCAGCTTGAAAGAAGGTAGAAAACGATGCGAGATTTAACTAGATTTTTCCGAATGATTGTTGGCGCCGAACAGTGGACGGCATGGAGGGCTCTCACGAGTTTCTTCTGATCGACGACTTCTCTGGGCGTCACGGGCAGTGGGTGAAAACCAACAGCTTCGAAACGATTGACGACGGCAAACTGTTCGCGCCTGGAAACCTGCGGGGTACTCAGGTATGCCTGTTTTTTCCTGCGTCGATTCCGAAGCCGCTCCCGCTGTAATATTGTCGCCGTACTGCTGCGCTGAGGGACGTTAAATCTGTCTTGACTAAGATCCGGTTCATCGGAGAAGTGGCAACTCTGACGCCCTGCGATATCGTCGTAGCATTGTCATGAGGTATGCCGGATTGAAAATCCTAACAGGGATGATATATTTGCAACAAGAAAAACGATTTTCCGCATGATTTTTAAACATTGTATACATTTGTAATAACCATCTACATGCGGTTTTATTATATTTTTTAAAGCTGTGAGTGGGACCTCGCGAGCTGGTCGGTTTAACAGATAGGGTAGGAGCTAACGTGTCCTCCGGTTGATGACTGTCGTGCGGACAGCGATTCCTCAGCACAATCTAGCCTGTCAGGGTTAGGATTACTGCTGAATCGTCTAGCGCTCTGTGTGCTTGAATCACTGGTATTTCGCTGTCTGATGTGTGGCTTGCGCACCTGGCGAAAACGATTTGCTGTGTACGGCAGGACAACGAGGGGTACAACGAGCTCTTCAACTATTACCTTGACAACAAGTACCAGCTGCGATACACCGGGGGAATGGTGCCTGACGTGAACCAGGTGCGTGTTTTGGCTTGCACATGATACTATCTAAATGT
Source organism: Undaria pinnatifida (assembly GCA_012845835.1). Lineage (NCBI taxonomy): Eukaryota > Phaeophyceae > Laminariales > Alariaceae > Undaria > Undaria pinnatifida. Next base: position 11,178,630 of record JABAKD010000011.1, read on the forward strand.
AATACTTCGAATGAGATGCCGACCGACGAAGTTTTAAACGCCAAGAGAAATGCTGTACGTATACTTCGTATACTGGTATACGTGGTACATTATAATGTGCACATGTGCTGCCGTTGGCGTCGTCATTCGCAGAGTGGCCACTGCCCGTGACTGATGGCTGTCATCTTTCCTATTTCGTTCGATGTGCACAGATCATGGTGAAAGGCAAGGGTATCTTCGTGAACCCAGCATCTGCGGCAGCTCCCGCTAAGCTTCGCGTGCTGTACGAGGTCGGACCCATCGCATACCTGATCGAGAAGGCGGGCGGCAAGTCGTCTGACGGCGAGAACTCTGCTCTTGACATCAAGATCCCCCACACCGAGGTACAGCGACGATTATGGCATTTAGAACCGGAGGTTTCGTTATTTCGTGAGATGGGCGAAAAGGGCACGAGACCTCACCAGGCCGAGTCACAGTCGCAGTGCAGGGTGCATGCGCTGAAGAAACTGCACTCAACATTAGATGTCATATGAATGCTCCGGCGAATATACCGCATCGAACTACTTTTCTCGCATGAAGTGTTTATGGGACAACAATCAAATGTATGTGCCCTCTTCCCTGTGGCGTTCTTGTCGACTGCAGGTGCGCTCGCAGGTGGCTTACGGATCGGTGGGAGAGGTGGACCGTTTCGAGTCGATGGTGGGCATCAAGGCGATGGCAGGGATGGCGTAGGGTGGCAATATATTTTAAGTGGAACAGTGATGGGAACAATTACTCGGGGTCGGCGATGGCCTACTTACAACCAAGGCACAGTTGGCTGGCTCCATTCAAAAAGCGAGAAATTACGATCGGGGCGGCGTCAGGTGTAGCATCCGCTACCCAATTGCTGTGGCTTGTTACGTACGTTGGTGGTACCAGTATGACATGGAGTTGTCGAAATGTTCTAATATTTGCTGCAGCATCCATATTGCAGCTATGGAGGCTGTGTGATGACAACGGTAGCAGCCAATGGGCAGGGGGTTCTCTCCGTTGCTATCTCAGGCGATTATTTGGTTTGGTTTGAATTTCGAGTTGCGCCCAAACTTGATATTGTTACGCGTGAAGTTGGAATATTTTGCAATCAAATGTGAACATCGGTGGTTTAATATTTTTGGTGCGTTTTTGAAGTGTTTCGACAAACACGAGTGCCGTTTTATCGTGTCCATGCCGTGCGTTCGGTCGTGCGTACTAGAGGCTCCGACACCGAAGACGTATTTTCTATCAGGGTTCAGTGTAGTATGAGCCCCTTATTGTGGCGTTAGGGATTGCGCACTACACAGCTCTCGCTCCACATCTCACTTAGAGATAAATTGAACACATGATACTACTATTTTGTTATGGTGATGTACGTCGAAGTCTATTGTATCCTCTTCCCGATATACCGTCATATCCTCTTCTCTGCCAACGCCCGTGGGCAAGCGTTTGTTTTTCAATAAAACGTTGTCTCCAGGGAGACCAAAGGAGGTATGGTGGACTTGATAAAAAAAAAGGCCCCGGGAAGGTAACGCCCTGGGGGTTTCTTCCAAAAACACAGTGATCTCGACACACGCGCCACAGACTCGTGTGTAGCTAGTTTCCCCGCCACCGCGAACCTCGTGCTCGATAACCACCTATGTCGGGTTTCTACAGCTTATACGAGCAAAGGCAGAGGAGGCAGATGGACAATACTCGGGGATGCCTGCACCCTTTGTGCGGGGGTGTAATGTAGGCATGACGAGGAGCAGGTTGCCCCTCTGACACCAAACGCTAAGGGTCCCAAGACTGTATTTCATTCGTAGCAGGTGATGTATAAGTTCATATGGCGGTTATATAACGAGACAGCGAGCAAGCAACAACAACGAACGGACGCGCTTTGATCATTTAGTACGAGTCGCAAAGTGGGGCGGAATAGAATGCCGCACATATATATTTGTTCTCCCCCCTAGGTGGCACCTTTTTTTCGTGCAGTTCCCCGTGGAAGGGCACATTTACTTTTAATATTTGTTGTCCCCAGGGATAGCCAAGAGGTAGGGGGGACACGAAAAACAAGAACAAATGTTTGGATGTCATGTGTAGGAGTAAGAACCGCTCCGCGGGGTGTGTTTTTTTTTAGAAATCCGGTGCGGATATCCGCCTCTCTCTACAAATTTCACGGATTAATTAAAATGTGGAACTGATACCCTTGAAAATATATTCCGGAGCGGAATTCTTCGGGTGTTGAGGAGTGGAGCGGATATCCGCTTGCGGGGAATGTCACGCGTTGTCACGGAGCGGATATCCGTCGCACAGATTTTTGCACGGAGCGGTTAATCTCACTCAGTCGTGCAAACCACACAAAACCGCGGCATTTCCTAACGGTGCACCGTAGCGATTATCCGTGAACATGATACGGATATCCGCGAGTAAGTATCAGTGAGTATGAAAGGATACGTTGTACTGGCGGTTAAAAGGAACAGTTATGTTTGCGCAGCCTTGTGGTGCCCACTGCCCAGCACCAAAGAAAGGAGAAAGATGCACATGTAAACGTTGCGTCCCGCGAGGAAAAAAAACAAGAGATAATATATTGAATAGTTAAACACTTGCTGACCATACAGCACAAAGTGACGGGGAGCGGGGCAGCAGACGCACCTAACCCAGGACCACGGCTCTCAACCATGAAAAACGTCAACAACAGCAGTCAAACCGTGAAACCAACTGAAAAAACAAAAAAAAAAAAACTGTTCATAATATTACGTTGTTTACGCGGGGCGGGGGATGGATGCCGTCGGTATGAACGCCATACAAGGAAAATACACTACTAACTGTTATGTCGAAGTTCTACGGTAGGTTATCCAGCGTTCGGAACAATTTCGTCCGCGGAAAAACGTGATTTTGAGCTGTGTGATCCGTGAGATGTGCTACCGCTCCGCAGACAAAACGCTTTTTTAGACGGTTTCAACCGCGCAGCGATCATCCATACGAAGAGGAGTGTTTTTTGCACAACGTCAGGGAGCGGGGCGGATATCCGCACGTTGGGAAACTCACGGATTATTACGGTGTGGATATCCGCCCTTGAAAATGTCACGGAGCGGAGCGGATTTTTCATTGTGATAGGAAGCGGATATCCGCACGTTGGGAAAGCCACGGATAGTCACGGAGCGGATATCCGCCGCTATGAATGGCACGGAGCAGTGCAGTTTGATCGAACCGCTCCGACAAAAACAGCTCCGCGGATATATCACTCCGTGCACATCAGGATTCCTCCGGGATAAAACGTTGTTTCCACTTTTTCGGCCATTTGTTTTGGGGGGGGGAACACAAGGGCGGGGGCGTTGACGGTAGTTTCGCGGGGATCATGGACTCCATAGGAGGTTCGTCTCTGCTGTCTCGCCCATTTCGTCTTTGTGGGGTCGAAGGCGTGCAAGAGTGTGGCGTGTTTCCTTGGAGGAACCATCTTCTTTTGTTACGGGAAAAAAAACACTTGATATGTATACCAGCAGCAAGTGTCACCTCTGCTCTGGCACGAGACCGACCGAGGTTTGAATCTAGGTGGGCTCAAACCAAAAAAGGTACTTTTTGCGCCTTTTTCTCATGTCGCTCATCCTGTCGCTCAAAGCGCGCGACCATGGATTATCAAAAATCGATGCAAACTAACGAGCGGTGGCAATGCTACACCCTCTGCAAGATAAAAAAAAACGAAGGCATGTACCGGCACCTCCACGGCTGTCTAGAAGGCCGTTGAGTGTAAAAAGCTCCTCTGATTTAAGCTGGAAATATAGTGACCGCCAAAAAAAAAAAACGACTGATACACCTGGGGTAAACTAAACTAAAGCTTTGGAGAACTTCACGTCCTTGCGCCATATGGGCGTCGTCGACATCAAAATTATCGCAGACGAACGTCGTCTGTTCTCTCCATGAACCCGGGTAGTAACAAAGACGCTTCGCCAATTAATTCAGCTAAAAAATTCACAGAACAATCAAACCAAGCCAAAACGAAACAGCGAGAAGTCTCAACAAAAACTGCACTTGACCGAACGTGCGCCCATTGTGCAAGTAGAACAAGATGAAAATACACAAAAAATTACAGTTGTCGGGTCAAGAGCGATCAAAACTTGGTCACGACAGATACACGTACGTACCATATACGTGCGCGGTTTTGCGCGTCGAAAATGAAACAAGCAAATTCGACCGTAAAACTGATGACGAAAAAAAAACTCGCGGCGTCCTCTGAGTGTGCTTCTAAAAGCGTTACATGGGCAATACGACCGCACACACCGACAACAACTTCACTCCTGGGTATACCATACTTCTTGCTTCACCATTTTTGATTTTTCCGGATACAAAAAACACACTCGCACATTCCACACTCTTTTACGCCCGAAATGAACCAACTAATCCAAACAAAAAACATACCTACTGCGGGCGGCACTTGTCCTTACTAATAAGCGTGCTCCCTTGCCCGGTTTTGTGCTACGACAGTATGATATTAAAAGTACGAACTTGTTTGATACGAAAGGCTACCGTGGCGCCGCAAGCAAGCCTCTAAACTTAAGTCTGCGAGGGAGCACACCATGCCGCATGCACACGAATCAAAATTCGCGCCGCTGTTGCACCACGATCCACGCTTTCGTACCGTGCGCGCTGAAGCAATTAGCGTAAGGCGTGGCATAAGGCAGCGGCCATTCGCTCTCTGCTTGTGGTCCCGATATCTCCAACTGTGACATCATACATGAACTACTCTCAAATTCGCGGGCAAGTGAAAAAAATCGTCCGCAGGCACAGGGTGGCTAAATGCACATCATAGTCGCGGCCAGGGGATCTCAATCTGCCATCAGCAGTGGAGCCTCCATCACAGCAGCTACACTCACGAAAACGCTCGCGGGACTAAACGCTATCCCCTGCGGCTATCACCTTTATTAACGGCAAAGGAAACTCAAGTACTTTCGCATTGGAGCTTGTGCCACTGGAGTTACGCGCGCAGGAGCGTTGTGGAGCGTATGTCCCCGACTTACTGGTAGCTGGTACTTCTCTGCCTCAGTTTGCACATTCTGAGGCGACCAACACTCCGCACGCAATTAAGGGCCGCATCATCCTCCGATTGTGGTCATCGGGCGGTTCTTGGCCCCCGCAATGCCGTACATGTCATCGTGACCTCCTAGAGCAGAACGCTTGCCTAGCACTGCGGCCCTGACGAGGACCGATAGCTCTGCATCAGAGAGACCTCCTGCTCGCACAGACCAAGTGGAACACGCATGCGGCAATCGATACGGTCATATCATCGTGCGCAGCAGGATATTTTCGAGTGCATCTAGACCTTTCAAGTCTGACCGAAAAATCCAGCACAACGCCGTTAGACTACGGGACAGCAAGCGTACCAAAGTGTTCGAGATCACGTGCTGGTACTAGTAATACTGTATTAATTTTGTATAGTATCATTAGATTAGGCGACCGAGAGTTGCCGCAAACATGATTGACAAATCGTAACCCTGAGCACCACTAACTCTCCTTGATTTGGGGATAACTGTTCAACGTACACAAGTAGAGTACCAGAGTGAACACGCGTCGACCCTGCCGCAGTCACCACATGTAAAGAGACCAAACTTAGAGCATGGTCTCTTTTATCTCAAAAAGCTTTCAACGCTGACGAAAATGATAAGAGTCTCCAGTCGGGTATATGAGCCACAGAAAATATTAGCGCACTCACAAGGATCTCGCATCCCACCAAAGGAAGCATTGGTAGCCGACAATGGTAGCAACCAGATACTCTATAGTAACACAGTGCGAGCGGGAATTCGAGTCACTTATGAAATAACCCACGGTTAAAAGCAAGAACACGCTGTGCGAGCATCGTCGCGGCAACGTACCTCGAAGAGCATCTCGAAGGCTCAGGCTTTCGTCTCCGAAGAGGCAGACCTTGAGGTTGCCATCAGATGTAATGCGGAGGCGATTGCAAGTGCCACAAAAGTGCTCACTCATGGACGTGATGAACCCGACTCTGGCATCGAAAAAAATGAAGCAATGTGCTCTGGTTAAAATATCGAGATATAAACCCTTCGTCAGTGTCTTGGATCAAGCGTGTGTGTATACGAGGTAGAAAATAAACGGCAAACATCAGGCTACGGGGGAAAGCTGCACATTATCGACGCTGGTCTGATGTAAGATTTCTTGCAGCAACAGTATTGCGCCTTTGCACCCCAGGTTACGCAGAAACCTCTGAAAAATAAGGCTGAACGAGTGAGCACACCGGACCTTCCGGGAAAAACTTGACGCCTACCGCCTAAGGCCCCGCGCGCGACATCCAACTTTTCGACAAGCAACGCCACAGGCTCGCCTACCTTTCAATCGCAGTACAATAAGGCGTTGGTCGGCAGCCAATGTTCAGAGGGTGGTAAATGAACTGAGTTCGGTGCGAATCGCGGTTGCGGCATACCAGGACCATGTAGTTGCCTCCTGGAGCACTCGCTGAAAAGCGCTACTGTAACGCTGCATAGTCCAAGTTAGTATCACGGTGGAAAAATAGCTAGCGTGCCGAATAGTCAATACGAGCGACGATATATTCCTGACATCTTCGCGTTGCTTTCGTCCTCGTGCTTACTAATAGCGGAAGCATATGCCGTGCTTTGCGTTGTGTTTGCACAAATTCAGCAAAGAGACCAAGCAACTATTCTCGAACAACTTCGGCGCAGATGTTAAGCCTAAATGGCGAGAACGCCATACCTTTGACAAGTCAGCTTCCCATGACTCGATTAAGTATACATCCAAACATAAACTATCGGGCGCTTTCGTTTCGATGCAGAGAGCATATGCCTGGGAGGAAATTGATTCGAACAAACGCCACGACGTTTGCAAGGAGCTCTCGGACATTACGGCCTGCCGTATCTTCAGCAGCAACGCTCAAGAAAAGCGCGGCTTGCGGGATGAATGGTCGTACTTGGGCAGGTATACCGTATACAGAACATCAATGAATAGGTACAGTATATACACCTTCAACGCTGGCTGTGGCAATTGGTTATCAAGAACACAAGCCATTGTCACCTGCCCTGATAACCAGGAACGCGATGCCACTTGGTGGTGTCATTTGCGGAATCGACAGTCCTCTCGAGATCGGGGTATCGCTCCCGAATAACGTCCAACATCGACTGGAACAAGAGACAAAAGCAACAAGCAAGGAGGGCATGATTACAGCTGGTCAGGAGGCGTGTGCCCACAGTAACGGGATGCGGATATTCTCTAGACATGAGCCGGAAGCACACACTGGCACCGGTGGTTGTCAACGTACGTCGACTCTCTGACGTGCATTAATATCAGCGTTAAAACAATTTAGAAAAAAAATGATGCATCAGCGTAGATAACATTAATAAATGACCGCCACACCTGGTAGGAGAAGAACTTGGAGTCCTTCCAGCGGTTGTCATCGAATGGCATCCACTCTATGAAGCGAACGTCGAGTTCCTGGTCACGTGTGAAGTCTAAAAAGTCAGCCAACTCATCCGTGTTGACTCCGTTCATTACCACGCAGTTGATCTTCAGCCTGCAAAAATGATCGACAAACATAAAAAACGAAAATATCGATGACATTCGTAGACGAATATGACAACACGAAACATAGCGGTGCCGCGGTGCGAAGGTGACCAACAGGAAAATTACTGGGTAGGGTATACCGGTATGCGTTTGAAAGCCTCCTTAAACGCCATACGCCTGATGAAACATTAACAAACCGGCTGGCGCACTATCTGTCTCCCAGTGATTTGTCTACAATACTCACCTCCCTCCGTATCCGTGAGCCAGCGCTGCGTCCAAGGACGACAAGACCGCGTCAAGGCCTTTCCTACGTGTAATGGCGGCGAACCGGTCCGGCCTTAACGTGTCCAGGCTCACCTAAAGAGCAACAAAATCAGGTTGGCTTGTTTGATAATGTTGGCAATACTGAAGCGTTTCGTTCACTTTCCAAGCTGTGTTAAAGCACACATCTGATGAACCTAATAGTAAAGTCTGTCACAGGAAACCGCCATTTCGAAGCGGACAAAAAAGAGCACGTTCTTAGATGGAGTTCTGTCGTGCTTCCGGTGCTGAACATGGATCATAAATAACACAGGAGAAAACGCACGGATGCGTAAGGACGAATAAGGTTGCACCATGAAATATCCATGCACAACGTGGACGAGAAACGAATCCGCCTGCAGCGCATACGATGACGCGGTTGCACTTACGCATTAACAAGTGGCTTACGTGCGTCGTACAAGCATCTTCAGACCACAGTACGTTAAAAGTGACACTAGATCGTAATGGTGAGGCGGGCGGATCAGTCGATGGCCCGCTCGCGGGTGTCTGCATCGAAATTCCTTCGCAAACATCGGCTATTGGGTTGCGAAGGTACGGCCGGTGACTTCAGGAGCAGGCCGTGAACCCGGCGTATCGCTACAACAGACGGACCAGATAAACTTCCGACTCATCAACCGGCACGTTCCTGGCAGTTGCATGTACGGCAACAATTACAACACCAGTAGAATCTTGTACCAACGTGTCCTGAGCGCAATTGAGGGAACCCCCTGGCTGTCGTCGCATCCCACCCAAGAGCCTACCAGGTTAAAAACTTACAAGCAAGGAAAAAGCGGCGGATCCTTGTAAAAGGGTCGTGAAAAAAGCAGCATCTACTCGTACAGCAGTATATATACCCTGGTAGATACTTACAAAAGTTCGGCAGATTGTGGGACGTACTCACGTTTATGTGGGTGAGCCCTGCCTCGCGGAGGGCAGGGATCTTCCGCCGAAGATTGATTCCATTCGTCGTCACGCCCACGTTACGCACCCCGTCCAAAGAGCTCAGAGCCTTGACTATTTCAGGCAGATCTTGCCGCACTAGCGGCTGTTGGGAAATGCCATGGTAACCAGAAACGATGGAGATAAAATCGCAACGGTGTTCGGAAGAGATGGAAAGGTCAGGTATAATATACTAGGCATACTGTTCAAGGAAATCGTCAAAAACGGTTGAGACCAGTTGACAACGGTGATCGTAAGAGATGTAAAGGTCAATAGAGAATATTCAAGGTACATCGAGTCAGAGACGATGGAGATTTCTTGACAACCGTGATCAGAAGAGATGGAAAGGTCAGGAAAAGATATACCTGATACCAGGTATATTGCCACACCTCTATTGCCGAGACCAAGACAGGGAGGGGAGGTTCGGGTTAAAACGAAGCAACACAAATATGGCAACAAAAACGTCTCCCTTGATTTGAACCCACCTCTCTGGTTTGTTCTTCATTCTGACCTTTTCGGGAGCTTGGTATCGTATTTTTCGTTTTGACATGTACCCTCGATACCACTGGTATTTCGGAAACATGTACCGAATCGCAAGTGTTTTTGTTCGCCAAGGTAATGTTAACTAATAATAACTTGTCTGGTAGCGCCTGGGCATTTCGCGTAACTTCGTGTTCCGTTTAATGACAAGGGTTTGATAATGTACCACGACAACTTCCATTGTTTTCAAGGTCGCACGAGATGTTTGCGAGACACATACATAATACGTGCACGTACGTAACATGTACACCTACGTGGTGACATTTTATGCAGGTTTCTCGTTTTTTCGTTTACTGGTGCCTAGTTTTCCAAGTTCAAATCTCTGATAAAAAAACGAGGATCAAAAACGACGTGGCGTAGCCAGAAGCTCCATACTTGGCAGGTGTAGGAAAACACGTCGTACATTGTTGACTCCACATATGGAACCTTTCGTCCGCTTCAGAGAGCGATACCATCCATCCAATGTAACGTAGCATGGTACGTATGATATGATATGATGATATCATATGAGGAGTAGATTACCACTTATTCGACAAAATTGTTTGCTGGCTGTGGACGGCCCTCGATTTTGGTCGGCGTGGGATCAGAGGGGTTGTGATTGGGGAGCTGTCAGCGGCTAAATATATGCCCGGGGTCAGTTTGAAGGGCTCAGGTCTGGGTGGGATCAGGTCTGGGTGGCATTAGTGGGCCCCGCCAGCGGCTAATTATATAGCCTGGGCAAAGTTTGGAGGGCTCAGGGGTGGAAAGCGCCAACAACGCCGGTTGTTCTAGAAAAAAAAAACATGGTCTGTGAAGTCATTTTGGAAAATACACACAACATCGGAGATCGGGTTCACCTGCGAAAAAAGAACAGCAACCGCGGTGGCGTCCGCTACAGGTGCTCAACAAACACGAAATTACTGCTGCATGCGAGTACTGAACGGACAGATTATTGTAAATGTGTTGGCGCTGAATAAATTATGTCGTGTCGCTGAACAAGTATTTAGTCTATGCATATATATTATAACATATTATATATATTTGCTGTCGCTGAACACGAGGTTTTTGGTGCCTGAGAAAAGTAGCAAAACCCATACTAGACCGCTCTCCGCGCATCCACTACAGCAGTACGTAAGGGTGTGGACGGCAATAAATCCACACGTCCCTTGGACAGAGGCCGCATTTCTGATATCAATTTCCATACATTTCTTGCCCAATACCCAACTTGATAATCTTCCGGGCGCTTGTCGTTGCGCGCTTCCTGTGTGGTATGCGGTATGCCTTTTCAATTATGAACCGGATACCTACAGAACAGAGTCCGAGTAATCCTAGAGCCTGCACAACGACCAGCTCGAAAAGGTCGATGAAATGACGCTCTTCTACAATTCTTCAAACATCAACAGAATACAGCGCGGCAATACTTGTACTCGTACGCCATGCCCACCACCCTGCGACATGCGGAGGACACGTCTCAAATCTCAAGTATCGTTTGCCTTTTAGACGGGTCGGAAGCATGGCCTTTATCGTATGTCTTACCTCGCCCCCCGTTAGTCGTATCTTGTCCACTCCAGCATCGACGAACATGCTGGCCAACCTCAAGATCTCTTGCTGGTTCAGCATCTTCATTTGGGGTTGCAAATCGACGCCGTCTTCAGGCATGCAATAGACACACCGCAAGTTACACCTGCAAGTAATTCGATCAAAAACAGCCGTGGGCAGTTCCCGGTGTGTTGTTCGTGGTGTGTTCGTTGTTCATGGTATGGGAGCATGGCAGTTCGATTGTTGTTCCTTGGCCTGACCCGATGTGCAAAGCGGCCAAACAGACGCCGCCGGACACGGCGCAACACTTTTTTATGCATTTTAATAACCGGCACACAAGTATGCGAATAATCCGTGGTGTGGTTTCCATGTAACAGAAGAAATGCTCACCACATGCAGCTATAGAACGATACATCCTTCGGTTGGCCAAGAAAACTTCAGACGCAACTTGACTTGCTTTATACTATGCACAAGATCGGCCTGAGCCAATGCAGACATCGGTATAGAAGTCACCATTCACGCCAGCCAGTCTAAGCCTAACATATTGTCAACCGTAAAACAAGCTTGACGGACCACGGTATTTCGCGCATGCCTAAGCAAGAAATTCTCAAACGTCCTTGGACGAACTATGCCATTGCTATAATAGAACGATTCGTACCTCTCTGTAAGCGAAATGCGGAGGTAGTTGTGATGGCGTCCGTGCATGTCGGACAGCATGCTTGCTTCGTGACCAGCCGTATTTCGGACAGCGCCGTTCGTGCGATTCGCAAGAGCGGCCTCGGCGTCGGAGGCGACGCGCTCAGCGTCGGCGAGTTGCGCCGATAGTTGGCGCATCGACTCGACCGTGCGCACGGGTGGGTTGGGTTTGCTCGCTGAATACGAACGGCGACGCAAACGATCAGCAAAACGGTTGGGTGTTGGTTGCGTGTTGCCGGGTTAAACAGGGGCACACATTGATTAACACAGGTTGGTGAATCGTGAAGAATAAATCGCAACACGATACTCGTAGCTATATTCATAAATATCGTGGTGGTCGAGGCGTTGGGCTACTCGTGGGCGATTTCTCTGGATATCAATACACTGTACCTACCAACAAATTTGATACCATCGCTATTCGTTGTAGTCGAGAGTGCCCTCGCGTCATACGCACAACGACAATTGGACCGTCTAACCATGCCTTAGACCTTTTGCGGGCTCCTATTATTATAAAAATTAAAATATTATTATAAAAATTAAAGTATTATTATAAAAATCAAAATACACTCCAGCTGTGAGATCGAATATTTTGTCGAAACTCATCTTTGCAAGCTGTGTGTGATACTCCGATCGCGCGTATTACGGGTTGTGTGTCCTCATTAAGGATATAGGTCGGCGACTCCCCTTGCAACTACAGTGTAGCTATCAGGGTCAACAGGGTGATGTCAGTCAGTCTGTGCGCGGGAACTATAAAACCCGTTTCTGAGTGGGACATAATCTGACAGCTGTGGAAGGAATATCGCGTATGAGAGAGAGGGTTTACAGCGCACGGAATATAAACCGTTAGTCTACCTAGTTGGGGACCCTACATTAATCTGTCACATCCTTGAATATTGATGGGTGTGGTACTCTGTAAGGGGCGGGGTATTTGATATTTGTGGCGTACCAACAGATGCTAAGACCTACCGCCGCGAGGCGAGCCACATTGTTGACCTTATCCTGCACACCGCCTGTGTACCACATTAGCATACAAATATAAATAACATAAGTAGTCAGTACAAAATCAGGAGCATAGTAGAGGAAAACTGGTGGCATCTGAAAGACAACATCTCTAATATTACGTCAGTATGTCAAGCTCAACAAAACCTCCGAAAATGATGTGCATTCGAAACTGGAGCACAGCAGTACGCCGAAACGAATGAAACCACAAAAACCAGTAGTATCGTGATTTGACGTCTGATCGCAGTCTGTGGCCGATTGACATCACAACAATTAAATATTAACAACTCCATCTGTCTGCGGTACCATGACTCATATCAACACCCCATCTGAACAGCAGACATCGATCCCGTTAACGTCCGGCGTCTGTTGTAGTCCTAGCAGGCACTGCTGCGATGTGACTATTACTACTGCTCTGGTTCTCTAAAACCTACAATGTGAAAGCACGTTGCTAGGTCTCAAGACTCAAGAGTACGGGGTGCCAAACGTGCCGCGCAAGAGTGCAAGCGAGGGGCCTTCGCCGCGTCACAAGTCTATATTTTAACATTTATGATAGCTCTCTTAATAGCTCTGTCAACATACACCAGGTATACCTTTATTAATGGGTCTATGATAAGTGGTTACCGATGTCCCCACTACTCGTACAGCAGTTGTAGCTGTAAGTACGAAGAAACAGTACGTTTCATCACTTTTACTCTCCAACTCAACTCGTACGAGGTTTTATTTACCCTCAGCGACCTGCTGGACACGCCGTGGCCACAAGCGTCTTCGCTTCTTCACCCCGGTAATTGCCTTCTTTTTTATCGCGCATACCTGGTATCATATACCTGGTAGAGTATGTATGGCATACCAGGTATATATTTACCTGGCACGAGGTTCTCCTACGATCTGCTGCTTTACCGGGGAGAAAATAAATACCGGTATCATTTTGTTGGTTCTCATTCCGGTACAGCAGTACGACGTCGACTTTTCGCATCGTCCCTTGATCTCTCGAACAAAGATAAAAGGCATCGTCTCGTGCAACATATTCACCAGTGAGCCTATACCCAGCAGGTATGATAGAGCAGTACCAGGTAGCAAATACGTGGACGATATTTCCAGTTATGTTATACATGTACCTGCGATGAATGCTAAAAAAATACTCGTATTTAACAATTGAGAAAGACATACAATATGTTGCTTGTATACAACAGGGAGCATCTTAGATTCCTCAAGTGGGCAGAACGAATGCTTGAAATATTTCAGTTTGCCAGGGCTCCTCGAATTAAGGTCAACAGCAGTATCAACAGGTCGACCGTCTTTGTAGCACACTTAAGCTGGAAATGCTTGCAAACTTCCAGATCGTGACGAAGCGATATATTACTACATCTGTACGTAGAGCAACATGTGTAGTGATGTAATGTACGGCGGTGCTGCGCATCTTTGTGGGAAGCTGAGTAGCTTGGCTGGCTGTATCTGGATGGTATCAAGCTGTCCAGGCGAGATTGAAGGTTGAGGGAATACGCCGTGCTGCCCGTTAGGACCTTTGATCAATACCGGCCGGCATTTAAAAAGTGCGGTTGGCTTGGTCATTCATCGATCGCTGAATAAGCCGGAGCCCAAAAGGGCGACACATGTAATATGTTGCATACGTACCAGGTACAAAACCATACCAGGTATCATACAACTGCCATACGTACAACTGCGTGCGGTAGAAAGTAGACGCAAGCGGACGAGGGCTTGAAGTATGACGGCGACCGCGACGGTGGCCTCGAAGCGTTGATTTCTCCGAGATTAAGAACACCACGGGGCTGCACGGCACCCCAGAGGGTATGCATTGTAAGATAACCCATAGAGCTGGGCTGAACTCTGGACCGCTGGACTGGATGCTAACGCTGAAGAACGGACTGAAAACAAGCCTCAACCCTCTGACTGCTGTAACAGCCTGACTGTAACAGCCAGTGTTCAAAAAGGTGCGTGCGTGGCCAAAATTTATGGTCATACCGGTAAAACAAGATCGCCATCCGGGCCAGAAGTCATAAGATGGCGCCATAGGCACGAAACCACGCACCAGACGATGCCTAAGGCCAACAGATATGCGGGTATAACAGCTAAAAAGAGTTGGGGCGAGACGCGGGGCTGGGGGGGTAGGTGTAAGCGAGGCCTGCCTTGGATCGCGCGTAGAGGGTGCGGACCAGCTCATGACATGTTTCGTGAGACTGTTGATTCGAGATGCGGAGTACAACGACAACTGCTTGTTAGCTGACTTCGGGTTACTTTCTGCATAAGCGGCGAACGGCAGGGCCAAGACAGCGTACGTGTCGTCATTCTGATCCAGTGTGGGTACCTCTAAGCACCTGCGATGGCATGGACAGGCAAAGAGGAGGTGGTTACGGTTCTGACCTTGTGGCAGCAATCCTTGCTCTCCGCCTTTTCGTGAGTGGGACTCGACAAAATAGGCCAGACCAGGTCCGTCAGGCACTCTGCTCGTGCGCACCACAGCTTCGCCGGAAAGTCCTCCCTTGGCGGGTCTGATTGCGCTGGAGGTGGATGAGAATCCCCTCGCAATTAATGCCGGCAGCTTACTTACTCCTCGCATGTTGCGCCGGTAGGAGGTAGAGTGCGGCGTTTGGGCGTTCGAGAAAGTTTGCAACGTTGGGGTTTCAAGAAAACTGGTGGGCTTTCTCTTTTCCCGGGCCGCGGGCCCGTCCAATCAACCAACGTACCAGACCGAGACACACACCAGGCATCGACAAATGTTAGAGGTTAGAGGCGCACACCGCCGTACGTATATACGCGTAGGCTTGGCGCCAAACAGTACGAGGGTATGAAGGGGTGGTATGTACGTCAAGCTTCCCTGCTGTCCTCGCTACTCGCAGTTTTCGGTCTTCATGTGTCCGGGTTTTTGCTAGGTCCGGATGTAAGCATGCTAAGGTCGGGCGCTGACAGGTCAAGCGTTGGAGGATCAGCAAGATTCGATCGCCATCACCGCAGTTCATCGGCTACCAATATACGATCGTCGCGAGAGCATTGTACGCTTTGTGGAACCGCACTTTCTCAGACAAAGGTGAGGAAAGTCGAACGCAAGGGGCAGTGTCGTTGCGTTGGGTCGTGTCGAGTTTGTTCTGCTGCACAGGCTGCCGAAAGTTAATTAGGAATTATTTTTATATAACAGAAATATAACCTTGACTTAACCCCTTTACAACTGGAAACCCGTTTTTGGGGACAAAATTACATGGATTTAGTATAGAGAGGGGTTCGGGGGCTCTAACTATTATGGCAAATATTTCTGGCGATGATTCCTCTCTTTAACGGAGATCTCCGACGCCAAAAATAAAAACCATCCACTATAATAAAGCCTGCCATTTTATGGAATTTTTTTGAGCGACTATTTCTGGCGATTAGTTTTGTAGTTTTGAGGCCATTTCTTATACAGTCGGATTTGTCAGTCGAAAACGGCTGTTTTCGACTGAAGCCCAAATCGGGCTTTCTTACACAGTCGAAAACGGCCTTTTCGACTCAACTTTTTCGACTGAGTTTTCCGACTGGGGAATCCAGTCGAAAACCTTGACTTTTTCGACTGGATCTGTCAGTCGAAAAACTAAAATCGAAAAAGTTTTACACCTGTTTTTCTTGAACCCATCGCATCGCTCAGGCCATTTCTTATGCAGTCGGATTCCGCCAGTCGAAAACGGCCCTTTTCGACTGGACTCTTTTTCGACTGGATTCTTCTGGTCCTTCTTATCGTCAGTCGATTCGATTTTATAGTTTTTGTGCTCTTCCTTGAGGCGATTGGTGTGAGGGAGTACTGCTGTACAGCAGTCGAAATCGGTTGGCAGCTCTGTGCTTGGCGCTTTCTCCGCGAGCAACGGCTCGGCGAACCCTCGTCCCAGCGAGTTGGTGGCTTTGGGCTTAGCCGAAGGCCGCCAAAGCTACGTTCGTGGAGTTGCACTCAGCCGGGAGCTGCCAAAGCTACAGCAGCCGCAGCCGTTGTTGGCAGCATGGGATCGAGACCGCACGCTGCTGCCGTCGTGTGATACACGCTGCTGGCGAGCAAAACGAGGAGGAATGCGCCACACTGACTTGCTGCGAAAAGCAACAGCTGGGATAGCCAAGCCAGCGTCAGCGCCTTGTATGATACTGCAGTGTGGTACTTGGTATGGGTGTGTGGCCGTGTGGCCGTGTGGGTGTGTTTGGTGGTGGGATGAGCGATGCGATCGGTTCAAAAAACACGTGTTAAACTTTTTCGACTGAGTTTTTCGACTGGAGGATCCAGTCGAAAAAGTCGAGTTTTTCGACTGGATCCGCCAGTCGGAATTCTCAGTCGAAAAAAGTTGAGTCGAAAAAGCCCTTTTTCGACTGCGTAAGAAAGCCCGAGTAGGGCTTCAGTCGAAAAAAGGCCGTTTTCGACTGACAAACCCGACTGCATAAGAAATGGCCTCATCCCACCACAAAACACACACCCACACGCCCACACACCCATACCAGGTACTACACAGCAGTATCATACAACAGCGCCGACGCCGCCTTGGCTATCACTGCTGTTGCTTCTCGCCGCAAGTCAGCCTGGCGCACTCCTAGCTCCGCTCGCCAGCAGGGTGTATCACATGACAGCAGTAGCGCGCGTTATCGATGTCATTTTGCCAACGACGGCTACGCCTGCTGTAGCTTTGGCGGCTCCCGGCTGAGTGCAACGCCACGAACGTAGCTTTGGCGGCTTTCGGCTAAGCCCAACGCCACCAACCCGCTTGGACGAAGGTTCGTCACGCGTGAAGCGCGCGTTGCTCGCGAGGAACGCGCGAAGCACGCTTGGACGAAGGTTCGTCACGCGTGAAGCACGCGTTGCTCGCGGGGAACGCGCGAAGCACAGAGCTGCCAACCGAGTTTCGAGCGCCATACAGCAGTACTCCCTCACACCAACCGCCTCTAGGAAGAGCACAAAAACTATAAAATCGGCTCGTCCGAACGATAAGAAATAAGAAGGACCAGAAGAATCCAGTCGAAAAGGGCCGTTTTCGACTGGCGGAATCCGATTGTATAAGAAATGGCCTGAGGCTCCAGAAATAACTGCATCAGAAATAAGGGGCGTTCATTATGGCGGCTGATCTTTGGAAAGTGGTTTTATTTTGAATTGGTAGGTCTTGTTTTGCCGTTTGCCTTCATTTTTGAGATCTGGCACATACACTGTCGCCGACGACGTTAGGTCACCACCGCCTCGGCTGCTGTCTCTGCTGCTGTGCTGCTGCTGCTGTGTTGCTGCTGTGCTGCTGGTGTGGTGTGCCTGTGGCGGTTTCGATGGTGGTGGTGGTGCTGCTGCTGCTGTCACGATTGTGTGAGGACGAAGCTCTGTCTCGCACACAGCAAGCGTGGTATGCTGTCGTACGTGTGTTTGTGATTTTTTGTTGTGGGTGATGGTGACGTGTACAGCAGACAGGTATGATACCAGGTACTGCTGCTGTGCTGCTGCTGTGCTGCTGCTGTGCTGCTGCTGTGCTGCTGCTGTGGTGTGCCTAGGTGGTTTCGATGGTGGTGGTGCTGCTGCTGTCGCGTTTGTGTGAGGACGAAGCTCTGTCTCGCACACAACAAGCTCGGTATGCTGTCGTAGGTGTGTTTGTGATTCTTTGTTGTGGGTGATGGGTGACGTGTACAGCAGACAGGTATCATACCAGGTACAGTATAGGCAGTGGTGACATGTGATACTTGGTACGAGGTAGTATCCAAAAGTCAAATAATCCCAGTTCTGAGAGGTTGGAAGAGCTGTTATTTCTGGGCTCAGAAATCACCAAATCCGCTGATTTCTGGCCTCGATTATTTCTGAACCCAGAAGGTCATTTCTTATACAGCCGGATTTATCAGTCGAAAACGACCGTTTTCGCCTGAGTTTTCCGACTGGGGGATCCAGTCGAAAAACTCGACTTTTTCGACTGGATCTGTCGGTCGAAAAACTCAGTCGAAAAAGTGTTACACCTGTTTTTTTGCATCGCTCATCCCACCACAAAACACAAAACCACACGCCCACACACCCATACCAGGTACTACACAGCAGTATCATACAACAGCGCCGACGCTGCCTTGGCTGTCACTGCTGTTGCTTCTCGCCGCAAGTCAGCGTGGCGCACTCCTAGCTCCGCTCGCCAGCAGCATGTATCACACGACAGCAGGAGCGCGCGTCATCGATGCCATTTTGCCAACGACGGCTACGCCGCTGTAGCTTTGGCGGCTCCCGGCTGAGTGCAACGCCAAGAACGTAGCTTTGGCGGCTTTCGGCTAAGCCCAACGCCACCAACCCGCTTGGACGAAGGTTCGTCACGCGTGAAGCGCGCGTTGCTCGCGAGGAACGCGCGAAGCACAGAGCTGCCAACCGAGTTTCGAGCGCCACACGGCAGTACTCCCTCACACCAACCGCCTCCACGAAGAGTACAAAAACTATAAAATCGACTCGACTGACGATAAGAAGAAGGACCAGAAGAATTCAGACGAAAATAAAGTCCAGTCGAAAAGGGCCGTTTTCAACTGGCGGAATCCGACTGTGTAAGAAATGGCCCAACGATGATTTCTGATCCCATAGTGGATGGTTTTTATTTTTGGCGTCCGAGATCCCTGTTGAAGAGAAAAATAATCGCTCAAAATATTCCCCGTAAAAGTTGGTCTAAACGATACTCGTTCGGTTATGCCAAAGCCAGCTGGGATACAGGCGCGAAAACACTCACCCACGTACCACACGACATACCCACCCAAGGACCAAGCCGCCCACTCACCAACCAACCCAGCCACCAAAGCTGCAGCAGCATAGCAACACGCACAGCAGCAAACAGATGCCTTGGTTCGTACTCGAAGTTCGCCAAAGCAGGGCGGTATAGCGGAAAACAAAATCAGCTTGCAAAGATGAGTATCGACCCTAAATTTATCGCACTCATCACCGACTTTTTCTAGCTTTTATTACAGTAGTACTACATACCTGGTACTATTAATAAACAGGTCTGTTTAGTAAACTTGCACTATCGCGTAATATAACGAACTCTACATGGCGAGAAGTGCGGCCATTTCTTACACAGTCGGATTCCGCCAGTCGAAAACGGCCCTTTTCGACTGGCTTTTTTTCGACTAGATTCGTCTGGTCCTTGTTGTTGTTGTTGTTGTTGTTGTTGTTGTTGTTGTTGTTGTTGTTGTTGTTGTTGTTGTTGTTGTTGTTCTCACTTTAACTCGCATAATCAAGTCCGTGGTCACGGGACAGGCCCCAGTCACTCTGGAGCTGAGGAATACCCCAGGGAAAACACAAACCAAAGGTGGTACAGTACGCGCATATATCACAGCTGACGCAATTCATGCCTCCGCCAGAAACATATAAAAAGTGAATCCGGGAGTCAGCCTACGATGTGCCAGGTCCATACTGGTGCCCATGTCTCACTACTCGCGCCTGGAAAAACCGACTATACCGCTTGCCACCCAAGAACGACTACCACGTATATATTACCCGTAGTACCTATCACTACGCATACGCACGTCAGACGCAAGTCACTTGGAAAAAAGAAACAGAAAAGAAGAGAGAACAGAAAAGGAAAGGAAAGGAAAGGAAAGGAAAGGAAAGGAAAGGAAAGAAAAGACATGATAAGCAAGAAAAGACAAGGACAAGAAGAGGAAGCAACGAAAGGAGAAAGAAAAAACGTCATACTAACAGACGCTAGGAACTGACTAAAGACGGGATTGGGCTCATAGAGGGTATCACGTGCATCAATGGCGCTGGGGAGAAAACACAACAGGGCGAAGAAGTCAGGGCGGCCTTAAACTAACTTGTGACGGCCATTTGAATGCCCACATATTTCGAGACGATGATGGCCAGACCCGGACTTCAGTCTCTTGGGCATGACGCCCCCCCTTCCCCCCCCCCCCCTCCCCCCTTGCCCCCTCCTCCCTCCCCCCCCCCTCCCCCCTCCCCCCCCTCCCCCCCTCCCCCCTCACCCCCTCCCCCCTCCTCCCCTCCCCCATCACCCCTTCCCCCCTCAACCCCTCCCCCCTCCCCCCGGCCGCTTAGAGATGCCGACGGTGGATGGCGCTGCCGCGACCTTTTCGCGTCGCCCTGCAGCGTTGCGTCTCTCCGTCTCACGCCATTTCCGCATCAACAACTCGGCTCCCTCCTCTACTCGTCGAAACCATCTGCCGGCCTTCTTCTTATCGTCAGTCGAGTCGATTTTATTGTTTTTGTGCTCTTTCTAGAGGCTGTGGGTGTGAGGGAGTACTGCTGTACTGCTGTGTGACACTGGGCAGTCGAAAATCGGTTGGCAGTTCTGTGCTTCGCACGTTCCCCGCGAGCAACGTGTGCTTCGCGCGCGATGAACCCTCGTCCAAGCGGGTTGGTGGCGTTGCACTTTAGCAGAAAGCCGCCAAAGCTACGTTTGTGGCGTTGCACTCAGCCGAAAGCCGTCAAGGCTACAGTAGGCGTAGCCGTTGAAAGGCAAAATGACATCGATACTGCGTACTGCTGTCGTCGTGTGATACACGCTGCTGGCGAGCGGAACTAGGAATACGCCACGCTGACTCGCGGCGAGAAGCAACAGCAGTGATAGCCAAGGCAGCGTCGGCGCTGTTGTATGATTTTGTGTAGTACCTGGTATAGGTGCGTGGGTGTGTGCTTTGCGGCGCGATGAGCGATGCGATGGGTTGAAAAAACACGTGTGAAACTTTTTCGACTGAGTTTTTCGACTGGCAGATCCAGTCGAAAATTCAAGTTTTTCGACTGGATCCCCCAGTCGGAAAACTCAGTCGAAAAAAGTTGAGTTGAAGAAGAAAGCTCTTTTTCGACTGTGCAAGAAGGCCCGATTTGGGCTTCAGTCGAAAAAGGCCGTTTTCGACTGACAAATCCGATTGTGTAAGAAACGGCCTTGGGGCCTGAATTAGGCTATTTCTTACACAGTCAGATTTGTCAGTCGAATATGTTTTTTTTCGACTGAAACCCAAATCGTAGGTCTTTGAGTCGCTTTGCCAGCCGACTTGCTGACTTAAGTCAAAGCGAGCCAAAAAAAGCCCCCCCCGATCGAGGGGGCCTCGCTGGAGGCGCTCCCGGAGGCGCCTCCGGAGGATCCCGCTGAAGGCGCCGCCGGAGGAGAAAAATACGATATTTTGCTTCATTTTACGCAAGAAAAGCGCGAAAAAAAAAATGACCTAGATTTACACAAGTTTCATACAAACAAAACAAGCAAAACAGCTTCAGTTTGCACAGGATGTGCCCAAAAAATCGATAAGTACAACGCATGTACCAGCTAAATATCCCCCGGACTAGAGGAACGTGACAGCAGTTGTTTGAGTCGCCATACTACCTGGCGGGGATAAGAGCAAAAATACGAAGTCATCACCAAGATATCGGTGCAGAAATTATCCCCTGAGGAAAAGGTCTGGGATCCCCCCGTCATGTTATTCGTTTATTACTGTCTCCCAACCTTGCGCGAAACGCGCGCGTCAATGACGACCGCAAGTAAGTCCTAAACCATCGATTATTAGAGCTGTCGATGACGAACCGAATCATCTTGCTCGTGAATGGCTTGACGGCATGTAGGCGATGATGCTCCCCGCATCCTTCTTGCTCGAGGCCCCGTCACTTTCTCCGCCTTTGCCGCCCGCCCCACGCGCCTCATGTTCTCTCAGGGCCTCGCGATTCCCTTTCCTCTTCGTGTCTAGATGCTGCCTCAATGGGTAGGGGACCCGAATCTATCCTCGGCATCGGCGAAATCACCGTTCGCCTCGCAAAGCTTGCTCACGGCTATGACAGGGAGCAAGTCCTTGAGGTATATCATGAAAATCTTTCGCAGCGGGTTGTTGGATCTGAGCGGCTTGCTGCACCTCTGCTCGTGCTTCACGCGGTAGAGCACCGTTTCGAGGTCGCGTGCACTCGCCAAGGTGGTCCGAGGGCCAATAGTGACCAGTCACAACGTCGCCGAAGGGATCTCCGCCCTCAGCGTTGGCAATAGATGCGCCAGGGCTGACGCCGTCGGCATCGCCCAGAGAGTTGGGCTGTTCAGCCATGTGTGCGTGTGTGTGCGGATCTCCCCCCGTGCACTGTAGTGTCACAGGGCATGTAAGGGGTATCCGCAGCCCGCAGCAATTCACGTTAAAAGCTGTACCCCGCATTGAAAAAGCCTTACTACAGTTAAGGAAACCCAATGAATCGGAAAGTCGGCGACTTGAGTCGTGTCGACTCACAGCCCTACCAAATCGGGCTTTCTTGCACAGTCGAAAAATAGCTTTTTTCTTCAACTCAACTTTTTTCGACTGAGTTTTCCGACTGGGGGATCCAGTCGAAAAACTTGAATTTTCGACTGAATCTGCCAGTCGAAAAACTCAGTCGAAAAAGTTTCACACGTGTTTTTTTAACCCATCGCATCGCCCATCGCACCGCAAAGCACACACCCACACACCTATACCAGGTACCACACAGCAGTATCATATAACAGCGCCGACGCTGCCTTGGCTATCACTGCTGTTGCTTCTCGCCGCGAGTCAGCGTGGCGCATTCCTAGCTCCGCTCGCCAGCAGCGTGTATCACACGACGACAGCAGCTCGCGGTATCGATGTCGTTTTGCCTTTCAACGGCTACGCCTGCCGTAGCTTTGGCGGCTTTCGGCTGAGTGCAACGCCACAAACGTAGCTTTGGTGGCTTTCTGCTAAAGTGCAACGCCCCCGACCCGATTTGGACGAGGGTTCGTTGCGCGCAAAGCACGCGTTGCTCGCGGGGAACGCGCGAAGCACAGAGCTGCCAACCGATTTTCGACTGCCCTACAGCAGTACAGCAGTACTCCCTCACACAAACAGCATCTAGGAAGAGCACGAACACTAAAAATCGACTCGACTGACGATAAGAAGAAGGACCATAAGAATCCAGTCGAAAAGGGCTGTTTCCGACTGGCGGAATCCGACTGTGTAAGAAATGGCCTTAACGAGGAAGTTGCCAAATCGAAATCCATTTTTTTTTTCAAGTTAATTTGCATCTGAATGGTCGGAAAAACCATCACCGAGGAGGCATTTTCAAATTTGTATTACGAAAAATCAAATTCAACAAAGAAGTACGTAAAAAAAGACTTTCGTCGAACTTAATTGAAAATTGAATTTCACCTTGGCGAGTTTGTGCACCTAGACGTGGCATGTTCCGTGTAACCGAAACCGGCCACGCGAATTGGCGCCGTGTCGTCGGCTTTTTGAGAGGCGAGAAGCCGCCATTGCGCGAGGTAGGACCACGGGAGCAGCCGCAGCGCGACCTCCGAAGGCCCTTAGCACAGCCTAGACCGCCTGCGACGCCTCGAAAACAATCGAGACCGCCGCAAACCCAGTTTTTCGTCGCCCTGCACCTCGAAAGTTACACGACCAACTACCACATCACGACTTCGCTCAGTAGTTCGACCGCTATATCCCCGTCGCTGCTGCCCGTGTGGGGCGATGGGGCGGCGCCAGCCCATCCAAGAGATGCCTAGAGCCATAACCTCGTAGCCGCTGCCGGCAAAAACAATCTGCCACTAACCGCGGCGCTCCGGGGAGGATGCGAGCCATCGCTCGCCTCCGTCGTTGCCCACGGGTGTTCGTTGACCCTTTGCTTCTTTTTTTTTCTAAAACACACTACGCCGTTCCTCGATAAAAAGCAGAGTCGAATTTGTCGTGTACTTTTGATGAAATTCAAACAGTAACATGGAATAACGATTTTCCATGCTCTTCGTTAACACGAGCCCTTAGAAAGTTTTTTTTTAATACAGGGCCACCTCCCACACGCGCGAAAGCACTCACCCGCATACAAAACGACCCACCCAACCACACACCCACACACCGACCAATCCATTCACTCTTCGAACAACCCAACCATGTGCTACAGCAGTACAGCAATACGTACAGGAACAAAACAGATGCGCTTGGTTCATACTCGTGCTGGGATTTCCACCTTTTTACGATTTTCCGCTGCCTCCCGGGGATAGAGCGAGCCGTCCCTGGGAGGGCACCCTCCCCCGCCCCCCGCTCGCAGAGTTCGACGTCGGTTCCCGTTATCTCGCCGGGGGCAACGAGGGCTGACGTGGGGGGCGGCCGTGGTATGGTTGTGGTGACGCGGGCGGTCCGGTAGAGTCGACGCTTAGCGGGGCATACTGAAACCGGCACAGCTGTGAAATCCCCGTTGGGCATCATCACCCCTACGCCATGGTAATATTATGAAAAAGTTACCTGGTATAACATTAGCCGTCGAAGTATATGCAAGAAGGGCATCTGGGGCTGTTCTGCGCTAACATTAGCCGTCGAGGCATATACAATGACACCTGGGGCTGTTTGACATTCAGGCAGCGCTACGACATGTGGGCTTGTGTACCTGGTACCAGGGTAGAACTGTGTAACACCCTGGACAACAGCCTATTGAATGTGCCTATTACCATTAGGTTGGCGTATTGTGTATCGATACCTATTGTTACCTGCAATAGCAGGGTGAAGTTGTCGATCGATACCTATTGATGACAGCGATAGCTTTGCCGAAATTGGGGCAATAGACTGTTGTTCTTAGGATAGGTGTGTGAAATTGTCAATCGATACCTGTTGCTGTGACCAACAGGTTAAGAAAAATGGTACCATAGGCTATAAATGGTACAATAGGCTATTGTTCTCCAGATAGGTGTACGAAATTTTTCAAGTCTATGTTCTGTAGGGTTTGTGGATTCCGGTTAACGGTATGGGTGTCTAACAGAACTTCCAGAAGTTTCGGGTACGGGTATGGAAGTCTTACAGAACTCACAGAAGTTCCGGGTATTGTGGCACGGGCGTACAGAGCTCACAGAAGTTCCGGGAGGGTACAAAAAGTGCTGTACCCGTACCCCGGGTATTGTGGCATGGGGTATACAGAACTCACAGAAGGTCCGGGTACGGGTATGAATGTCCTACATAACTCACAGAAGTCCGGGTACGGGTATGAAAAGATCGATGCCTATTGATAACTATACGTTCAATTAAAAATCGCACTAGGCAGCTGTACCGTCAAAACATGAATATATTGGTACGACCGATTCCCTTGAAGTATATTGGCATTCTGTTGTGCAACAGCATGCATAATATCGATGTAGAATAATGTTACAGTATAAGATATCGATTGATAGCCCCAAAGACCTATCATTCGACATATTCATATAAACGAGGTGTAGGTCATCTGCTACTTTAAGCGCAAGCGTTGAACAAAAGTGAACACCTCGAAGTATACTGGTAGGAGCAATTGACATCGATCGATGGCCTCACAACTCTATTACGTTGAGCAATAGATCAGATATCGATCGACGCCCTTGCAAACCTGTTGAATTGAGCGATAGGTATAGATCAATACCATTGCAAACATATTCAAATGAGCAATGGGTATCGATCGATACTCTTGCACGCTTATTACATTCAGCAATAAGCATCGATCTATGTCATTAAACACCTATCACTTCAACTACAATATTATATCAATGCATATATTAATATTGAATGCAGTAGATATCGATCGATGGCGGTATAAAAGTAATACTCGAACGATAGTATGTCGGGGATATTTTTCAAGTTGTGTTGGTAGCCAAGATACCTATCGATAGACACCTTCATAAGCGCACCGGTCACAATAAGCTATTTCAGCCACCAATCCTATCGTTGCTAACAGTACCTATCGATACACCCCAAAATCAACCTATTGTGGCCCGCCATAGTTATCGATACTCATAATTCCGACCTATTGTTGCCCGACAGTCTAGTACATAGGGTATTGCTCGATAGTCTGGTACATAGGGTATTATCCAGGGTATGAGAAGCAAGTCAACAGTACACAAACATATCACTTTCAACAACTGCTGTTTTGCACAACTATGACAAACACCACATCGAAAAAACTGTAATGTGGAATACTACTAGAACAGTATCGCACTACAAAAGGATTTTCAGTTCGGAGTATATCTGTCTCTTCCGGATGATCATCAGTGGTCCATCGTTGTCCCCCCGAAATAGATTATTCTTGATTCTCTTGAATGAGTTGGGTGCAGTACTCGTGTGTACAGCGAAATATGCCGCTTGCCAATACCAGGAAGGCGATTGATAGGTATTGTTATCGCTAGTTATCGTCCAAAAAAAAATGTTGAAAATGTGTATCGATAGCTATCGTCCCAAACAATAGAATGTTGAAAAGCTTTATCGATACCTATTCTCTGAACCAACAGAATGGTGATAGGTCAATCAGTACCTGCTGTCCCAAGCATTGGAATGGTCAAAGGGCTATCGATGCCAACTGCCTGAACAAGATGATCGTAAAAAGGTCCTTCGATACCTACTGTCATAGGCAATAGGTTTCGTTTCTCAGTCCCAATATCCTATCGCCCAAACAGTACCGTTCTGGAAACATCTGTCGATAGCTATCTGTTTCAGCATTGGCGTTTAGCATTAGATGGCCATACTCTATTGGCCGAACCGTAGATGAGTGAAGACGGCAATCGATATCTATTCCTGGTAACAATAGGATTCTAAAAGAGGCAATCGATGCCGTATCACAAGCAACAATAGGCTGTTCTTCAGCTCCAAGCGGGTTAGGTTTCAAGTCATTGTATTACGTCTCCCAACCACAGGGTAGAGGCAAGCCGAGAAGAGAACTCATGCGTGAGACCTCCGAGAACAGTGAGCTCCTAAGCGAGAGCTCACAGCTGTCTACCACCAAGAACGCCAGCCAGGTACTACTAGGTACCCAATAATATTCCAATAGCCCGAACCGGCACGAAACTGATAAGTAACTGTCATACTGAAAATCCCAAATCAACACCCTCCCGGATTCTTCACAAGGCAGTGACGAATCAACAATGGACTCAATTCCATCACCTACAACAACAAAAATGGCAAGTGGAAACTCATCCTCATGAGCGAAAAGCTCTTCCATACTCCCACTTACAACAATTGCAATCACAAGAAGAGATCACAACAGCCGCGCCTTCAGGGCAAAGACTAGTGCGACAGACAAAATGCCAGAGACCGCGAGGTCACCCGGACAAAGGTCTCGCGTTGTCCCCTACTACCGCCATAGATACACAGATCATACCGGTAGGTCATACCGGTAGGTCATACCGGTAAAACAATATAGCATAAATCCTTGTCCGCAAACACAGAATTTAGCCGACGCGAAAATTAGCCAACGCCCTCCCTGATACAAAGAGTATCTGACCATCCACAAGCCACCCCGTTTTTCATTGCAAAACAAATGCAAAATAACATGCTTGGGAATCAAATCAAATTATCAAAATACGTCATCCTTCGAATTCCCAAACGAGATTGGAACCACCCATCAAGTTCGGAAAAACAACATCGGTAATTCAATGACTAATAATGACTTTGCATCTTCTCTCTCATCTTGAGACCAGCGTGTCCTGTACTGTACGGTCACAAGGATGCCCCATCCCAACTCTTCACCACACGTAGGCAACTACAAACAAGAAATACCAGTAAAACCTATAAGCCAGTGTAACCAATCCTCGCCAACAAGCGTAATTACCCGGAATATTGGTCACTTGCAAACCATCATAAAACCGAAAAATACTCTCCTTTTGGCTTTTGTTCGCTATAGCTCCAAATAATCGAATAAATAAACAATAAAATGCCGCCACTGTCGACACGAACAGCCCAAGCCCTCCCAGCTACGCAAACAATTCGATTATCGCAAAAACATTTTGTGTTTCGCTCATCGTCCATTGTGAACAAGTAGTCGCAAAATGATGTTGGTAGAACAACCAATCCATCATGAACATGCTTACCCTCCTTTACTTGGCAATCAATCATAAATCCACTGCCAAAAACAAAAGATACCCGCAAAATGCAATACAATCAGTGCCACCATCAAATACCATACGTCAGCAGTACACCTCTCAATAGGGTGCACCTACGAACCCTTTTCTCCAAATCGTTATCGTATGTGTATCAGCTCCACCAGTCCCCTTCTGGTCCTGTCTAAACAAAAAAAAAAACACTACAAGTTTTTCGGATTTACAAAGACTGTTGCATTTGAACATGAAAACACGCTTCAAAACTACCAGGCGAAAAAGGCTACGTATACCATCCAGAACGAATCTTGGGTGATACAATCTACGGGTCTTCACCCTAACCGCAAATAAATGATCGTCTACTATTTACGCTTCTTAACTCTTGCCGTAAATAAATAAACATCATATTCGACCAAAAACAACTTTTCGATCGAAAAGTGGATCCATCCTAAAAATATATTCACCAATTTGATCAGACCTGTCCCTCCCCCCCGCCTCGCGATGTTGCCGAACCATAAAGCTCCGGCTGACGAAAAAATGAACCGATCTGCTCCCTCCATGACCTCTCCCGCTGTTGCTGTTATTGCTGCGCATCATGGAGTGCGTGCGGCCATGCCGCTCGACTGGTTGCCCGGACGGAACCCCATCGTTACTTGGTACTGCTGCAGACAGCCCACGATTACCTCACGCCCGTTCCTACCACTGTTACCAGCAGCAAGAAGCACGCGGCTATTATGCCGCGCGACATTGCCCAACCAAACCACCCCCCTAGTAGGGTGCACACGGCTGGCGGCCATGCGGCTTCTCGCGGAAAATGCAGATAACCCCTTATCTGCTCCACAACCAACCTTCGGAAGTGGAGTACGTACGGCAAATAAAGACGAAAATAAATGCCGTGCGACTTGAAAATCCCCCGCTCGCAACACACGGCGAGGGTGCCTACGGTTGTACTTCCGCCATAGGACTTTTAGCCGCTGCTGTAAACCCCTCTGTCCGCTGTATACGGTGCGGATGTCCTAGGTTGCGCTACCACCCTGGACGAAAGCTGCTGCTACTCCCTGCCTACGGCTCTGCCCCACCGTAGGGCTTTAGCTACTACTGCTGTACGTAGTCTACAGCAGCAGTGGCTTATCCCTGAAAACGACGTCTCCACCACAACATGATCTCTGGGTCAGAATACAAGTCGCCTATCATGCTGCCCTCCCTCTTCCACCATCGAAGAATCCCGACGATGGCGGTATAGCATCTCTCCCTGCCATACCAGCGGTGGCTCTCTCCTTCTCCCCACTGGACTCCTCCTTGCGCCTTGCTGCTCCTTGCCGCTCGTCTCAAAAAAAGTTGGCTCCACAAATATGGTCCTTCCGCCCCCACCAAGCTTCGACGAGAGCATGACCCTGTTCCAATAGTGCTGACCCGTAGATCTCCCGTGAGGCTAGACCGAATTGGTTCACTCTAGAGTGTTCGTTAGCTCCAAGGGGGGTAGGTTTCAAGTCATTGTATTACGTCTCCTAACCACAGGGTAGAGGCAAGCCGAAAAGAGAACTCATGCGTGAGACCTCCGAGAACAGTGAGCTCCTAAGCGAGAGCTCACAGCTGTCTACCACCAAGAACGCCAGCCAGGTACTACTAGGTACCCAATAATATTCCAAAAGCCCGAACCGGCACGAAACTGGTAAGTCACTCATACTGA
Organism: Undaria pinnatifida; assembly: GCA_012845835.1. Lineage (NCBI taxonomy): Eukaryota > Phaeophyceae > Laminariales > Alariaceae > Undaria > Undaria pinnatifida. The sequence goes on from JABAKD010000011.1 coordinate 11,208,561, forward strand.
AAATTCCAAATCAACATGGGCCTCCTATTGGAGTAGGATTCCATCGATTGCATGTTAACCTTGAACCTATTATCCAGGGTGTGCTTTGTACCATAAATTATACTCCGGAGTATTATATAAATTAGTAAGACACAAGACGCGCCCGCATTAACTCCACCGACGAGAAACTGGGGGTAATAAATGCTTCGTGCGATAGAGAATGCAGCGTTGTGTGCTACGATCAATTTTATTTGGTACCTGGTATGTGGTATGATGATATCATACGATATGTGTAGTAATCAACCTCTGGAACCTGGACGAGAGAAAAATAAATAAACAAAATGTGATGATTGGATTGCTGTGGGGTGTCCTACATTATTGTGTTTTTCACCATCGACGGAACTAACCCTACCCCTAACCCTAACCCATACGGAATATACTATACCATACCGATGACTGCCCCCTAATGACGTCAATGACGTCACTGGGGTGAAATGGTTGAAAAAACACAATAATGTGTATCACCGTGTTAACTCCCTCATGCCACGTTTCATTGGCTGATGATTCAGCCCCTTGAGCACGATAGGTGCCGATATGAGACTGACCTACTTTTGGCATGATACTATATTTCGAGCGAAGCGAGTTTCTAATCTACACCTGGGCCTCGCAATATAGGCTCCCATGAAAAAAATAGTTTGCGTGCGTGTCTTCGACTAAACTTGATTTTAGTGTGGGATCATTTGATTTTAGACTGCAGGTGGAGGCAGACCACCACGGAGCAACAAAACACACACACGTGCGTGTCTTCGACTAGACTTGATTTTAGTGTGGGATCATTTGATTTTAGACTGCAGGTGGAGGCAGACCACCACGGAGCAACAACACACACACGTGCGTGTCTTCCACTAAACTTGATTTTAGTGTGGGATCATTTGATTTTAGACTGCAGGTGGAGGCAGACCACCACGGAGCAACAAAACGCATTCGAGCGAAGATTCGAGCGAAGCGAGTTTCTAACCTACACCTGGGCCTCGCAATATAGGCTCCCATGAAAAAAAATAGTTTGCACGTGCGTGTCTTCCACTAAACTTGATTTTAGTGTGGGATCATTTGATTTTAGACTGCAGGTGGAGGCAGACCACCACGGAGCAACAAAACACGAACACACACAGCAGACCACACGGGCAAAAAACAGCAGCACACACCGCTCACACAGCCGGCGCACAGCGCTCACACAGCGGGCAGCACACAGACAACGGGCGCAGCGGGCGACAGCGCTCACACAGGGGGCAGCACACAGACAACGGGCGTAGTGGCCAATAGTTTGCACGTGCGTGTCTTCGATCGACACACACAGCAGACCACACGGGCAAAAACAACAGCACACACCGCTCACACAGCCGGCACACAGCGCTCACACAGCGGGCAGCACACGGACAACGGGCGCAGCGGGCGACAATAGTGGCCAGCAGAGAGCGGGCATGGAGAGTGTGTGCCCGCTAGGGGTGTGTCCGCTGAGTGTATCTACAGCTGTCTCGTGGTGAGAGTAAGTCATCATGGAGAGACGTCCGTTGGGGGCGATTGACCCAAACTCGGTCCGTGCGCCAACGCCAGAAGGGCGACAGCAGACACTATGGCCCGTGGACGCACACGTCTGACGACAGTTACATCTATCAGCTGTCGCTCGTTTTAGCGACAGCTATTGTATCTTTTAAAAACCGCGTCGGGCGCTCGCGCACGGTCAACCCCCCCTAAACCTTAAAGAAGTGCAAGCCTTGGTGCGATGAGTGCCGTTTTCGCAAGTGTCCATTCTCGTGCTCTAGGTATATCATAAGCATGTTTGCGAAGGGTCTATCCAGCATGTTACGTATCGAGCATCTGCGGGGATGCATATTTAGACTAGTCCTGCATGATCCGAATGGCGCAAGCGTTGCGGAATACCCTGATGGAACAGACAACCACAGCCTGATATCATATGATACTCAGTACCTGCTACCAGATAGGTTTTCGTACCTAAACGGGGCTGAATCAGCCCAATTCCACGACGGGAACGCTTGAAGTAAAAATAGCAAGTTGCACGAACATGAAAGCAGTGTCGTGTGATGCAAGCGTCCTCTTGATGGCATTGTATCATACAGTACCTTTTCCCACAATCACAGGTTGGAGTTTTGTGCGGCTTAAGGCCTGCTCCATGAAATACCGATATGGTTATTTGTCTTTTGCGTTTTGTTTCTACGTGCATGTTGCTCGTGCAGCATTACGAAGTGTTGTACCTCATGAGCCGTAAACCGCAAGCCGTACCCGTAAGAAATAGTAAGGGGCTGGATTATCTCGACGTGACGTTTCTCTGTTTTGGATCGGCTACCAGCTGTTGGATTGGCTTGCATATAGTTGATAGCAGCGCTGCCGTTACCGCATGCTAGTCGGAGGTCCATTGGTGGGCGTGGCTCGTATCGGTGCTGGTGCCCATCAAAGTCCAGTTGCAGAGAATAGAGAAGGCATTTGTAGGGGGGGGGGGTAGCGGGGGCTGCGATGGCGGCAACTGCGCCTGACGCGTGCACTCCCACAGCTACAAACGCGGGAACAAGAAGAAAACGCTCCGCGAGGAAAGGGAAGGCCCAAGCATCGTCCATACTCCTACACTACCTGAGGATTATGAATGCACCGCCATGCGGTCCGCCCGCTCGGTTGGCGTAGATTGCTTTGCAGTAGGGTTGGGAATGTCTAGTATATTATCAAGTCCCACAACATCTCGGTGGTGCACCGGCAGGCCCACCCGGTAGAGGAGAGGGGAGAAAACGGTACACGCCGCACACGTCTGTATGCGTGGCAACCTTTTTGTGTGAATGTGTGTCGGGATATGCACGACAGTTATCAACCCGTCCCCGCTTTTGGGCTACTTACTCGGGGTCATGGTGACCTTGGGTTTGATCCCCTTGCTATTCCTTGACAGTGTATTAATAGTTTTTAGGGCATTCGCCGAATTTCAGTGGCATGCACGAGTTTCGCTTGCTCCGCGACGGTTTCAACCTTTTAGTCATATGTTAGTTCCCTTTTGCGATCCCATGGTTGTGGAATCGGTTGTCCTGCTGACCAAGTGTCACGAAACCATGTCCACGACTTGTGTCCTGCATTCCCAAACAGCGTCTACTATATAATACAACATCAAATCTTCTAGAATACTCCGTATTAAACAATACCAGGCAGGTGATATAAAGGGAGGTATTCTTGCTACAACCGTCAGATTTGTCCCATTCAAGGATGTATAGTTTCCGCGCACATATTGAAGTGTGTGTCCTCCCCCCGATCCCTCTTGTTCAAACGCCCCACCTAAAATCAAAATCTGCCAGAGTAGTAAGCACTACCAGCCAGCTGATATCACCTCATTATATTTCTAGCCATCCATGCCTTAGCTCCAATTCATTTCCGCCCCTCCCCCCCCGTCCCGTCTTTTTTGTTCAAACGCCCCACCTACAATCGAAATCGGCCAGAGTAATAAACACTTCTACGCATTTGACATCACGTCATTATCTTTCTAGCCATCCATGACTCCTTGATATCACCTCATTATCTTTCTAGAGCCATCCATGTCGCTGCTTCAACTCACCCCCCCCCCCCCCCCCCAACGCCCCCTCCTTCCCCACCACCGGCACCATCGCCTAGACCTAGCACCACGCGTATAGCAAATCCCTACATCTATGCGACCTAAAGATGTTAAAAGACCCTTTCGCCCCCCCCACCCCCACCCCCACCCCCACCCCCTCGAACACTCCGCCCTCTACTCACTGGTTGTACGACTTAGAGGATATACATGATAAACTGGTATGTTTCCAAATCCATCAGATTTATCCCCTTAAAGGATTTATAGTTTCCACGCACAGATTGAGTTGCGCCGCCCGTCCCGCCCCCCCCCCCCCCCGCTCCCTCTTGATCAAACCCAGGCCCCCACGTCCTTAAAAACTCCGCCCTCCCCTCACCGGTTATTCGACTTACAGGATTCACTTGATAAACTGATGCATTTCCTTCCACAGCTGTCAGATTTTGTCCCCCTCAAAAACGGGTTTTATAGTTTCCGCGCACAGACTGACTGACATCACCCTGTTGACCCTGATAGCTATACTGTAGTTCTAAAGAGAGTCGCCGACCTATATCCTTAATGAGGACACACAACGCGTAATACGCGCGATCGGAGTATCACACGTAGCTTGCAAAGACGAGTTTCGACAAAATCGTCGATCTCACAGCTGGAGTGTATTTTTATTTTTACAATAATACCAGGTATATATTATTGGTATGAACTTGTGGTCCCAAATAAAAATCTCTGCTGCAGATATAATACTGTTTCCGCGCACAGACTGACTAACATCACCCTGTTGACCTTGATAGCTACACTGTAGATCCAAGGGGAGTCGCCGACCTGTATCTTTAACGAGGAAACACAACCCGTAATACGCGCGATCGGAGTATCACACACAGCTTGCAAAGATGAGTTTCGACAAAATATTCGATCTCACAGCTGGAGTGTATTTTTATTTTTACAATAATACCAGGTATATATTAATGGTATGAACTTGTGGCCCCAAATAAAGTCTCTACTGTAGATATAATACTACTTGGCACGCCATTTCGCAACTGCAGCCCGTACATTACACGTTGGTCCACGCTAAGCTGGTGCCCCTCTGTGCTGACAACTTTGTCTCCAAACAGTTGGAAATAACGCCTGAGATGGTGAGGAAGACAGCAGTGCTGGCACAGATTCAAATCACCGACGAAGAGGTGAGAAGCGTCCTGCTCTACTGTATTCCTCTTGTATTGCTGTGTCGGGTGTTGTATTTTCCAGGTCGTCTTGTATCATGTGTGTTTTCCGTACGTGCCTTCCTGTCCAACTTGAGCCACGAACACACTCGTTCGTGTTTGCTGGACCTCATGGTGAAAAGCGGACTAGGTCGTAAAAGCATGGAAGACCCAAATGCACGGAATTGAACTTGTGGTGGTGAAGCAAGTAGCAGCGTACAGCTTGTCAAAATTTTGGCTCGGTATTTATTTATTGTTCTGTTTTGTCTCCTTTGCATGGCTTAGCGATTGTCTCATAGCCCGCTCCGTAAATTCCCGCGCGGCTTGGAATAGGTGGACGCCCTGGTGCCGCGAATGGAGGAATTTATCGGCTTCGTTGAGACGATGGGGGAGGACGACGCCGATGATAGCGCATTCACCACGTTAAATTGCGGCAGCGATTTCTTGAGAGAGGACGCCACCGAAAAATTCTCCAATATTGCAGCCGTTATGGACAATATGCCGTCTGAAGAAAGGAACTATTTGCGTGTACCAAAAGTCGGAGAAGGTGAAGGCTAGATTAGCCGCCAAGAGTTGTATGTGCCAAATCAGCCGAACGTACAAATCCGTTGACTATTGCAGCACGGTAAGGCGTACACATATCTTGTTTGTCATATATATGCACTCCACGCACAAAGTTTTGCGTATTCTACGGCTCATATCGAAGTTCGGCGCCAATGGAGCATATGGCGCGCAGGCGGTGGGCGCCGGAGAGTTGGTTGACCCGCACGATAATTGTGTACCACGAGGGGTGTCCGCCGGGAACGAGGGCTAAACAAAAACGATACTTGTCACTGCACCTTCCAGTGGCACCGAAAGTAATCCCCGACGAGTAATCAGCCCCGCAACACGAAAAAGACCGTGCTGCCGGGCCTTTTCGTAGGGAATGCTCACCTCTTCCTCACGTTATGTGTTCTCCCGCAGTCCAAGGGAAATTAATCAGCTGGGTGACCGCGATAATGACATAATCTTGGTGCAAGTGTACAGCTTTCGGGGTGTAGGAACCATTCTGGTGGCAGCGGCAGAGGCGGCGAGAGTGAAGTCGCTTAGACTAAGCCTCCAATTGGACGTGTCGAGCAGTTTCCAGCGGGTCGCAGGCAACACCATATTCGCTCATCTAAAGTTGGAGCATTGTAGTGTTTAGCTGCTGTCAGGGTTGGGGAATACAAGTACCAGGCGTCGCAAGGCCAGATGCAGGGATATTTTTGCGATATCGAAACTGTTGTCGCCGGGTTTCGTTAGGTTTGATTTGAGACGTTGGTCTCGGGTTGAGACTTTGGTCTCAGTACGTATGATACCGAGGCCTTCATTGTGAATCCCACGATGCAACTGGTGTGGATTAGCGGTGTGTCAGGTGGTAACCGCGAGACCTCGACGCGAACTCTTCGTCGTCGTCCTGCGTTCGCCGTGGAACATGACCTATCACGGCAAGCTGAAAATATCGTCTGGTCGTCGGAACCCGGATACTGACTTGTATAATGGTAATGACCAGGCCAATCTGCCTCGCATTAGACCGCGTTCATTCTACAGCATTCCGACCGAGTGCCGATGTGTTGGAAGAACATCAGAAGAACAATCAACAACAGATTTCTACAGCCTTCAAGAAAACCAAAACGCGAATCACAGACGGAAGCTTCAAATACGCACTGCAGCGCGATCACCGAGGCCAACTTGAGACGGCTTGCGACGAGAAGAGCCCCATATAGTACTTACGAGCATAAGCCCGTTCGCTCTGCGGACTCCGGGTTCGTGGGCAATAGTTTTTTTTGTGTTTACAGGTCTCGCAACCAATGACGATGTTAAAAGGTATGGGACAAAAGCGGACATGCAGACAAGACTCACGCTCCCGTAGGGGTGTTATCTAAATCTTCTGCTGCTCCCCTCTTGAGAAACTCTATACACGTTACCAGAACAGTAGTATACGTCACCTAAAACTGACGTTCATTCAGGAGAAAATGGAAAGGCAAACCAATGGACAAAATCACGACCTACTGTATGTACGTACTGTGGGAATTTCGTGAAGAGTTACTTTACAACAAAAATGGTCCTGGGGGTCCTGACGCAAACTACGGTAAGGGCGTGCCTAATTTTTGTGGGGCTCTTCATTCGAGGAGCGTTATACTCTGGACACCCAAAAACTGACTTTGAGTAAAACTGAAAGTGCAATTGACGACTAACCCGTTCCCTTCGCAGGTATGATAGGCGCAAGTACTACTGCTCTAGACTACAAAAAAATAATGTTGCAAAGCACAAAACGGGGCATCAAACGATAGATGTCGGCTATAGTTATTTTTTAATTTAGTACATACTCGGAGTACATGTTAGTTGAGGAGCCCCCCGTGAGTCAAAAGTGATTGACCCAAAAAATGCTACCCCTACCATAGCACGCGTCTTCTGGTATTATATACTGTATAACGTATCCGATCGCCCCGGTGGCGTATCAGGTTATCCTCGAGCCTGGTATAGGTTAGTTTCGTGAGTTCGAGCCCCACCGAGTGCATGCTCACTCGTATAAATTCGTGGGGACTTTTTCTTGTGCACAAATTGACTTGCGGGAAACGCGAGAGCGTGAGTCAGCAAGACTCAATGAAAAACCGACGAGCAGTGGGATTGCTGAACCCTATGCGCGATAAAAATTGAAGGCAAGAACCGGGGGAAAGGGACGACACCTGTGACCACCGCCTGTCCAGAAGCTGGAAAGTAGAAGTGTGAACAAATAAATAAATAAAAACAAAGTACAAGGGCTCCGCTCCTCGGGCGACTGACGCCGCCCGCTACGCTCGCGTACAGGAAAAATGCAACTAAAACACGTAGTCTAAAGGGGGCAGAAAGAAGAGACCATGATTTGGTGCGAACATCGAATTGATAATGCCAAGGGCTAGCTGCTTGTGCAGAGCTAATTAAGCTGCGAAGTGCGGCTTTATGGCATATATATGCCTTGTGGATCGGTTCGTTGTCGCGTTGTGACTGTTTGGGCCGTCGTAGGATCGGTGTTTACCGCAAGATCCAAGATATTGTATTATACTGCTCATCATACATTCATTCGTGGGGCGAGGATAAATATAATACTCCGGAGTATTGTCAAGTGTATTCAAAACCGGCGAATTAAATAAACCTATGCGATACTGGGGGGTCCTACCGACGGATGAACATATAGACTTACTTAATTTTGTCTTTCTCAGGGATTGCCTATCCCTGGCCTCTCAGAGCTCCAACTTCCATATTACTTGCTGAACCTTTCCAGCTTTTCTTTGCTTTCCAACTTCGTTCGATATACGAAACGCCAATATATTTGTACATACCGGTACTACTACACCAGATTTATTTGTACGTACCATCAGATACTACGCTGTTGGATCACATGCACGCCCAGCTCAGATCAATCCGGCTATATATGGCCCAGCAGCGCAGCGTAGCGCCGTGCGGAGCCGTGCGGAGCCATGCGGTGCGGTGCCGTGCCCTTCGCTGCGGTGCTGTGTCGCTGCGCTGTGTGCTTTCTTTCAAACATAGAGCAGTACCGGGTATAATGCGTGTGTTGTTGTGTACGGAGTACTACTTTTTTTTCCTCTTTTTTCTTCTTCTATAGACTATGTATTTGATCTTTCACGCCCCCCTGTTTTTTCCCCCACGCAAATTACCCCCGAACTGCCGATCAGAACGTAACAACACCGGTAACAAAAGCACACAGCACAGCTGAACACAACAGGGCAATTTGCTCTGCACAAGCAGCTCTTGGCATTATCAAATCGCTGTTCGCACCAAATCGTGGGCCTCTTCTTTCTGCCCCCTTTACATAAGTCTATGTTTTTAGTTGCATTCTTCCTTGCCTTGCGCAAGCGTAGCGGGCGGCGTCAGCCGCCCGCGGAGCGGAGCCCTTGTACTACATAGGATCTCGGATGCAAGGGAAGCGATGATCACTCTCGAGGCTTCAGGTGTCTCACGTGCATAGCCCTGCGAGAACAGCAGCGCACACGAGAGAAACGGCACTTCCCTTGCCGATTCATTGATAGGCCTGCAGGTTAAAGGTAGAAGGCAGGCAGTATACTGCATGCAGTGGTTTCTCCCGCCCGCTCGCCCCTTTGTAGGCTCCCAGGTATTACATTGTTCCACCTACTCGCACTAAAGACTTGTTTTTACCTACTACAGGCGGGTTCCGAGCTAAAGCCGGATTGCTCTTCCGGGCTTGGAATCAAGAAAAAAAAAAAAAATGATTTCGTGGTTCGCTTTCAAACGGCCAAAAACGGCGTCTAAAAAAATGTCCCAAAAAAAAAAAGTTCCCCTTCGGGTCAAACTTTTTTTTTCTCCGCATTGCCGAACTTTTTTTTTCTCGGACATGGCGGCAATCGCTTCCGCTTGGTCGAATTAGGGGGGGTAGAGCCACTCAGAAAGTTGTTCAGACCAAAACTCGAGCCCGGAACCGAGAATAAAAAATCCCAGGAAATTTGAAATTGCTTAACTAAGGTCAGCTTTTGGGCAGCCGTAAGTCGATCCCAAAAGCATAACTAGGACAATCCACTGATATCTTCGTGTTCCCCACCCTAAAATCACCTCAAATCGAAGTTTTACAGAGCTCTAATCAACGTGTGGATCGTTTTCCACGGGTGGGAGTTTTTCAGTCTAATCCCTAGTAAATCCCAGGTTATGCCCTCTTTTTGCACGTATCTGTGCGCAGCTGTATCAAGGTCAAATCGATCCCGATCAAAAATCTAACGACGGATTCGTGATCTACACCCCAAAATTACCACAACCTGAAAATTTTATAAGATTCAGAGGCGTTTGAAATTTTCTTGGGGGGCCCGCGGATGCTATTTTACCTCAATTTTAGCCAATTATTCGCGAGTAAATTACCATCACGACGGCCAAATAAAAAAAGAAGTATATTTTCGTAATCCCCATAACCTAGCGGAAGTTTGTGCGATTTTTCAGAGCTCAAATCCTCGTGGTTGCCGCGTTCTGAAAATCTCGTGAAAAATATCCGGCTTTACCTCGGAACCCGCCTACATAAAGCCTGCCTATACCTACCTGTCTGCTCGCCTGTGGCCGCTGTGGCGAGTACTCGCGAAGTTACACGTACGTGCAAAGTTTTTTAGATTTGCACGTAAATTCAATAGCGATTTATGTATAGCTCTATGACGTTGTGCAGGTCCGCACAAAACGATGGTTGCGCTGCCCAGGCCAACCCGACCCCAGACCTGACCCTAACCCTAACCCTAACCCTAACCCCAACCCAACCCTTTGGGGGGCTCGAGGTCTGCTCTCGAGGTCGGCAGGGGCAGTACTGTGTTTACTTGCAAATCTGAAAACCTTGCATGTACGACGTCCCAGTAAACGCCTGTGGTCCGCTGCGTGGCAGTTCATTTGTACCTCCACGGTATTTTTTTTGGATTTTTTGCCGTTGCAAAAGAAAAAGATACGTATGATACTGCTGTACAACTACCACAAAATAACCCGATCCCCGGTGTACAAACTACAGATTATGTTGGAACTCCGTTACTCACAATACGTAAGATTTACATCTTACGTGTCCGCGGAAGGCAACCGTGCCAGATCCCACAGTACCTAGGAGAAGGATCGCACACCTCAGTGGACATGGGGTCTCAGGAAAGGGAAGGCATTGGTGCCCATAATATGTGGGGATTCACCCCGGCACAAGATCTCCTGCGGGAAGCCCGGCTCCAAGGAGAGGTCAGTTGATCAGAATTGAACACAGTATTGAGTGTCTGCACCGTAAGTACGCCGCCAGTTGTCGCAGTCGGTCCCTCCTGCAGCAGCAACAGCAGCAGCAGCAACGCAGACTTACTTGTGCCCGTTGCTTTGACATGGCGCTAACCGTTGCCGTTAACAGGCGAATATTCTGATCTGCCAGCCAGGAGACATCGGGCACCTGCTGAGAACCATCGGATCGCGCAGGGGGCACCCTCAACACACGATCAACGTACGTTGCGATATCTTCCCAAAGATACCCTGGTTGAAAATGATATCTAAAGTGTTGCATTTTTTACTCGCACGTTAAACATTTCGTCGCACAAATACCATACTTTAGTTAGTACACATGCAATACTCGCACGTCCTATTATACAATTTGGCTACTCGTATTCGTGATGTTCCAAGAGTCAACGTTCCCGACCATTGCCTGTCGCGCCCAGCTCTACGTGTGGGAGAGCCAGATGGAAGTGGTGGCACGTCATCTCCTCCTTCTGCAAGTCGCCCAAGATTGGGAGCTACCGATCCGGCAAAAGGCCAACGTTTTTCTCGAAATATTTGGCAACTGTTTAGTTCAGGTGCGCGTGTTTGCTATTGGGCGACTTCGCACCGACATTAGTGTAAGATAGCGTGCTTCTGGCGACTGCCTCTGCTGTGGCACTGCTCAGCTTCGACGCACGAAAGCGTGCACACTTTGTGATCCTTCCTACGGTTGTTATCACCGGTGTCTTCGTATCGTACCTGGTACTTCGGACTAGCACGCAGAGTGTAACTATCGGTAGTTCGGCCTCGAACGTTGTAGTACTGCGGCATGGCCCCCGAGTCTTGCGGCACACTGTTAAATAAGAACCCTAACCACTCTTCTTCCATAGTGAGCGATGACAACGGGAAAGTGGTTATGGTGCTAGAAAAGCACAATTCCGGGGTCGAATCGGCACAAGAGTCCTTCTTGCCTTTTTTCGGGAAGAAAGTGCATATCTGTGAAATTAATTGTATGACTTCGTCAGACGCGGCGGGGGCAAGAAAAGGCACATTATCCCGTTCGCGCACATCGGTCCGCCCGATTACAACGGTAGCGCTGATTGAAGGGGTTGCAACCCCTGGATTAAATCTAGGTTTATGATCCAGTGTGTTGGGCATATATGTTATAAGGCTTAGTTTGGGTAAGCTATTGGGTAACCTATTGCAAGTGGTCAAACGGACTAATACCCCACTAAAATACCTTAGCAAATGGCGTCGTCGACCGACCATGGGTTTTTCGGGTCGCAGGTTCATATCCCACCATCCACAATAGTACATTTTTTCAGACTTTCCCCATGTCGAACTTGAAAAATACTCTCCCCGGTATCCCCAGAAAATGAAACCGCTTGGATATTGACACGTCCGCCCGTATATATATCCGGCCGATCTGCTATCCCGCCGTTTCAGGGGGGGGAGTGTTATAAGGCTTAGTTTGGGTAAGCTATTGGTTAACATTTCGCAAGTGGTCAAACGGACTAATACCCCACTAAAATACCTTAACAAATGGCGTCGTCGACAGACCATGGGTTTTTCGGGTCGTAGGTTCAAATCCCACCATTCACAATAGTAAACTTTTTCAGACTTTCCCAAAATGAAGAACTTGAAAAATACTCTCCCCGGTATCCCCAGGAAATGAAACGCTTGGATATTGACACGCCCGCCCGTATATCCGGCCGACCTGCTATCCCGCCGTTTCAGGGGGGGGGGGGGTGTTAAAAGCCTTAGTTTGGGTAAGCTATTGGTTGACCTTTTGCAAGTGATCAAACGGTCTAATACTCCACTAATTCCTTAACATATAGCACTACTTACTGAGCTACTTTGGTCACGTGTGACTTATTAATAGTAGCTCAGTGAATAGTGCTATGTGCTCACCAAAATTGTGTTTTCGACTTCTTTGATTGAATCTCGCCGACTTCGTATCAGGGATCTCCGGGGCTCTCCCCTCGCCACGTACTGCAGTATTCAGGAACACACTATTAAATTTAGTATCATCACAACCCATAATGTCTCCAGCGCGCACCCTCCAAAAGAACAAATACATATATGAAGTCGGCGAGAATCGAACCCACGATGCAGCTTTCGTTGGTTATAAAGCACTACTCACTGAGCTACATAGTTATAGCGCTACCCACTATGGCGCTACCCACTGAGCTGCGTGTTATTATCTCTACCCACTGAGCTCCGTAGTCACGTAAATACGTAGCTCAGTGAGTATTAGTATATAACCAACAACATACATACCAGGTATGCGTTTTCGAGCTCGTTGATTGACTCTCGCCGATTTCGTAGCAGGGATCTCCGGGGCTCTCCCCTCGCCACGCACTACGGTAGTATTCTTGAGGAACACTACTAAAAACCTTTTACAGTCTCTCCAGCGCGCACGCTCGAAAATAACAAATATTAAGTCGGCGAGAAACGAGCTCACGGCACAATTTTTTTTGGCGACTAAGTAGCTCAGTGAGCGGGTAGTGCTACATAACCAACAAAATATGTGTTCCTCGGTCCAATGGGTAACCCATTTCCAACTCCTAAAAAATCGCTTGTCTAACTCCACGTGTTTCGTTCTTCCCCATATCGAGAGTGCGGTGCTAAAAGGGTCAACAGCCACCCGGACCCCCGATTGTGCTAAAGTATTAAATGTGCACCATAACCACTGTCCCATAGTCAGCGCTGACTACGATATGAGAGACTGGTCTGGTGCACATTTAATATTGACTACGATATGAGAGACTGGTCTGGTGCACATTTAATACTTTAGCACACACTGCGCTGTTACTTGTACGTAGGACGCACGATGCGCGACGGTAACCACGAGTGTATACTAGTAAAAAGTTGCATAAAAGTGCCAAAATGTTCCCCTCCCCGACAACGAACGCAGGGCCGCACAAGTCGTTACATCGCTCGCCTTGGGAAGGAACTCGAGAACATGCTGTTCGAGACAACGGCCGAGACAGATATCGTGGACCTGTCGCTGCTCAAGTGCAGACAAAAAGATCAGCTTGGAGAGGTCTTCAAATCCTGGGGCTACGATGTGCCTTGCAATAGTGAGCAGAGACGCGAATACATTTGTCGAGAGGGAGGGATACGCTCCGGTGCATGCATAGCGCTTGAAGTGTGCATCGTGCTGAATTTATATACGTAGTGTGCAGAAGATGTGTTTGCTCAGAACACCACGCACTGTACACTATACTCTGATCCACGGAAAAATCTTAGCACGAAGCACAAACTCATGCTCGATGGACAGAGGCATGGGTTTGTAAAGGAGACATGTGGGTTGTCTCCCTTGTGGAGATATATGCCCAAAACACCATCATTTTATTCGATGGGCATGGGCACCGCTAAATTTCAGACGTGCCCCCCTGTCGCTGGTTCCTATTTTTGCAGTAACGAACCTGCGAGACAGTCGCTTGAGGAAGTTTTTCGGTGGCCGATACGATCACCGCAAGAACTTGGTGGACTGGGATTACACTAACAGACTCAAGGAAGTCGCTAGCATCATCCACCACACTCAGTACAGGTAAATGTGAAGGAATAGACCACTGAGCTTTTGATAAAAAGTAATCCAATCACGTAATCCAGGGTGAGCCGTAATGGGGCTCTATTTTGAGAGGTCGACCTTGATTATTTATAAGGCTTCGTATCATGGCCCAATCGGTTTCACCCAGGCTTTAGCGATTTGGGTACCAGATATCTTGCGTGAATGTCGATTTAAGTGCCTCGGGCATCACGCATGGAAAATATTCGACAAACCTCTCAAATGGCGAAGCGATGCCTTTGTACAGGGGCTGGCGTTTGGAGGGCATCGCGTATGAAATCGGCGATCAAGTGTACGAGCAACCTAACCGAACGATGATCAGCTACGCCGAGGGGATTATGGTGAAGGGGCAGCACCGGGGCCTGAAGAAGGAAATGAGGTAAGTATACAAATTGAGCATGTTTTCGTCAATGTTCTGCGCCCGCGTGTAGTTTCAGCAGTTATCGACCGTTGCGGGGGGGGGGCTTAGTGGCCTTGTTGGTGCCTCAAGTATTTGCTGAAGCTTGTTGCAGTGTAAAATCCGGGATGGCCACAATTGAGCCGATGTCCGCTGCTGATTGCCGTCACAACACTGCCCCAGCATCGGTTAGATTCCTAACAGGACGCGGGATGACCTCCGCCTTGTTGACAATACCAGCAACGCTTCAAGGCCCGCTTCCACGTCAAGCGGCTGAATTGACGGTATGCGGTTGCCTTTTAAACTATCCAAGACGGCGGTGTGCGTGTCCTGCTTGTTGCGGCGGCTCGCCCCAGCAATCTGGGGCAAAACTCCTCACACCGGTTGTGAATTAGGAAAAACTCGTACAGGCTGATCACACCGACCCAACCATAACGCCCCGAAGACCAATAGGGAAGCTAACGTATCATACTTAGTAGTGGATACAGCCATATACTTTTAGACTGGCCTCCTGTTTCCTCTCTGAGGTCGCCAATGTCCCTTTTGTTTGTTGTGCACGTGGTACGCGAGATAGCATAGCTTTGAGAGCAAAGACAGGCATCTCACAGTCTCGCTTCGCCTGTCCCTTTGGTGTTTGCTTTTTTTTCGCAGGGGCTTCTGGTTAGACATCCGCGTGGGTCCCTTCATCACGTTCGGAGTAGAGTGCGATCGCCCTAACGCGTACGCTGAAGAGCTTTTTTCCATTCTTAACAAAGGCACAGGCAAGTGGCGCCCCTTGAATAAACCATATCCGACCGTCGAGGTAGTCGCCTTGGAAGTTCAATATCCCACATGAGGCGTGCTTATGGGTCGTTGAGACTACGGTGTCGGACCCAGTCGTCACAACCGAAGTAGCGAGCTGCTTGTTTGTAGCGTTGCTTGTAGAGAGCACGCTTCGCTAGATAATGTGATCAAATCGTTGATGTGCCTAGCTGTTGTTACTTCGATCGTAGTGCTGCTGCATTTTTTTCCGTGTGCGTGGTGACCTTCTACTCCGGTTGTTATGCAAGGGCCAATCTCGACGACGCACCATTGCTTATCACAGGGACAGAACAGCACAGGCATAACACCGCCGAAGTGGCAGTTTACTCCGTCATCACTTACCTGTGGGGGTTGGAAACGCGCAGTCAATACACCATGACCAAGGTAAGACACGAAAAAGTTTGAATTAACCGTAGCGAGCATCATCAAGCCGTGGACCCACTCGTCAGAATACCGCAATATTAGATTACTGCTTCTGTTATGTTCGGTGTTACGCCCACGTACCCCCGGTTTAAGGGCCAGCACTTTTTCGTGCATACGCAATCGTAAGCGGGCGAGAGATGCCAAGCGGGAAGCAGCACATCAACCCCGCCGATCATGTCCAGCCAATCAATAATGCTCACATGATACGTTGGCCCATCTATCAGAAAAACGACATCTACAGTGGCCTTGGTGAGGATTCGGACATCTCGGGCACCTCGGGATCGAAGGAGAGCATTAATTCCAAATCGGAGCGCGAGGAGCAGCATCGCAAGGGAGTGGAGACGACTACTGATACACAGCATGGGGACGGAGGTGGCACACAAGGACCCAACGCAAACGACAAGAATAAATCGGACGGGGTTTCAGGAGGCTCGACTTGCCATATTGCTCATATGAATGATTCCGGTGATGCTGTGCGGCCTCCCCGAACCGATAACAGGTAAAAAAAAGTCGAAAGATTGATGTTTTGTGTCGCAAGTCGCAAGACTGACCGTGGTCTATCGTTTCGCACCCAGCACGGCATCCGCAGATAAAGCGGCGATATGGACCCAAAATGGGAACATGCAGTATCAGCACCGGACAAACGATGGCGCCACGTTGCAGATAGAAGGTGTTCGTTCACCCACGCGCTGTTGTAGCTGGTATAGTGTTAGCCCCTTCTCGAACAGTGGTAGAGCTCTAGTCTGGACGTTGCGGTGAGCGGATCAAGACCCACTGTGAACACCGTGTCCGTCACCCCGCTACCAGTTGCAATAATGTTCAATTGTTGCTCTCTTCTAAATCTGACACGATGGGGTTTAACCGCTAGTAGCAAAGTACGTAAATTACGGCTTTGTGAGCCCGTTGGGACAATTTGCTAGGAACGTACGAAAAATTGTCCGGAAACCGGGGGGGTTGCAGTTAGGCTCGCAGCTGTTACGACTTGTCTTCGAGTTGGTCGAACCACCCGCGCTGACCACTAAGCAGCGCAGAGGGATCGTCCTTTTAAGGCGGTGCAATGGGCTTTCTTCAGATTTTGTGGGTGGAGTCGCAGGAGACCGCAGCTACGCGCTCGCAACCACGTACTCTCAGCGTCGGTGGTCCGCAGTCTCAAACCACAACTTACTGTGGTTTATGCTTGGACATACGAGCTTTAGGCATATTCATTTTACTACACTTTATGCAATAGTACGACAATTATCCGTTAACTCCGTGTCGGTAACTCCAGTAACAGCAAGATTATCACTATTATCAATATTATAAATATTGTCGATATTATCAATATTATCAATATTATCAATACTATCAATACTATCAATATTGTCAATATTATCAATATTATCAATATTATCAATATTATCAATATTATGACAAGGCTACGTTAGGGGGTTCGTGTTTAGGACTCGCGCCAGCGGCTAAACAATTTCTCTATAATCTTAAGACTTGCGCTTCTCGGTTTGAAGTCTGTTTATCAAAGAAGCACAGAGCCAATCACGCGAGTGGCCGATACTCGGTAGCAAAAATGGGGATATCCCCCCTGCCGCAACCCTGGTCTCGATGCCTATACAGTGATAAAGTGCTTTCTGTCTTTGGTCACACCCCCAGGACGGAAGCCACCTCTAGGGGGCAGGCGCGCGCAAGAGCTCAATGCATCATGGAGACATTCGACGGTGTCAAGGTGGGTGTTTTCGTCAATGCTCTTATCACAATCACATCTCGCGTAGGAGTCCAATCCGCTTTGTCTCGACGGCGATGCGATATATTATTACCACCCCTGCATGAAAATATCATTGCAGTTCGCTTCCCATTGGAATGTCGTGGGGTCAGATCATATTGGGGCAACTACTGTAGAATGCTAAGGTTTTACCTAGAAAAACGCTACATACTCTAGCTGACGAGACACCAAAAAATAGTGATTGTGCAAAGGGGACTTCAAGGGGGAGGAAGCGCATTCTACGCACAATAAATCAGCACGGGGCGCATTGATGGGCGATATCCTCAACGTCGCCCGCAAGCCCACGAGAAGAAATAACTAAGTCGTCATGTGCACTTGCTGCGGGCTGTTACCAATAGCAGGTGTTCATGCTGTCGGGCGACCTCAACCAACACCTGTCCAAGCCCCGGTTCCGGGGTCTCTTTGACCGAGTGCATATGAGCTTGACCGCCGTAGACTTCGCGGGAAGCGACGGCATCAACGTGGCTCTGGCTGACGATGCTGTTATCACTATGGACACCGGAAGGTGAGTCTAGCGAAACAACCCGTTGCTGTATTTGGTGTTGTTTGAAATATTCGATGAGTACCTACTGTACTTCTAACTTGTTTTCGCGTTGTGGTCCTGACTTGCGAAGCATACCCAAGAGTACACACGTCCTCCTCGGAGGAGTCTCCCTATAGACCCATGTGCAATGTAAAATGACCGCCTGCGACAAAGTAGCGCTCTGCATTTATTTTCCTGCCGCAGATATATGATTCCCTTCAACAAGGAGCAGCAGCGAACTTTCATCGGCAACGCGTGCAGCTTGGCGCGTGAACGAGGGTGGGAGCCATTATTCGGTGAGCCTGGAGAGAAAACACAGAAGCGCTCCGTGCGTCGTCTTTCGCACATACATACCACAGTACTGTATACAGTATTGTCTACAGTACATAAAATGCCTTCCAAGGCTACACGGTATCCAATGACCCCGCTCCGGTGACATTCAATTGGCTGACCCGAAATATCACAAGCGAGCGTTGGGATGCGAAAGCAACTGAGTTAAATCGACACACGACGCGTATGAAAATACGTGGAAGCGTGGTGAGCTTAAGCTTTATTTTTCCCCATCCGCCGGAGGATAAAAATAAAGAAATAAAAAAAAATCACAAGCGAGCGATCTGCTTGCCCAGAACATCCGATCTAACTCCTCACCACCCGTAAGCTACTTAACCCCTGGCGTATCACGCGCCGTATTTTAGAACCCTGTAAAACATTACCCGCGGTGTCTCGTTGACAACACGCCTTGTCTGTAACCTTCAGGTTCGGAGCGTTCAAGCGATGGTACGCGAGCGCCTGCAAAAGACGCGGAGCTCAGCATGGACCATCTTGGATTCTCGTTCAGCCGACAGCCTGCGTATGCGTGAGCGGCTACGCTAGACACCTATCGTGTTTCTGCCCCTTTATCAGCAATTGGTGCATAGACGACCTGTCGTTTAAACCGCACCACACGGACGTCCCGACAGGCTAAACGATTGTTTGCCTACAATCGCACACGGGGCATGAACGTACAAAGCACCCCATATGGCCCACAGCCTTCTCTTCCAAACGACAGACCCATAGTTACCGCTGGCTATGAGCCAGTGGTTATGTACACTTAACATAAGCGCAATCTGAGGTCCGTTGGGCTGTTAAGCACTGGATCTCATATCATAGTTAACCCAGGGGTTGCAACCCCTTCAATGAGCGTTGACTATGCGTCAACGGTTATGGTGCACATTTTGAAAAAGCACAACAGATATAAGACGAGCAAAGAGCGCCCACCATCGAGCCCTGACCATCTATGACTCACAGGTCGTGCTGGCTACGCAGCCTCGCCCCTGTGGTGCTACCGCTTCAAGTTTGAGGTGCCCTTCAACATCGCTCTGTAGACCTTCATCTTGCTCCTGATCTCAGTGTCTCCCCGCCCATCGGCCCCAATCTTTTGTATCAAAACCTTTTCTACCCACTTGCTGAAACGCAGTTCTGTGTAGCTATTAATGAGCCAGACATGCTCCGCGAAGTTGGGTTTTACGTTAATCGATCGCATCACCTTTACCCGAGGATTTAATCGCTTGCTCAAGCTGTAACCCAGAAGTGTGGGAGAGCCAAGGACAGCGTCGCGTACATCTTCCTTTGAGCCGTTCAACTCTCCTCCATAGTAGTCTATTTTCTTTTTCAAATTCTTCTCAATGCTGAGATTCAGCACTTGGGGATATTTGAAAACGATGCCGCATGCCTCCTCCCGGGTTGCATGTAAAGCCTGCGTCCCGCCATCGCCACCAATGCACGCGGACGAGCGTTTGCGAATTATTTTTGGGTTAGAGTGTGCGGATGCTCGCATGCACGGACAGCTGTCGGATACCGGTACTGCTGTAAATGCTAGGTACAATTAACTAGTAACCGAAAAGTGCGTGTTTTTTCTCACCTGCATGAGGAAGACCACTTTGGACTCGATTGCTGCGGTGCCGTATCCCATTATTTGCGGGCTGCGTGCTATCAAACTTGAGACCTGGGAACATGATATTGAGTGAATTAATTGAGTTTACAGGAGAGACGTTACCACCGTGAATTCATCGTGCAAGCTTGGCATCCACCAATGTACTGCCGTAGTACTGTACAGCATCTATGTGAGGAACGACGGCGAAGGAAAGTGTCGTATAAACCATGGTGCCTAGGCAGGCACAAGAGCCGCGTGCCCTCACATCTTTGTCACCCAGCCGTAGCCTCTCCTTTAAGTAGGATGCCTTCCCACGCATGCTCTCAGTGCTGTAGCTGAGAAGTATGGGCGACCTGATGACGATCTTCAGCACCTGAGCCTCGGCAATCCCAATGTCCTCTATGAAGAAGGCCATCTAACATGCCAACAAGACGACAAAAAAAAAAAAGGGTACCAGGTAACGATCAAGCTTTAGACCAGCATTGTACTAGGGTATGTGCTAATGTCTTGAGTTTGTTCGACCATTGCGAAGGCGGGCGCTGTTGGTCACACACACATCCAGGAGCTATTAGGCATGGTATCGCCACCAGTAAACGTCCACAAAAACAGCGTGCCGCAATTAATTGTTGTTGTTGTCGTTGTTGTTGTTGTTCTCACATAATCACAGGTAATTTTGTAAGCTCTCACCTTTCGCTTAATGCTGGTTTCGGTGTTGTAGAGAAGGATGGAAGGGTTCTTCGTAACCATAGCGCGCAATGCCTGCAACGCAACGGCGGCATTCATAATGTTTTGGTGTGTGCTAGCTTGCTGGACGAACAAGAAGGGAGAATAGAGCCATCTTTTACTCGGTAAATGCATTGCGGTGCCCACCTCACCGAACCGACAAACCGCCTACATGGCGTGGACTTATGGGAACGTTACGTACGTGGCCTACCTTGACCCCATACGCGTCTGAGGAACCCCAAGCAACAATCTACAATGTATAATACTAACAAATAAGCCAGGAGAGTAAGTTGAGAACGTCCACACTCCATGTGAGGTTTTATCTTACCACATCGCTGACGCCAAAAGTTTCCTGGAGCCAAGAGACCTTCGGCACCAAGTTGTTGTTCACACTGAGGGACAGTATCTGTGCAGCAAGGGGGCGAATAGAAAGCATGACACGATCAGCGTGCTACCTCCACGCAAAACAACTCCTTTCGCGTAATCTACAACTTACCGTCACACACGATAATCGTTAGATAAACCAAGCAAACGACGTCCGTTGATGTGTGCATTAGATGGTCCTCACCTGCGGGTGGCGTGTAACAATCTTGCGCAGTTGATGTTCTTCAAGGAGAAGGTTTTCCATCAGCCACTTGACCTGGTAAAAAGCCAGCGTTGAGCACGAAAGGTGGCCGGCACAATTAAGCGAGGTCTTCGCAACTCACGGTACCACGAGACAAGCAGCAAGATGCTTGGGCATGCTATCCAATACGAACACTTTCAGTACCAACCGTCAGGTCGCATGCGACGGTCATCGTCGGCACCAGATATAAAGCAGGTACGGAAGGGTAACAAGGCTTAGGAGGCAACCAAGCGACGGCAATGGCATATTCGACGAGGCCACCCGAATTCGAACTCTATCCCGCTACAAATGCAATCAAGAAGCCGCGCTCCACCTCCATGGCCACGGCAACGTTTGCTGGTCTCACAGTATTGACATTCAAGTTGAATGGAAGCGTACTTACTACAATTTGTTTTGAGGCAGTTGGTTGGTGTTGCTCCAAGGCGACATGATTCGCGGATGGGCACATCCCACCTTCGGCCTTAGGACGTCGTCCACGCTGTAGGAGAGTAGCGATGGCAAAGCCATAATGACGCGTTTGACGCGATTCCGTGGAATGCCAAGTTCGTGCTCGAGATATGCCACCTGTCAAATCGGAAACAGAGACCCAATAGTCGCAATAGTTTCAAGGCTCCCCGGAGTGATCAACACATGCTCGCTCTGCATTCAGCACAATATGGCACAAGGACTGTCTACAATGTAGGATATAAAATGTGCAACATAGAGCGGGGGGGGAATGCATTTCAGGCATCAACACAATCCGGTATAATACTTGTACTCCGGCAGCACTTGAGCCTTCAGCGCCGGCCCGTGCGTTCCAGCGGCAAGTGAAGACTAATAGCGTATGTTTGGGTCGACCGGGAGCAGGTGGGCGTGCGCGGAGACATCTCCATCCCATTTCCCTGGGAGTATTGGGGTGCCCTCACATTAAGACGGAGTTTGTCATCCACGCTGAGTCCCAGCACGTGTGAATGTTCCTTCATTAGCTTCGTCAGCTGTAGGCGGCGCAGGCCTAGTTCTTCCATGAAGTAGAGCATCTGCCGATGTATACGCACGAGTGCAAAAAGGAATCAAGTACTGCAAAAAATAAACGCTCCCAAGGTTTGAGGGGTTGAATGGAGACACGATGCAAACTCTGCTGGGCAACCGGCTGACCACGGCATTCACCATGTTGAGCGCGAGAAACTACGCTTTGAATAATATGCACATCGACGCGTCCCCGTGACTCAGGTGCGTCGGCGTCCGGTGTCAGCAGAGCATCCTTAACTGAGGTACGTACTTAATGTACAGCTGCACTAGCCCCAGCCCCCACGGGACTGGCCAGGTGCGTGAGCCAGGGCCCATTACCACTTGGACATACACTGGTTTACTGCTTACGAGCCCGCCTCGTCAACAATGTAAGCGAGCAAAGCAGATGATGAGCTGACAGGGAAAGCTGTTGAGCAATCACTACTAGCTGGTACAGGTTTATCACAAATGGCTGGCTCACCTTGGCGTTCAGATTGGCTACACTCAACCGGAGAAATGTCGGGTCCTTCAACACCTGGAGAAGGGATGGACACGAAACAGTTGTCGATGAGACGAGGCGGGACCAGTGTATACCTATCAGCAGCAGATGCGGTTATTCAACATATGGCTTGACGCACCCGCAGTAATCTCGCCGACAAAAACTTAAGAACACGTGACCAGGACAACATAGGAGCAAACGGCAATGACAAAGTAACACCAGCATTTGAACTACGATACGCGGACAAGACACAGGCTATCTGCCCCCCCCCCTTGCCGGCCGTACCGCCCTCCAATACCATCCATCTATAGTGCGCTGTGTCGGGCCAGATTACACTACGGGCGGTATTCATGCACAAGTATCAAGCCAGGTATAACATGCCCAAGAAGATGATCGGCGGAGCCTTAAGTAAGGCAACTCACCATTAACCGTACTTGATCTTTCGGCATGCGCAACACGTCGAAATAGAAGCGGAGTCGAGGTTGAAGCTCGTCCGCTTTCGACGCCGTGAGGATCGACGGCTTGCCCACAATTACCTGCAAAGATATTCGTAGTTCAATCTCTCTGTGAGCGGGCCAGCAGAGTTCGACGAAATGTGCAAACTACCGGATGCCATAGACATTGGACCTGGCCACCAACTGCTATATATTGAAGGACCACGGAGCAAACGCTTGGGGTGACGCGCCTATGTCGAAGTATGGCGAACCATTGCTATATTTTTTACCTTGGCAATGTCCTGCGGGAAAAGATCCAGTTCGTCCCCGAGGAAGCTTATTCCGCCCACCATCGCGTCCAAGTCCACTCCGAGAAAGGGAGAATACGAAGCGAGCACGGACCGCACATCGGCCGGAGCCAGTCCAATATCCGACAACCACTTGACCTGCACAAACGTATTCATAGATATTATATGTATATATCGACACTTCACAACAGTACTTTGTATTGTGCGCACGTGATTTGTTGCGTTTTCAAAGCGTTCAGCCAGCGTAAAACTCTCACGTCTTGGGGGAGTCACCGGCCGGATTTCGGGGGCTGAGCTCTGCCGTGATCGATGTTATTGATGTCGTGATTGATATCTGGTTAACGACATTGTTGACGAGGGCGTTGTTTTCCCAATATCACCGCCCATTGCGTCCCCCGAGACCGGTTAAAAATGCCAAATGCTACCTGTCGAGGGTTTGGGTCGTCCCACGACACTAGGATGCGGAAGGCAGACGGTTTCAGCTAACGGTGTACGTAGTATAAACGGCGGCGCAAATCGGTTTGAAACGCGTGCTGCGGTGGGGGTGCCCCAAAAATTTCTGAGGCTCCTGACCTTGTAAAGGAGCTCTATACCTCACCCAAAAACTGACTTTGAGAAACAGTGAAAGTCCAACCCGACGGACAAGCCAATGGTCTATTAGTTAGTACCATGGAAGGTATGTAACAAAATATATATCGAATACAGTAAAACGCAAAGAGTTTCAAATACATTGGATAGTGTAGTCATTAGCTGAGAAATCTCGTTAGTTCAAAGCATTTGGGTCGAAAAGCGTTGCCCCTATCGAAGCACGCGTCTTGAACGAACGCAAGCATTCAGCACCTTTTCCCGAAGACGATCATCGACATCTGCCAGCAGGAGATGTGGTTGTTGTGCGATGATTGCCCCAAGCTCGGTTTCGGTTCCACCAAGCAGTGTTGTTAAAGCCTCAATTTTTGCGAGCAGATCGGGACCGGAAACGCCCAGAATGGCTGGGCGGGATGAGAGAATAGCAGACACCTGCCGAGGCCAACCAAACGCCCAAGTAGACAGGTCAAAGCATTTGACTGTGTTATGGTACCTGTGACTGTACTCTTGTGCTAGGGTACTACAAAACAAGCGGTGGCCATAAAACACGAAATACAAGCTTGAAACACGGAATACAAGGATCCCTTTGATCGTCATAACGGAGTAGAACTATGCTCAGCTTTGGTGTACGTTTTGCGATCATCACGATGGTGTGCCGTAAATACAAGAATTAGGACGCTCCGAGCTACAGACTCGCCTCGAGTCGACCGTATACTGTACCGACTTGCCTGTTGGTCGGTGAGGCGGAGCCGTGTCTTGAGAGACATGCTCCAAGCCGCGGTGGCTTCATCTGCGCTGGCTTTTGACCGAGGTGTTTCGTGGTTTGTCTTGAGCCCCACTTGATCGTCGATTTGACTCGAGCGTTCGGCCAACGCATGAGTACCCTCGTTGGAATTGCCGACGGAACACACTGGAGCCAAGCTTTTACGAGGCGCAGGGGGCGGTGCCGGTCCTAATCGCTCCGGCCAGGTGTTTCCAGTGGATTGGCTTGCAGTGCATAGCCGTGGTCTGTCTCGAAATAGTAGAGAGACACGTCAGTGTCAGGGTCTCGAACAACACACTTTCAGGAAGTGTGCGGCATGTGAGTGACTGTTATCCCAAGCAGATGAAAGGCCGACGCCTACTTGGACAAGCGGTAGAAAGTGCACCGTCACATGGACTCATTTAGTGTAATGTGGGTGCTTTCGGAGGCCGCCTTCGGCAGTTCTCTGACCTCTCAGACTACTCTCTCTCTGACCTCTCAGACTACTCTCAGCTCATATTTGACGACGGGGAACATATGGTTTCAAGGCCGATCCATGAACGTTTTTTCAAACCTGTGCTTCTTAGCGCACAACACGAAGACGCAGAGCAAGCTCCGATAGCCACAGTTCTACGTACCGCAAACACAGCAGAACAACCTGCAATCGGCCCTGCACAGAGTAGCAAAGTACGTAGTCTACAGCACGTTCGTGTCGATCAGAGAGCAAAAGTGTCGCCGAGAGCCGCCATGCATCGTACGCATATTTTGTGTTTCCTATTTGTTGTTGTTGCTCTTTGAACACTGCGCTATAAAGTCAATGGAAAATCGTCCTGTTGACCCTGAAAACATTCAGGGGAGTCACCGACCTGTGTCTTTCATGAGGATCAAATATATAACACGCGCGAACGACCTTCCGTAATTTTTGTGCAACTACTGTATATTAGCGAAACATAGATGTACCATATGCAGCTTGCAAAGTTGAGTTTCAATCATTCAATCGGTCGTACTCACAGCTGACGTTTTTCAATGTATAGTAAAAAAAGCCACCACCAGCCAAGTTTGATTTTTTCCACGTACTGCTGACACTCGGCCCTGCGGGGGACCGCCGTCTAGACCTAATATACTGTTCTTAGAGTGGAATGTCCAACGTAGGGTATGACGGACGTGACCAAAAACAGCCGTCTCTTTGCTGCCACTTCAACCACTGTTCCACGCTATCGCTGTCTCTGTGTGTTTTAATAAAACGCCTTTTCCACCCATCAATGTCCAGCATACCTGGTAATACTCAATCTACGTGCCGATTCGTCTATCTAGCCGAAGATACAAAAGCTCTTTAGTCATAAACTTCGAGACAGACATACTCATCGCAAGTACGACAGTAACATGCCAGGTACTACGGCTTACCAGTCTGACCTTAAATAGAAGCTCGTTTTGTATAGAAAGCGGCATAACTTGTGCTGTTTAACGCGGTTTTTTGCCCCGTTTTTTACATCGGATTCGTGGTTATCACTGGAACTCTCAAAAACGAGTTTCTTGCGAAACAATCGATCACAAGCCCTCGCTCGTGCCACCCCAGCAACCAGCAAACAGAGCTCGCTAGCGGAAATCGCCGGTTGAAGCCCTTTCCATCTTGTGGTCGAGATGCCAGTTTCTGGAAGTGCTCGCGAGATAGTGCCCCGCAACAATCTGAACGCAAAACAGAGGCAGCAACTCATCCAGCACCTCCTCGCGGGCAGCGAACAGGGCAAACTGGGCAGGACCGACGTGGCTGGAGCGAGGATCCGACTGCTGTAGATGGTTTCCCTGCTGCTGTACGGGTGTTGGTGTCGCGATGCGCGCCTTGATTGCGTTTGCAGAGAGTGTGGTGGTACGTGTCGCGGGTGACGCGCCAAGTTAATAAATAAATGAAGAAATACATTTATGTAAAATCATTATTTGGTTCTTTGGTTTCAGGATTTTGGTCAGGAGTTTTTTTTTGTCTCGGCCGAGTTATGCGATTCGCGGAACTGGAATTCTCGGTCGAATAGCTTCGTTCGAGCGCCGGCTTCGGGGAACGGCTCCAACGCCCCTCGCCCTGCCGTGTCCGTTCCGCACATCGACGTGAACGCGGACGGATGCCGAGCGAGACAAGCGAGAAATTGCAAAAATACCGCATGTCGAGGAGGAATTTCGGAGATTTTGGTTGAATCTCAATGTCTGCAGCGCCCGGATGATTTACAAAATTGGCATCATTTCCAAACGGTAGTTGTGCTGTCTAAAACTGAATGGGCCCAAGACTCGAGACGAGACGAGACGAAGCAAGGTTTTTTGCACCGTCCCGCCCGAGACCGAGAGCAGCGTAGGGCACCAGCTGCCAGGGGTGTGAGATGAGGCATGCACGGCATGGGCCAGACAACGTTGCCTGCAACAACTGCCCGCCACAGGTTAAACGCGCGGAAGCCGCGATGGGTCGTGCTTTGACTTTTGCTTTACGTGGTTACTGTTGGGGTAGCTTGGGGATAGACGCAATCTAAAAGCGATCGATGCCGAGGAACGAACGCAGGCAAGGGGGCTGACACAACAGAGGAATAACTGACTGCTGTGCTCCAGCTAGCTACTGCTGTGGTGTGCCCTCATCAACTGAAACCAAGCAACCGACACACATGTTGCCCGGGCTCGAGAGCAGGGGCACCGGTCTGTCAAAGGGCTGATCCAGCCGTCGCGGTCGTTCGTTATTCATGGTGCCGGGCTGGAGAGTTCATACGTGCAGCGGTTGGTTGTGTGTGTGCTGTTGGGCAGTGATGTGCTGTGTGCGTGCTGGCCATGTGACTGCAGGTGGGTCTCTCCCACGCGCGAACAACAAGTAAACTGCATCTTTCCTCCGAAAAAAATCACAAAATATCGCGAAGGTGGGAATTCCCACCTACGTATATTAATGTCTGCAGCGCCTGGATGATTTACAAAATTGGCATCATTTCCAAACGGTAGTTGTGCTGTCTAAAACTGAATATGGCGTTGTGTCCACACTCGAGTCATCAAGGGCCCAAGACTCGAGACGAGACGAAGCAAGGTTATTTGCCCCGTCCCGTCCGAGACCGAGAGCAGCGTAGGGCACCAGCTGCCAGGGGTGTGAGACGAGGCATGCACGGCATGGGCCAGATAACGTTGCCTGCAACAACTTCCCGCCACAGTATAAACGCGCGGAAACCGTGATAGGTCGTGCTTTGACTTTTGCTTTACGTGGTTACTGTTGGGGTAGCTTGGGGATAGACACAAGCTAAATGCGATCGATGCCGAGGAACAAACGCAGGCAAGGGGGCTGACACAACAGAGGAATAACTGACTGCTGTGCTCCAGCTAGCTACTGCTGTGGTGTGCCCTCATCAACTGAAACCAAGCAACAGACACACATGTTGCCCGGGCTCGAGAGCAGGGGCACCGGTCTGTCAAAGGGCTGATCCAGCCGTCGCGGTCGTTCGTTATTCATGGTGCCGCGCTGCAGGATTCATACGTGACCCTTGCCCCTGCTCCCGAGCCCGGGCAACATGTGTGTCTGTTGCTTGGTTTCAGTTGATGAGGGCACACCACAGCAGTAGCTAGCTGGAGCACAGCAGTCAGTTATTCCTCTGTTGTGTCAGCCCCCTTGCCTGCGTTTGTTCCTCGGCATCGATCGCATTTAGCTTGTGTCTATCCCCAAGCTACCCCAACAGTAACCACGTAAAGCAAAAGTCAAAGCAAGACCCATTGCGGCTTCCGCGCGTTTAACCTGTGGCGGGCAGTTGTGGCAGGCAACGTTGTCTGGCCCATGCCGTGCATGCCTCGTCTCACACCCCTGGCAGCTGGTGCCCTACGCTGCTCTCGGTCTCGGACGGGACGGGGCAAATAACCTTGCTTCGTCTCGTCTCGAGTCTTGGGCCCTTGATGATTCGAGCGTGGAAAAAACGCCATATTCAGTTTTAGACAGCACAACTACCGTTTGGAAATGATGCCAATTTTGTAAATCATCACCATGGCCAATCAGAAAGTCAGTCGGCCGGTGGGGTTGGGACTTCCACACCGTGCGGGCAGGTATCATGTGTGTATGGATTCTGATCCCGGCATGTGACCCTATCGTGCCCGGGTGACGCCTACTTTGTGTGAATCCTGTCCAATGAGCGATCAGACAAAACTGACATGTTTTTATTTTCGTCTAATAAAACTCGAGTCTGAAATACTTGGCTGACAAAATCGTAAGCGCTGTAGTCGCGTACTGTATCCACAAGAAGTGAGCGATCTACACAGCTAGCAACAAGCAGCAGCATTGCAATAGCATTCGAGGAGTTGAATGACGAAGGCAGTTATACCACCGTGTTTCGCGCCTGGAACAACGTCAGCACGTTTCTCCACGATCAGACAACACACAGACAGTCGATCTGGGAGGCTCGGATCAAGATAATACTATGATATAATGCATTGTATATTTCAGAAGCTGGCTCAGTACGCGTCTCTCAGTGGCTACGAAGAGGACACGCAGCGGACATGGTCAGCCACCTTACTGGCTCCGGATGCTTGATTGAGTTAAAATATCATAAGAACGCACTCGACACGTTTCGTCGCCAGACTAAAGGGTCAGTCGGCATGTGGTCAGATTTATCCGATCGAAATATGATGAATGAAGCTCGGAATCGGATTAATTAAAAAAAACGGTAGCTATTAATAGTAGTACATTGCTATGATTATCAGTCTCTATCGAACTCTTGGCATTACCTTACATAATGTACGTGCAGACTATGATTGTGTGTGGTGACATTTTCTACTCTACCAAGTATTGAATCGAACAATTCGAAGTGCTGCCCTGCCCTACCCATGCGGAGCCCTTGTAAATAAATAAACAAATGTCTCATGGCAAAATTTCAAGGGAAAAGTGAAAAAAGCGGGGATGGTATCCGGGCATCCCCTGGCCACCAAAGCGATTTTTTACAACCCCCCCCCGCCCCCAAATGCATACTGAAATGTTTTCATGCTTGAAATCGTTCTGTACACACTAAAATCGGCTGTAATAGAAACGAGCTTATATTAGGGTTTTACAAAACGAGCTTATTATATTTAAGGTCAGACTGTACTCAGCATGTGGCATGCGGTATGATTTCCTGAATCATGGCGGCAGGGATCTTGACACTTTCAACTTGCCAGTTTGCACCTACTGTAAATCAATCATGGACCTCTGTCCGCTTTACATAATGCCATCCACATTCCTCTCTGAGAGAGAGTAGCGGGCGGCGAATGCCGCCCGCAGAGCGAAGCGCCTTGTTCGAACATACATACCTGGTACCCCCAGTGTATACGATATAGGGAGAGAAATAGGATGAGATCGGCCGTTTTCTGCCACACTCTTCCATGAAACACGCGCATCGGTAATGCAGCACACCGGTGCGAGTGATACACTACTATAAAGCAGCATGATGAGCATGATGCGCCGGATGGAGTGGGGTGGGGTCGGTCGAAATTTTGAAATGCGGCGGGTTTTGACCACAAATCCGTTTGTTGTACGTACGCACCGATAAATATACACCTATCGACTGCAGACTGCAGATGCCTGGCATATCAGCACTCAAGTATATTCTGGAGCTTTTCTCGCGTACTGACGACCCACCTATCCTCGCCTTGGTAGCCCCGCGCACGTCCACAGACGTCCGGCAAAAACGGTCGAGAGTACGACGGGGCACGGTCGGTTCCTGGCATGTTGTGATGTGCTGAAGCCATGGTGCACGCGACGCGGCGTGATTGAAGTCTTGGCAATCGGTTCCTGCAAGAAGAAAAAGCACCGCATCCTTTTTGCGGAGCTCGTGCGAAGGTGCTAAGCTCGTCAGGTGGTCGCATGTAGCGTTGTTGAGGCCCCGATCGCACCGACAGCAACTCTGAACATAGCACCCACCCGAGTACAAGCATGCCGCGTTCGTTTGCAAGGAGTTGCAGGGCGCAGCACACAAGACTGGAGACACGAGTGGACGCTGGCAAAGTATTTTTGCAGCTACAAGTACGTATATGATAACAGATCATATACGACTTGCTTTCGGCGAGTGATGTTTTCACACGTCCCCTACCACGGCTATACACGTGATGCTCAGGTACGAGGGCCGTAACGTGATACCCAACTCTACGTTCGATCAGTAGGTACCTCTCCACTCTCCACCGTAGCACCGCCGCCGTAGCACCGAGCGAAGTTTAAATCAGGGTTCAAATGGCTGGAAGAACGTTCGATCAAGCTAAAACCCGAAAAGCGCGCTATCTCGCCGCTCCAATCTCGCTGCTCCAATCGCCAATCAGTCCTTGTTGAACCACCTTCCGCAAAAATTGTTAAGCTGTGTATTAACAACGAGGTTCAATTCACAAACACCATATCATGAATGAAACACAGATCTAATGTACCACGCAACTTGCAAAATTGAGTTTCAATCATTCAATCGGTCGTACTCTAGAGCTGACGTTTTTCAATTTTTATCAAATCATTTAGTCTAGTCTACTTGTTGTATAATATTATGTAGTTGTAAGGGGAGTCGCCGACCTATATCCTTAAAAGGACACACGACAACTCGTAATGCGCGCGATCGGAGTATCACACACAGCTTGCGAAGATGAGTTTCGACGAAATCTTCGATCTCACAGCTGGAGTGTATTTTAATTCTTATAATAATACCACGCAGCTTGCGAAGTTGAGTTTCAATCATTCAATCATTCGTACTCACAGCTGACGTTTTTCATTTTTTTGTAAAATGTACCACGCAGCTTGCAGAGTTGAGTTTCAACCATTCAATCAGTTGTACTCACAGCTGACGTTTTTCGACTTGTAACAAATCTCGCTGCTCCAATCAAACATATAACACGCGCGAACGACCTACCGTAAATTTTATAGTCTATATTTTTTTACAACGACCTTCCGTAAGTTTTGTGCAACTATTGTATATTAGTGAAACATAGATGTACCACGCAGCTTGCAAAGTTGAGTTGCAATCATTCAATCGTCCGTACTCACAGCTGACGTTTTTCATTTTTTTAAAGCTTGCAAAGTTGAGTTGCAACTATTCAATCGGTCGTACTCACAGCTGACGTTTTTCAATTTTTAAAAATTGTTTCAATAAAATGAAAAACGTCAGCCAACTCGAAAACTGTGAGCTGTGAGTACGACCGATTCAATGGTTGCAACTCAACTTTGCAATAAAAATTGAAAACGTCGGATGTGAGTACGATCGATTGAATGGTTGCAACTCAACTTTGCAAGCTGCGCGTGGTACACCTCATTATCTTTCTAGAGCCATCCATGCCGCTGCTTTTCCCCCCACCCGCCCCCCTCCCCTCCCCGCCCCGAACGCCCCCTCCTTCCCCACCACCCGCACCATCGCCTAAACCTAGCACAACACGTATAGCAAGCCCCTACATATATGCCACCTAAAGCCCTCCCCCCCCCCCCCCCCCCCCCTCCCCCACCCCCCATCATCTCCCCAAACCCCCCACCCCATCCCACCCCCACCCCCTCGAACACTCCGCCCTCTACTCACTGATTGTACGACTTACAGGATATACATGATAAACTGGTGCTTCCTTTCCAAAACCGTCACATTTATCCCCTTAAATTAATGTATAGTTTCCACGCACAGATTGAGCTGCCCCCCCCGCCCCCCCCCCCGCCACCCCCCCCCCCCCCGCCCATGATAGTTTTCACGCACAAATTGAGCTGCCCCCCCCTCCTCCCCCCCCTTCCCTTCCCCCCCCCCCTCCAACCCCGCTCCCTTTTGATCAAAACCAGGCCCCCACGTCCTTCAAAACTCCGCCCTCCCCTCACCGGTTATTCGACTTACAGGATTCACTTCATGAACGGATGCATTTCCTTCCATAGCTGTCAGATTTTGTCCCCCTCAGAAACGGGTTTTATAGTTTCTGCGCACAGACTGACTAACATCACCCTGCTGACCCTGATAGCTACCAGGTACACTGTAGTTGCAAGGGGAGTCGCCGACCTATATCCTTAATGAGGGCACACAACCCGTAATACGCGCGATCGGAGCATCACACACAGCTTGCAAAGATGAGTTTCGACAAAATATTCGATCTCACAGCTGGAGTGTATTTTGATTTTTTATAATATATGTAATATTCAGTAGTAGTTGTACAAAATTGAAAAACGGCAGCTGTGAGTACGACCGATTGAATGGTCGAAACTCAACTTTGCAAGCTGCGTGGTACATCTATGTTTCACTAATATACAGTCAGTACCTGGTAGTAGTTGCACAAAATTTATATGAAAGATCGTTCGCGCGTGTCATATGTTTGATCCTCATGAAAGATATAGGTCGGTGACTCCCCTGGATGTTGTCAGGGTCAATTTTGTGCAACTACTGATATTAGTTGTGAAATATTAGTGAAACATAGACGTACCACGCAGGTTGCAAAAATGAGTTTCAACCACGCAATCGGTCGTGCTCACAGATAGATGACGTTTTTCGATTTTTATCAAATCTCGAAAAAATCTCGCTGCTCTCTCCATCGACCTTCCGACGTTTTCAATCATTCAATCGGTCGTACTCACAGCTGACGCTTTTTAATTTTTATAAATATTACAAAAAATGAAAATACACTCCAACTGTGAGATCGAAGATTTCGTCGAAAATCATCTTTGCGAGCTGTGTGTGATACTCTGATTGTATAAAATCTCGCTGCTCTCTCCGTCGACCTTGCGTAAAATTCGATCGGTAAAATTTGTGCAACTGCTGTGTGTTTACCAACCCAGTTGCACAAATTTACGGATGATCATTAATATATATACCCACCTCGCCTGATGTATTTGTAGGACGTATCTCTGACTTAAAATTGACGACCGCAGAGCCCCACATCGACAAGGTAAAATCATAGGCGTGAAATCGTACATTTATTTGAGACAAAAATAATTTGGAAAAGGAAGCACAGGCAGATGTGTTAAAATTGCGGTAAACAACCTTACCAACCCATTACGTAGGGTATTTCGTACATACCGTCTGCATGATCGCCTCCCAACCTATGCCAAGCGAAGTATTACTAACGAGGTAACGTAATTGAGCGAGTGTATACCAAGTATGACTAACGAGGTAACGTAATTGAGCACATGTATACCAAGCGTTCCTTTAAAACTGACGATTCGCACCCCTCCCTCTAATGCTCAATGGCGGAGACAGTACATGGCCACATACATCACCTCGCATGCTGTATTTGGCAATACGTATCTCTTTCGTATAATTAGCGATGTCAGAAAATAATGGTAACTGTATGATGATGGTGACAAACAGTGCATGACCACATCACTTCGCCTGTTGTATTTGACAATACGTATCTCTTTCTTATAGTTAGCGATGTCAGAAAATAATGGTACCTACAAATATTCTATAAAATATTCTAGCTTTCGATCCATGTATCATACAACAACAAATTATGAAGATTTAACACGTTATTTACTACACTTAAACACTGGGTTGCATGCTGCATCTAACATCAAACCTTCTAGAATAGTAAACATTACAAGCCAGATGATATAAAGGGATGTCTTATTGCTTCAATCGTCAGGTTTGTCCCCTTTGAGGATTTATAGTTTCCGCGCACATATTGAAATATCCCGCCCCCCGCCCCCCGCCCCCCTCCCCTCCCCCTCCACTGACCCCTCTTGTTCATAAAAAACCCCAACCCTCCCCCCCCGCCCCCCCGTCCCCCGATTCCCCCCCCCTTCCGCCTAGTTTGTCCAAACGCCCCACTCACAATCAAAATCGGCCTGAGTAATAAACACCTATACGCAGTTGATATCACGTCATTATTTTTCTGACCATCCATGACGTAGTTTTCGAATCTTTCCCCCCGCCCCCCCCCGCCCCCCCCTCCAACGCCCCCTCTTTTCCAACCACCTACACGATCGCCTAGACCTAGGACCACGCGTATAACAAGCTGCTACATATCTTTGATCTCACAGCCGAAGTGTATTTGAATATTATTTGTGACCTAAACCTCCTAAAAAATTTCCCCCACCCCCCCCCCCTCTTGCTCTCCCTTACTCAAACGCCCCACCAAATATCGAAATCCGCCACATTAATAAACACTTCACGCACAGGATATCACCTCATTATCTTTCGAAAGCCATCCATGCCGCTGTGCCCCCCCCCCCCCCCCGCCTCGAACGCCCCCTTCTTCCCCATCACCCGCACCATCGCCTAGACCTAGCACCACACGTATAACAAACCCCTCACCTAAAGCCCTTCCTCCCCCCCCCCCACCCATCCCCCCCCCCCACCCATCCCCCCCCCCCCCCCCCCTCCCGCCCCCCCCCCGCCCCCACCCCCCACCTCCCCCCCAACCCATCCCAACCCCACCCCCTCGAACACTCCACCCTCTCTTTACTTTACTCACTGATTGTAGGACTTACCCCAGGATATACATGATAAACTGATGCATTATTTCCAAAACCGTCACATTTATCCCCTCAAAATTATGTATAGTTTCCAGGCACATATTGAGCTGCCCCCCCCGCCCCCCCCCCCCCCCCGCCCCAACCCCCCCCCCCCCCCCCCCCGGCCCCAACCCCCCCCCCCCCCGCCCCGCCCCCCCCCCCCCCCCCCCCCAATAATAAACTGGTGCCGAAACCGTCAGATTTATCCCCTCGAAAGGATTTATAGCTTACATGCACAAATTGCCCCCTTTCCCCCCCCCCCCCCCCCCCCTTGCAAACCCGCTCGCTTTTGATCAAAACCAGGCCCCCACGTCCTTCAAAACTCCGCCTCACCCCCCTCACCGGTTATTCGACTTACAAGATTCACTTGGTAAAAGGATACATTTCCCTTCACAGCTGTCAGATTTTGTCCCCCTCAGAAACGGGTTTTATAGTTTCCGCGCACAGACTGACTAAAATCATCCTGTTGACCCTGATAGCTACACTGTAGTTGTAATGGGAGTCGCCGACCTATATCCTTAATGAGGACACACAACTCGTAATGCGCGCGATCGGAGTATCACACACAGCTTGCAAAGATGAGTTTCGACGAAATCTTCGATCTCACAGCTGGAGTGTATTTTCATTTTTTATAATATATGATCATTCTTTTTTTCGGGGATTCTGTCAGGAGTTTTTTTCCGTCTCGGCCTGAGTACGCGATTCTCGGAACTGGAGTTCTCGGTCGAATGGCTTCGTTCGAGGGCCATCTTCGGGGGGCGGCTCAAACGCCGTTCGCCCTGCCGTATCCGTTCCGCATCTGGCCGGGATCGGGTACGTGGGCTGAGCGAGACAAGCGAGAAGTGCGCAATTTTTTGTGTTTTGGGCGGTATACGCCCGAGCTATTCTTGGATCTTGGCATGTATATGCAGAGCTTGAACGAAAAAAACATATATATGTGAAAACATTTATTTCCAAGTTGGCATCATTTCCAAATTGGCTTCTTATTTTGTCCCCACTACACTTTTTCATGGTCACACCTCGAAGCGTTAGGCCCATTGTGCACATCGTACGACTGACTGCTGTGTCGTTGCTTTTCGATATCGGATTTCAAGGTTAAATACCTTTGTTCGAGCGTTCGTTGTCTTCGAAGGGAGCCGTTCCCTACCCAACATCATTACACTGTTAAGGTATTGGTAGGGTAATAGTCCGTTTGACCACTTGCAATAGGTTAACCAATGGCTTCCCCAAACTAAGCCTTATAACACACCCTGTGTCCGTGCTGATTCTTCATCCTAGAGAGATACAACTTATTATTATGTGGTCAGACCGTGAGACAGAGTAAACCAAACAATCGCAATGAATCAAGGTATAAAGCAAGTGAAATGCTAGCGTACCGGGTACGAGAACACAACAAAACAGGCCAGACCATACAAAAAA
The DNA here is from genome assembly GCA_012845835.1 of Undaria pinnatifida. Classification (NCBI taxonomy): domain Eukaryota; class Phaeophyceae; order Laminariales; family Alariaceae; genus Undaria; species Undaria pinnatifida. The sequence continues at coordinate 11,245,204 of JABAKD010000011.1, forward strand.
TAGAAAACAAACAGAACGAACGGAGTCGCTTTTAGAAATCGCAGTACGAGAAACAATGTTTTGCCGTCTTTTTCATCGCCGCTCCAAGAGTCGTTCCGTATATATTGGTCCACGATCAACGATCCATCTTTCAGGACCGCATAATAAATATCCCACACTAATTCTATGTACATTTATCTCCACAAACGAAACGTGGATGCACTTCTAAAGGTAAGACTTAAGTGTGATTATCAAGGTAGTGGTGATTCGAACGCTTTGTTGTGTGGTTGCAAGAATTGCGCTGGCTACTGACTGTTGTTGTTGCTGCTGGTCAATACATCGTGTGCGCCGGCAATAAATGACAGTTTAATAAAATATAGGGATCTTCTTGAAAATGTCGTCTTGTGTTCATCAGGAATTAACCGCGATGATACAGAGTGGTGGGGATCTTCTTGACAATATCTCCTGGCAATCGACGATAGAGCAGTATCATGAAAAATAGGGATCTTCTGCACAAATATCTCGTGGTATCTACCACCACGCATACGCACGTCAGACGCAAGTCAATTGGAAAGAAGAAAAAATAGAAAAGACAGAAGAAAGAAAAGGGGTATTATATTTCGATTCAAGATCACCCTGTGTCAAGACGAAGCAGGAGCTCATTGCTCTTATCTGTTGTGGTTAATATATATATATGGCTGTTAGTATGCCGGGACATGGCGATTTGACCGCTCTTCTCATGTCCTGAATGTCTTTATCGTGACGCTCTGGGCACCAACTGCAAAAATTCACCCCGAGGTCGAGCGTTTGGTACGAATTGCGGTCGCATGGCAATTTTTTGCCCTGCGCGAGTAGTATGCAAGAAAACCCGCGAAAATATTAGCGAGCTTAGGTTTCTGACCCAATGAGCGAATTAAATCGGGATTTTCAGTGTTTTTTTTCGGTGCCGCATAAGCGACAAAAATAGGTGATTATTCGGGCACAGCAAGTATTCCATGATTATTCGACCATTATGCCAGTGAGTCAAATACGCACAGTTTTGGCCGAATTTCAGGCTTTTTTCCACGGTTGGCTATTGTGCTGGAGTCGTGCCAGTCTTGGTTCCACATATTACTATGTCGTTTTTTTCAACACCCTATTTTTGTTTGAAATCAATTGTGCTTATAACCGGGGGGGCCTGAATCCTGCATACAAATGGCTCTAATTCGTCCATTTATATTGCGTTTGGTGCTGTTGTTGCTGTTCAAGTGTTTCTCATCCTCATTTTGAGCGTGCTTGCTCGGCACGCCAACCTGATATAATAGCAGATAGGCTCAAAATCGGTTTTTTTGTTCGACCTGTCATGCAAATTGAACTGCGCTCGCATTGCAAATGTTTGCCGTATGCGAGAAGTATGCGCGAAAAGCCGACTCGGTCGAAATAATTGTGAGTTTATTGGGTCAAATCCTACTAGCCAATCACGAGAAATAAGCCAATGGAGTCGGGGTTGACACTCTGTGCGGGGAGGTATATCAACCCGGGAGATCATCGTTATCGTTCCCGCGTTGCTGGGGCTGTAGAGATTCGGATGATTTCTGAACCGGGGATGGGGCCCTGTCTCCCCCGTGTGCGATGGAACTGCCCCCCATCGGTTGGTGAGCCCCTGTCTTCCTCCTACTAGGGTGGGGGGCCCCTGTGGAGCTCGAACCAATCAGCGATTCTAGCCAATGGAACTGGGGTCTCCACACCGTAGGGGTCGGTGTCGATCCGAGAAAACTCGGTTTTCTTCCCCCGTTTGTCTAATTTTCAGATATATGGAATGACCCCTGGACCGGGGATGGGGCCCTATCGTCTCCGGGTGGATCCGGCTCTATAACATACGAACCCCAGTCAATTAGAGATCGGCCGGTCTGCGGCATTGGGGATTTCCACACTGTGCCGGGAGGTATCAATCCTGGTGATATATCCGTGTTCGTTCCCGGGGTTGTCGGAGTTGTATATATGTGAATGGATTATGATTCTGGGAATGGACCCTATCGTCCCCAGATGACGGTTACTTTATGCACGACCTCCGGCCAATGAGCGACCAGCAATCAGACAAAAAAAGCCATACCAGGAGTTTTATGTTTATATTTTCGTCTAAAACTCGATCGAGACTGAAATTCTTAACTGCTGAATTATATTTCAGTGCTATCGCGTACTCTACTAATATTCCATCGACCAGACGAGAGTGCCCTACAGCAGCAAGTAGCATCATTATTATAATAGCATTCGAGGAATTGAATGACGAAGGCAGCGACACCGTGTTTCACGCCTAGAATACCGTCAGCAAGTCTCTCCACGATCACTATATATACACACACAGACACAGTCGGTCTGCGAGACTCGGATCTAGATATTATGAAAATAAAAATACACTCTAGCTGTGAGATTGAAGATTTTGTCGAAACTCATCTTTGCAAGCTGTGTGTGATACTCCGATCGCGCGTATTATATTATGGTATCATGCACGTAGTAGCAGAAGCTGGCTCAGTGCGCGCCTGTCAGTTGCTACGTAGAGAACATGCAGCAAACATTTGGCCATCCCTCTGCTGGCCCTGGATGCTTGGTTGAGTCGAAACGTCAAGAAACGCACTCGAAACGTCTCTTCGTTGCCAGACAAGATGATCAGTTTGCGTGGGCTCGGATTTATTCGATCGACATATATATAATGAAGCTCGGAATCGGATTCACGCAAAAAAAGGAGAAACGGAGGAAACGACAGAAGTAGTGAGTAGTCCACTGTTAGTCTATATAAATCTCTTGGCATTACTTCACGTTCTACACGCGTAGACTATGTGTTGTGTGGTAACGGTTTTTACTCTCTATCGAATATTGAATCGAACTAGTCGAAGTGCTGCCCTGCCCTACCCGGAGCATGAGTGCCGGGAATGCCGGCACCCATGAGGAGCCCTTGTATAAATGTATGTATGATAATTATTTTGGGGGGGGATTTGGTCAGGAGTTTTTTTTCGTCTCGGCCTCAGTATGCGATTATCGGAACTGGAATTCTCGGTCAAATAGCTTCGTTCGAGCGCCGTCTTCGGGGGGCGGCTCCAACGCCCGTCGCCCTGCCGTATCCGTTCCGCACCTCGACGTGAACGCGGATAGACGCTGAGCGAGACAAGCGAGAAGTGCACTTTTTTTGTATGTTAGGCGGTATACGCCCGAGCTATTCTTGGATCTTGGCATATGTAGAGCTTCAACGAATAAATAAGGGACAACATTTCCAAATTGGCAATACATTTCTTCCCGACGATGCTTTTTTCATGGCCGCCTCCAAGCGCTTGTCCTATCGTAGCTACTACTGCTGTGTGTCGTTTCCTTTCGGTTCAGTGGGTACAGTGCTATATAACCAACGAAGGATGTGCCGTGAGTACGATTCTCACCCAGATCGTATTTGGTATTCAGGAGCGTGCGCGCTGAAGACTTTTTTTTTTTTTTTATCCTCCGGCGGATGGGGAAAATAAAGCTTAAGCTCACCACACTTGCTGAGACGTTATGGATGGTTATGATAGCTGTTAGTGTTCTCCTGAGTACAAATATCTGTAGTACGTGGACAGGGGATAACTCCGGGGATCGCTCTTACGAAGTCGATGATAATTAATCAACGAACTCGAAAACATTTTTGGTTGGTTTTTTGCATAACCCACTCACTATTGTGAGTTTTACTGAGTCACGTGACAGTGGGTAGTGCTATGTGTCGTGAGTTCGATTCTCATCGACTTCGTATTCGTCTTTTTCAAGCGTGCGCGCTGACGACATTACGAATAGTTATTTTGGTAGTTCAACATATATATATATATTTAGTAGCACTACCCACTGAGGTACTGAGTCAAGTGATTAAGTACCTCAATGGGCAGTGCTGTAGGATTTCTCGGTCAAATCACTTTGTTTGAAGGCCGCCGTCCAAGCGAGAAGCGCGCAACATTTTGTGTTTTGAATGGTACTCTCCAGTTATTCTTCGGGTCTTGATGTATGGAGAGGTTGATAAATAAAACTTGGCAAGACACTATTTCCAAATTGGCGTCAAATTGTTGTCCCGAAACAAAAATATAATATTACTGTAAAAAAATCGCCATGGTACTGCAGTAGGGATCATAGTAGTGCATTTGTTTATTGAATTTCGGTAGGTACACATGCATACATACATGGATATAGACGTGGCAAGCGCACGCATGACTAAACGAGGAGGAGGTAGTTACTAGTAGTGATTACGATTACTGCGCCAGAAAAAAGCCACACAGCAGCATTGCGAATGGCTGCGTCCCCGGGGCCTCGAGGGTTGTATTTTACAAGTACCTCCTATTGTTAAGCTACGCCACGCGAGGGTGGTAGTAAGTAGACAGTATCCACGGAAGAAACCAGTGGTGGCATGCATTCGTTCCAGTATCGCATTGTTTGGCTTTTTTTTCCTTTAGAAGACTCGATGAAGAAATATGTAGGCAGTGTGTGGATGGCGTGCTTTGTTGTTGCTGTAGTCCCTGACTCCGTTACTGTGGTCGTTTGCCGGTCAGGTGCAAGCCGTCGTGTTGGTACGTAACTGACAAATAAGTTTGTGTTGCTTCGTATTTGACGTGCCCCTTGCTGCTGATTGCTGATTGATCATCTCTTCTAGTGAGTTTTTTTTTCTTTTTTGGCACACTTGACTTCTACTTTCCACGTTCTGGACATACAAGCCGTGGTCACAGGTGTCGTCCTTCCCTTGCGCCCCCGGTTGTTGCCTTTATTTTTTTTTGCGCATAGGGTTCGTGCGATCGTCGATTTTCATCGAGTGTTGCTAACTCACGCTCTCGCGCTTTCCGCAAGTCAATTGGTGCGCAAGAAAAAGTCCTACGAAAATTTATACGAGTACGCACTCGGGGGGGTTCGAACTCATGAAGCTGACCTATACCAGGCTCGAGGATAACCTGATACGCCACCGGGGCAGTGAGTGATATAGAGCCGGTCGCCCCCGTAGTCTAGTGGAGTTACACTCGAATATTACTACCATTAATACTAGCGTTGGTCCTTGAGTTAAATAACCACCGTTGTGAGCTTTGTTGGCTTTATTTATTTGCGGAAATAAATGGGAAAAAAAGGACCAACTACCTGCTGAAATCGCGTAGCAGCGTGGGTAGGTACAAATCGACGCGAATCGACGAGGGAAGAAAATGCTGAATTCTTGTCGCGATAAAAATTAGGGCGGGTACCGTAGTGGGGAGGGGGGAGGGGAGCCCGCTAGATGACCCCGGATCTGAGTTATACTACTGGGAGGGCGAGAGTAATGCGAACGTTACAATCAATGGGATGGGAAAAAGAAAATAAGTGAATTGTATTACTGCTGCTGTAATAATACGATACCCAAGCTAGTTGCACCGATCTACTCGATCTGGACTGACTGCTGTATTATGCAATTGGCCCATGTACAACTTCTCTAATCACAGGCCAGTATGATATGATAGCCATTGAACTTGCTGAACTTCTTAGTGAGTGGTGGTTTTCTCTATCCACGAACCCCGGCTGAGCCAATTATTGAGAAAACTAGGGCACTCTCAAGTAGCCGACCGATGACGGTCTTCAGGGGTTACTCACAGACTCGTTGCGAGACGAACTCGAGCATCACATATCGTGTAGGAGATACATATGTCCGGTTGAACAGGGGCACTCGATGGCCCAACTAAAGCTTACTGTGACCGATGAACGGTAAGACGCTCAGATGCGGTTAGAATAGTGAGCAGGAGAGGGGGTGCTCTACCTGCTTCTTCGACGTCGAAAGATCCGCTAGGTTCCAAAATCCTATTTGACCGACGTCTAGATGTTAGCCATGCTCCAGAAGCCTGTAGACAGTTACGGGACTGTAAGAGTGTTAGATGGCATTGCCACACCGACGAGCTACTCTGTAAGCTACGTGCTACTACACACCGACGAGCAACCCTGTAGGCTACGTGCTACTACTATGACACTGCAGCAAGTGCTAACATGGAGTTGTACATTCGCTACTGAACATTGATAATGACAATAGGCTGATCTCACATATTTCTTAACACTCCCCCTCAATTGATGTCGCGTATTCAAAATACAGCTGCAATGCATAAAACAAGTACTATCGTAACCCAAAACTTCGACCGTGGAGTTACCTCTTAAATCATAGCTTCTGTAGTGAAACGTCGTTGAAACCGGTGTCCCCCATCACTGGTAAACTTGTTAATGCAATAGAATGCATGTGTATACTACAAAGTTACTCTGAATCACAAAACATCGATCGAAAACCGACCGAAACGCATCAAGGGCTCGTTAAAATCACGCGTTGTGATATGACTGCTTTTCAGAAGGCAAACGGGATGGTTTAACATCCACCTCAAAACAGAAACTCCCCCATTGGATACTTCCCTTGTTTACGCTAACATAGCAAAACAAGTCAAGCAGAACAATAAACATCTCACTTTGAATATTCAGAACCTCTACATGTAGGCCCCCAACTCGCTACTCAGCTTCGAGGCTGTATCAATATTTTCGTGCCACTCACTTAAGGCACGTGCAATTCCGCAAGGAAAATGAATCTCATGTTCCTACGTGCCACACCCCAAATCCTTACGTGAAAAGCGGTGATGGGTCACCTAAGATAACAGCGATTCATGATCCAGAGACAAACGCTTTAGATTACTCAAACAAATAACTCAACCGATCTTAGTTCGAAGCCTGATGGACTCTCTGGCGGATGCGAATGCGCACCGTAGCTAGAAGAAATCGCATGTACGTATTTTCAAGAAATGTTTCAAATACGTCAGCTATGAGTTCAATCAATTTAGAGGTCGATGCTCATCTTCGTCAGTATTATTTTATGATCATACCAAATACATGCAGTAACAAATTATTTCCAACAAATCAGTAACGGTTGGCAGAATCTTTACATACATCATCCCAAAGTAGCCACTTCTTGTCATTAATAAGATACCATTGTTACACAACAACATACAAAATACGTAACACAACAAAACACTATCAACAGTAATGGTACATAAACCATACGTACATCTCCGCACAATAGGAAACATCAAAGCTGTAATGAAGAGTAGCAATAACATCAGTGCTGTAGATAACATCATAAATAGGAGCACCTTAGATAGCACGGTAAGATCATTGCACAAAGAAAAAAAGTTGATTACATACCACCTCATGTCTCTCGCCACGAAATGTGATCATAACAACACAGTATTAAAAGAGGTAGTAGTATCACTACGTATCATAGTAACTTCTATATATATATCTTCAACAGCAACACCACCCCACGGCTGGCTATCATATAATAGTGCACACAAAGAAATGATACAATAAAAACACAATGCAATACCACAACACACACTTACCAGTTGTAGGCCGAGAAAATACTGAGAACAATAGCCTGGCTAAAATCAACACGAGTGCTGCGAGCAGTGACACTTGAGCAGACTGCCGTCCTGTGCCACAGCGTCTAGAATTACTGGGGTCCTCACCACATTTATTCTACACGCCGACTCCGGAAGGTTTCGTTCCAGTTGAAACCGTCAACACCTACTTTTTATGTTCTACTGCGTTTTACCTGAAATGGGCTTGTTCGAAGTATAAGCCATCCAAAAAGGTTATCCTCAACATAAGAGCTGTTCTGTTCTGCTCACCGTTGCCACTGCTAGCAAAAAGCTATTATTAGCACTGCAACGTTGAAGAAGTATGGGCTACCCAGCCATACTTAGCATTTAGCACTCCCCCTCAACGGGAAGTGCACGACAACAAAAACAAGCAAAATACTGATCGTGACAAATGACAGCCAGTATTTGATGGGATTTTTAAAACTCAAACTCGACTGAATTGCTGATAATGGCCGACGATTACCAACACTTACTTGTTGGAATCAATGCGAGTACAACTTAAAAACAAATACTCACGAAATATTTCGGGAAAAAACAGGTACTTCGCTGTGATCACCTCGCCCAAGCACAGCTGTTGGACTCCCCGGTCCTCGCTTCTGCGCCTGCCCCATTCTCATGAACTCAGCAGGAATGACATATGTCTTGGACAATGATGTCATCGTACCGCTCAGCGTGCACCGGTTGGCATTTTCCCAGGGAATTCGTGAAATCGGCCACCGGGATCAAACGTCATTATTATGTTGGCTTGGAGATCCGGGTCAGGCTCAAGCTTCGTTTTGACCAGAATTTTGCGGCGTACCCTTCTAGCCTGCCTTGGTGTAATACGAGTACCTTTTATAAGCATACCGTGTCTGTGTCGGGCTGCAGTTGTGCAAAACCGCTGAAGATCACGCATCCGAGTCGGAGTCGGGCTGTTGAAATTTCGCGCTGAGCTGCTGTGTGTAGCACGGTCAGCAGTAAAATCACGCGCCCAAGTCTGAGTCGGATCGCTGAAATCACGGCATCGAGCTTTCTCGGGCCGCTGGAAGAATCACGCTGTACTGCTGTGGCTAGCAGTGTGTTGGTAAATTCGTGACTTCTGGAGAAAGAGATCTTGTATTAATGAGACCTTGGTCTGGAGAGACAGGTCGGGAAGTGGAGTGAACGAGTGGGGCGAGCACAAAAGGCTGCGAGCTCCCACGCCACTTCGGAAAGATGCACACAGTCGGACCAATGCAATGTACCGATCACGGCAATAAGCCGTTAATCCGACCTCTAGCAATGATACGGGAGCATCCTACCTGACAATTGTCCGATGTACCATACATACTCCTACGGTCCAATGTATAACCCTTAGGTGTGTACAATCTACCGAACTACCGCAGCACCACAAAGAGTATTCCTATGTGCTAGCTCGGCAACCTCAGATCGACAGTTCCGCTATTCATCTAATCAGATGTTCTACTGCATCTCAGTCGATACACACGGCCGCTATCACGAGCACCCTCCCTAGGGTCTATTGTATCTTCCAGACCAAAAATATATATCAAAGGAAACAAACAAACAACAAATTTATGCGACTCAGACTTCTACTTCTCATCTCTCGAGCCAAATGCAAAGTCGCGGTGAACTGCAAAGAGATCTCTCGGCAGAGCCTTCGTGAGGATTTCCGCATGTGTTTTTCGCTGGGAACATGCGTGACCTCGATCACACCCTCCTCGGTCAAGTTCCTGAGAAAGTGGTGCCTTACGTCGATGTGATTACTCCTACTCGAGCTAAGCGGATTCTCTGCAAGCGTAATCGCTCCTTCGTTGTCCTCAAAGACGTCCATCTTACGAGGCTTCCTACTAGGCTTCAGGAACTGAAGCATTCCGTTCACAAACAAAGCCTCCTTCACACCATCGCCCATTGCAAGATACTTTGATTCAGAAGTCGACTGTAAAACGCATTTCTGCGTCCTAGAAATCCAAACCACAAGCATCGCAGCCACAAACACCATCGCTCCCGAAACTGATCTACGGTCAGTGGCGTTGCTCGCAAAGTCGGCATCCACGTACACCAAGGTGCCTACGTCTACCGAACTGTCCTGCTTGAACTTCAGAGTTAGATGCGCAGTTTCCAGAAGATAATTCAGGACCTTCTGGGCTGTCTTCCTTCTCTTTGGCTCGTGAGAGTGCCTTGCCACAGCCCGCACAGCATTCGATAAGTCGGGCCTCGTCTGGCTGGCGATCCACATCAGGCTCCCCATCATCTCTCGGAACGGCACATCTCCTGCCCCCCCATCCTCCTGCAAGGACCTGTCATCGTTGGCAAGGGAAGCAGGGATCGAGCTGGTGCGACAAATATTGAATCTCTCGAGAACATTCCTGATGTAATTCTCTTGAGAAATCTCAATCGTGCCAGCCTCGCGGTCGCAAATAATTTCGCAACCAAGAAAGAACTTGACTTCACCAAAATTCTTCGTAGGAAGAGAGTCACCTAGTGCTTCCACATCCACCTTAGCCAGACTCTTAGTTCCTGCATACAGAATATCATCCACGGGAATCGCGACCATTCCCAACACCTCGTCTCCCATCATGAAACGCAGGACACAGGGGTCAGACATAGACTGCTCGAAAACAATCCTCTTCAGGTTCGACACTAGCCTCTTGTAGAATGTTCTAGATGCCTGCTTCAATCCGTACAAACTCTTGTTCAAACGGGAAACCTTCCCTGACATCGAACCGCAGCCAGAAGGCAACTTCATGAACACCTCGTGATCCAATTCTGACTGAACAAACGCTTGCTCAATACCCCAGTGAAGTAATTCCAAGTTATACTTGCACGCCAACGCTACTAACAATCGCTGAGATGCAGCATTTGTGGCAGGCGAGAAAGTCTCAAGATAGTCCGCGCCATACTTCTGCTTGAAGCCCTTCGCTACAAGCCTAGCCTTGGCCTTTACTATCTTCCCTGTTTTGTCTGCTTTCCTTTTGAAAACCCATCTAGCACCAATCACATTACAGCCTACTGGGACCTTTACTGCTACCGTGAACGTTCCTGCTCTTATCAAGCCTTCAATATCGGCAGACCTGGCGACCTCCCAAACCTTGGCGTACTTTGATTGCTGGGCTTCTTGATAGCTACCAGGCTCTGACTCAACATCCTGAACCAGTTCTTTCGGCAATTCGATTTCTTCACCTGCTCTCAGCTCCGCTACAAGTGCATATACTATCTCTGATGCGGAGATGGGTCCTAGGGTGGCCACAAGGCCGGGTACGCTCTGCTGATTAACTGCACGGGTTTGCGCGCGAGTTCTACCGTCTCTTACTTCATCATTCTCACGCGCAGGAGTATTAAAGTCAGCAAGCTCAGCGACATGCCGTGGACGACGAGCGGCTGGAGGGGGTGCCTCCGCCTCTACCGGCCCTCCCAACGCAATCGAGTCTACATCATCATGCCCTCCCGGCCCAATCGACTCTACCTCATCATCCCCTCCCGGATTCTCCATCTCTACCTCCCCTGTCTCCTGCCCTCCTTGCCCCTCCCCATCAATCTCAGGCGCTGGAGAAGACACAGAGGGAGCTGCTCTGTCAGAGGAATTGTTCACGGGCGAAGACGGTTCAGAGGGGAATGATGGAACAGGCGGGGATTGGCCTACACTGCCGGCATCAACACTGACAACTTCATCGATTCCTGCACCAGAAGTGGTTACATCATGTCTTAAAAGTGTGTGGGCAACTCCTCTCCAAACAATCGGCCATACCTCGACTTCTACATCGTCGTCACTTTCCTCCCCTCCCTCCTCTGCGACCTCTATCGGCAAGGAAGGTTGCAGTGGAAGGAGCTGTGACGACAACACCTCCCACGCCACATCTCTCGTTTCCTGAATAGTCCCAGCCCTCGTAAGTACTCTATGACAATCACAAGGGTGGTCTCTCGAAGGACCGACATAAAAGCAACTCTCACCCTTCGGTAACAGCTTCGACGGTCGCTGCCACCTGCAGTACGCCGGTTTCAAAAACGGATACGGTCTAGCAGGACGAGGTTCTCTATACCACATCTTATACGGTGACTTAGAGTCAGGGTTAGCAGAACATGCGGTGTGGTTCATTGCTTCGCAAGCCCAGTGTATAGCTTTAGCCCAGAGTTTGTCAGTCTTAGGCAACTGCACATGCCCAAAAAGAACTTTCGCCTGAGTACGAGCCGCCATCGCGGCCTCCTCAATCAATCCCAACCTACGCTCTGCAACACCATTATATTGCGTACTACAAGCCGGAGTGAACTCTTGTTTGATCAAGATCTCATTGCACACAGATGCGAATTCTCCCCAAAAACCTCCCCTCCATTGTCAGATCTAACAATCTCAACCAATGATGAGATCCCATCAGCACGCACACTCGCAAGAAAACTTCGGAACGCACTGCCAGTGTCTGATTTATTTATCAGGAAATTCATCCATGCACGCCTTGTGAAATCATCCTTCAAAATCATGGGGTAATTTTTAGCCCCAACGTACGCAACGTCCTTCCTCCCTCCCAGGTCAACAAAAACTCTGCCCAACTTTTTATCTGATCTACGTTTAGTTTCATGAGAAATTCCTTTCCTAAGAGACTACGACATTGAACATCCCGTACAAGCATGCATGTCACCAACCAACTCGGTACCTAGTCGCTTTGCAGTAGTACGAAGCAATCCCTCGTGCGAAGGAGCATAAACGTTGTGGAAGTCGTTCACATCTATCGTGGTTTCATGCTTGGGGATTAAAGGAGTGAGGGCAGCCAACAACGTACCAATAAAGTCTTCTCTTAGACGGTACGCAGTCGCAATTAGCATGCCATCGAAGTTCTGAAAAGTGACTTGTCCTTATAAAGCAGTCATAACACCATCAGGACCACCGAGACCATTCCATGACTCGCCATCAAACTCTGCGCTCGGAGAAAAGAGGTTGTATCCCAAGTTGGGGGAGTACAAAACGTTCTTCAGCTTTACTGAAACTCGTTGTCAGCAGTCACGAACACCAACTCCGGTGTTCCAGAGAATTCTGCCTCGCAAGACACGCCACCAATCCCGTTAACGTTCTTCTGGCAAGGCTTCAAATCCTTCATGCAAGCGAGAGAATCTGTCATGTGAAAAGCAGTGCCCGTGTCCGCATACCAATCCGCGAAATACTTAGGCTTGTTAACAGCGTTCATAATCATATCCTTGTTGACAGCGCTCAAAATCAGATCATCTCGTGATGTTAGCAGACACTTCAAGCCAGAAAAATCATACATCATACTGCCCAACTCTTCACATGCCTGCACAATCACATCATTCCGGTGTGCTAGCAGACAATCCAAATAAGAAACGTCAGACTTCTCACCGCTCTCATCCTCGTCGGCCTCGGATTTCCCAGTCTGTGTGGGATGAGCGATGATGCGAGCCAGGCAGTTCTTCCTCAAGTGACCCTCCCCACACTTGAAACTCTTCCCTTGAAAAGTCTTTTTCTTGGACGAATCAGACGCGGAGTTAGACTTCGGCTTGTTATTGTGCTTCTTGCTACTTTTCCTCTCAGTTCTAGACATCAGAGCAGCACTACTGTGCTTCTTCGAACCACCCTGTGCCTGCAAGTCTAGGTAACGCTCACGCACTTTAGTCTCGATGAACGATGGGTCGTTCTGACAGAACACCACAAGAGTATCACGCAAAGTCTTGTACTCGTGCGACAGCCCTTCAAGCATCAGATTGCACACCTCCCTGTCATATTTCTTGACTTCAAGCATTTGTAGAACACCAAGCGTCTCTCTCATGGATGCAAAGAAGGTTGCGGGATTTTCGTTCGAACGCATGCGCAGTGACTTCAGTTTCTCCTCCTGCACACGAATCTGACTCTGGCTCAACGGCAGAAAATGATCCTTTAGCACACGAAACGCGTTGCTGGGGGAACCAGCGTGCCTAGCCATGGTTTTCAGACTATCCTTCTTCAAGCAGTCGAACAGAAACCACCAAGCCATCTCCGCCTGACGCATCACGCCCACATTGAAACCCTTCTCTACCCAGGGGGTCAAGTCAAAACCAATGTCTGCAATCGGAATCTCAATCTAGGAAACAAACGCCTCATCCAGGTTGTTGTGTCGGGCACTCAGCAGAAAGTTCTGGACCATGAGGGGTACGACACGTCGCTGCCGTCAAAAACAGGAGCTTTGGGAACTTTAAAAGGACCCCTACCCAACTTCTCTCCTGTGTCAGTAATGTCAGCCCCAGGCATCAGTGTGTTTCCACTGGCGACGTTTTCCCACCACTCACTCGACATAGAAGGAGCGGGCAGAACAGCGGACTGGCTATCTACAGCAGCCCTACCGAACCGACAGTCCCGTGAATCAAACCAAAGTTTACTGCAGGAACAGAGGAGCGATTTTTCAGCAGATACATGGGGGTTCAAGCCTGAGCTTAACACTCCTACTCCCAACCCGCATGCTGGACACGCCTAAGCCTTGGGCATCGCCGCCCGTACTTCCCGCGGCCCCGCCGGTGGCACCCGATTGGTGCGCTACAGCCTCTAGTCCGGTGTCTCTAGATGCAACACGCTCAGAACCAGACGACTCCACTTCCTTTCCTTGCTGCATCTCAACGAGCGACTTAAGTAGATCTTGCTGAGATGACACTAGAGTCGCAAGCTCAGACAACTGTGTCTCTAAGGAACCCATCCTCTCACCAACCTCCTGCGATCCACCCTGAGATGGGTTGACCGCAGGATTCTCGTTCCCCACTTTAGCCATGATGAGGCAGGGTGCTCAAGCCTTCCTCGACAGACCAGTCGAACAAGTCCAGGGGGACGAAGCAGCAGCCGACTGATGCGCTCTAGCGTGTTGGTAAATCCGTGACTTCTGGAGAAATATATATTGTATTAATGAGACCTTGGTCTCGAAAGACAGGTCGGGAAGCGGAGTGAACGAGTGGGGCGAGCACAAAGGCTGCGAGCTCCCACAATCGGACCAATGCTGCAACGTACCGATCACGGCAATAAGCCGTTAATCCGACCTCTAGCAACAATACGGGAGTATTCTACCTGACAATTGTCCGATGTATCATACATACTCCTACGGTCCAATGTATAACCCTGAGAGGTGTACAATTTACTGAACTACCGCAGCACCGCAAAGAGTATTCCTATGTGCTAGCTCGGCAACCTCAGGTCGACAGTTCCGCTATTCATCCAATCAGATGTTCTACTGCAACTCAGTCGATACACACGGCCGCTATCACGAACACAGTGTCCGTGCTGAAATGATGCGCTCGGGTTGGAGTCGAGCGGCAATAATCACGAGCCCGAGTCGGAGTCGAGCTGCTGATGATACAATGGAAAAATCACGCGTCACTGCTGTGTGAAGCAGTGTCCGCGCTGAAATGATGCGCCCGGGTTAGAGTCGAGCGACAATAATCGCGAGCCCGAGTCGGAGTCGAGCTGCTGATGATACAATGGAAAATTCACGCGTTACTGCTGTGTGTAGCAGTGTCCGTGCTGAAATAATGATGCGCCCGAGTCGAGCGGCAAACATCACGAGCCCGAGTCGGGATCGAGCTGCTGCTGATGATAAAATGTAAAAATCACGCGTTACTGCTGTGTGTAGCAGTGTCCGTGCTGAAATAATTATGCGCCCGAGTCGAGCGTCAAAAGCCACGAGCCCGATGCGTAGTAGGGTCAGTGCAACCAGGACACCGAGCTGTGTCGGACCGCCGAAGATCACGCGCCCGAGTCGGAATCGGGCCGCTGAGATCAAAGCACCGAGCTGTATTGGGCTCTTGAAAATCATGTTGGACTACCCTGGTTGAACTCCTCAACAACTGCTGACTGATCCAGCTCCGGGCTCACCAACGTTGATTTTGGTTGGTCCAACTTTGGTTCGTCAAAACGACGAAGAAGAAGCGATCGCCCGATGTGTTGACGAGTAGAAAGAAGTGGTCGTTCGACCGGCACTACCCACTGAGCTACGCAGTCACGTGACCACGTGGTTCAGTGGGTAGTGCTAAATAGCCAACAGTGATTGCTGGATAGTTGTATGTAGTCACTGAGAATCCAGCAGGCCCCGCAGAAAAACAAATGGGCCAAACGAGTGTCTCTCGCCTGGAATGCAATCCCCCGTAGTTTCCCCAGTGCAGTGCTCTAGTATGATACGTCACGAGGCTTTCATAGCCATGTTGAGAAAACTAGGACACTCTCAAGTAGCCGACCGATGACGGTCTTCAGGGGTTGCTCACAGACTCGTTGCGAGACGAACTCGAGCATCACATACATATTATGGTGTAGAAGATACATATTTCCGGTTGAGCAGGGGCGCTCGATGGCCCAACTAAAGCTTACTGTGACCGATGAACGGGAAGACGCTCAGATGCGATTGAGAAGAGTGAGCAGGAGAGGGGGTGCTCCGCCAGCTTTCTCAACGTCGAAAGAGCCGCTGGGTTCCAAAATCCTATTTGACCGACGTCTAGGTATCCGCCATGCTCCAGAAGCCTGTGGACAGTTACGGGACTGTCAGAAAACCCTCGAATAGTCCCAAAACACGATCTACCTGGAACCCTCATTCTAAAACGCAAACTACGAGGACGCCACGAGTGTTAGATGGCGTTGCCACACCGACGAGCTACTCTGTAGGCTACGTGCTGCTGCTGTGACACTGCAGCAAGCGCTAACATGGAGTTGTATATTCGCTTCTGAACATTGATAATGACAATAGGCTGATGTCACCTATTTCTCAACACCAATCAATGAAAGGTTGGGTCACACTGTGCGGGTTGGTATCGAGGCAGGGGGTCAAATGACATGTCCGCGTAGCGCGGGGTTGGGGTAAACGATTAAAAATTCAGCAGTAGCGCGAGTTGCCCCATTTTTTTTTAGTTGTAAATACCTTGAAGGATTTCTGAACCGGGGTTGGACCCTGTTCTTTGGTGCTGGCGTTGTATACGAATCTCAGCTAGCTAAGGTTTCCACACCGTGCGGTGTGATGTCGACCCGGGAGAAGTCGGTTTTTCGTCCCCGGCTTGTTGGAGTTAATGAAATATGGAAGGCTTTCTGGACCGGCGGTGGAGCCTTGTCCTCATCGGGTGCGTCGGAACGCCCCTCGCCCGTTTGCTGGTCTACCTCTTTCCCGGGTGTCTCTGGCTCTACGAGCCAATCAACGATAAGCCAATGTGAATAGATTATTGTCGCACCATCATGCGGGGCTGTGTCGACCCGCGGGAGAAATCCGTTATTGTCCCCGGTTTGTCAGGATTTCCGAAACGGGCACAGGACTCTATATCCTCCCATGGTGGCGCTCCCCTTATGTCCGAGCACCACCAGCCAATCAGCGGTAAGCGAATATGGTTGGGATTCCACATCGTGTGGAGTGGTGTCGACACGGTAGGTCATCGTTATTGTTCCCGCGTTTTTGGAGCTGTAGAGATTCGGGGGGATTCATGAATCAGGGATGGGACCCTATCTTCCCCGTGTGCGACGGAAATGCCCCCCATTGATGGGCCTCTTTCCGGGGAGACCCTATTTGCAGGAGGACGGGCCTGCAACAAATTCTTACAGGACGTTTTGGCACACTTTTGTCCCAGGTACCTGCACAGACCCCACCCAACCCCAACCCTAACCCTAACCCTAACCCTAACCCCAACCCCAACCCGAACCCTGACCGTTTGACCGGTACGTGGGGCTAAAAGTGCTCTCGCGCGGCTTCGCCGCGCGTTCGGCAGGCGTTCGCCAAAAAAAAAACGCTGGCAATAAAAAGCGGCAGGTGGCCAATCAGAGTCACGTCCTGCAAGAATTCGTTGCAGTCCCGTCCTGCAAATAGGGTCTCCCCTCTTTCCGCCTAGGACGGCGCTGTGGAGCTCGAACCAATCAGCGACTAGCCAACGGGATTGGGGGTTTCTCACCGTACACGGTGGTGTCGACCCGAGAAAGCTCGGTTTTCTTCCCCGGTTGATGGAAGTTTTAGAGATAGATGTGGAACGACCTCTGGACGGAGGAAGGGACCCTGTGTCCTGCCGAAGTGGAGCTGGCTCAACATACGAACCATGACCAATCAGAAAATCGGCCGGTGGGGTTGGGATTTCCACACCGTGCGGAGAGGTATCAACCCGGATGATATCCGTGTTCGTCCCCGGGTTGGTGGAGTTGTACATGTGTGGATGAATTCCGATCCCGGCATGTGACCCTATCGTGACCGGGTGACG
Organism: Undaria pinnatifida; assembly: GCA_012845835.1. NCBI lineage: Eukaryota > Phaeophyceae > Laminariales > Alariaceae > Undaria > Undaria pinnatifida. The sequence continues at coordinate 11,262,747 of JABAKD010000011.1, forward strand.
CCTACTTTGTTGTGGATGAATCCTGGCCAATGAGCGATCAGACGAGAATTTCATGTTTTTATTTTCTTCTGTAAAAACTCGAGTCTGAAATTCTCAACTGTCAAAATTGTAAGCGCTGTGGTCGCGTACTGTATCCACAATAATAAGTGAGCGATCTACACAGCTAGCAACAAGCGGCAGCATTGCAATAACATTCGAGGAGTTGAATGACGAAGACAGCCATACCCCCGTGTTTCGCGCCTGGAACAACGTCAGCACGTCTCTCCACGATCAGACAACCCACAGACAGTTGATCTGGGGGGCTCGGATCTAGATGATACTATTATTATAAAAAATGAAAATACACTCCAGCTGTGAGATTGAAGATTTCGTCGAAACTCATCTTTGCAAGCTGTGTGTGATACTCCGATCGCGCGCATTACGAGTTGTGTGTCCTCATTAAGGATATAGGTCGGCGACTCCCCTTACAACTACAGTGTAGCTATCAGGGTCAACAGGGTGATTTTAGTCAGTCTGTGCGCGGAAACTATAAAACCCGTTTCTGAGGGGGACAAAATCTGACAGCTGTGGAGGGAAATGTATCCTTTTATCAAGTAAGTGAATCTTGTATAACCGGTGAGAGAGGGGAGCGGAGTTTTGAAGGACGTGGGGGCCTGGTTTTGATCAAAAGCGAGCGGGTTTGGAGGGGGGGGGGGGGGGGGGGGGGGGAGGGGGGGCAATTTGTGCATGTAAGCTATAAATCCTTTCAAGGGGATATATCTGACGGTTTTGGCACCAGTTTATTATTGGGGGGGGGGGGGGGGGGGGGTGGGGCGGGGCGGGGGGGCGGGGTGATACTATTATATAATGCATTGCATATTTCAGAAGCTGGCTCAGTGCACGCCTCTCAGCGGCTACGAAGAGAACACGCAGCGGACATGGTACCCCGGATGCTTGATTGAGTAAAAATATCATAAGAAACGCACTCGACACGTTTCGTCGCCAGACCAAAGGGTCAGTCGGGTGTGCTCGGATTTATCCGATCGACATCTGATTAATGAAGCTTGGAATCGGATTCACTTAGAAAACGGTAGCTACCAATAGTAGTACATTGTTATGATTGTTAGTCTATATCGAACTCTTGGCCTTACCTTACATACTGTACGCGCAGACTATGATTGTGTGTGCTGACTTTTTTTACTCTACCAAATATTGAATCGAACAATTCGAAGTGCTGCCCTGCCCTACCCGAAGCATGAGTGCCGGCGAATGCCGGCACCCATGCGGAGCCCTTGTAATATGTATATAATCATTCTTTTTTGGGGGTTTTTCGGTCAGGAGTTTTTTTTCGTCTCGGCCTCAGTATACGATTCTCGGGACTGGAATTCTCGATCAAATAGCTTCGTTCGAGCGCCGTCTTCGGGGGGCGGCTCCAACGCCCGTCGCCCTGCCGTATCCGTTCCGCACCTCGACCGCGGATAGACGCTGAGCGAGGCAAGCGAGAAGTGCGTTTTTTTTTTTTTTTGGGCGGTATACGCCCGAGCTATTCTTGGGATCTTGGCATGTGTAGAGTTGAACGAATAAATAAGGGACAACATTATTTCCAAATTGGCATCATTTCCACATCGGCATCTAAATTTCTTTTCATGGCCGCCTCCAAGCGCTTGCCCTATCGTAGCTACTACTACTGCTGTGTGTCGTTTCCTTTCGGCTCAGTGGGTATAGTGCTATATAACCAACGAAGGAAGTGTAGTGAATACGATTCTCACCCAGATCGTATTTGGTATTCAGGAGCGTGCGTGCTGGAGACATTATGAATGTTTATGATAGTTGTTATTAAAAGTGTTCTCCTGAGTACTACTAACAACTGTATTACAGCAGTAGTAGTACGTGGAGAGGGGATAGCTCCGGAGATCGCTCTTACGAAGTCGGTGAGATTTTTTTGTTAGAGATGCTACTTGTCAGTAACCATCATGTCGTTACTTGATAACACTCAAAGTCATCTGGTATACATTTCGAGTTGCTAAAAGTACGACAGACAGTTTTCAGTCTGGTAGTTAGTTGTCGTTTATCGATGCAGTACGTAACAAGCACAAGTCTCAGCAGCAATATCTTGGATACATGATACACAGCAGTTTACAGGCTTATCATATCTAAATACCTGGTACTACATGTATTACGTATTCGTACACGTTGAGAGGGACAGACTTCGGTATCCCTCTTGGAACCGGTAGCAAGATATTTGATATATATGAGTTGTTGCTGAAGTAAGAAGATAGGCTACGAAGGGTCATATGATCGACATACCCTGAGATACAAGTTGTTACACAAGGCTGTCGGATCTCGTGTTGAGGTCTTAGCTTCTTGGGGTCATAGCTTGTTTTTGTTTTTTATCCATGCCCTGGAATTACATCGGTTGGTATCGCTGTTCGAGGGTCAATTTCAAGGGCCCTTTTCTTTTTGTTTCCAAACGAACTCAAGAATAAATTTGTTTTTTTTTTAGCATAACCCATAGAGTTACTGATGTTAAGGAATTAGTGGGGTATTAGTCCGTTTGATCACTTGCAACAGGTTAACCAATAGCTTACCCAAACTAAGCCTTATAACACTCTCCCTCTCTGAAACGGCGGGATAGCAAGTCGGCCGGACATACGGGCGGACATGTCAATTATACAAGCCGTTTCATTTCCTGGGTATACCCCGGGGAGAGTATTTATCAAGTTCGACATGGGGAAAATCTGAAAAAGTTTGTTATGGTGGATGTGGGATTTGAACCAAAAACCCATGGTCTGTCGACGACGCCATTTGTTAAGGAATTAGTTGGGTATTAGTCCGTTTGGCCACTTGCAAAAGGTTAACCAATAGCTTACCCAAACTAAGCCTTATAACACTGAGTCACGTGACAGTGGGTAGTGCTATGTGTCGTGAGTTCGATTCTCACCGACTTCATATTTGTCTTTTTCAAGCGTGTGCGCTGGCGACATTATGAATGAAATGGTTATTTTGGGAGTTTAACATATTATGTAGCACTACCCGCTGAGCTGCTAAGTCATTGAGTGATTAAGTAGCTCAGTGGGGGCAGTGCTGTAGGATTTCTCGTGTCCAATCACTTTGTTCGAGGGGCGCTGTCCAACGTCTTTCTTCTCGATCCCCTATACCTGGTCGTGGACGCGTACTACGTACGGGAGGAAAGAAACACATCCGAGAATCGCGGCGACGGTTTTGGATTTTGGATTCCTGGGCAGTTATTTTTCCGAGAACGGGTCAACGCGTGGCGCACTAATCGATGGCGCAGCAGCAATCTATAGTAGCAGTAGTAATAATATTAGTAACAAGTATCTTCTTGACAACATGTCGTGTGCGCGAGCAATCGATGATACAGCAGCAAATATTCTGTAATAATAGTCGACGATATATATCTGGTACGCTGTTGTTTTCAAATTCTGAGCTTCAAGAGCAGCATTTGTTGTTGTGGTTGATGTTGTTGTTGTTGATGTTGTTGTTGCTATTATTGTTCTCACATCAACTCGCATAATCAAGTCCGTGGTCACAGGACAGGCTCCATCAGTAAATAATGTTGACTGACACAACTGCACAGGCAACACCTGCAACAACTCTCTAGCACTGTCCGTGAAGTGATGCGCTCAAGTCTGAGTCGAGCGGCGAAAATTCCGCTCCTGAATCGGAGTCGAGCTGCTGATGATACAATGGAGAAATTGCGCTTTACTGCTGTGTCTAGAGTGTCCGTGTTGAAATCATGCGCCCGAGCCGGAGTCGAGCTGCTGCTGATACAACGAAAATATCACGCTTTACTGCCGTGTGTAGCAGTGTCCGTGCTGAAATCATGTGCCCGAGTCGGAGCCGAGCGGCAACAATCACGAGCCCGAGTCGGAGTCGAGCTGCTGCTGATGTCACGGAAAAATCACGCTGTACTGTTGTGTGTAGCGGTGTTCATGTTGAATTCATGCGCCCACGTCCGAGTCGAGCGGCAAAAACCACGAGCCCGAGTCGGATTCGAGCTGCTGATGAAAAATGGAAACATTTCGCTGTGCTGCTGTGTGTAGCAGTGTTCGTGCTGAAATCATGCGCCCGAGTCGGAGTTGAGCGGCAAAACTTACGGGCCGGGGTTGGAACCGGGCGGCTAAATTCACGAGCCCGATGCGTAGTCGGGTCGTTGTAACCAGGGCACCGAGCTGTGTCGGGCAACCGAAAACCACGCGCCCGAGTGGGAGTCCGGCCGCTGAGATCAAAGCACCTAGCTGTGTCGGGCTCCTTAACGTCATACTGGACTACCGTGCGTGAACTCCTCAACTGCTGCTGCTCCAGCTCCAGGTCCATCAAGGTTGGCTTTGGTTGGTCCAGCTTTGGTTCGTCAAGACGACGAAGAAGAAGCGATCGCAAGACACGTTGACGAGTAAAAGTGGTGGTTCGACCGGCGATTGCTGGAGATAGTTGTAATCACTGAAAAACCCTGCAGAAGAATTGGCTAAAAGAGTTTCTCGCCCGTGATGCAATTCCCCCGTAGTTTCTCTAGTGCAGTGCGCTAGTACGTCGTGAGGCTCATAACCTATTAAGAAATTAGGACACTCTCAGGTTGGCGACTGATGACGATTTTCAGAGCTGGCTCAGAGTCGTTGCGAGACAAACTCGATCATCACAAATGGTGTACCTGGTAGACCTAGAAGATAAATACTTCCGGTTTAATAGGGGCGCTCGACGGGCCAACTAAAGGTTATTGACCCATGGACGGGAAGACGCTTAGATGCGGTTGAGAAGAGTGGGCAGGAAAGAGGGTGCTCCACCCTGCTTCCTCGACCTCGACAGAGCTGCTAGGTTCCAGAACCCTACAAGTACAACGTCTAGATGTAGTACAACGTCTAGATGTCTGCCGGGCTCAAGAAGCCTACAGATAGTTACGGGATTGTCAGAAAACCCTTGAATATTCCCAAAACACGTTCTACAGAGATTCCCAAAACACGTTCCACGGAGAACCCTCATTCTAGAACGTGAACTACGTACGAGTACAAGGACAATAATAGTTGCTTAACGACAGCAGCAATTACATCGCTGCTGTTTTTATGCGGCATAACCTTGCACCTGGTACCTGGTAGGTTTTGTTTATACTCATTGACTACGCAGATAGCGCAGCGTCCCTATCCGCTACGAGTATTATTACTTGGCATTGCCACATCGACGAGCAACACTACGCTACCTGCTACTGCTGTGGCGATGCAGCAAGTGCTAACATGGAGCTGTACATTCGCTACTGAGCATTAATGATGATAATAGGCTAATGTCACCTATTTCTTAAAAATACCTAGACATTAACTTATACATTTCGCGGCGTTTTAACGTACGAATATTATCAAAAAGGAGTATCGGCACCACAGAGGCCCTCGGTTAGGAAATATTAAGGTTTTGATGTGTTGGATCCGCGGGTCAGATTTACCGGTCCTACCCGCGGGTCAAAAGAAAACAACTCTCGGGTCAACTTGGTTTGATTTTGTGACATGTCCCGTATCTTGCGGGTCATGACCCGACCCTACCCGCCATAATTCACAACCTCTTGACCCGACCCGACCCGAGAGATTTCCAAAGCTCTTTACCCGACTCGACCCGTGAGATTTCGAAACCTTTTGAAACGGACCCGACCCAACCCGTGAGGTTTCGAAAACCACCTGACCCGTGAAAAGCCCTGAATACTCCTGTTCGCCAACGTTCTAGAAATGAGCCTGCAGCGTTTGGCAGGGATGATTACCTCGTGATTTTCGGGAAAGCTCAGCACGCCACGGCCACCATGACTCGGCGCGGCACGAGACCTGGTTGGTGTTCTGTGGGTGTGTAGCCCACCCTCCGTACCCTTACGGCAAAACGGGACTGAAACGATCTCAGTGGCGATACCATGATGATGACAGACAGATAGGCGTGTTTTCTGTATTTTATTATTCCGGTGGGGATTATGAAGTGCCCACTGAAATGACATGCTCACGCGCTCCCAGGGTGTCAATGATTCTCGACACGTTTATTTACCGCTTGTTAGCGTGCTGTGCGGATGGACAGGGTGTGGTTCCAACCTATTTGATGTACTCGTATAAACTTACTGAAGTATCATTACGTATTATGTAGAGTTATCCGCAGGTTGCAGTCGTATGTCAACTTATCCGCAGGTTGCATTTGTATGCAACCTTATCCGCAAGTTGACTAATCCCCAGGTTGGCTTAGATCAGGATGCATATAATGGGTAGATTCATTATCTCCCAATATTGAGATTTGAAGTTGGCCGGCGCAGACCAGTGCACCATGAGGTAGGAGCTGATGATCAGATATGGCCAAGCGATCATCTGCAATTCGCTATTTTTTCACCGTTCAGGTTCCTTGGCATCGTAGTTGTACTTTGCGTGGTGGGTGGTGAGTAGACGGCACAAAACAAATGCCCTCGGTACACAGAAAGACATAATCTTCCCATCAGTACAAATTTCATACATGTGTACATGCACCTACTACTGCCGTATCTCTCACCAAAACAAAGTAATGGTGTCGACGCGGCAACGCGGCAGGCACGACATGTACCCCATATACAAGAATCACTGTTTTTTTTTATCAAGTTTATTTTCTCGCGGGACGAGGTTTTACCCGCAGCCTTTTGGACAAGCCAAGCCTAGGTCACAGGTGTCTTTCCTTCCCCCAACGTACTTGCCTTCAACCACTAGTATACCAAATACCAGGCTATCCTCGTTTACTATTTTCTTATATTTGAGATGCATGTTTGGTGAACCTCTGCAAACATTTCATCGACAGTACAGGCACGGCTACGTTTCCCTTTGCAGGCGTCGCCTGTTAAGTGCCAAAAACAGTAGAGACCGGAAGTCGAGTCATTGGGCCATTTGGGCCTTCAAACCGAGCGGTGTGAATCCAAGTGGATCGCTCATATCATACCACTCAAAAAGCGGTGGATCGAATGCCCACTTTCTTCATGCGCGACTAAGCACGCTGCGGAAATCCGGAGGCGCAATCGCTCCTCTACACTGAGCGATTGCAAAGTACAAACGACGCTGGATGAATAGTCACTTTGAACGAAGAAAACGAGATTGCATGCGCTGTGATAAGGGCGAGGTGCCATTTGATGGACTTTTGGGGATACCACACCAGTTTTAACGAAAACCGAGCTTTCCTTCGTGCATATGCGGCAAGTGCCGATACAACAAACAAGGATTAAACATTTCATCACGCTGAACAGTTGGAGCACAGGAACGATCGTCCTTCTACCTACAGCGATTGCGAACAGCAAACGATGCTCGATCATGTATTACCTCGGACGAAAAAAAGACGCTTGCTTTGTGATATGGGCGAGTTGCCATTTGATCGATTATCATGGATACCACGCCACCTTCAACGAGAGCCGACATTGCCTACGTACACGCACGTGTGCCGACAAAATCGTCAATGCGTATTCTTAAAACCAGGAATAAAACAGTCACCGTGCTGAACGGTGGAAGCATGTACACAGGCGTGAGAACACCCACCAAAAAAATTGCACGACCACCAATGGAACGTTCCCACCCGTCATGTTTCTACAAATGTCCTATGAAGTATCGCAGGCGTATCATCCAAGGCAAACCCTACATGATCCTACAACCCAAACCGCCCAGGGTAAAGCCGCCCAGGATAATGGGCGCTCGTCACAAACTTAATCTACGTACGTAAACTCAACGCTCCGGATGAGAGGGTTGTCCATAAGAGCCATCTCGATCCCGTACGCAACTTTGCGGTGACCGCTGTAGGAGAGCTTGACATCTCCGTCCAAAGCGCTCAGGACCTGGTCGGCGTGCGCGAATTGAAGCAAGGGATAATCAGGTCGAGCGCATACGCCTTGCAAGTGGCAGCCTACCCTATCTAGCTGATCTACACCGGTGCTAACCCAGGGTACGAGCTTCGTGAACGACAAACGCACCTCGACTACGGCCCTCATGGCTATCATCGCAGGCCTCAGGGGCTCCAAGATGGCCTCGACGACGGCAACAGTCACCTCTGCCATAGCGTTTCCGCTAGCCTCGTCCACCTGTTCCACCTGCGCAGACCATGGTATCAAGGCACATACCAGGTGTTAAGTATGAAGTTACCTTCATACGGAGTCACGATGTGCTAACCACCGCTGAATAACGGAATCGATGTCAATTTCGACTCACTTAGTAAGCAAGGAATATTGCTGAGGACAGCATACTTGAGACTCGTATTATACTGGCAACTTGCACCCGACTAACCCCGAGGTACGCCGTTGGTGATACATCGCGCACTCTCGTAATCACTTACCCCGCCCATGTTGAGGAAGTTCTCATTGAGGACCCTCTCAATGCCCATCTTCATCGTTGTCGTAGAGGAAGGGCAGCTGCCACATGCACCCTGAAGAGCCAGTTTAACCTGAACCGAGAAGCGTCACCGGGGGCCGCCCAAGCTTTCAGAACAACGACGGGGAGATTCTGGTATTTTGATCGAGAGCAAAGCCAAAGAAAGGCTCCAACGCCATCGATATAGCTTTAAGATTTTTACAGAGAACGATAGGATGCTTCCTATGATAACAGCCGATATTTGCGCAAAAAAACGGTACCACGTACAACTCCACAGGTCACTCACCACCCTGGACTCGACGTCAACCCCCATAACTCTGACGTTTCCGCCATCCGCGATGAGGTACGGTCGAACCTCATCCAGCACCTGGAAGCATGCGACGAAAGAAAATCAAGAGTAGGACACAATTGTAAGCCCATCACAACACTTCGAGAAGGTGCAATTGCAGCCATCACTTGGAATTAGAGCTTTCACTGATGCAAATCACCTAGCGCTGCAATTTGAAATAAGTAATGCATGCCGCACCTTGTCAACGTTCTCCAAATTGAAGTCCAGGTCGTTGCAGTCAGAGACAGGAGGCGCTGGCGGTGCTGTCGGAGCCGCAGGGGCAGGGTTTGGTGGCAACGCCATCCCGTCTGCGCCCACCCCGGCAGGCATGCCGTCCGAGCTGAAGGGGCTGCAGGGTCGGTGGACAGTACACAACACAGTACACCCACCCGCGAACGCCGTTAAACACGAGCGAACGCGATATTCGATGCCATGACGGGACGCTACACGTGACTAATTGCAGGACCCGGAGGCGCATGCACAGGCTCTACAGCATATTGCATTGCTGCCAAGGCGGATAGACACAGCTTGCGACATCCAATGGTTGATAGGAATGTAGATATCCTAACCGAAACACTCGGTCACGAAGTTGTAGGGAAGCTCAGCACCACTGCTGGCACGATATGAGTCGGATCTTTCGGGGTGCGGAGAACAGTGGGAAGGTACTGACCTTATGATGGTCGCAACCGGTGCCTCCGCGTCAGGCTTGGCGTCTTCGGTAAGCTTGGTCTGTCCGTCGATAACGCTGCTCCAGTCGTCATCTTCGACCGCCGATTCAAGACGCTTTCGGCGTTCGATGTCTTCGGAGCTCATCTGAATAGGGGGGACGGATTCAACGCAGGCAGCGCTTTTGCTTTAAAAGTCAACACCTCGTAAATTGCCATCACGAGCCTACTGTAGCGTGTTACCACGCCTTCCAATCGTCCAGAGAGGGTCAGAGCTCTACAAATACGACATACGTATTGACATCGAGGGAGGATACAGAAATCCGTATATATAATGAAACATGAGCTGAAAGCGCTGACTGTAGCGCGCATCCATGCGCACGGTATTTCCTTTTTTCGCAACGCTCCCGTTTATCGCACCTGATCCATCTCGTCAACAAGATCGGGGTCCGCCATGGCTTTACGCATCTTCAGTTTGTTGTCTTCGTACGCGTCTCGTTGAGCCGCAGACATGGAACCCTTTGAAAAATAAGTCGGAACACCACACGTGCGCACGGTTGACGGTCAGTATGCATTGATTGTTAACGACAACAAGAACCTGCTCAATAAAGGTGAAATCCCTTGGATTGGACGTGACATGAAATCCCTCGGAGTATTAGACGCGACAGGGGACGTTGACCGACGGCACGCGTGGCAAAGGAACACTACGCGACGAGACACCAGTCGAAGCGGCGAGAACAGAAGATGGAAATGGTACGCCAACTGTTGCAGCAGAATCGTGTCGCTGGTAACTTACACACCTGTACTTCCTTGGAGCTGCTTGCCCACTCACTGCCCTTAATGTTGCCTACGGGAATGTAGCCGCACTCTTCTATCCATTGCTCCTTCATGGCATCCATCTTCCCGCGCTTCGGGAACTTGAAACTTCGCACCTGATGAGGCAACAGGGAGAAGGTGGATGGGGTATACCGTGTCAAGCGAACCGAAATCCAACCCCGCGACGCGCGTGGTTTGAGGGGTCAACGACATGGCTTGAAAAAAGGGCCTTGCGAGCGTCCGGCACCACAGACAGGCAGAATAAAGCCTTCGAAACACACGTCGGATCTGACTACACGGTCTTCTGCTCAACATAGGGTATGTGGGCTCCTGTATTGCATTTCGGTATCGATATCCGCGCTGAATCAATCAGAGTGAATCGGAAACTACTACACTGCTGTACGTTTTGAGTAGTCGTATATATGTACAAGTCGCCTTTTCGTTTAGCCCCTTGACTATCAACACTCGCAGATCGCACCTTGAGCTTATGCACCCTTTCTTCGCCCTCATTGACGACGTGAGCACCGACCGACAACGCAACGTTGCGGCTGACTCCTACGAAGTTGACCGTCTCGTCCTTGCCCACGACCGCATACACAGCGGCGTGCCTAGACTCCTCGTGGTCTTTGAGCCACTCCGACACCTGTGTGCGAATGCATCCGTTCCGTGTCGTGGTGGTAGGGGTTAATCGTAGAACAAACAAGGGCGACGTCCATGATGTAGCGGCTATGAATTGGCATGATCCACATCAATTGCCTCTTCCGTGTATGCATCACGGGTTACAGCACGGCACAGATTGTCCAGGGTGCCTCTTACTAGGGCAACCTGAAGGTGAAAATACTCGAGTTTAATGAAAGATACAGTAACCATATCAACTTCCATGGTGGTCTCCAAGGGAGACATACTAAAACTGCAGCGAACAACGTGCGACTTCCCGGCAGTACTGGCTCTCGGCCACATCAGCAGAGCTCAGTAAATGACCAATTCTACGAATCACAAAGGGGGAAAACATTATAAGAAACTATAAAATAATATAGCGCTGTCTCGCCTGGTAAAGCGACGACCCGTCGAAGAGTTCGACGGAGCCATCGCTGGCCGTGGCACCGTGATCCTCCTCGTTGCTGTACAAGAAGTCGTGCAGACCCCTGCAGAAGCGACACATAAGGATGCGGGTTAAACGGCGGTGCAGAAAATGAGTGTGCATCACCGCGGTAGACACGCAAGAACTATTGATAGTGAACGCGTCCCGGAACAGCGTACGTACAAACAACTGTTGGAGCATCGCAGCTGCATTGTCCGAGGCCAGCATCCGAGGCGCAGAGTCCAACAATCAAGTACAGTACAAGCTCTTTGCGTTAATCAAATCGACCGTGGAGACAAAGTTCCAACAACGTAACTAGTTATAATATTTACATCAACGACACCACAAATGTATGTGATGCTGTTGTGTAAAACAGGTGGGTGACGGCTTTTCCAAGTGAATGCACAACGACCATAAATCTTCAGTTCTACCCTCTGGCTTGGCCTCTCTTGATCGAGCATCGGTGCGACTCTATCAACAAAAGCGTAAATCCGTTCATACACTTCCGAGTGCAAAGATAAACGACCAAGCGCCAGGTTGTGTTCCAGCCCATGTCACTCGCCTATGAGCTAGAGGCACGTCACGGTCCTCTACGCGAATCTCCTCTGTCGTCTCCGTGGCATGCGCCTGACAGTCAAGAGCAGTGACGGTGCGAGTGCAAGAACGAGGAGCGGCAAGATGGCTGTTTCAGTCTTTCATCTGTCCATCGGGGACGGGACAGGACGCGTGGTGGCGCCAAGAGACTTGTCCGGCGATCTCGCAAGTGTGCAAGGTACCAGTTATACTCGTAGCAGCTGTCGATGGGCATCTTTTAGACTTTGACGTCATCACATCACTATAATCAAAGTAAGACTGCTTCCCGCTCAAATAGTATGTATGACCGGTAAACCGGATACTCGCAAAGCAGCCTTCAGGTGATACTTCGAAGTATATACGAATCTTATCACCGAAGTCTTCTACATTCCAATCAGACAACTACGAGCTGGGCTGGCCAAACCGTTTTTTCACTCGTCCGGCGGTTTCTCTACAATTTTGAATCATTACGACTCATAGTTAAAAACAGTGTGTTCCTGAGTTTACAGCGCATATGCCGACGTTGGAATTTTCGAAATTCGAGTAGTTTCGTAAAAAAAACAAGTAAAAAAAAACAGGGAAAAACATGCCTTTTGGTAGAACGAGATGTGTATGTCGATACTAGAGTGTATCAGTTACATCAAAGTCCAAAATCCCTGTCTTGCGGATTTCGCTCAAAACTCGTGTGCATCTTCCTTGCGTTGTGACGAATCGACCGATATCCTTGCCATCGTCTGATTCACCGTGCATCAAGAGATATGGCGTGCGTACGGTCCCCTATAAAAACTTAAGATATGACGATGATATACACAAAATTTGGGATTTTCACTCCAATTTTTGTTTTCTTGCCTTGGAACTTATATACGTCCTGCGTAAGGGCAAGCCAAAGGCATTGCCTGCTGCACCTTTTGATTTATTTATTTCTTCTGTCAGTTGTGACCGGAACCAACTTGCGGTTATTTCTGAAATGTGCCTAGTTCACGAAAAAAAAAAAATGGTGCAGTAGGCAATCCTTCGGAAGAATGTTACGAAGCACGTGTCAAGTTTTCAGATCCAGCAGTATCTTCGTGCCTGTTCTTCCTCCGGTATACTTGTAGTGTGGGTCGAAACAATGGCATCACCTCCCGCGGCCGGCGGTGTTGCCATCCCGTCGCGAATAGGACTGTTTGAGTGTCCTGGGTCCTGTGCTGCTTGCTGCGCCGACACTCAAACTGAACTATCACGACGGTAAAGAAGAAGAATAAGGCGTCTAGATACTCTGTAGACTGACCCTTCGTGATTGGGTGGGTGGGTGGTGACTTGGTCGAGTTTCCCATTCTTTTGGCTTTTTCGTGGGGAATTTCGGGTTTTTAGTTGTGAGCTTCGGAGGGGTGAACTCGACTAGATATTGCTTCTAAGGGGTTACAGGGGTGACGTCACTCTAAGATCGTTCCTATCTCTGTTCCGGATAACCAAAAACTGGAAAAAAAGGACTGAGTGCCTGGCCAATTAAAAAAGCTGATGTTGGCCAGCCCAGCTCGTACAGTTTAGTTTTATTACGTACCTGACACCTGTGGGGTTCGCACCTAGCGAAGCAAGCCTAGGCCATCAGCACTGCTGTCAGCACCCGCACCTCCCGGCTGCAGGTGTTTCAGAGACATCTTCGACGTTCTGCTGTACCAGGTGTGCTACAAGCGCTGCAAGCTTGAAGCTTTACCATTGGGATGGTTCTGTTCGCCAGTCAGCATAAGCAGAAACAACTGCCCTCTACGGCAGCAGAGAGCAGCGTGCTGATGCACTGACATTCGTCGCTGCGTTCGGACGTTCGGACAGGGCAAGAAAGAGCAGTAGTACAGCAGTACCTGGTACCTTCAACTGCGAACATCGGCATGACGTAGATGATCTGAATATCGAAGTCATCATGCCGCATTTGCACTTGCTCTTGGGCCGCATGTACGAAACTATTCCCCGTTCCCACGATACAAGTGACGCCATGAACAGGAATCGTACACCCAGTCGGGGCTACGGGTTTATCTTCAGACCTTACCGCCGCGGATTTAGTGCGAGGACCACTGATGACGGCAGCTGCTGCCGTGGCGGTTGTGACTACGCAGCTATTGTGTACGTAGTAGCAGCTGTTATTTTACTAAAATATTTCAAGGACATCAGCCGTTAGTTCGACGAATTTCGGGTCAATGCTCATATATGCAAGCTGCGTTGTTGGTACTTGTAATATACTATGTGGGTGAGTTTTTTCTTAATGGGAGGGGTCCTATTATGTTGAAAAAAAAATATGTATATATTTTGTTTTGCTCCACTATAATGGTTGGTGTTGGTACTTTACTTTAGGTGGGGAATTTTGAGCTAGATCTAAAATCATATCTACGTGGGACGGTAGTCCCTTCGCAGGTTTTCTCTTTCTCTGATGGAGGTGTGGAGACACACCGAGGTGGGTTATGTGCGCAACCGCACGCTCGAGGGTCAACAAAGCGGAAACACCTCAGAGTCTGCCTCGAGAAGCCAGGATGATCTTGAAGTATTATAGTGATAAGGAGGCGGTACAATCTAGGGAATAGGGACTGGTATCCACATCACCCCCCCCCTTTTTTCAGACGTGCAAACGTGCGTGTCTTATGAGAGGTGTCGATAGGGCCCAGCGTAGTGCTGCGTCCCTAGCAGCACTACTTGGCAGGACACCTATCAAGCAGTTTGTTCAACTTGGCAATGTTACTTTCGCTAACGAGCGACTGCTGTTGTGGGGAACTACGGACCATGTGGTGAGGAAAGGAGACTTCACCAGCTGCTTTGCAATGTTACTTTCGCTAACGAGCGACTGCTGTTGTGGGGAACTACTGACCATGTGGTGAGGAAAGGAGACTTCACCAGCTGCTTAGGCAAAGCAGCTGGTGAAGTCTCCTTTCCTCACCACATGGTCAGTAGTTCCCCACAACAGCAGTCGCTCGTTAGCGAAAGTAACATTGCCAAGTTGAACAAGCTGCTTGATAGGGTCCACTACATCGTTCCTTGATAAGAAGCAGAGTTGAATTTTTCGTGTATTTTTCATGAAAAAAAATAAAAAATGGAATTACGATATTCCGTGCTCTTCGTTTATCTGGGCCCCAAGGGCCCGAATTAACGAGGAACTTGCCAAATCGAATTTCGATTTTTTTTAATAGAATTGAATTCAATTTGCATCTGATTGGTCAAAAAATAAATCAATAAAGCAGGTATTCTCAGAGTTATCACGAAAAATCAAATTCAACAAAGAAGTGAAAAAAGACTTTCTCGGTCGAATTTAGTCGAAAATCGAAACTCAATTTGGGGAGTTTGTCCACCTAGACATGGCTCGTTCTGTGTAACCGAAGCCGGCCACGCGAATTGGTGACCTGTCGTCGGCTGATTGAGAGGCGAGAAGCCACCATTGCGAGGGGTAGGACCACCGGAGCAGCCGCAGCGCGGCCTCCGAAGGTCCTTAGCACAGCGTAGACCGCCTGCGACGCTTCGAAAGCAATCGAGACCGCCGCAAACCCAGTTTTTCGTCGCCCTGCACCTCGAAAGTTACACGACCAACTACCACATGATGACTTCGCTCAGAAGTTCGATCGCTATATCCCCGTCGCTGCTGCCCGTGTCGGGCGGCGGGGTGGCGCCAGCCCATCCAAGAGACGCCTAGAGCCATAGCCTCCAAGCCTCTGCCGGCAAAAACAATCTGCCGCTAGCCGCGGCGCTCCGGGGAGGACGCGAGCCATCGCTCGCCTCGGTCGTTGCCCACGGGTGTTCGTTGACCCTTTTGCGTTTTTTTACTCCTTTAATTTCCTAGAACGCACTACGCCGTTTCTTGATAAGAAGCAGAGTTGAATTTTTCGCGTCTTTTTCAAGAAGAAAAAAAAAAAAATCGAATTACGATATTCCGTGCTTCGTTAATCTGGGCCCTAATAGTTGGTCTATAACAAAATAAATGAATAAAAATACGCTACATTGTCGGAGGGCAAAAATAATTGTAATAAAAATAAATATTGTCATTCATTATATAAAAATTGAAAAACGTCAGCTGTGAATACAACCGATTGAATGGTTGCAACTCAAGTTTGCAAGTTCACGCACGAACGTCAAAGTCACTGATCGCGCGGAACTCAAGTTTGCAAGTTTACGCACGGACGTCAAAGTCACTGATCGCGCGGAGCTGGGTAGCCACTGACGTCGTGACGTTGACGCCGCGTACAGCAGCAGCCACTGACGTCGTGACGTTGACGCCGCGTACAGCAGCAGCCACGAGAGCTTCGGCCTCCGGTGATTTGCCCTCTTCCATCGTCGGGGAGTGCACGAACTTAAACTAGTCTGTATCACACCTTGGACCTGTAGCTCTGACTCTGCTCCCCTACGCGCTCCGCGTGCAGGTCGTCGCCTACACAGCTGGGCCAGGTGTACCCAAGGCTATCGCTCATACGACTATGAATTACCGCATTGATCTGATTGGTCAAACTTCTTACGGACGTACAAAACCCATATTTTCTCATACTTCGATAAATTCTGCATTTTATATAAAAATTGAAAAACGTCAGCTGTGAATACAACCGATTGAATGGTTGAAACTCAAGTTTACAAGTTATGAAAAAGGCACCATTTTAATATTATTGTCATACAATCAGGTAGGCACTACTTGTAACGTAAGGACGCATGCTGTTTTATAATGACTGCCACAGAAAGGTAACATCAGCCTCACCGATAAGAGCGTCAGACCGAAGAGCAGACAGGTTTTCACAAACTGCGGCTGCTTAGTCACTTGCCTACCCATGAGCATCGCCATCTCACCTTGTCCGTTGTGCTTTGGGGAACAGAGCCACGTCGAATGATGTGACGCGGGGCGAACGAACGCACAGGTGTACCGCGTGAAGTACCGCTGCAGGCCGGCTGAGTTGAGGGTGGCAACGGTAGCAGGAAGGATCCGCTCTTCAAACAGAGAGTCGCCAGGACGAGCAGCGAAACCACGTGGCGTCCCATTGCAGAAGCTAGCCCTCTGCTAAGTTTCTATCGCCGAGGTCTGATGATCTCTCGACCAGAGCCCTTCTCCCTTTCGCAGTACTGCGCTACGTGTTTGATTGCGCCGTGCTGGCTTGCTTGCTCCTGATGAGCCACAGTGACCCTATGGTTTCGTATTGAAGTTTGGCGGCTTATAGATGGGAGGCCGGGAGGATGGAAGAGAGGAAGAGGAAGATTTTAAGCCAACCAACAAACCAAATAATGCGGCGTAATTACGAGATGGCGGCGAATTGTATTCCCACACCGGAACGACACAGGACACAGGAGGCAGGAGGGACAGCAGAGAGAGAAGGCTAGGGATTGGCTTCCTCTCTTGCCCTCTTTTCACAGCAGTAGTACCACCTTCGCACGCTCGCAATCGTGATCTCTTTCGCTTTACACCCTGCAAAGATGGGTGTCGAAAGTGCGGTGTGCGTGGTGACAGGAGGCTCCGGTCTCGCTGGGAGGCGGTTGGTGGAAATGCTGGCTGAACGTGGTGCACGGCGCGTGGTGTCCTTCGACATTGCCCCAAAGCCTTCCGATGCGGTGGAGCACCCTGCTATCGAGTACCAACAGGTACAGTGTTGTGCGCCGCAATCTATTTTGTGCTGTGAGAGTCATCGCTGCTCTATAGCCTTAACGGCACAGCAGTCTCGGAGCATACGTATCACATTTACTGTTCGGCACCTGGTACCGGTATTTGTATTCGGTAGCAGAACAGATGAGACACACATCTTCAGCCTACGAGATCGAAAGTTTGAAATTGATTCTTCGTGTTAGAGCCGTGATAAGCCTTTTTGCCTTCCCGGCGGCCGTCCAAGCCGCCGGCGAAACCCGTTGTTTACGCCGCACTACAGCAGTACGAATCCGCTGCATTTGCCTGGCATTTCTTATCCATGTAAATTATAAATCCTGCGCAGGGAAACTTGACAAACGTGGAGGATGTATACCAGGCTTGCGAAGGAGCAGACTGCGTGTGGCACGTTGCGGCTCTAGTCGGGCCTTTTCACGCCAAGGACGCCTACATGGCAGTGAATTACCAAGGGACCCTAAATGTTCTGGAAGCGTGCAGGTACGTGGAGACGTTCTCCCTGTCGCGTCGGCGCATCTTCCTGCAACGTGCGAGTACAAACTTGAACTCGTGGTTCTTTACTACTATAAAGATCAATTCAAGCACATGAATGCCGCGCAGTCTGCAAGAACTCTGGAATTGCGATGGTGTGTGCCGCATTTAAAGCAACGGCTTTCGACGCGAACCTTTGGACTGCTGCTATAGCTGTTGCGGACCTGCGTATACAACCACGCTGGGAACGCGATAGCGTGTGGTGTTGAAGCAGCGGTTTTCGGCGCGAAGGTTTGCACGGATGTAACTTTCGACCCGCGTCCGGCTTTCGTTTGCGCGTGACAGGACGCACGGTGTGGGAAAGCTCATCATGTCGAGTAGTCCAAGCACCCGCTTCGACGGCAGTGACATCGACGGGCTGAAAGAAGACGAGCTTTCTGTACCGAAAAAGTTTTTGCAGGTGATCTGATGCGTACGTTGCCTTTTGCTTCTGTAATGCAGCAGCAGAAACCGTGACAGCGTAGGTGGGCGAAAATCGATGAAAATCGACTAGTAGTACATAGGAATACTGAAACCTTGCGCATTCGAAATAAAACCACGGCATGTAGTCTATAGACTTACTTATCGCTGTCTCTTTCCTGAGCGGGCTCGGTTAGCACATCCCTGGCCTCTCCAGACCTCCCGCTTGAACATCGCCTCCTTCCATTACTTGTGGAAAGGTCCAGTTTTTTTTCTTTTTCTTCCTTCGCTTTGTTTTTTCGGTCATTTCTTGATTTTTCAACTGTTTGCTTAATAAAAAATACTCTGCCAGCTCGATTTTGGACTTGTCCCCCCCGTTTTTTCTTTATTCTGTTTCCTTGTTTATTGTTATAGTTTTTTTAAGTTGAACAGTTTCCTTCCATTGTATTCCTCCGCCGACTCGATTTTTGTTTAGTTTTCATCTCCTCTTACTCTTGACGTTTTTTCCTTTTTATGCTTGTAGAAGTTGAAAACGAAGTATAATCGAACTACCAGGTCCCAGCTGGGCTCAGCTTGGCTCATATCTCAGCAGCGCAGCGCTAGCTCAGCAGCGCAGCGCCGTACGGTGCCGTGCGGAGCCCTGCCCTGCCGTGCCCTACCGTGCGGTGCTGTGCCGTACTTAACTACTTCGTACATGCCAGGTATCATTCATTGGTTTTAGTAGCGCAAGCGAATGAGTATCATTCGCGTTGCTAGTCTCCAGGCCCGTCTTTTTTTTACGCATGAAACAGCTACCGGTAACT
The DNA here is from genome assembly GCA_012845835.1 of Undaria pinnatifida. NCBI lineage: Eukaryota > Phaeophyceae > Laminariales > Alariaceae > Undaria > Undaria pinnatifida. Next base: position 11,281,857 of record JABAKD010000011.1, read on the forward strand.
ATCAGTAAATAGTGGTGGCCACGATTTAATAGAGTGCGATTATTAAGAAACACCGGTAACGCCTGAAGTAAATTTTTGCGGTTGTTTTGAAACTACTGACAAGATACGTAACTGCAACTAATACGCAGGAGTAATTTACGAGCAAGAAAGGGATCGCCGATACTGAGACCGGTTGTTGTTTTCGATCCTGCTTCCAGCAGTTACGGGTGAGATGACCGTCCTCCCCCCCACACATAAAACAAAGGAACGCTAGTCCTGCCAGCTTTCAGTACAGCTGTAAAAAACATCACCTTTAGGCTTATATCTCCCTATTCTATGCGTTCACATGGCGGGTCCTCCTTCCGTGTGACCGCAATTCTTGAAGTCTCGCACTAGACATCGCATGAAGTCCATTCGCTAGAACGCGGTTATATGTTGCTCCGTTGTCGCTTTTAATCCAGCTCACAGTTAAGAAGTCGGAAGCAGTTGCGGCCAGGAAGAACTTCGACTCTTCTATGCCTGTGTGGATAGTGAGCGATTGAATGAAATTCCAACACAGATCGAAACGCCCCGCGGTCCGCGAACCCATTTTTCAGTAATCGCCTTGCAAACAGGCTTCTCACTAGGAACGTTTGCGGGCCGCTTTCGTCAGTGACGTAGTCGATTGCGTCTTGCCATTGAATGCCGTGCCCATCCTGGGTCCTCGAGTCCCTAAACGCTGATTGACTGGAGCTCGTAGAGCCAGCGCCACTAGTTGAGGAGAGAGGCCCACCAGGGGGGGCCAGTGCCGCCGCACCCGCGGAGGATACGGTCTCACCTCCAGACTAGAGTCCTTCCGTACGTCTAGAACTCCGATATCCTGGGGACCAAAAACAATATTATCCGGGTTGACACCGCCTCGCACGGGTCGGAAACCCCAACTCTTGAGTTCAATATAAAAATCTTCCACCCTAAAGTGAGGTTATTTAATCCCCAAAGTCGAAAAACATGAACAAAAATGGATCTTCAAAACTCGTGTCATGATCGAAAAATAGTCAAAACCCAGCGAGTTATCCACTCCAACAATATAATTGAGGTAAAAGATCGAAGTACGAAAATAGCGGGAAAGTCGACAAAAAAAAACATTTTCCTTTATATACCATACAGCACAGCGGCGTCTAGCTGGGTAGTCCTCACTAAGTTCCTCATATCCCACACCAATTTCGAGGTAATTAAAGTACGGACCAAACGCGTCTGTTTGCTGTACTGCTGTAGCACATAGTGGTTGGGATTTTAGGTGGGTCGAAGGGTTTGTCTGTGGGTGGATGGTTGGGTGGGTGGGTCGGGGTCGTTTCGCTAGTGGGTGAGTGCTTTTGCCTGTGGGAGGTGGCCCTGTTCTTTTCTTTGGGACAGTGCTTTGCTTTCTCCGCTACACTTAGGGTTAGGGTTAGGCCGCGGCCTGCTCTGGCGAAGTTCGAGTACGAACCAAGGCATCTATATGCTGCTTCACGCACTGGTGTACTGCTGTAGCACATGGTGGGTGGGTTAGTTGGGTGGACGGCTTGATCGGTGGGTGGGTGTGTCGCGTGGTACGTGGGTGAGTGTTTTCGTGCCTGTGGGAGGTGGCCCTGTTATTTCGTTTTTTGGTACAGCAATAATTTGTTTTTATCCGCTATGCCGGCCGGCTTTGGCATACTTCAGGAGTACCACTATTAATGCGATATCAATTCATAGCAGAGTTCATACCAAACGAGTGCGAGATCGGCGCAACTTGGTTCTCGAAGCAGCAGAAATCCACCTCACACTAGTATTCAAAAATCAGCAGCAAGGAGTACAACAAGGAGGGAGCAACATACAATGGTACACCAACACGAAGCCTGCGCTTCCATGTGACCGACAAACGACCCAAACAGCAGCAGCACAAACAGGAACCACAGTGACAGCGCGCCTTTCACACCTTCACTGCTTCAACGAGTCTGGGATGAAAGCGGCGACCCTCCGATACTATGCCGTGACGAATGCAAACGTTTCCGTGGATACCATCTACGACCTTCGCTTGGCGCAGCCCAATAAGAAAAAAACAAGGCGCACGAAGCGCGCCGATTTTTGCGCTTGTGTTATATATGCCTGGGGGGAAGGGAAGAAACCTGAGACCAAGGTTTGTCCAGGAAGTAGCTGGGGGTTAACCTCCCGCGAGTCAATCTGGAACGGGAATAGCAAAACAAAGAGCAAAAAATCGCAGCCGCACGCCGGTTTGGCATATTCCACATTGTTTATTTACTTGAGCGTCGTCACCGCCTTCACAGTGGGTACTTGCTGCTTACCGATGTTGTCTCCCGACGGTGGAGTAGTGCGGCTAGCTTAGTCACGCGCCCCTCGCTCTTTGCCTGAGACCCTTTCTGCGTGGCTCTCGTTTTTCAGTTGTACGCCGAGAGCAAAGCGATGGGAGAGCAGGCCGTCTTGGACGCCTGCTCAGACGACCTCTTCACCGTCGCGATTGCGCCGCACCAGATATATGGGCCAAGGTGAGTGGCGTGATACAGGACGGTTTTTTCGGGCATCGCAAACCCCATTTTTGTTTCTTTTGTACTGAGCGGATGCTCCGCAGCGCTATGTGTCGTTCATGTCGACGCCGAAATGCCCACACTTGCTAATGTGACGATACTTTGCGGTGCAGGGACAACCTGTTTCTTCCTAACCTCTTGGAAGCGGCAGGCAATGGGCAGCTGCGAGTGTTCGGCAATGGGAAGAACAAGGTTTCCTTCACTTACCTGGACAACTACTGTCACGGGCTGATACTGGGATATGATGCTTTGTACAAGGTAACGCCAGCCTCCAACTTCGTATCTGTGCGAGCTAGAAGAACGACAGGGGTACAGCTTCCCGACGGTGCACTCGAGCATGCTGACAAACGCGTAGGTTACCCGGCCGACTGTACAGTAACCGGCGTTATTAATAGTTGATAGCGGATCTGAGCTTGAAGGGCTCGATCTGGCGCCGCCTTCCCTTCGCGGTTTATTGCTTGACACACTCTGCGAATACCTGTCTGTCACTTCTGTTCTCTTACTGTGCAGGGATCGCCGGCCTTGGGAAAGTTTTACATCGTCACAGACGGAGGCTGGCAGGTGGGCATCCAACGTCGAATAGTTTTATTGTTGCCCTACCTGGTACAGTAGCATCGCCACAGCCGTTATCCTCCTCAAGCGTTTGTTTTCCATGTACATATGCCTTTGTCATCCACTTGTACTCTGCATATCTATATTTTTCGTGCTGGGTATGGTGTTTGCCTTTGGACTGAAGAAGAAGCCAGAAATCTGCTTTTCGCTGGTTGACGTCTCCTGGTAAGACTCGGGTGCGGTTGCTGAGCATGATGTATGGCACCGTGCTTCCATTGCAAATTGTCAGTACTTCTGGAGAGTGATCGACGCCGCGGGCATGGACATGGGATTCACATCCCTCTACAGCAAGATGAAGTTACCAAGGCCGCTCATGACGCTGGTGGGGCACGTGTGCGACTTCATTAGCTGGGGTATAGGACGGAAGCTGAGAGTCAACAGCTTTACTGTGAGTGTCAGTTATAATGCCATACATCTTGACATATACGTCATGGGCGGGACGGGGTACAACGAGTTCGCGGAGAGAAAAGTGGACGGAGACTGCACACAGATCACTTTCGCCCGGACTTGGTTATTTGCCCGTAGATGTTAATATGGACGCAAACGTGGACGCGGAGAAGCGTTACAGCGATAGGGTAGCCCCAAGAAAATAGTTTATGGCGTAGGCTGTACGAATGGATACTCAAAAGCCATACCGCTACCAGGCATGGCGTCTCCTCCGGAGTGGAGTAGCACTGCTATTTCCAAGTTGCGAATCACCTGAAAGTGCGCATCTTCTTGTTTTCGCTCCTCAAACCGGATGCGGTCCATGTTGGTGATACACGTCAAGCAATCATATGCATTTAGCTGCGTTCCCGTCAATATACATTAGCGATTCCACTCCATGCCCGGGTCGTTTCGATAAGCGCCGCATTTATGTGTGCGCCAATTGATTGATAAACGTGTTATTATCTGTCTCAGCTATGCAATACTGTAAATGGGGAGACTCGTGGTCACAAGAAAAGGGCAAGGAGTCGACATTATCGAAAAATACACCACGTAATGTGAGGGGGGGGTTAGGAGATATGCCGGCTTGGCGTAATGAGCATATTACATTGCTGATTCTGCTGATTTCGCATACAAGTATATTTTCCTAACACGTTACCTTTGCACTGTGCACAGGTGAAAATGTTAGTCATTCACAGGTGGTTTGACATTTCCGCAGCCGAACGTGATCTGAAGTACAAGCCGATCGTGACTTTCGAGGAAGGTTTCGCGAAGACGCTAGGCTGGCTCAAGAAGGAGTGGCTGCCGAAGTACAAGGCCAAGCACACCAAATAGTCTTCGTGCGAGTAATGGCTGCGCCGGGGCCAAGAACAGGCAGTACGCGTTATGCCGCTAAAATTGGCCTTGATTTGTGAGGATATCGGAAACGGCATGGCACGAATTCGTTGTCTTTCCGTATTTACGCATTCCCTGGTGGGGCGTGCTTCATTTTGTCCGAAGCCGTCCTCATTTGAGTTTGTTATACTACCCCGCCCACCCAGATTCACGCTTCACGCGTATGTACAGGAGATTGCCAGGAATTGTAAAAGTCCAGTATCCAATATTATTGTGGTGCCTGATGGTGCCTTGGACTCGGCATCCTTGCCGCTCGTCGCCTAATGGCAAAGAGTCTTCGCTTATGCTAGCATGCTAGCCTCACCATAAAACTGCTTCCTACTTGTAGGAGCATCCTGGCCGCTCGTCGCCTTAAGGCAAAGATTCCTCACTCATGCTAGCATCCTAGCCACACTAAAAAACTGCTTCCTCAATATGCTTCTCAGCCTCAGGGATGCACGCGCGTAGGCCTGTGCGAAAATAGACCCACTTGCTCGAACATTTCAACACGGAACCTGTCTATCGATACCTACTACGAGAGTGATAAAAGAAGCAAGAGTGGCTCGAACTCGCAGTAGCCCGTGTGCGTTTGAAGCAACCCCCTCCCCCGCAACCCGGAGGCATGCAAAACACACAGCAGCAAGGCCACCCAAAACACCACAGCCCGGCGACCACTGCGAACTCGAAACGGCTTGCGACAAAGCAAGTCCCATGAGCTCGCGCAAGCGTGTCTAGTCCTGCAGGCTCCGCGTTTGTGGATATTGGTCTCGCATTCCATGAATACCGCGGCGGACACACAAGAAATCGAGCAGACAGACGTACATATCAACTAATGGAAGCCTGTACGCACCACGCAATGACGTTGGTTTTTAGTCGTACAACGACAAAAACGGCTAAATAAATTGTAATCAAGAGCACTTAATATAATTTCATTGGGAGGCGGGGCTGTAATACACCACGAGGGCCAGGCTATTCCTATCGCATCATACAGTGACAAGCATTTATCCAAAAATAACCCACATTCCAACCTCGAGGACGACTCTACACGAGGGCGACAAGCTGTTTCCTTGCTGTGTATCTCAAACATGCACGCACGCACACTGTCCTCTTTTTCGCAAAATTCAAAATGGTTTAGCTTAGGCTTAGCTTCCCACAGGATGGGTTGCTCGCCAACATCCGACGCTCTTCTAGAACGCTGCCATTATTTCGAGATGCATAGCTGTTCTGCGGCACACCCTCTCGTTGCTCTACCATTAACCGCTTTAGAGCCCCAAAATCCCTCCCTTTTTTTTTCTTTTTTCTGCACACTTCTTCTACTTTCCAGCTTCTGGACAAGCCGTGGTAACAGGTGTCGTCCCTTTCTCCCCCCCGGTTCTTGCCTTCAATTTTTATCGCGCATAAAGTTCAGCAATCCCACTGCTCGTCGATTTTTCATCGAGTGTTGCTAACTCACGCTTCCGCTGCGCTTTCCGCAAGTCAATTTGTGCGCAAGAAAAAGTCCCCACGATTTTATGCAAATATGCACTCGGGGGGATTCGAACTCACGAAACTGACCTATACCAGGCTCGAGGATAACCTGATACGCCACCGGGGCGACCGGCTTCCCTATACTAACCTCAAGTAATGTCTCCCAAAAATAGATAATTAACCCCTGAGCCCCAGAATCCCTCCCTATACTAGCTTCAAGTAATGTTGCCCCCCAACAAGGCTTTCTACTAGTTGTAATGGCGTTAAAACCAAAGCCCTTTCACGCCAAGTGCAGGATTGCGGGAACCGCGGATGGCCGAATGGCGGGCAGATACTATACATCCTCTGTCTCATGAGTTAGAGTCTACCTAATTTTGTACGGGCCCTTAACCGTATCCGATCTGTTTTTCGATTTTTTTGTTGAAATCTTCGGTGACTTTTGAGTAAAAAGCATGTTTTTTTTTTGTAAAGCTGGTGCTTGAATCACTAACACGGTTGTACCCAGACAACGTGTGGCCCATTAGGTACCCTAACTTACGAGACAGAGGGAAGTATGTTCAGTAACAAACGTTAACCTATTGCGCTCCTACATTCATTTTCGATTTTCCGTTTGTCCGAAACACGCGTCTATGTGATCGTTCGCCATGATGTTCTTGGGATCGAGCAGCGTCCGCAGAGAGTTGAACCCGGCCATAGGGAACCTGAGGCACAGTAGAAACAACCAAATTTATCAGCCAGCACATACGGTCGGAGGGAGTTGATGTTAGCATATCTTCAATGGCTGTCTAACTTTGAGCACATGGGCAAAGTCGTGCTAGAGGGTTATTCGTCAGGTTGCAAGATATCGACCTTTCTCGAAACGCTAGTTTGGCTACGGAAACCGCCCCTCCCTGTAGTAAATTTCACGCTGAGTGTGCGCTATGGTCCTCACTAGTCCGTACAGATACGAGTGGCGAACTGATTCTGTGTTCAAACGCCTGACAGAAGTCTGGACCAAAGCGCAGTAATGTAAAATCGTTGTATTTCCGAGCCCTTGCTTGTATTCAACCAGCTCCCTGCACAGTGGATTTTTCATCGCGTGCATACCCTTGGTACATGTTGAGCAAAGTCAATGACGACAGGAATAGACTACAGCGGTCCGATAGAAACTTCGCATTCTTCTGACACACCTTCGCTGGAGTCTAGCCCTCGTGTCCTTGGCCTCTTTCTCTGAACGTGGCTTCTCCAACTTGGCCCAATGGACGACGCAATCGTACCTTGCGAGTTGCATTGGACGCGGAAGAAAGGAGAGAGAAATAAGACACAAATCATGGGAAATAAGCTCTCCACGGCTCTGTTTTCTTCAGCGGTCACACAGTGTGAGAATACGGGACGTCCCGCGTCCCACCTTCCACAACCCCGGTTGGTTTGTCATGGGCACTGCATGCCGTGGGTGCCATAAACTTTTCAGCTTAATCCCTTTGAAACTGTGCCGACGTTGCCGGGGACAAACTACTGTACTATTACTAGGAGCTAAATAGTGTGCGACGTTTTTTGAGGTGATAGAAGGGTTTTAATGTACAATTATGCGCGTTTTTTTTGTACAACTACTACTGTAGACTGTACATTTTACAATTTACTCATCGATGCCACCTGAAAAGTATGTCGCAATTTGGACCAAATTCACTGCGAAGTTACCTTCGGGATTCAACGTCCGCTAGGAAACGGTTGCACCCAGTGATATCGAAATCCTTCACACCCTCGCTCACTTTCACGTGCCCTTACTACATCAGCACGTGATCAACGACCGATGCGGCTACAAAAAGACACAACGAAATCTGCCCAGGGAAAATCGGAAATAAAAAGACACCAGGGCAATCTGCCCAGACAAAATATGTACGAGTAGGGAGAGGGAAAACAACCACAACGTCACATATCTACGCTCCAACAGCATTCTTAATCTGAGGAAATGACCAACTGTGCTCAAAACAGCGCGCGACTCGGGAACGGTGTGACACGCCGACGCACCTGTCCCACAGGCTGGCCTTGCATAGGTCGCGGTATGAAAGGAAGGCGTCGGCCACCCGATTCCGGGCGTCCATGTCGTCAGCCGGCAGGTACATGATCACACCCACCCAAGAGAACAGCTTGCGGTTCGCACGGCGCGGGACAGGGCACGAAGAGACAGGGTAGTTAGCGGCAATCCACGGAGCCAAAAAATCGCGAAGAAAATTTGGTTCACACAAGATACGGTACTAGACATGTTAACCCTTTGGGGCCCAGATATATTAATACATCTATAAACAACATAAACCAAAGAAGTGCGGTCTTGCCAACCGTCTATTATTAGTCCAGTATGAGCGCGCAACCTTACCACAGTAGTGTACAAATCATTACACCGCGGCTCGGACGCTAAATCTGGCACCACCCTACTAAGCAGGTCATGTTACTATCACGCAACCGATGGTGAAATCTACGATTTCATTCGTCGTTTTTTTCTCTTTGAACTATCAACAGGGTTAACAGTTGCTACTCGTAGCGCCTAGCGAGCCACAGCCTACATGACGATACCAATTACAAATACGACAACACACGACGACGCACCGTTTCGGGAGATTTTTTGTCGTGTGCAGGGCTCATTCTGGAGCTGCTAGATGCTGTCCATCGCTGTTCGATAGGTGCTGGGGCCGGCACTCCTTCTGTCTCAATGAGTGACATCAGCTCAGTCTGTAGACACGGCGATACGAAATTGATAATACAGGGTGTTTAGACACTACATACAGTACCATTCAAATGAGTGTGGTGCAGGTGAGAACACTTGTTGATTGCATGCTTGAATATGATACGGATATGATGATGGTTGAGTATAGTACGGGTTTCCAATAATGGTTGGCTACATGGCAGCGGGATATCGGGATGGTGGAACAAGATTCGGCGTCATTAGCCGCCATTCTTCCTGGCGAGCGCACTCCACGTTGCGTCTCGGCTTGGAGCGATACAACTATATATATATTTATATAGAAGGGGGAAGAGAAGCTCCGCCGGTGGCCTAGTGAGGGCCAGCGACGAAGCTAATGCCCGCAGGTAACACTTGACAGTAGTAGTAGTAAACGGCAGTTTTCGATGCCAAGAGCCCGTTACAAACGTTCGACGAATCCCCGCCAGAATGACTAATAGCCGGAAGGAAGCATACTGAGGCGAACGACAGGTTCGATGCCTGGCCGGGGCTCTGCTGATGGATATCGTTACATCATAACATTATCCCTGGCGCCCTTGCAAAAAGAACAAGTGTCAAGGCACCCCGCAGCAAAATTGAATGAAGAAGAATTGCAATAACGACCTTTCCATTTACGAGCATAAATTACACAGAGTGTCACCCCACCGAAGGAAAACACCCGCACGCAAATCAATGAAGGGAAACACCTAGAAATAGCAAGTATGATAACCCAACGTCAAGCCACCCGAAGCAGAAATAAACTGGTGGTGAGAAAACCAAAAACGAGAACGGCCGTTCGATTGGAGAGCTTATACTCAGCGTTTTGACAAACCAAGGAAAAAAACATCCCCGACAATCAAATCCAAGAAAATGCTCACAACACGTAACACCAACAACGTCATTCCATCCGAAGCACAACTACTCCGGTCAACTGGTGTTAGAGCTTAGACTCAGTGTCTAGACATACCAAAGAAGAAAACACCCCGACAATAAACCAAAGAAATACTCAACACATAGACTATGTGTAACTCGACAGGATCCCGTTGGAATGTATCAGATCCTGGCAGTGCAGTGTCACGACAGAACACGTGGATTCGAAATGAATAAATGCATCACTCTTCGGCTCATGTCGCGAGAGCTGTATCGCGATATGCCGACATCACTCTTCGTCTCATCATGCATAATGCGAGTATTATTTTCTTGGCCTCCGGCGGATGGGGAAACCATCAGGGTTCTTCACGATACTGTATTACTCGTACTTGAGCATCCTAGTACCTTTTAAGCTGCTGTCATCTGCACTGTTTCTAGTTGTTATACGAACTTCGCGTTCCCTTCCCCTACTTCTCCTGCATACTCTAACTTTGGCACAATTACATTGATCAGAAAACATAATTCTAATCCTAGTGTCAAGGTGCGGGTCTGTTAGGATCGCATTCATCTTGCCTACCTATGATTTACCCTTTCTAATTACTTCCGCTATGTGTGCATCCCAAGAGCAGTCCTTTGAGATCTCTACGCCACTGTACGTATACGTACTGGTCTACGATCGGTAGTTCATCTTCTCCGCACTTCCATTGAAATTTACCGGATTCACCCATGGGGGGGGTAATTTAAACTTGAAGACCATAACAATAAATGAATTGGAGCTACCGCATGGATGGCTGGAAAGGTAAAGAGGTGATATCATGCGAGTACTACCACTCTACTCTTACGTACTGTACTGGGATAAAATATTGCACGTCGCGCTGCCAAAGCTATATTCTTGCAGTGTTGAAACTTCATAGATGCGGGGCGGGTAAGGAAGGGGGTGAAACAGGGGGTGAAACTTCGGGTCATCCGTTTAGTTAGGTAAAAAGGATCCGAGGAGTTGGGCGTCGGAGAAGCAAGAAGCTCTGAGAGCGAAGAAATACCAAATGCCAGCCAGGCAGAGCCTCTCAGCCGACAACATAATATTATGAATGCAAATACCAGGAGGGCTTCGCCGCGGCGGGCTGCCACCCGCTTTGGCTCCGCGCATGCCCGCAATTTTCGAGGATGAATTATATGTATTATGAGTACAGGATTATCATAGGTAAATCGAGGCTATGCATGCGACAGCACTGCCAAGGGGTACATTACAAACAAACTGTGTTTTAATACAAAGAAACGCTGGAATCGTGTGCAATAAACCACAACAACAAATTGCATCATCCGGCACTCGATGACGAACAACAGCAGCAGCAGCCCCGCACAACTCTTATAATGTACGTGTAGTTTCAACAGCAGGAGCGGCAGCTGCGGCAGTTGAACAACAGCAAGCAGCATTCCCAGTATAATAGTACGCCTACAAGAATATTTTCACTTTGGTTTGACCCGGTACATAAAGAACAAAAAAAGAGGAGGAAAAGAGGTGAAAGTAGAAAAGTACCTGGTATCGGACAACGTACACACCGAGGCTCGAACCCAGAGAAAAAAAAACAAAGAAACTAATTTAAAAAAAAAAGAAGAGATTTCACCGAGGTTAGGACTCGCGCCCAATCGATTAAAATCGTTGCGGGCTACCAATCAAGCTACTGTTGTACATATTGTGCGACATTGTAGTTTGACACATTTCGATGGGCAACGATTGATGATAGGATGATGTTCACCCCCTCGTTCCCTCAACCCCCCGCCCTTATCATGTGTGTATGCGTGTTAAGTGCGGTATCATGCCGAACAAGGCGTATATAATATAATCCATAGGTAGGTGCTCAAACTATTGTGTGCGAGTAATATACGAGCACTTTGAGCACAGACGAACAAGGCCAAGATGCCTCCTGCGTTTGTTACGGAGTTTAACTGATACCGTATTATATGCGTTTTAGTCAAGCTTGTTTGCCAAACAGTTTGAAGGGTTGTTACTTCTTTATCGCGGTGTCTTATCAAGTAGGATCATCATGGATTAACACTGCGGTAGCACTGCTGCTATGATACCACATGGCGCTCTTCCGGGGAAGGGATATGCGGAATAACTTGACCCTCGATATACGCCGGTCGCCCCGGTGGCGCATCAGGTTATCCTCGAGCCTGGTATTGGTCAGTTTCGTGAGTTCGAGCCCCCCCGAGTGCATACTCGTATAAATTCGTGGGGACTTTTTCTTGTGCAAAATTGACTTGCGGAGAGCGCGGCAGGAGCGTGAGTTAGCAACACTCGATGAAAATTCGACGAGCAGTGGGATTGCTGAACCCTATGCGCGATAAAAATAGAAGGCGATAACCGGGGGGGAGAAGGGACGACACCTGTGACCATGGCTTGTCCTGAAGCTGGAAAGTAAAAGTGTCAGAAAAAAATGAATAAATAAACAAAAATAACAACCTCGTTACGTGTAGCGAGGCGTTTGCTCTGATTTACGGGTACTCCGAAATAACCACGCGGTTCAATTTTGTGCTATAACGGTATCATCAGATAGGTGTCGAGTCAACTCTGGGATATAACGGCTTTACGGCAGGATTTGCGGTGAAATTTCCCATGATTGAGTACGCTCGGTTCGCTGTTTCTAAAGTCTGGAGTGATATTTCGTACTTCGGATTTTAGCCTCCGTAGTTGACGGAGCGCGCAACCCCCACAACATCAAAGAGTCTTGTAAATCCGACGCTTTTTTGAGAGCTTGGCATGGACAATAATAATACCCGATCTGACTGGTTGGGCTCAATCAGTCATGTTTTTTTGGCGTACACTATTAACTAGCTGGATTTAGGCGCTTTAAGGAGAAGAGCCTTGTGTATCAAACGCAGTAAGATGCTATTAGGTTTTGGATTTGAGCATTTACTTGAAGCTTGAATGGGTTGTCGGTGTGTATCCAGCTGGGAGGCAATTGTCTGATTCAATAGAGAGTTTTGAGAATGTTGTCCTAGTGAACTCGTTTCAACCCTGTTTCATTGAGCTGGTAGTGGTGTCTCCGGGAAGGCTGAGTGCTGATTACCGGGTGGATTTTGGACTTCAGATTTCATATTTCATACCTGGTATTTCATATATCTCATGGCCGGGGGGTTTGTTAGTGGGTGAGCTTGCGAAAGTCCCACACTACCCGGAAAGATGCCGTTCCGGGTGGCTATCTCCACCGCACCTGACCCTCAGGAGGCAGGCCGGGTCGACATACTCACGCATCCGTATACAACTGTAGCTTGCGCTGCCGGGGTAGCAACGGGGACCGCCGACAGGGACAGCTCACGCTATCGCTATGGTGGGAACCGAAGGACACGCCAGCTAGCGCTGGATTGCGAAGGCATTAGAGTTAAATCGACACACGACGTGTATAAAAGTATGTGGAAGTATGGTGAGCTTACGCTTATATTTTTCTCCATCCGCCGGAGGATAAAAATAAGAAAAAAATGGATTTCGAATCTTGGATTTTTATTTTTTACTTAGGATTTTACAACTTAGTTAGATCTTAGGCTCTCGAAGATTGACGCTGGATACTGTCCCTGAATTGTGACTCTTGCTTTTTGGAGTGACTTTCAAGGACTATGGTATGCATACTGCAATATTTCTTGTCACAGTAGTACTAGGAGGATAGTGATGACCGTACTTTTAATTGAATCGTTGTACCCTAAGGATATGATACTACTTTAGTATAGTGTCGTACCGTGTACTTTACGAAGCAAGAAAGCTGTAGATTGTATGCTTGAATACGATACGGATATGATGACGGTTGAGTATAGTAGGGTTTCCAATGATAGGTTGGCTACATGGCAGCGGGATATCGGTGGGACAAGATTCGGCGTAATTAGTCGTTCTTCCTGACGAGTGCACTCCACGTTTCGCCTCGTCTTGGAGCGATATAATATACAAGCTTCCCCTCCTGGAAGTTCCCAGGGGGCTGGCGCAAGAACGAAATCCAAGTATCAAACATCTGACTGCCTGGGCAAACAAGATGTACCCGGTGGTAGTGAAAAACTATGTTCTTGTCCGCAGCTCAAGAAGCGGGGGGCGGGGAGGCGCCCTCCCGGGGACGGTTCGCTCTCTCCCGTCGTGGTGGAGAACCGTGAAGAAGAGGCAATCCCATCAGCATGCTCAGCACGAGTACGATGAGGACTTTTTGTTAGGGCGACTCTTATGCAGTAGAAGTTGCGTGGTAAAAAACGGACGAAAGGTGGATTTTCAACCGGCCAAAAAAACAAACACAAATCAGGCGTTCGGTGCGCGTTTTTTTTTAATCGTGTTTTTCTTTTTGCTTTGTTTCATTTGGGAATCAGCCATTTCAGAATAATATTCTTGTCTTGTTGAGCCAGATTTTGAACTCCACGAGTGATCCACGCCAGGATGTATGCAATCATCCCCCTTCACCGCCAGCTCGTCGCAGAAAGTGCACGAAACGAGAAACTGTAGGGCTTCTATTGTCGCTGAGACAGAGAAGCCCTCTCATGGAGCATCAGCGCCTATATCCAATGATGTTCGCTTTCTAGAGTCAGGAAAAATCACGCTAGGTTGTTTTAATCGTCGTCCGATTCAAAATCGTCCCCTCGAGGAGACGAATTTACTTGCTTACCGAAAATTGAGTACGAACCAACGCGTCGGTTTGCTGCTGTACGTACTCTGCATATACTGCTGTAGCACATAGCCACAGCAGCAGTACACCACATATGGATATGCTGCACGCGCATGATGCTGCCTGCTGCTGGTTATGCTGCTGGGCGTGGTTGTAGCGTTGTCTGTGTTATCTGCATGTATGTTCTCTGTTGCCTCTACATGGCTGTGTTCATGGCTGTGTTCATGAGAGGGAAAAAACAGACCGAATATTACCTGGTACCAGGTATGCGCGCATGTGCCATTTTTTTTGGTTTCCATCAAAACCTTACGTGCGTAAAGTAAGGCCTCTGACGGGGAAAGGGGATGCGAAACCCCAACCCCGGAGATGTTTCGGAAACCCGGGGATTTGCCTTATCCATGCCCACGGCCAAAAAAAATTAAAACGGCATGCCACGAGCGACACACTGCGCGGATGGCACCCGAACCTCGAGCACAGTGACTCCAAGGTCCGAGTTGTGCCCACTCCCTCTGACGTTTCGGATAAAGGTGCGAGCACGAAGAGATATGTCCGAAAACAGAGGCAAAACTGATAATTAGAACTGTACATATATATACATATTGTGCTTGTCTTTATACCGGTGACTTCACTACCCCACTACTGTTCGCTCAACGGGTAAGCCTCCACGCTTCGCAGGGATCAACGAACAGCACTATTAATGGGAAGAGTCGATTCACGCAAAAATTGCGGCAGAACGCGGCCAACCAAGGAAGGACCCGATCCTGCCTTCCTACTTGCCGCACGTGCATTCCCCTTCTCAATAAAACGAGACAAAATTGGTGGGGAGACGAACACGACTCCCCACCACGACTTTCCCTTACGCGGTATCCATCGTCATTACATATCGGCATACTATTAGCACATCGTCATACATACGGGTGCCCGCGTCCGGCCAGTGTTGACGTACCATGTAGTCCAGATCTTTGCCGTTAGGCTTCTCCAGAGTACCGACGGGGAAAGAGACCTCGTTGACCCATTGCTGCCCCCCGCATTCGAAACCAAGGATTCTGTCGCTGAAGTCCACTCGTTTTCCCTGGCTTCGGCGCCAGAACTCCGCCTCCGCCGCATTCACCTGTGTATTAATGGGATGCAAAAAAATGAAACGGCATGTAATGTGACGCAGCAGTATGCAATGTGATGAAAGGTTTTGTACCGTGATGCAACGGCGTGAAGTAAGTCCAACCTAGCTGAGTGAGCCGTTACGTCGGCGATTGGTTTCTACGGAAAACACACAACAAACAGGTGTCTCACTCGCATCGGATATGCATACTTCGAAGTATATTTGAACGAGGGAAGAGGACAAGAGGCACATGGCTTGGGCATTTGGTTGGACGATTGCAATCTTTTCAGACGCGAATGCATCATCGTCGCGGCTCACGGTACGCATTCTTGACTATTTCGAGACGTCGGCACAAGGACCGACAGCAGCGCGCGTTTCGAGAGCGACGACGCCCCACCCCGATCTTACATGCCTTTTCCCCCCCACCCCTGACATGATTTTACTCGCCTTTTTGACCCAAGCGACGTCCAGGGGACCTTGAGCCAGAAGCATGTCCCTCAACCCGGCGAAGTCGAGAGAGTCAACATCTTTCAGAGCAGTGACAGACAGGTTTGATCCGATCTTCTCCAAAAGCAGAGTTTTCAGCGGCTGCAGGCGGTGCCTGGCGTCATCTACGCAGATCGTTTCCGTGCAATTAGGCCGGAAGTGGACGCGAGATTTAAGATTTGAGCCACGACAATTGCGCAATGACAGATGCCCAGCAAGGCTTGAAGGCGGCCATGTGCCAGGCTAAGGGCGTAAGCTACGATCGGGGCGGGGCAGCCCCTAATTTCTCTGAGGCTACTTACTTGAGGAGCTCTGTACCCTATCATATCATACCATACCAAAGTATCATCTTAACCCAAATGAAACTTTCGAGAACAAAAAAACAAGTGCAATCCGATCAACAATCCCACGGCCTTAAGTATACAACGAAAAAAAATTGCAAAACACAAACTCTATTCCATCGATTTTGGGTAGTGTAGTCGTCATATTGATTGCTTTAGCTGAGGAGGAACAGTCGGCGTGATACGTTTCCGCAAAAACGTGCCACCAAGTACTATTAATAGTCCTATCGCAGCACGGCCCTAAGGTGGAACACGCGCAAGTGCCACACGCCCAGCTATAGATTCGGGAGAAATGGCAAGAAGAATTCTGATCAGAATGACGAGAAGGCTCGTTCGACTACAATTGGAATGTCATGCGCCAATATCTTGTACTGCACCATGCACCAAAATGTTGTACTGCGAACACCTTCAGAATGGAGCATGCTTCATGACTACCCCGGCGGCGTCCGTCCGTACCTGGTGCCTTCTGGTCAACGTTGTCATCACCACGCGGTTGGCAGGTGACCAGGTTTGTCGGCGGCTGTCCGTCAAGAACGCCACATGGAGAGGATCACCGCATAAAAACGGGGGAAGCAAGAGAAACACAAGTGGCACCATTTCAGTCAAGTGCTACTACTGCTGTTGTCCTACAAAGTTTTTTTCACGGCGCATAATTAGGATCGCCTGGTGTAAATTGTGGTATCTCGCTGAGCCCGAGACGCTTGCAAACAACGAGCAATAAACGTGGGTGTAGACGGGCATACCTTCGAGTCACGTAAATGATTCACCCATTAATGTACCTGCGTCTTCCGCCTGAGCAGCTGGTCGTTGAGGTCCAAAGGGTTACAGCGCACGACAACCACGGCGTCGGTGTACGGGATCCACATGTACCTGTGTCCACATTGACATTAACAGGGGGCGGCCGAAATCGTTCAATTTTGGGCATCAAGCGAGTTCGTTGCAACCGTGGGCTACGATAAAACAGTAACATGATCAAGGCCCTCTACTACGTACTTTAGACGGATATTGCCCGTACGTAGCTCGATAGCACACTTTCTTCCTCTCGAGAAACGCCGTTTTAGCTATTGTTGCATGGGGCAAGTACTTAAGCCATGACGATTTTCCCCTGAATGCATGCGGGGTGTTGGTAGTCTAACCGATAGTGTCAACCTTGCTTAACCGATAGAGTGTCAACCTTGCTGGGTGAAGTACTGTCAATGTGGTTCGAACCCCGGTGGGGCCAGCTTCTGCAGTTGCTGAAGCCTGATCTAGATCGTGCAAATCAAATAGATCGAGGACATAGCTGCACATCTGCCCTGAATGATCTAGAGAATGAAAAGAGAGACATGTATCCGATATGCGAACCCGTCTTCTTTGGTCGCTGAAAGCGCGAGGGTAAAGTTGGTAAAATATTGACAGATTTTCCCACGTTCAATGAAAAAGCTGAACCCTCAGCGCGACAAAGATCAGCGCATGTAGCGGGGGGGGAAGGTGGGAAACTGTAACCACGGCCTACCCAGACTCTCGCCGAGCGTAAATCCTCCCACGAGATGGCGTGCAAAACCAGAAGGGACGGTAAAATAAAAGTTACTGCGAAGATCTATCGGCAACAATGTCACACCTGACGTGCTTGTTGTTTTGGAGCAAGGATTCATGGTTCTCCTTGACCTCTGCACGCGTCATCACCGATGTGCTCTCCAGCAGTTGATGGCGTTCGACGCATTGTATGGTCACCTCGGTTACCACACCGAGCGCACCGAGTCCTACCTATTCATATTCAGAACAAGATGCGGAAGCGGGCGTTATCGTTGCGAACATGCCACGGGCACAGCTTCATCGAACGCACCGGCCCTCTGAGCTTTTCTACAGTGATACAAGCGGGAATATATATACACGATTCTACGAAAAACAGCTACTGAGCAGTTTTAATTCAGGTATTGCAGGTGTCTATGGAAGTTATCCTGTCCGATTACTCTGTTCACCTTCGCCATGCGAAAAAGCCAAGGGTTCTGATTGTTGCTGAGCTCAATCGTTCCGAGGTTAGGCGTGACGAGCTTCATGGCCACCACCTGTTCGTCCACCGGGGGAATAGTAGCTCCAGTTCCGTGCGCGCCAACCTGCACCGGCAAGAGACATACCAGGTACGCAGCGGGTACCATTCAGTGATCTGTGTTCGTGTTCACAGGACGGGACAGGATAGGAGAACAAATTCGTCGCCACTGCCAGTTCCCCGTAAGCACCCTGAAATGCCTGCTTTAACCCTTTCAAAACTTCGCTCACTTTTTCGGGGGCAAAGGAGGTTATTACGGTTTGGGAACCCAACCAAGCATAATGTGTCTTTCATTGCGAGAAATAATTACGTAAGCGTTTTGGTTCAGATTCTGCGTTTGAAGATTCGACATTGATGGCAGCAGCACGGCAGTGTTTGGTTGATCTCGAGAATGGCCATCCCGAGTGGATACAGCACGGGACGGTGCTGATAGACTGGTAGAACACGCGAACAGACAGTACGCAGTTGCTAGTCGCTGGCCAGCGGCGCTGGCCCAGGTATTCGTGATTTCCCTCGGTTCTCGTGCTCTCTACAACTTCGTTTTTTTTTTCGACCTGTTCTGACGTGTGAACGTCTTTTATTGAAATTCCATGTGGGACCAATATGCAACAAACAACTGTACCATTCTATGTGAGAAATTTTACACGGTGGACCTAGCGGTTTTGCCGAGACAAGTCGGCATGGTCGAGCGTCGATGCTCGTTCGACGACCTATGCATAGCTCTACGGTCTATTCGTAGCTGAACGGCCTATTCATAGCTAGACGGTATATGCATAGCTCGACGTTGTATTCATAGCTCCACGGTCTATTCACAGCTGCATGAACTCTCGATATAATACGCAAAACAGTCGTGCGACAACACAAGAGGCACGTGCCTGGAAAAATCCGCCAAGCTGCTGCTCGTTAATGGAGGCGTAGTTCTGAAGCGTCAAGTTGTACGGCGCCACCGCGTCAACCACCTGCTGTATACGCGCCCCAGCCTGAGAGAGCAGGATGCGAAACGATGTGCGTGTTAGTTCCTCCGTAATTTAATGATCGCGGAGTGGCTTCCATTGTAATTCTTGCACCTGAGAGTCATAGACCTTCTCGCATGCAAAGGCGAGTCGCTTGTAGGTCCAAACGTCATGTACCACTTCCCCCGTTTTTCACCGTATCGTAGAGCCTTGGTAATTAATTCTCACCTCCACCGTGACCGTCTTTGCGCGCTTGTCAACGCGCAATACTCGATCGCACTGGCCGAGAGAGATCATCGCGCCTTCGCTGAGACCGATGCCGTTCGGGGAGAGAGCGTTCCCCACAACACGAATTCGCTTGCCTTCGCTGTGAGCCTTGCTCACGATGTCTTCCACCTGGCCAACGAATGTGTGTAACAAGTTGTCAAACGGTTGACGATCGCGTGAGACGCAGGACGCAACAACTGCGGTAATACATCCTGTCGGTATGACACTCTGTACGCGGCACGTACTCGTGAGTAGAACGGGAAACAATGCTGCAGGGTCTACCTGCGTGGCGTTTCGGTGTGAAGCAAATGAGTTGGAGTCTGTCAAAGGCATCAACAAAGGCACTAGAGACAAGACAAATCACCGCACCAACGTAAACATCTGGATAGACCTCGCTGCTGACTGAAAAGGGAATTCATCTACAAATGAAAGGGCTTTGGCAGATGCGTGCCTCACCTTCTCAACGGAGTCTGGTTGCAGGTAAGCCCTTGTCGTCACAGAATGGGTTGACGACCAATTTTGTATCTCTGCCTCTTCACCCCCTTCTTCCTGCTCCCCCTGCTGCTCCTGATCGACCAAACGTTGCACGAACAATAATTGGCGAAGGAAGTGGGCGTGCTTACCACCAAAAACGTTCACATTATGGACGCACTTTCCTGGGGGTAATACGCACTACGATTCTGCGCAATGCGCTATTAATGCACGAAGCCTCACGTCTATCATGGATGGCGAAGAGGTCAGAGGACCGAGCGCGGCAGGCACAAACAACTCGTTCTTACAAAGCTTTGAACAAACACAACGCCAGTGCCCTGAAGCAGCGGGGAAGTATGAGAGGTTGGTCCCTACGATGGAAACGGCCGAGATCGTGAGGAGAAACCCTCGGCGGGAGTCTGGAAAGCGCTACGAACTTAAGGGACGCCATCAGATGGGTAGCGTGTGCAAGGCTTGCAACAAATGACAAATCGGACACGGTTACAACGGTTGTTGGTCTCGAAGGGCACAGCCATTCCTACCGTCGAACTAAGGTGTCACTACAGTGCTACTGCAGAAGTTTAGCGCACGCACAGCACGCGCACTTTCGACGTTGAAATCACCTCAAGCGAGGCGGAGGTTTAACAGAGACTGCGGCGTTGCATTCTACGAGTGTTACTTCCTTTGCAACAAACCAAAGCTGTATAGCCTGCAAGTGACATAGACGATCAGAGCTACGACTGGTGTGTATACCCGTGACCATCATGCGGTATCATGCAACCGAATGGTTTCAATTGGTTGTCAATACGGGCCACTGGCACCGCCAGGGCACGGCCACTCGCCGAAGTGAACTCACACACAAGTCCATATCCATTACAGCCGCTGCAGTGTCAGCGCCCGGTAGGGTGCGGAAGTCTCAAAACACTCAAATAGGTTAAAGTTAGCCCTTTCCACGCACTTTCACGGCACCGGTCATACCCAAGCGCAAACTTCAACCCTAACCCTCCACCCTGACCATGGGACAGGAGTACCGCTACTCGTCAACACGGTCCAGGGGTCGTTTTTCTAGAACCCCGTGGGTTTTGCAACACCAGTCTTGTCATATGGTGCCGGTCAGGACGAGGGTGCCAACCATCCTTATAGACGGTCCTCGTGCCGTGAATCCGTGTGTCCTAGGGTACGAGTTGACGTTAGACACGTGTCACACGTGTCAACATTACACACGAAAAAAAGCGACAGTATCACCAAGGTCCTGGGTTAAAAAATAAGGATTTTTCGCGACATTCCACGCGTGCTTTGCTGGGTACACAACACGTACCGCATACCTGGTAATACATTATTTTCTAGCCGCCGACTTCATGAGAGGCGAGTTCGTTATGCTGTACGTACAATGCCCTGTTGAAATGAGAAGCGCGACCTTTTTCAGCTGTTTCCATCGAACAACAAAGAGCAGCTATTGGTGTTGCAGATATACAATACCACCAGTATCACACATTTTTCCACTGCATACTTTCGGAGGGTCGGCAACGGTTAGCATGGGTCTCAGACGTTTTACCCCCGGTGTTAGTGTGGGGTGTGGGACCCTAGCTATTTGTTGAACAATCGTCGGGATTGATACGTATCTTTCTTTTTTTTTTTTCCGAGTTGATGCCTAGTTCGTTTTTCTTGTGCCAAAGGAACAATTCTCCCACACATTCGAAAAACATCTGTTCTCACGTCTGTCTGCTTGTCCGACCCCATTCTCCACGTCGCCCGTTGGCACAATACAACGCTCGGAGCAGTCTCAAGATGTCTCTCTCGCAACACATGTTTTTCATACGAACAGCCGTTGGTGTTGCTGCGTATGTTTGTCCGAGTCTGGAGCCCATTTATTTCGTTCGGTGCATACATGAACGTTTTTCTCTCCCACAAAACGTATCCGGGATATTTTTTCTCCCACACGTTCGCAGGCACCTGTTGTCCACACGTTTGCGTGTCCACCACCGTGTCTCACGTCGAAAATTGGCATAATACAACGCTCGGAATAGCACAAATTTCACGGTGTATCTTTCGCTAGGAATCGTCTCACAATATCGGCAATTTTCATCGTGGTCGCGACTTCGCGCTTTTCTTCCTGAGGTGTGTACCAGTACATCTTACTGTACTACTTCGAAGCACTAGGTACGTCTTATTAATAGTGTGTGTGCATGCGTGCTGAAAAGGCATACCTACGACGTACCAGGTACCAGGTACTAGACCTAGCATCGAGTGTGCAGTACCTGGTATATATTATGAAATGCTCCACCGCCCCACCAAACATCAAAATCCGCCACTACCCGACAGGTGGTACCATCTTTTCACCTTTCGAGCCATGCAGAAGCTCCAATTCATTTAAATGGTCTTCAAGTTTCAATCAACCCCCTTCCCCCCCCTCCTCCCCAACGCCCCCACCATCTCCTAGACCTAGACCTTATTGGCGTATGTGGCGATACGACCTGGCGTGGTCGCAGAGGCTGGCGCTGGCAGCAATTAAGCTAACCGAAGGAGCGTGCAAGATGCACGAGGCAGAAATATGTTCATGTTTAAACGGGCGCTTTCGGCCAAGAAAAGAAACACTTGAGAAAATGACTACTGCGTCCAAAGTACAGGGAAACTGAAAACTGACGAGGGAGAATAGAAGGACGAGAGAAGAGCGAGGAGTGAGGAGTGAAGAGTGAATGGGGTGGGGCCACCCGCATCATCCGTCTCAGCTTTCAGAGCACTACTTCTTCCAGAAGCCTGACTTCGAGAACTCGACTACCTCGTACAATACGATCTTCTCGAACTGTTACAGCAGTAGTCGAACAGGTGGTAATCCCGCCGCTTTTCTGGAACACTTCTTCCAAGAAAGTTCAGGTTCAGCTGCAACGCTCATACGTTGCTTTCTAGTTCTGCTACGACTACGTGTACAGCAATGAACCAATCAATGCTACTGAACATTGCCTCGATAGGTGGTAGTCTAAAACACCTACGATCCTCAACAGACCTAGCACCGCTTGTGGATTAAGCTTCTTTTCATTTATGCGACCTAAAAATGTTGAACCCCCTCCCCCCCTCCGGTACCCACTTGAAACGAATAGAGACGTGAGAAAATTGGAATGACAATATAAAGTAAGGAATACGCCAGAAAAGAGGTTGCCAGTCGTATCTGATGGGGCTGTATTGGAGAAAATAAAAAAAGGGCGAGCTGGAATAAGATGAGATAATGTAGTCGAGAAAATATGGAAGGATTTAGGAGACCAAGCAGAGGTCCTGCTGTCCATAGAGAAGCTTGGCGGGTACAAGACAGAAGTACAAGAAAGGATAGAAGAAAGGGCAAGGCTCGTGCTAAGAAATAAGATGAAAGAGGAGAGACTTTTAAGGGATATACGGGGGGTTGAGGGAAGATTCTGGAATGAAAACGTATTTGCACCGCCCAATGGACTACGCGAAGAAGCTGCAACCGCGATTTCGTGTAGGGACCTGGACCTACCAGAAAGGAGAAAGAGATACACCACCAGTAGTCGGGAGGAGGGCGTGGATGGCACAACAATAGAGAGTAGGACTCACATAGTACAATAATGTGAAATGTACAAGGAGGAACGGCATGTGTTAGAGGAGATGAGGAAATTAGGCGAATTTGACACGGAAGAATTTGGTAGACTAGAGAGTAGCGAGAAAACGATCGCTATCCTAGGTGATAAATGGCGGCCGCAGACGGCGAAACAGGTAGGGGATAGGATAAGCAAACAGATTTTATGTAATATATGGGAAAAGCGTAATGAGCGCCGAAATGTTGCAGGTGTCTCTATTAGGAGTAGGAACGGTGCTCCGTCTCGAAAGGGATGCGTGGTCAATGGTCAAATTACTAAGGCAAGCGACAAATAGGTACGCCCCCCCCCCCGTATGAAACCCCGCCCTCCCCTCACCGGTCGTACGACAACAGGAGATACGTAATAAACTGGTGCATTCCACAGCCGTCAGATGTTGTTCCCCTCAAGGACGGGTTTTATAGTCTGTGCACAGACTGATTAACAGCCCCCTGTTGACCCTGGTACGAGCTAGTTCTAAAGAGAGTCGCCGACCTATATCCTTAATGATGACACAGACCCAGTAATACGCGCGATCGGAGTATCACACAGCTTGCAAATATGACTTTCGACGAAATCTTCGATCTCACAGCTGTAGTGTATTTTAATGTCTATAATAGTACGAAAAACATAAACGACAGTTGCCGATGTATAGTCAACTAACCGAAGGTTGTACACATTAGACATGTGCCATCGATCGCCCGCAATAGTAACAGCACCAGATCTCCGGTGGGGATACGAAAACCATAATGTACCAGATACTATGGTACGATATCTTGTTCGTATGATACTCGAAAAACGCGGGTTGATTGCGGACGCACCTGGCATTTTGCTAACCCCACGGTCACGGTGCCGCCTGCGAGCAAACCAGCAAGCAGAGACAGATTTCGGGCAGACGCAAGCGTGGACGAACACGCGTCCCCGTCGCCTGGGGCTTTGGTAGTGTGCTGGGGCAGGATCGACGGTGGCGTGGCGGGAAGTTGCAGCTGTGATGAGAGAGCCCGCCATGCCGGTCGACCTGAAGTATCCAACCGCGCCGCCTGTCACAACAGCACAGACAAGCGTCATTAAGAAGGGATCGCGGCTCTGATCATGTTCAAGTCGCGAGAGGGCCCTCTCTCTAGAGCACACAGCAGCTCACGCATAGCAAAAAAACGTGCTCCCGTAACATTCACGCAGCACGATCACACTATTAATATTAGCAAATAAAAATGAGAGCAAAAGCTGCAACGGTGGTCAGAGTACCAGTACCAACCAGAACCAGACATTTCGGGTCTTGTACTCCAAGTGCTGGCAGGTACTCAGTCATTTTCAGCTTCAAGTACTCCAGGTACTGGCAAGTATTCAGTCATTTCAGCTTCAAGTATTCCAGGTGCTGGAAGGTACTCAGTCAGAATCGCTTTAAAAACTCTAGGTACTGGCAAACACTCAGTTATTTTCAGCTTGAAATCCTCCAGGTACTGGCACGTACCGAGACATTTTCAGCTTGAAGCACTCCAGGTACTGGCACGTACTTAAGTCATTTTCAGCTTGTACTCCAGGTACTGGCAGGTACTAAGATATTTTCAGGTTGGAGTACTCCAGGTACTGGCAGGTACTCAAGTCATTTTCAGCTTCAAGTACTCCAGGTACTGGCAGGTACTCGGTTTTTTTCAGCTTAAAAACTCCAGGCGCTTGAGTAATTCAAAATTACAGGCTTAGTCGCGAGTACTCAATCGTTGGAGGTTTTGGTACGCTACTCGTAGGAGCTCGGAGATACCGTACGTATAAAACACTTTAGGGACTCCAGGTACTGATATTGGCATGAACTCGGTCATTTCGGGTCATTATACTCCAGGTGTCTCACATTAAATTTTGTCAAAAATCTAGAGTCCGTGGTCACACAAAGGTGCTGGAGCCCTAGGAAAATCCGAAAAACCAAATGAAATCAAAATTCGTCCAGGAAATACTGCGCTTTCCCACTTAAAACACACGATACTCGAAGGCGCACAAATGAAATGCTCCAATTTGCAAACTGAACTCAAATGCCCGCGGGTGTCCACTCAACTACAGCATAGAGTTCCCCCGTTCCCACAAATAACCGACTCGCGGCTACAAACTACACCGGTTGCTGTCTGGAGTGCTGCCTGCACAGTACGAACCGCACGGTAATCGTGAGAAGAGACGATTACGCTTGCTGTCTGGCGTGCTGTCAGAGTGACGACCCGCGGGCATAAAGTGAAAAAAAGAGCAATCGAAACAAAAACCACCCTACAAATAAAATATCAATGATCGCCACGTCTTTCGGAGTTACCTGACAGGTTGCAGCGCAGCTACGACGCCCGTGCCTGAAAATTGGGGGGGGTCATTCTCCGTGAAGGGTATACAACTCTACCAACTCTACAAAAATCAGTGACGCAAGTAACAAGTACTATTGCCTCGCAAAAAGTAAAAAAAAAAGACGATCGCTGCTCTTGTGATGCTGGTGTGCGTGCGGGTCGTGGGTCTCCGTGTGCCATCCTCCTGCTGCGGTTCCCCATGGCCGCCTCATCGCCTTAGCTCACTCGGCCCACTCCTTCGCACGTGCTCTCGTTGACACTCAATTCCAATCGGTTCCCCTTCTTCCCCGTCCCAAAAAACAAAATGCTCCTCGCAGCTTGCGGTGCTGATCTGAAAAACAAAAATTCTCGTTCAGGGAGAGTTCAACCCGTCTTCCCCGCCCGTCGACGCCAAGTCGTCCTCCTCCTTCGTCGTCGAAACTAGCCTCCTGCCGGCGCAGTTCCCTCCACACAAACCGAGACTTCGCCGTAGTTTGGGTCGTGGTGGCGCCTGCCTCCGCGCACGAGCATCCCGATTGAGCATTGCTGCTCCGCCGCTGGAGCCTAAAAAGACGCGCGAATCGTAGGTGACCATGCCTAACGTACCATTCACGACCTAATTCCACCGCCACGCCTAAGCCTCGCGGCCACACGCAGCAGCAAGAAGGTATCACTCCTTGAGGGTGAGGCCGGCCTTACATCCGCCAGAAAGACCCCCCCCACTTGCTACAAGCCTGTTAGGGCATGCCTCGCAGCATGCCTTACCGAGGCGGCAAGGGAACGGAGGTCAGGTACTCCATACTGGCAAGTAGCAAGTCATTTTCAGCTTGAAAAAGTACTCCAGCTGATGGCAGGAACTCAGTTGTTGTCAGCTTTAAGTACTCCAGGTACCGGCAGGTACTCAATACTTCAACTTGAAGTACTCCTGGCAAACACTCAAGTCATTTTCTGATTCAAATACTCCAGGTACTGGTGGGTACTCATTCATTTTCAGCTTCAAGTGCTCCAGGTCCTGGTAGGTACTCAGTCATTTTCAGCTTGAAGTACTCCAGGTAATGGCGGGTACTCACATTTTTAGCGGGGCTGTTCACGGCTTAGGTCAAACCTCATGGGTCGCTGACCCGACCCGGCCCGCGAAAGTTTTGGCACATGTTGACCCGTCCAGACCCGACCCGCGAAATTTGAAAAGCTGTTCACTCGACCCGAGCCGATCCGACCCGTGAGATATGAAAGCCTCCTAACCCGACCCGACCCGCGATATCACAAATCTTGTTGACCCGACCCAACCGGACCCGCCACACTCCGATTGACCCGTGAGGTACGGGTTTCATGCGGGTCGGCTCGACTCGCCCTATCATGTATCCCACGGGTCACAGCAAAAATCACGGGCCCAAACAACGTGTAATCATTGGTATGATATGTACTTTGGTCGGTTGGTTGGTCCTTGACCCCTCGTATTTTCCCCAGATTGTAATACTCTGTTTTTATAATTGACTACCGGTAATGATTTGTTTTTCAGACTTGTTTCGTAGCTTTTTGTGGTGTTCGCACGAACAATCATAACATAGCACGAAACCCATACATCTGCACTTGTTAAATAAATATTATAAAAAAAGACAAATATGAAGTCGGTGAGAATCGAACTCACGACACATAGCACTACCCACTGTCACTTGACTCAGTAACACTCACAGTGAGTGGGTTATGCAAAAAAACAACCATGTTTTCCAGTTCGTTAATTAATTATCACCGACTTCGTAAGAGCGATCTCCGGAGCTATCCCCTCTCCACGTACTACAGTTAGTGGTGCTCAGAAGAACACCAACAACTATCATAACCATTCACAACGTCTCCAGCACGCACGCTCCTGAATACCAAATATGATCCGCGTGAGAATCGTACTCACGACACATCTTTTTCGTTGGTTATATAGCACTATACCCACTAAGCCGAAAGGAAACGACACACAGCAGTAGCAGCTACGATAGGGCAAGCGCTTGGAGGCGGCCATGAAAAAAGCATCGTCGGGAAAAAATTTAGATGACAATTTGGAAGTGACGCCAATTTGGAAATGTTGTCTCTTATTTATTCATTCAAGCTCTACATATGCCAAGATCCAAGAATAGCGGGCGTATACCGCCCAAAATACAAGAAAAAAAAAACGCACTTCTCGCTTGTCTCGCTCAGCGTCTATCCGCGTTCACGTCGAAGTGCGGAACGGATACGGCAGGGCGAGGGGCGTTGGAGCCGCCCCCCGAAGACGGCGCTCGAAATGAAGCTATTTGACCGAAAATTTCAGTTCCGCGAATCCCATACAGAGACCGAGACGAATAAAAACTCCTGACCGAATCCCCGAAAAAAAGAATGATCAGACATATATATATATTGATATATTCATACCAACAATCTTGACAAAGCCATCCACCCACAAATGTAATAGAGTCAGTATAGCTGGCAATAGATTCGGTAAGATAGCCCGCGGAGCCACGGTCTATTGGCCACAAGAAGATTATCTTAAACGGAATATTCTTAGTGGAGAGGATAACCCGTAAAATCTAGCTAGCTTATACTACAAGAGCGTTCTCGGTAATGGAACGTTGCTCCTCTGGACAAGATAGATAGAAGTAAGCGCGTTAAGCGCTCATGGGAATATATGGAACGTCCCTCCTCTGGACAAGATAGATAGAAGTAAGCGCGTTAAGCACTCATGGGAATACAGAGCATCTAGGAGAACGTTCCTTGTACGTTCCATAGGTAAAGGTCCAGAAGAGAGCACAGCAGCAATGCTGGGGTGAAGCGAACTCTGTGAACCTCACCCCACCCCCATGCTCTCACTCCTCGTCCTTTTCTGTCTCCTCGAGCTTCTCATAGCTCAACGCCGATAATAAGAAATCTACAAAGAAGAACCGGTGCTGTCTCCAAGCGAAGTTGATAACCCTGCGTCCCTTCCCTCACACCGTCCGCCACCACGACTCTTCCACAATTGGCGTCGTCGGCAGGAATCGAGCCTGCGCGTGAAATCACAATGGGTTTCCAATCCATGGAGGGCGGCCATGATGGGTGCGTTGCGGCGTTGTAGACGCGAGACGGTGAGTCGGTGGAGCTTGCGGACGAGGGAGTACGCACGTTGTTGCCGGTCGGTGGCAAGGTTGATGGAAACCAGGTGGTCACGATCCAGGCTCTGGTGACCGCCGATGTTTTCGGGTTCGAAAACCGAGGGTGGAAGGCGGGGTAGGCGGCCGATGTGGATCTCGTTGGGCGCAAGTCCGGTGGCGACGTTGACAGAGGTGTTGTAGGCCGCCGGCACGTGCGGCAGTAGCACGTCCCAGTCGGTTTGCTTCTCGTTGCTAACCATGGAGGGCATCTGGGCCAGTTCATGGTTGACCCGCTCGTCGCCTCCGTTGGTGCAGGGGTGATAGGCGCTGGTGTTGACCTTGCGGATGCCAACGCGGTCGTAGACGATGGTCGCCAGCTTGGACGTGAATTGTTGACCATTGTCGGAGAGGGGCGTCACCGGGCACCCCCAGAGAGGGATGTACTCGTTGAGCACGATGTCGGCAGTTCCGGCGGCCGTGAAGTTCTCTGCTGAGACAGCGAACATGTCGGCCCGGCGGCTGAAACGGTCGGTAAATAAAAGGATGTGCTCGTTCCCGCGCGGTGTCAGAGGTAGGGGCCCGACGCCCCCTTCTGTGTTTTCCGTCTTCCTCTACCTTGTTATGGCCTTTCTTTCAACGATCTGCTTTATTAGTTAATGGCCCTATCCTTGATGTTTAGGCCTCATTACGAGGTGTTGGGGAATGACTTTGTTTCGAATAGCCGCATCTTCGACCCCCTTTCCCGGTCTTTAAGGATGAACTTTGTCGTCACCCTCCGACGGTCTTGAGGTCTGCAACACGAATATTCAGGGTGGGCTAATGCAATAGAGTGTCAGTATAGCTGGCAATAGATTCGGTAAGATAGCCCGCGGAGCCATGGTCTATTGGCCACAAGAAGATTATCTTAAACGGAATATTCTTAGTGGAGAAGATAACCCGTAGAATCTAGCTAGCTTATACCAGGTACTACAAGAGCATTTTCGGTAATGGAACTTTGCTCCTCTGGACAAGATAGATAGAAGTAAGCGCGTTAAGCGCTCATGGGAATATATAGAACGTCCCTCCTCTGGACAAGATAGATAGAAGTAAGCGCGTTAAGCGCTCATGGGAATATAGAGCATCTAGGAGAACGTTCCTTGTACGTTCCATAGGTAAAGATCCAGAAGAGAGCACAGCAGCAATGCTGGGGTGAAGCGAACTCTGTGAACCTCACCCCACCCCCATGCTCTCACTCCTCGTCCTTTTCTGTCTCCTCGAGCTTCTCATAGCTCAACGCCGATAATAAGAAATCTACAGAGAAGAACCGGTGCTGTCTCCAAGCGAAGCTGATACCCGTGCGCCTCTTCCCTCACACCTTCCGGCACCACGACTCTTCCACACAAACCATCCATCATACCCGGCCCCCACACTACTGTATTCGTACTTCTCATCATATGTATGTGCCAAAACCCGCCATTATAGCGAAGAAAAACAAGAAACAAAAAAACAAGAAGAAAAATAATAGAACCACCCTCGGGTAGAGAAAACTTTCCTATATATTGAACAACAAGTACCAACAACCCTGACAAAGCCATCCACCCACAGTCCATCCACCATACATAATTTAGACGAAAAACGTGGGTTCGGGTCATACAGACTCGTTCCTTATTTGTTTATCATTATTTGTTTATTATTATATATTTTCACAGTTTTTTTTCCGTTTTTTTTTTTTGGATGGTGGTAGTCAACTTTAATTCTCGAATGCTACATGTATATGTATATGTACAATTGTCATTTTTTCTTCCTCGGGCACATCTCTTCGTGCTCGCACCTTTGTCCGAAACGTCGGATGGGGTGAGCACAACTCGACCGTCGAGGTCACGTTGCCGGACGTTTGGGCGCGATCCGTGCAGCGTTTCGCGCGTGGCAAGCCTTTTAAACTTTTTTGGCCTTGGGCACAGTTAAGGCAAATCCCTGGGTTTCCGCAACATCCCCGGGGATTGGGTTTCTGCATCCCCTATCCCCGTGTACGCATTTGAGATTTGGATGCAAACCGCGTTTTTCTGCTCGTAAAGGGTACACGCAGGCGCATCTCCCTATATTTGCACAGAGCACCGCGCTTTGACCCTGCCGCCCAGCAGCAGTTCACCCCCCTAGCAGCAGCAGCCTGCAACTCTCTGCGCGTGTGGCTGCTGTTGTAGTAGCTGATTGCTTTGATCGGAGCCTGCGCTACCCGCCTTACGCCACTACTTCTCGCTGCTGCTGCTACTGCTGCTCCTGTCAAGTGTCAAGTGACACGCCGGCGTAAAGTGTAAGGATCGTTCGCATATCATATTAGTACTCAAACAGTCCTTATATTTGGGTTCAGGTTGGTGTGCTTCGTACGCATACAATTTCCTATTTTGGCACAAGAGCACCACGCTACGATCCTGCCGCCCAGCAGCAGTCCACCCCCCTAGCAGCAGCAGCCTGCAACTCTCTGCGCGTGTGGCTGCTGTTGTAGTAGCTGATTGCTTTGATCGGAGCCTGCGATGCTCTACCCGCCTATACGCCGCTACCTCTCGCTACTGCTGCTACTGCTGCTCCTGTCAAGTGTCAAGTGGCATGCCGGCGTAAAGTGTAAGGATCGTTCGCATATCATATCAGTACTCAAACGGTCCTTATATTTATGTCCAGGTTGGTGTGCTTCGTGCACGTACATTTTCCTATTTTGGCACAAGAGCACCACGCTACGATCCTGCCGCCCAGCAGCAATCCAGCCCCCTAGCAGCAGCAGCCTGCAACTCTCTGCGCGTGTGGCTGCTGTTGCAGTAGCTGATTGCTTTGATCGGAGCCTGCGATGCTCTACCCGCCTATACGCCGCTATCTCTCGCTGCTGCTGCTACTGCTGCTCCTGTCAAGTGTCAAGTGACATGCCGGCGTGAAAATGTAAGGATGGTTTGAATATCATATTAGTACTCAAACGGTCCTTATATTTATGTCCAGTTTAGTGTGCTATATGATATCGTACCATACCGAGAGAGCACGGCGCTACAGCTCTACCGCACTGCAGCAGCGGTAGACAACCCCATTTATGAAAGATCGCAGATGACAGACAGCAGACAACGTGCGGAGAGCCCAACGCTACAACCCTGCCGCACAGAAGCAGCGGTAGGCAACACCATTTATGTGCGCGTGGCGTGTCCTCGCTATGCTGCGGCGAGTTGCTCGTGTCGGAGCCTGTCATTTGTCACCCCACCATACCACACGTTTCTGCTGTACATAGGAACCTTTAAAAATAGTAATAATTTAGATAGACCAACCAATCCATCCTTATACATTTACGTCCACAGAGGCAGTTGTTTAACGACTATTCTACAGTGAGCCGCATCCCACGCCACACGTGCCCCTTCTCGTTTCCTGGCGGTCCCTAACCTGGAGGTCGAAGTGTGACGCTCTTCTCGAAATCATACATATCATACGGTGTAGAAGTTTTGTGTGTTGTGTGTATTTTCTCAACAACAGATCGGTCGTGGGCACGTCTATCTCGAGTACCCAAAGAGTGCTAAAAGTATTGCTGTTGAGTACACCCAAGAGGTACTGCGGGTAAAATGCGAATTCATTATTTTTTCGGGCAATTTTTCTTTGTATGTACAAACAAATGGTAATTGCGTCCGGTAGTGATAATAATCATGTGTCCTTGCGCCACTCCCCTAGGCACTTCCGGGAGGGGAACCTTGTATCAATTAATATGAACATATTACATCACTACTACTGTCTTCATAGTCCCAATGTATACCAAAACCCGCCATTATAGCGGAGAAAAAAATAAAATAATAATAAGACCACCTTCAGGTAAAAAAAAACTGCCTACGCATTTAACCACAAGTACCAACAACCCTGACCAAGCCATCCACCCGCAAACCATCCACCATGCATATGGTAGAGCAGTATAGTGGAAACTACAGTAATACTTTAATTCTTGAATGCTGTATTAAGAGCAACATATAGATAACTTGAAATATTCTGTATTCGTACTCTTCCCGATATTAAAGCCCCGGGGGGAGAAAAACAAAATAAACCGCCTACCATACATATGATGAAGCAGTATAGTGGAAACTACAGTAATAAATTTATAAAATAGATGTGATGTTTTACCTAGCTCAAAATTCTCCACCTAAAGTATAAATGCCAATACTTACCATTATAGTGGACAAAAAATAAGACACCTCCAAATAAAAACTCACTCATATAGTATATTACGAGTACCAACAACGCAGCTTGCAAAGATGAGTATTGACCTGAAATTCGTCAAACTCACGGCTGACGTCCTTGAAAATTAGTTATAAAATAATAAAAAAAATGTTATTATGTACCAGGTAGGATTTAGCTCAAAACTCCCCACCTAGAGTAAAAATGCCAACACCAACCATTATAATGGAGGAAAAATATCCTTATTATGTTGTTGTGGTTGTTGTAGTAGTAAAAGTTGTTCTCACATCAACTCGCATAATCAAGTCCGTCGTCACAGGACAGGCTCCAGTCACCCTGGAGCTGAGGAATACCCCAGGGAAAAACACAAACCAAAGGTGGTACACGCATATATCACAGCTGACGCAATTCATGCCTCCACCAGAAAAATATAAAAGTGACATCGAGAGTCAGCCTACGATGCGTCAGGTCCATACTCGTAGTGCATACGTCTCACTCCTCGCGCCTGGAAAAACCGACCATACCGCTTGCCACCCAAGAAAGACCACCACGTATATGTTGCACGTATCACTACGCATACGCACGACAGACGCATTTCATTTGGAAAAAAGAAACAAGGAAAATAAAAGATAAACGAAAGGATTGAAAAGACAAGAAGGCGAAAAAACGAAAAAGGAAAGGATAGAAACGAAAACATAAGAAAATCAAGAAAAGAAAGGCAAGAGGAGGAAGCAAGGAAAGGTAGAGAGAAAAAAATGTCATACTAGCAGACCCTAGGAACTGGCTAAAGACGGCATTGGGCTCATAGAGGGTATCAAGTGCATCATCAATGGCACTGGGGAGAACGCAACATGACGAAAAAGTCAAGGCAGTCTTACGGTATCTTGTGACGGCCATTGGAAGGCCCACAAATTTCGAGGCGATGATGGCCAGACCCAGACTTCAGTCTCTTGGGCATGACGTCCCCCCCCCCCCCCCCCCTCCCCCCCTCCCTCGTCCCCCCGTCCCCCGTCCCCCCCTCCCCCCTCCCCCTCTCCCCCTCTCCCCCCTCCCCCCTCTCCCCCTCTCCCCCCTCCCCCTCTCCCCCCTCCCCCCTCCCCCCTCCCCCCCTCCCCCCCTCCCCCCTCCCCCCTCCCCCTCTCCCCCCTCCCCCCATCCCCCCTCCCTCCCTCCCCTCCCCCTCCCCCTCCCCTCCCCCCTCCCTCCCTCCCCCTCCCTCCCTCCCCCCTCCCCCCCTCCCCCCTCCCCCCTCCCCCCGGCCGCTCAGAGATGCCGACGGTGGATGGCGCTGCCGCAGCCTTTGCGCGTTGCTCTGCAGCTTTGCGTCTCTCCGTTTCATGCCAACTCCGCATGAACAACTCGGCTCCCTCCTCTACTCGTCGAAACCATCTGCCGGCCTTCTGAACAGCATTTCGCCACCCTTCGAATTTCATTCCAAAGACCGACATATCCTCCTTCAGATGAGCCATCCAGTCCTTCTCTTGCCCCCCTGAGTAGCCCTTACCCCAACAAGCTCCCCAAACATCACCCTCTGTGGCAGACGCTCCTCCCCGATACGTGCTATGAATCCCGCAAACAATATCCTCCGTTTGCGCACTATCGCCTCTTGCTCTCGGAAGCTGTCTTGGCAAGCGCGTCGGCGTACGATAGGGTGTGGTCGTCGCGCTTCTGCTTCCGCCATCCGAGGCATCGGAGGAGCATGGAGTGGTGAACCCGTCGTAGCCTGTCATATTCAGGCTTCTTCGGGCTCCACGTCGTGCAACCGTAAAGCAGTGTCTCGACCACCTCAGCTTTCAGCAACCGAACCTTCAACCGTAAGCGCACACCCGGGCGATCATAGATTTCCATCTTGTACCGCTGGAAGCACGCCCAGGCCCTCTGAAGACGCCGCGGTATTTCAATGCTAAGGTCTCTGTCTGCGGTGATAGCCCCGCCCA
The DNA here is from genome assembly GCA_012845835.1 of Undaria pinnatifida. Taxonomy (NCBI): domain Eukaryota; class Phaeophyceae; order Laminariales; family Alariaceae; genus Undaria; species Undaria pinnatifida. Next base: position 11,316,691 of record JABAKD010000011.1, read on the forward strand.
AGTACACAAACTCGATTGTTTGTATACCTGGCCGGCTGCACATTGATTGTGAAGGACACTTTCCCCCCGCCTTTGGTTTGCAGGCACATAATCTCTGTTCTCGCCTCGGAGAACGTAAGGCCGAACGACGAGCACGCAGTCACGATCACCGTCATCATCCTCTCCAGCCCTTCTGATGATCGCGATACGATGGCCGCATCGTCCGCGTACAGCATACCCCACAATCTCTGCACCTCCTCCCCCTCCTTCCCCCTAACATCGTGGTAGTGACGTTTGTTTATCTTTGGAAAATATCTTGGTTATAACACCCCCCCCAAAAGCTGCGACTCCCGAGCTTCACTCGGCCTCCCGCGGCCTCGCGGTGCCGCCATGTCCCATCCGCACAGCAACCCTATGACGCGCCGACGAAGTGGCGGCCGTCGGTGCCCCACCTCGGCGAGGGGGGAACGTGGAAATTGCCCCCCGGTGGCGGGGAATAGTAAACAAAAGCAAATCCCGCCCAGCCCGAAAGCATTGTAATCAACGAATCGCCTGCTGTTCGCCTGTCAGGTGTATTGCTCTACGTACTACAGTAGCTGCTGCATTGCTGTACTGCTGTACTGGGTAGCTTCGTGGATGAATGGTGGGCGGTGGGTGAGTGGTGGATGGCGGCTCGCTCGCTCCCCGAAATGGCCGAGTATCGTCAAAACAATGAAATTCCCCCCGTCTGTTTCCTGTTTCATACAAGGTCTTCAAGAACCAACCAACTAACTGCTCCCCGCGTACCTGGTGTACTGCTGTACGTACTGCTGCACTGCTGTACAGCTGTATGTAGTAAAGGTTTGGTTGGTGGGTGGGTGTAGGGTGCACTGCGTCGTCCGTGGTGGGTGGGTGGGCCGTTCCGTACGTGGGAGCCTTTTTTCGTCCTGTTGGAGATGAACCTTTTTCCTTGTTTCTAAAATATACCGGCCTCCCATTGGCGCTTGGGAGTACCACCGTCCCCACTGCTGCACTACTCTGTCCTTTATTATCGCACGTACTGCTGCACTGCCGTACTGCTGCCCTGTTATTATGTATGTGTGGGAGAAGAACCTTTTTTGTTGTTTCTAAAATAACGGCCTCCCACTGGTGCTTGGGAGTACTACCGTCCCCACTGTTGCACTCCACTGTCCTTTAACGGGCCTCCCACTGGTGCTTGGCAGTACCACCGTCCCCACTGCTGCACTCCCCTGTCCTTTACTACCGTACGTACTGCTGCACTGCCGCACTGCTGCCCAGTTATTATTTTGTTTTCGTAGTACCTACATATGGCGGAAAAAAACAATTTGGTGTTGTATCATCCTCTGTAGGTAAGTACTAAAAAAACAAAATAATAACAGGGCAGCAGAACGGCATTGCAGCAGCACGTACGGTAGTAAAGGACAGAGGAGTGCAGCAGTGGGGACGGTGGCTTTTGGGGTTTTTTTCGGGGGTGTTATAACCAAGATACTTTCCAAAGATGAAAGAAGTCACTACCACGACGTTAGCGTAATACCTGGTATATAATAAGGATAGAGAGGATGACACAGCACCGATTCGTTTTTTTCCGCCATACCGGCCGGCTACTGGCAAACTTCGGGAGTACCACTAGTATATACTTCGTAGTATTGAATACTGCATGTATGCCTGGTAAGGGTAGTTGTTGCCTGGTATCATTCATATTATTTTATAAGAAATACAAGGGCTCCGCATGGGCGCCGGCGAATGCCGGCGCCCATTCTTCGGGTAGGGCAGGGCAGCACCTCGACAACTCAAGGTGTAGCTGTTCGATTTGGCATGCATTGAACTTTAAAGTAATGCCAAGAGTTTAATACGAACATGGGATTATGAAAGTCATGCTTTGACAAAAGAAAAAACGTAATGTTACACAACAAAGAAGGCAAGGATAGGCGAAACAAACTATGTTAAATGCGCCGTCAAGTAAAAGTTGGCGTCTATCAAACAAAAATACCGAAAAGAGTATTATTGAGAACCTGCGTCGCCTCTAGGCGAAACAAAAGAGGCCTTGGCATTAATGAAGAGACTGCACTGCTGTCCCCGTGGCAATGGAGGTTCGAAGTCGACAGGATGCAAAGTCGGTTTGCATCAAACGTCGACATGAGGACATGTCAGCCGGCGAGGTTTTGGAAGAAGATTGCTTTGTTTGTTACGTGAAGGCTGCCGCATTGATTGATCTGCGTGGTCGCGGGCGAGGAGGAACACGTAGAAGAGGAGGGCGATCTCTCGTTGAGGCGGCGTTGTCTAAGATTGGTGCGGGGGTGGCTTTGCTCGTACGGGAGGTTGGCGTAGCGCTTCTTCTCTGTTTTTTCTCGGGAAGGCGGGATATGTGTGTCTGCTGTCTTTTCTTCGTGGGGGCTTTCACGTTGTCGAAATCGGACGCGTCCCCTCAATGCATAATATCCGGAGTGTCTCTACAATGACGACTGCTGATAGTGCCGTGCGTATTTCCTAGAGACTGACATATTATTTACTGGTAGTAATAATAATATACCTTTGCAACATTTTTTTTTCTTCATCCCATTTATTATCCCCGCACCACTCTCGCGCTCCCTCCCAGTAGTAACTCAGATCCGGGGTCACATAGCGGGCCCTCCTCCTCCCTCCCCACTTCGGCACGTGCTTTCATTTTTACCGCGAGGAGAATCCAGCATTTTCTTCCCTTGTCGACTCGCGTCGAACCAACCCATGCTGCTAGGCGCTCTCAGCAGTTGATCCCTGTTTTTTTTTTTTTTGCATTTTTGCAAATAAAGTCAAATCTCATCGTGGTGGGTGTCGAACTCGAGGACAACCAAACGTTAGTAGTATTCGAGGGTAAAACCACTATTATTATTAATAGACCACCGCGGCGGCCGGCTGACAATTGATTAAAACAAAACAGGATCTTTGCATAGAGATTACATTCCCTCCCCCATATTGTATGATATTACGATGGTTGACGCGATATGTATAGAATAAAGCGCCAAATACCTAAATATCAGCGTACGCGGAGTTTTAGATATCATGAATAACGAACGACCGCGACGGCAGAGCACGGCAAAGCATAGCGCTTCGCTCTGCTGAGCTAGCGCTGCGCTGCGGTGCGCTGCTGAGCTGAGCCGCAGGGCATCGCAGGGCACTGCACGGCGCTTCGTTGCTGTAAGCTATAGCGCTGAGATGGGGTGCTGGGCGGTGTCGAGCTGATGAGCCAAGCCCAGATCTCAGCCGATGAAGCGTCGTCAAGTACAAAACAAATGGTGCGAATCAAAGAAAAGCTAAAGCTGGACCGTTCCGCAACTAATGCACAGGCGGCAAATTAGCGGCAAATGGTAGGAAGTTCAACTTACTAGACAAAAAGGAAGAAAAAATCGCGAAAAAGTTCAAAATCGTGTTGGCAGAAAAACCAAATTTGCAGGAAGCAGCTGAAAGGTCAAGAAACAGGCAATATTTCAGTTGTTGTTGTTGTCGTTCTCACATCAACTCGCATAATCAAGTCCGTGGTCACAGGACAGGCTCCAGTCACTCTGGAGCTGAGGAATACCCTAGGGGAATAACACAAACCAAAGGTGGTACACGCATAAATCACAGCTGACGCAATTCACGCCTCCACCAGAAACATATAAAAGTGAAATCGGGAGTCAGTCTACGATGTGCCAGGTCCATACCGGTGCATACGTCTCATTACTCGCGCCTGGAAAAACCGACTATACCGCTTGCCACCCAAGAAAGACTACCACGCATATATTACACGTGGTATCTATCACTACGCATACGCACAACAGACACAAGTCAATTGGAAAAAAGAAACAAACAAAGAAGAGAAAGGAAAGGAAATAAATGGGTGCATGGGGCCAAGAAAAGAAAAGGTAAATAAACTTTGGGGGGTCTACTGGCGAGTCTGCCACCAGAACGATGCCATGTGGTTTTTCGACGATCTACAGCAGTACTACGAACGACTTCCGATACACCCACCGAAGCACGGACTACCGGCGAATTACGCGATCGACAGCTGGCCGTGGTTGTCACGTGTCTCTGTGTTGGGGGCCCCTGTGCGCTGCCTCTTGTTGGCTCTTGTTTGGGTAATATATGCGGTGTGCTTGATGGTCTCACGGCAGCAGCACACCAGAATCAGAACGTCCGCTCGCACGACGTATCATTCTTACAGGAAATGTAATCTTTTTTTTCTTCATCAATATGAACATAAAACGGTTGTTATATATTGGACAGAGTGATGCGTGAACGACTAAACTTGCCAACTGCACTCGTACTGCACTTTGAGCTATCTGCTGTGGTTCTGGTTGCTACTAGTTGCTGCAGTATGTGCTAGAAGTTTCGCCCTTCGGCTACTGCTGCTGCACCTGATGTTGTGTGTTTGCCAATGTTGTCAGTTGGCGTTCATGCTCGTCGTACATACTGCTGTTCTCACCCAGTACGTACGGGTTTCCTCGTACCTCGACGGCACGACGACGAGCTCAAAACAGAAGGGAGGTGACATGAAATGGCGTGGACAATGGCCACATAGAAGCGAGCACAGCGGGATAGTTCGCTGCGAATCAACCGCACTCGTTCATGCCTACAGCAGAGGCTGCCTGGAGTGTCAGCGGCCGCGCTAAAGCCAGGGCCAAAGGCCGAAAAGACGGCTCTTCTATCTGCTTGGTTTTGTCTCGAGATTCTGTTATATATACCGTAATGCGCGCGATCGGAGTATCACACACAGCTTGCAAAGATGAGTTTCGACGAAATCTTCGATCTCACAGCTGGAGTGTATTTTAATTTTTATAATATATTGGACAGAGTGATGCGTGTACGACTAAACTTGCCAACTGCACTCGTACTGCACTTTGAGCTATCTGCTGTGGTTCTGGTTGCTACTAGTTGCTGCAGTATGTGCTAGAAGTTTCGCCCTTCGGCTACTGCTGCTGCACCTGATGATGTGTGTTTGCCAATGTTGTCAGTTGGCGTTCATGATCGTCGTACATACTGCTGTTCTCACCCAGTACGTACGGGTTTCCTCGTACCTCGACGGCACGACGACGAGCTCAAAACAGAAGGGAGGTGACATGAAATGGCGTGGACAATGGCCACATAGAAGCGAGCGCAGCGGGATAGTTCGCTGCGAATCAACCGCACTCGTTCATGCCTACAGTAGAGGCTGCCTGGAGTGTCAGCGGCCATGCTAAAGCCAGGGCCAAAGGCCAAAGAGACGGCTCTACCTGCTTGGTTTTGTCTCGAGATTCTGTTACATGAAAATGTCATGATTCCATGGTTTGGGAGTTATTTTGTCACGAAACGTTTTGCGGTCGGTAATTTGTGTCGCGAAGTTGTTGGATATCGTCGGTAACTTGTGTCACGTTTTAGGTGAACCCACACTAAAAAAATGAATTTTCAGCTGGCAAAACGAGCAGAAACAAAAGCAATAAAAAGGCCGGGCAAGAAACCAAACGAACTATTAATAGTAAAAAAGTACAGCAAAGAAACTAACGCTCAAGAGTATGCCACCGCAAAATTCCAAACATTATCACGTACCGTTTGGAAATGATGCCAATTTTGTAAACCATTCAGGCGTTGCAGCCATTAAGATTCAACAATTTTTCCAAAATTCCTCCTCGACATGCTATATTTTTGCAACTTCTCGCTTGTCTCGCTCGACACCCGTCCGCGTTCACGTCGATGTGCGGAACGGACACGGCAGGGCGAGGGGCGTTGGAGCCGCCCCCCGAAGACGGCGCTCGAACAAAGCTATATTCGACCGAGAATTTCAGTTCCGCGAATCGCATGCTTCGGCCGAGACAAAAAACTCCTGACCAAATACATGACACCAAGGAATGATTTTATATATATTTATTTTAAGGACGTCAGCCGTGAGTTCGACGAATTTCAGGTCAATACTCATCTTTGCAAGCTGCGTTGTTGGTACTTATAATACACTATATGGGTGAGTTTTTATTGGGAGGGGTCCTATTTTTTGTCCACTATAATGGTAAGTGTTGGTATTTATACTTGGAAATACTGTTACCACAACATTTTACATGTGAGCCTAAATTATTAAGTACGTTGTCACCCTAGCAAAATCCCACCCCTATAAAACAAAAAACTATTATTGCTCGGCACGCTATGACAACATACGATCGTAGCATCGGCACGATAAAGGCTTTCCTGCAGAAAGCGGCAACTTTTGCATCATTTTCGGACCCGCGGGGCACCGGCACGATAAAAGGGCCGTCCGGCACGCAGCTGTAAATTTGAAAAATGCGAATCCACAGGCCAGATCCGCCGGTTCGACCCGCGGGTCAACCATACACAACCCGCGGGTCATGGTGGCTTGACCCGCGAGTGACCCGTATCTCGTGGGTCATGACCCGACCCGATCCGCGAGACTTCCAAACCTCCTGACCCGACCCGTCCCCCCCCGACCCGACCCGACCCGACCCGACCCGACCCGACCCGACCCGCGAAATGTCCCCGACCCGCGAGTTTTTTTAACCTCTTGACCCGACCCGACTCGACCGGATCCGCGAGATTCCAAAACTTTCTGACCCGACCCGAGTGATATTGAAACAAAATGACCTGACCCGACCCGACCCGCGACATTTTGAAACCCCCCTGGGTCAGGCCATGACGTCATGACCCGTGAAAAGTCCTGATCTTTAGCTGTAAATATTCCATGTACTGGCGGATACTCGGTCATTTTCAGCTTGGAGTACTCCAGGTACTGGTGGGTACTCAGTCATTTCCAGCTTTAATAGGTACTCAAGTAACTGGTCTGGCTCTGGCAGGTGCTCTTATTACGTCATTTTCAGATTTGGGTACTCCTGGCAATGAGTTGTTGAAAATGACTGGTACTACTGGCGAGTTATTGACTTATTATTATTATCAATGACTGGTGTGTGTTCTTACATTGCTGGCGAGTTAATGACTCAGTACCAATGACTGGTCTGTGTTTTTCACATTATATTTCCACCCATCTACTTCCAACACAAGTGTCCGTGCTGATGCCTCACAGAGAGAAGAGCTCTGTGGTCACAAATTCCGAGACAAAATTGCATTGCAAATACAGCAAGGTGGCGCAGCCATGCAATGTCAACCGCAGTGAGCACGTGGTCAAAACAGAAAAAAGCATTTATTTCTTGCGAAACAAAAAAAAGCAACCCAGTCGAGCCACCATAAACTCAAGATATATGCAGTGCCCTATTCAAAGTTTGAAACATGAACAAGAAGACAAGACGAAAAGGATCTACTTCCAACAAAAGTGTCCGCACTGGTGCCTCACAGAGAGACGAGCTCTGTGGTCACAAACTCCGAGAGAAAAGTGCCTTGCAAATACAGGAAGGTGATGCGGCCATGCAATGTCAACCGCAGTGAGCACGCGACAAAACAAAGAAAAAGCCAGCCAGTCGAGCCAGCACACCAAACTATTCAAAGTAATTGTATTCAGTGCCCTATTCAAAGTTCAAAACATGAGCAAGACAAGACGAAAAGGAAAAGCAAATGAAAATGAAGAGGGAAACAGGACGGCACGACAAGGACGAAAAACAAAGCACAACAGACAGACAGCAACTGCAGCAGTAGCAACACAGCAGATGACGCCATCTACACAACACCGGGGGCAGCAGCCATTTGGTACTGGAGCGGAAAAAAACGTGCCTAGGAGTCCGTTTTACGAGCGAAAGAGCCTGACAGGTGTCACGGAACGAACACTTGCTATGTATTGATGACCTGGGACGCACCTTGGTCAGGCGAGCTACACCTCTCACGCTCAGCATCATAGATCTCGGCTGAACTCTAAGACCGTGAAGAAACCGTGTAGACAGGACAATGCAGCACCGCGCCACCGACAAGCTCTGGTTCGAACTCGAAACAGGAGATAATAAATCGCAATTGTCGTGCGTGGGCAGGGGTCAACACAGCGGACAGGGGCGGCAAGATATACCCAGTATCTGTCATTTTCCTCTTCTTGTCTTTTTTTGACAGTCCGGAGCACCGAACTTGGAAGGCCTTTTCGTTCGATACGGGTTTCACATCCTCACAGCCCCTGAAAGATTTTGACCGATGACTCAAGACGGCAGTAGCAATGCTGTTGCTGTATCGCGGAACCCTGTTATCCTACCATGCCGTGGTTGGAATTTGTTGTTGCCTTGAGTGTGCCCCTATTCACCTCAGCTGCAGCTGATGTGTGGAGATCGAGAGCCAACCGAGGGTCTACTGGCTTCAGCACCCCTTGCGGCATCGGCCTAGCGGCTCAACAGGCGTTGTCGCGACATCGGAACGGATGGACGCGTCGACCAGGCGCGGTGCAAGGTCTGTCGATGGGCTTTGGTGGTGGTGCTACTGATCGATACTCATGGTGAGACGTGTGACCTGCTGCAGTTTTCTCTGCGCAAGCATTATACTTACAAAGGGTTACCATAGGAGCTTGACTGTTTGAAGAATGAAAGACAACACCACATGCATGTATCACGTCGCTCATGTATGTGTCGCATGTTCAGAATTCAGAACATTCAACAGCAGCAGTCGTGATCCCTCACGAGCGCAGTGCCTTGCCAGAAAACATTGCCCGAATTAATACTGTAAATTGAGACCCCGTACTATTCCGGGATAGTACGAGTATTCATAGCGCGGTACGTAATCTCTAGGACGTGGTCGTCACAATCAATTTTCGCCGCACGAGACTGGGATCCCGCACAATAAACCCCTTCTACGAGTTCGTAGCTTCATTTTTCCATCCTCCAGTTAGCTTCATTTTTCCATCCTCCAATGTAGTCTCTCACTTGCCGCTCGTATTTGCACTTGGAAAGCAGTATTCGTATTGATTACAAGGGCTCCCTCTCCGCGTGCGGCTGACGCCGCCCGCCACGCTCGCGCAAGGAAGATTTCAACTAAGGGCCCAGATTAACGAAGAGCACGGAATATCGTAATTCGTTTTTTTTTCTTTAGTTTCATGAAAAATACACGAAAAACTCAGCTCTGCCTCTTATCAAGGAACGGCGTTCGACGTAGTGCGTTCTAGAAAATTAAAAATTAAAAAAAACTCAAAAGGATCAACGAACACCCGTGGGCAACGACCGAGGCGAGCGATGGCTCGCGTCCTCTCCGGAGCGCCGCGGCTAGCAGCAGATAGTTTTGGCCGGCAGCGGCTTGGAAGCTAAGGCTTTAGGCGTCTCTTGGATGGGCTGGCGCACACCCCGCCGCCCGACACGGGCAGCAGCGACGGGATATAGCGGTCGAACTTCTGAGCGAAGTCATCATGTGGTAGTTGGTCGTGTAACTTTCGAGGTGCAGGGCGACGAAAAACTGGGTTTGCGGCGGTCTCGATTTTTCGAAGCGTCGCAGGCGGTCTACGCTGTGCTAAGGGCCTTTGGAGGGCGCGCTGCGGCTGCTCCGGTGATCCTACCTCTCGCAATGGTGGCTTCTCACCTCTCAACCAGCCGACGACATGGCACCCATTCGCGTGGCCGGCTTCGGTTACACAGAACAAGCTATAGTATGTCTAGGTGGACAAACTCCCCAAATTAAATTACGATTTTCGACTAAAATATTGAACCCGAACGATCCTAAACCGCAACACAGGGGGTTATAAAACCTGCGTAGGGGGCTCTTTGGTTGAAGTTCATCCTCAATCCTGCAAGCAGCAAGCCAGTTTTTATTGCCCTACACCCCACCCGCCCCACACAACGGTATCACCTCCCCCTCCAAACGCTCTACATCAATCACCACCCAGCCCTGTAGGGCACGGACACGAGGTAGATGCGGCTGTGTCACCATAGCCAGGCCGGGAGAGCCCTCTCTCGGCTGTGCTGTTGTGGGCTACTACTACTACTGCTGCTGCTGCTGTGCCTTCGCGTTTGTCGCCATACACATCCGTGCTCTCGTCTTTGGTAGTGTGTGTCGCCACACGCCCGCTCTTGTTTTACTCATCGTGTATGTGTCTCGCGTTTTCCGTTACAGTCGCGCGCAGCCGCGTCCTAGCGGCAGACGGCAACCACGTGTGAAAGGCTGCCGGACAGCAGCACTGGTGAAGTTCTATGAGGGGGCGCGCACGTGTGTGCGCACACGGTGGTACTACTCCAATGCATCTCGAGGATTGCCCACAAAAAAGGAATGTCGTTTGTCTCCCAGTGTTCAGGACAAATCCCGTTCTACGAAGAAGGCACATTGATTTCTGCTGTGTTATGCAAGAATGTTGCCGGAAATTTCCGTCAAGAATTTTCCCCAGAAAATTCGTGGTGGGAATAATTTTATAGTGATGGGAAAAAAAAGGTTTCCAATTACATATCTTAGGCATTATTCCTATCGGACCTGGAAGGCGTTATACACTCTCGATTTACTCTACAATTTACTAGTTCGACCGAGAAAGTATTTTTTTACTTCTTTACGTGGATACCAGTCCCTATTCCCTCCCTATGGTAGATTGTACCGCCTCGTTATCACTATAATCCTTCAAGATCATCCTGGCTCCTCGAGGCAGACTCTGAGGTGTTTCGTCATCGTTGACCTTCGAGCGTGCGGTTACGCACATAACCCACCTCGGTGTGTCTCCACACTAACACCTCCACCAGAGAAAGAGAAAACCTGCGAAGGGACTACAGTTCCACAATTGGCGTCGAGGCAGTGAAGCTCGACCGGTGCTAGCAAACCGACCGAAAAGAGCGGGTAAGGTTCATTTGAAAAATAAAAAACGCACGTTTGTTCCGCTTTCCATATGGCAGACGGGACAGACCCCCCTGGTCCCGGGGATGGTCATACTGACCTAAACATCCTTCCCCCACGTCTGGAGGGAGGTGGCCTGACGAAGGCAATCTGAATCGAGACGGGGAGGAGGAAGAAGAGGTAGAAGAAGAAACCTACTTCAGCCCCCGTGAGCCGTCACCTGGTCAAGATTCATCTGAAGAAGAGCTGAGGAGACACCGCACTATCTCATGTTTGGTCGCATGCCCACGCTCCCCATTGACGTCATCATGGGAATGCCTCAGGCGGACATACCTGAATCAGCATTACAGTACACTCACAAAACGGTCAAGAATTTGTAGTTTGCATACGAGTTAGCAAGGCAAAATCTTTGTCAACGTGCTGATGCTCAAGCAGCGTCGAATGCAGACTTACGATATCAACAGTTTCAGCGTGGTGACTTAGTGTTGGTTCATCAACCGCATAATGCCCAAGATGACCCCAACAACAAATTACTAAGTCCTTGGCGCGGTCCGTACCAAGTTCGCCATCAATTATCGCCGGTCGTCTACCGAGTATCGAGATAATGTGATTCAGCTGAAACATCAGCACATTTAGGCAGGATGAAACCGTACCACCAACGCAGTGTGCTCGCAGATCCTGATTTCAGTGAAATCAACGAGATGTTTTTGGGAACTAAAATACCCATGCCAAATTTAGATCAGGAAACCTCCCCAATGTGCATTGGCCCAAGAACAGCAGTAGAAAGGATTGTTGATCACAAGCGTTCGAGAGGTCGATCATCCCCGTTTAATGTTCAGTTCCGAGTCCGTTTTCGTGGGGAAGGTCCGAGTAGCGATGGCTGGTATCGCCGTCGCCAAATTCCCCGCTGCAGTGAATTTATTCGCTCATATTTTGCGAGCATTTAGGACGTCCCTCCTGACCCGCAAACACTAACAACTCCCGCGTCTCCAGTCTAGCGAACTGTCGAGACAGAGCCAACGTACCATCACGTTTGTGCCGCGGTATGAGTTGGATACCAAAGTCGGTAATGGGCACGGTAGGTCGTCAACCACCTCTCCATTATCTTATTTTCCTGGTGTAAGGAAATATGTCACTTGACAACATCGATGTTCGACGATCGTCGTTGTCAAGCAGATTTTTGCATATACAGACTGATCCCCTGTACACAGTCTGCATGTCCGTTCATGGTGATCGTTTCGAGTCAGACATGTTGTGTTCCTGTAAATTGTGGTCAGTGTGGGGAAGATCACATTTAGAGCGAATGGGGACGCCCACGAGCTCCGAATGTAATATCAACTCACCAAGTTGCTGATGCACAAGATAGAGATGTCTAATTCCCATCCGGTCGTTTGTCATACACCAGATTGTATCATGGTTGTTGCGTAGCAGGTTCTGCCCTTGGTACACGCTGAACGTGCGGGTGTGGAGATACTAAGTTGTATCTCAGTGCAATAAATAAACGAAGTACGTTAAACATTGTAGAGTTAACAGCTCCGCAAATCTAAGAGGTGCATGTCTGTTCACATGCACAATACCCTCAACTCGAACGAGGCTTCTTCGAAGAGTTAACAGTTGTTTTATCGTTTAGATTTTCATGTCTCGACGATAGCACTGAGAGATGTACTATCTTGAGACAAGCTAAGTTTCTATAGTAATCTGTAACACCATGATACATACCATGGCAATCCCACCATGCTACGTAGCAAGGTGGAGGAGCCGGACCTTGTTTATCAGTATGTCAAAATCTTCATGAATTACCAAGTGTTAGAAGTCTGAGCACACTTGAAGAAGGTCCTAGGTTGTCAGTGGTACTACAGGTCACAACTGCACCCAGCAAAGTCGCGCAAGCTGAGGCCTAGCAGTAAACCTGTTGTCTGAAAGTTTCGTGGCTAGTTCGTGCTAGCTCTAAACTGTCATTGTCGTTCCCGTAGGAACATGTCCAAGGATTGTGTCGCGATTCGAAACGTTTCGAAGCAGCGATAACATTGTACAGCATGGAAGTCCGTTAATACTTAAGATGAGTCATAATCATATTTACGTGTTTCTTATCGACACGAATATGAAGTCATATTGACCAATTGTTTTACCCGAGTTTCGGACTCTGCTGCAATAATAGTGATTATCGGCGTATATTCCAGGGATTTACTAGGATCCTGTCATCCTAAGCCGACACCTCTTACGTATAAGACGCGCACGTTTGCACGTCTGGAAAAGGGGGGTGTGATGTGGATACCAGTCCCTATTCCCTAGATTGTACCGCCTCGTTATCACCATTATCCTTCAATATCATCCTGGCTCCTCGAGGCAGACTCTGAGGTGTTTCGTCATCGTTGACCCTCGAGCGTGCGGTTACGCACATAACCCACCTCGGTGTGTCTCCACACTAACACCTCCATCAGAGGAAAAGAAAACCTGCGAAGGGACTACAGTTCCACATTTGTTGAGTTTGATTTTTCGTAATAGTTCTGAGAATGCCTGCTTGGTGATTCATTTTTTAACCAATCAGATGCAAAATAAATTCAATTCTACAAAAAAAATTGAAATTCGATTTGGCAAGTTCCTCGTTAATTCGGGCCCTAATGAATGTGAAGGGGGCAGAAAGAAGAGGCCCATGATTAAGTGCAACTAGCGATTTGATAATGCCAAGAGCTACTTGTGCGGAGCTGATTGCCCTGTCTGTGCTTTGCTGTATGTCGGCGATGTCACGTTCTGATCGGCAGTAGTACGGGTGTAATTTGCGAAGAAAAAAATCGCGAAGAGGACCGAGATGGAGAACAAAACCAACGACGAAAAGCAAGAAGACGAGTACACACACGTACCAACGGTACCTGGTACCTGGTACTTCGCCCAATACCTGGTGGTACTCCGTGTGGTTCTAAGGAAAGCACAGGGCTCTACTCCGCAAGGCTGCTGACACCGCCCGCTACGCTCGCGCAAGGAAGAATGCAACTAACTGAAACATGTAAACAAATGGGGCAGGATGAAGAGGCCCGTGATTATTTGGTGCAAATAGCGAATTGATAATGCCAAGAGGTGCTTGCGTAGAGCTAATTGCCCTGCGCTGTGCTGTGTACTTGTTGATGCCACGTTCTGAACGGCAGTACGTGCGATATTTGCGGGAGGGGGGGGGGCATGGGGACCGAGAGAGGACAATCAACTGAAGAAAGCAAACAGACGAGTACACAAAACACGTACATAAACCTGGTATCTGTATCATACCTGGTACTACAGCTACTACTAGTAACTGCTGCTGTATGTTCAAAAGAACGCACAGCGCCGCACGATACAGCACCGCAAAACGAACGGCAAGGCACGGCACCGCACTGCGCTGCGCTGCGCTGCCGAGCTATATATAGCCAAGCTGAACTTAGCTGGGGGTGCATTGTTTGTGATCCAATAACGTCATACGTACAAACCTGTTGCAGTATTCTTAGTACCGGTACGTGGTATGATACTTCGAATATTACTGGCATGTACGAACTAGTAAAAAAGTACAGCAAAGCACGCAGCATGGCAAAGCACGGCAAAACACAGCGCTGCGCTCAGCTGAACTAGATCTACAGGGCATCGCAGGGCACTGCACGGCGCTGCATTGCTGTGAGCTTTAGCGCTGCGGTGGGGTGCTGGGCGGCGCGGAGCTGATGAGCCAATCCCAGATCTCAGCTGATGAAACTTCAAGTACAAAACAAATGGTGGGAATCAAAGAAAAGCTAAAGCTGGACCGTTCCGCAACTAATGCACAGGCGGCAAAATAGCGGCAAATGGTAGGAAGTTCAACTTACCAGACAAAAAGGAAGAAAAAAACCCGAAAAAGTTCAAGATCGCGTTGGCAGAAAAAACAAATTTGCAGGAAGCAGCCGAAAAGTCAAGAAACAACTGGCGAAACGAGCAGAAACAAAAATAGTAAAGGCCGAGCAAGAAACCAAAGAAAAGCTGTACCGTTCCGCAAGTAATGCACGGAGGCGGTGTCGAAGTGGGACCCCCGCAGATGCCAGGGAGGTGCCAACCGAGCACTTTCAGGAAAAATATCCAAGTAAGTCTATTACTAATGGTACTCCCGAAGTATGCCTGTTGCCGGCCGGTATGGCGGACAACAACAAATTGGTGCTGTATCATCCTCTGTATGTAAGTACTAAATTAACAAAATAAAACCGAGCAGTACGACAGCAGTGCAGCAGTACATACGGCGGTAGTAAAGGGTTCATCCTCTGTAGGTAAGTAATAAAAAAATAAAATAATAACAGGGAAGCAGTACGGCAGGGCAGCAGTACGTACGGTAGTGAAGGACAGAGAAGTGCAGCAGTGGGGCCGGTGGCACTCCCAAGCACCCAGTGGGAGGCCGGTATTATAGAAACAAAAAAAAGGTTCATCTCCCACAGGACGAAAAAAGACTCCCACGTACGGAACGGCCCACCCACCCACCACGGACGACGCAATGCACCCTCCACCCACCCACCGACCAAACCTTTACTACATACAGCAGTACAGCAGTGCAGCAGTACGTACAGCAGTGCACCTGGTACGCGGGGAGCAGTTAGTTGGTTTTTTGAGGACCTTGTATGAAACAGGAAACAGACGGGGGGGGGTTCATTTTTTGACGATACTCGGCCATCTCGAGGAGCGAGCGAGCCGCCATCCACCACCCACCCACCACCCACCATCCACCCACGGACCTACCCAGTACAGCAATGCAGCAGTACGTAGAGCAATACACCTGACAGGCGAGCAGCAGCCGATTCGTGGGCTACAATGCTTTCGGGCTGGGCGGGATTTGCAATTGTTTGCTATTCCCCGCCACGCCGGGGGCCAAGCGAAAAGCGCTCGCGTTGCCGATTCTGCGCACGGCGACCGACGACGGCTGGATGCTGCTGTGATTGGACGTACTCCAAGTCAAGTCTGTAGATTATTTCGCGCAAAAACGCAAAGATCTGACCGGGGTCCTGGTGTTGTTGTGCTTGCTGTTGACGCAGGCGCGCTTGTCGTCGTGCCCATGGCTCAAGTGGCCAAAAAGCAATTCGAAAGTTTATAGTTGGAATTCGGAAAAAAAAAAAAGCGGGCAGCGACGAAGAAAAAGCGGGGGGGGGCAAGCGAGCCGTCCCCGGGAGGGCGATTTCCACGCCTCCCCCTCGCCGAGGTGGGGCACCGACGGCCATTCTTTCGCCGTCACGTTGTGGTGCTGCTGTGCGGATGGGACGTGGCGGCACCGTGAGGCCGCGGGAGGCCGAGTGGAGCTCGGGAGTCGCAGCTTGTTGGGGGGGGTATTATAACCAAGATACTTTCAAAGATCCAGAAAAACGCCACTACCACGACGTTAGCGTAATATGCAGTAAGGATATAATAAGGATTTCGTTGGAATCCCTACGAGTACAACAGCAGTAGAAACGGTGCATGTTTCATTTACCCGCGAACAAGTATGCGTATGTATGTATACAACAAGAGCCCCGCTCCGCGGGCGGCTGGGCTGACGCCGCCCGCTACGCCCGCGCAACGAAGAATACAAATAAATGTGAAGGGGGCAGAAAGAAGAGGCCCATGATTTGGTGCAACTAGCGATTTAATAATGCCAAGAGCTGCTTATGCAGAGCTGATTGCCGTACGCTGTGCCGTGTGCTTGTTGGCGATGTCACGTTCTGATCGACAGTACGGGTGTAGTTTGCGGGGAAAACGAAACCGTGACCGAGAGAGGACAATCAAATGAAGATAAGCAAAGAGACGAGTGCACAAGTACATACCGGTATCTGGTACCTGGTACTCCGCATGATGCCTGGTACTGCCGTATGTTTGAAAGAAAGCACCTCATGATGATGCTGGCTGGCAACCTTGACCTGGTCGAGGTGTAGACCTCCGTTAAAATAGTGCGGACGGCCAATTTGAATAGAATCACGAGCTTCAGTGGATGCAACACTGTGTAAAGATCCAAGGCACCCGTTAGTTGAAGGTCGGAATGCCAGCATGTTAAAAATGTGGCGTAATTGACATCCAAACGAATATCTAGAGAATAGAATGAATCGGAATGAATCGGAAACCCGGGGATCGGGGGTGGCTTAAGATCCCCTGCGGCCTTAGATGTCCACCATACTCCCATTGTCAGCGCTGACTATGTGCCAGTGGTGGTATGGTGCACATTTCACAAAACACGGTCCTGGGTCCGTCTGGCTGTTAAGCACTGGACTTTGTTAATAGATTCAACCCAAGTGTTACAATCCCTTTAATCAGCGCTGTCGTTCTACTCAGACAGACCGATTTGGGTGAACGGGATTATGTTTCTTTTCTTGCCCCCCCCGCGTCCGAGGAAGTCGTACCATGAATTCACATGTGCACTTTTCCTGAAAAACGGCAATGACTCTTGGGGTGATTCGAACCCGGGATTGCTGTTCTTTTGTTGAATTTGCACCATAAGCACTGTCGCATAGCCTCATTCATGCAGTCGTCGTTTAAAAGTTGTTCGCTTTTCGCTTGCCGTTTTTTTTTTATTCGGTTTTTCGATTTTATACATAAAGGGCCCGTGTTATCGAAGAGCATGAAAATTCGTAGTTCGTTTTTTTGTAGTTGAATTTAGTTTGCATCTGATTGGTCGAAAAATGAATCAACGAGCAGGCATTTTCACAATTTTGACGGAAAATCAATCTCAACACGGAACTAAAAAATAGCTATTTCGTCGAATTTCATTGAAACCTGAATTCATTTTGGGGAGTTGTGCAACCTTGACGTGGTATGTTCCATGTCATCGAATCCGGCCACGCGAATTGGTGCCGTATTGTCGGCTGTTGGAGAGGCGAGAAGCCGCCATTGCGAGAGGTAGGACCACCGGAGCAGCCGCAGCGCTACTTCCGAAGGCCCTTAGCACGGCCTAGACTGCCTGCGACGCCTCCAAAACAATCGAGACCGCCGCAAACCCAGTTGTTGGTTGCCCTGCACCTCAAAAGTTACACGACCAACCACCACATCACGACTTCGCTCAGAATTTCGACCTCTTATGTCTCCGTCGCTGCCGCCCGCGTGGGGCGATGGGGCTGCGCCAGCCCACCCAAGAGACGCCTAGAGACATAGCCTCCTAGCCGCTGCCGGCAAAAAAAAACTGCCGCTAGCCGCGGCGCTCCGGGGAGGACGCGAGCCATCGCTCGCCTCGCTGGGGCTGCGCCAGCCCACCCAAGAGACGCCTAGAGACATAGCCTCCTAGCCGCTGCCGGCAAAAAAAAACTGCCGCTAGCCGCGGCGCTCCGGGGAGGACGCGAGCCATCGCTCGCCTCGCTCGTTTCCCACGGGTATTCGTTGACATTTTCGTTTTTCGATTTCTAAAACACACTACGCCCTTCCTCGACAAGAAGCAGGGTCGTTTTTTTCGGATATTTTTCATGAAATTGAATTAAATTATTAAAAAGTGAATGATTTTCCATGTTTTTCGGTAATACGGCCCCTAACAGACAGTTTCGGCAATGGTTCTTCATGTTCCAGAATGAGAACGAACATTTCCAGAACCGGCAGAGTTTTTCCAGGACGAAATGACAACATTCGTGCTGATTGGTGTAAACATCGGCCGCGTGCCAGAGAGGTTTAATTTTTTTTTAGTGTTTGTGCCTTTTTGTATTCCTCCAAGCGAATGAACAGCAGCAAGCAGCAACAGGCAGCTAGGTACGCAGCTAACCAGACTGTGCGACGAAGCGCAGCAGTAGCAGTAGCGCGTGGCCAGGACCTACGTATCCGACGTCGGATCAAACATGAAAGGTGGTGACTCTGTGTCGGTGGATGTCAGTAATCAAAATCAACCCCTACCCATATAGCCGTAGGTGTGTGCGAATTCGCTTCCCAGGTACCAGGTGATTCATGTTTCAACTACACGTACGCAGGGTCGCGAAAGCGACGACTGCCAGCCACGGGCTCGGCCTAGGCTGCCAGGGCAACAAAGCACGCAGCAACAGCAACAAGCCGCAGCAGTGCGCGGCGAGTACGTAAGATTCCCGCGGGTGTGATGGCCCCTGTGCCTCTTGGTCGCGGTAGCTGGCCATCTCGGCGAACCACGTTTTTGCGGTCGTACATTTACGTGTTTGTCTTACGCAGGAGTCTTAGGTTTCTGTCTCTTTGACATTGTTTGGTGAATCACGCTTGACATTACTTTGCCGGATGGAAAATACAATAAAAATGCTGTCACAGCAGCCTTTAGAACAAGTATTGACATTGCATTTTGTTTAGTTTTGCGTTCCAGCGTCAGACGTCATCTCTGTTACGGACGTAGGTAGAACCACGTAGGTAGGGCTATTATTAGTGTCATGACCAAACAGCAAATTCGGTTCGACCGACCCTTCGTTTGTCCGATGGCCTTGAAATCGCGTTGACGTAGATTGCCCGTCAGCGCAGAACCCTTGTACGTGTACGAGTGACGGGTGTCGCACTAACGCGGGACCACGGCCGCTGTATTAACGTGATTATACCATGTCTCATGCTGTACGTATCATATTTACAAGTCGACGAGTGTATGGCGTTAAACTTTAACGGCGAGGATCACCAGTAAGTCGGATAGTCGGCACCTTCGTTTCACGACTGACTATTGATCCGAATAATAACTCGTCGGCGACTTAAGCCGTACTGACTCGCAGCCCTCGTAGCGGTTTGCCTTCTACGTTACACCCCCCCTGCTGACAAGTCCACGTAGCTTGTTCCATACCAGTATCAGGTACGTGCTATCTTCCTTCCTTCGGTCGTTTTTGTATTTTCTCGTTTTTCGTTTTTCATTTATTTCTTTCTCCTCGGAGTTGTACATTATCTGTTGTTTGATTTCCTTGGTGGTATGCGGTATGTACTCGGTTTCAGTTGCGAGTCGAGTGTTGAAACTTGAAACGAACCTGGTATTATATGTAGCAGTATGGGCCTGATGATGCAGGACTTGCTGTAGCTATATAAAGTATAGACGCTACGTGTGCCAATTCTGGTTTGGTTTCATTTTTGTTCCTGCCGAGGGGTACTTTTCCACTCCAGAGTGACTGGAGCCTGTCCTGTGACCCCGGAATTGACTATGGCGATGATGTGTTAATATGAGAACCACAGCACCAGGAACCTGGTGTACAGCGGTACGACTCGTATTGATTTAGACTTTTCCGGTCAGCAGTCACGTGCGCGAGTTACGCAAACAGCTCAACGCTCCTGTGGCTCCTGAACTGGAGCTGCTGTGGTGGTTTTTTGTATCGTGCTTGTAGCGTCGCTTAATATGTGGTGCCTTTTAATTATGCACGGCCTGCTATACACGGCACGCATACACACGTAGTAGGGGTGATGCCTTCTCATGTTCAAGAATACGAACAATCTCATTTCAATTGGACACCTTGCACGGCCTCTGCTCTGTCGTTGGTGATTTTTTCAGGGATGAAACGGACAAGGAATTGAACGTCAAAGCCCGGATGCCGGCGTGGGCGAAGGGGAAGTCTGTTGCCCTCGAAATGACCAAGACCCACATCAGGCTGGCTCTCGAGGAAGAGTTGGACAAACCCATCATCGAGGTGAGGGAAGCACGTGTGCATCGTGCGATGGTGTGTCGTCACATCTTGGGCAGGGCGAATGGGGTTCACAACACCCTTACCGACAGCTGCAGCAGCGGCCGTAAGCGGAGCACATGTGTGATGTTCACGTCCATTCAGTGAACAGCGCCTGGGACTAGTATGACAGATATTTTTGATACGAACAGTAACCGGGAAGTGGCGTTGCTCACAACTGTAGTAGTACAGCTTTACGAATAGTGCGTAGTGTAGCTGATGTGACAAGGGTCCAGTGGCGCACGAGTACAAGAAAGGACAAGTCAAGCTTGTGTTCAGCGTGGGAATCGTTGAAGAGATGCGATTTGTGCCAGTTGTGAGTTGTGAGTCGTGCAGCGATGGCGCCATTTTTTCACCAGAATTACGTTGACCCTCGTTTGGGTCCGCGGTTGCCGCACTCTGTTGGTTTACCTTGATTTGCGTCGATTTATTCATAGCACTTGTCAATCGGCGACGGTGTTGATATGTTTCGTGACAACAATGCTGCTATGCCTTCGGTTGCCCCAGGGCGACTTGCGAGGAGCTATCAAGATCGACGGCAGCTACTGGACAATGGGTGAGGGGGCGGTCCGGTGCTGCTCGGATTCCCACGTTTATTTTGCCTCTCCACGATTTAGTATCTGGTACAGTACCGGGTATGTGGTAAACATGTAAACATGACATCGTCGCTTGATGCGATACTTCTCCCTTTGCATGTACTAATTGTATCCAGTACAGTACAGCGCCTTATACTGTCATGACTGAAAGCATGCTGACATGCGGACGACGTACACCCATCGACAGGCATTCAGCGTCAGCAATCACTTTTTCGACAAGAGCCAACAAATGCGTCATCTATTCATAATTTTCGTTTGCGTGTTATGAAATCCTACAGTATAATGCGATCGTCGTCTCGTGTTGACCTTCTGCAGTCTGTTTTGGTCCCATGTTTGCTCGTTGACAGAGACCCTTGACGACAACGGCAAGATGCTGTACCTTACGCTCGAGAAGGCGCCACAGCTGACAGGGTTGGGCCCGTGGATGGGTGTTGTCGTGGGGGAGAAGCAAGTTAACTCGGACTACCCCGAAGAGTCGAAGGCACGGAGCCGATTTTGTTGTTGTTGCTGTTGTTGTTGTTGCCATGGTGGTCGTGGTCGTGGTCGTTGTTGTTTTCGTTGTCGTTGCTGTGGTTGATGATGTTTTTGTTGTTGATGTTGAGGTTGATGGTGTTTTTGTTGTTGATGATGTTGCTGCTGCTGGTGTTTTTTATTCGTACGAAATTTCATTGGGAAAACCAGTTCACAAGCGCACTTTTTAATTTTTGTTTAGTACTTTGCTGTTTAAAGAGTTGGTCGTCCTTGGATACCTGAGCCTGCATGACTTTTGAACACCCAACCCTGCGCGACCCTGGTTGGTTACTGCAGGAGAGGTTCGCGAGTTTCACAACTTCCGCCAATAACACGGGCTGTGTCGCGCACGTTGAGACTGCCCTCGATTTTCGGAAGGCGGTCAATACCAAACATCAGGACGATTGTTGCACTTGTTACCGGCTGAGACAAGCCTCTCGTGTCATTCTGCAGCGCGCAAAATCAAGCAACCGCACGTCCCCGATGTATTTTCCCGACCACAGGCGGCGGAAATAGCTGGTATCATGCAAGAGGATAAGGGCAAGGACCCAAAAGGTGTGTACTTTTCCCGGAATACAGAATAGAGTCGTTTCCACTCTGTTGCTCTTCATTACCGTTGGTTGGAGCGTGACGAGTTTTTAAAATAGTCAGGGCGCAAGCACCGATGAGGCGTGTTGTCTATCTGTAACGATCAAAGGGTGTTCCATGTAGTGCTTTTAGTGGCGATTTCCCTTCCAATACGCCTCGTTTCCGCTCTGGCTGGACTGCGCACCGCAGAAATCGACTCAGATGGTCCGCGCTACACAGGACTTGTCGACGAAGATGGGTTCTGCAAAGACTTGTTGGCCGTGCAGGCGATGAGCGGGGCAATGGTGGCTCGACAGGCGAGTGGACGTAGCGGAGCGGGGCCTGCTTCAATGCTTTTGAGTACCCTGATAACTTTCAGATGCGTTTGTGGTGCGGCGCTTTCTATGCATCGTTCTATGCATCGTTCTGGTCGTGCAGCCGACGGGGTGGCTGTCTCTGTTCGCAGTTAAAATTCGTGAAGGTTTCACTGTGGAGGCGGTTTGTATGCGCGGAGGATGTGCGATTGTGCGATTCCGTGTGGGGTTAGTGCTTTTTCCGGGTGAAAGGCGCGTTTCGCATCGCAGCCTTCGGGCTTGACCTAGGCCACCGTTTTTGCCTGCTTTTATATATCGCGCAAGACCCACAGAGTTAACCGCCAGGAACGGGCGTCAGACCTCGAAGCAACCCAACCGGAGCGAAAACAAATTGGATTGCATGTCATACATTCGATGCTCGGAAAGGGTCACACGGTGACTCGATGCTTAACATCAAGTCGTGTAGTAGTGATGCATGTGGTCTATTGAGTCATCAAACTTACTGCTTTAATTGTAGCATTGAATGTGCCATGCCTGGCCATGTTTTGTTTTTGGCGTCGACAGGTCCCAGTGAACGGCAACGCATTGTTCTCGGCTGTGGCGTTGTCTGAAAAGTACCTCGATACTGGTGAACATGCAGCGATCGCGTCACCTGAGATTGAAGCGGAGGCGAAAGACTTGCGGCAGGTTTGAAATTCCCTCTAGTTGTAAAAATGTTGCGGGTCGTGTCCCATGGGCTGCTGTTTTTTTCTCTCTCGCATGGGAAGGTGCCAAGGATATGGTGACCCCCCATGCGGTGGTCCTGCTGGTTGCTGTTCCAAATCTGCCGACATGTCCCGTTTGGTACAGACGGTTGGTACACGTCTTCCTTCTGTAAATATATCGCTTCGTGTCCTCCTTTCCCATCGCGCCCACGAGAATGTGTGGGATATACTACCACGCCGAGCACGACAAAAAACGGCGGGCTTTTTGCGTATCACACAATCGCATTCACAATCACACATCACAACTATCACAGAATCACACCTCGTGTCGTACTGTACTGCGCGAACCTTCTCTGAGAAATCAGCCGGGCTCGCCATTTTTTGTTTCATCGCATTGGTGGCTTTATGCTCGGGCCATGTGGTAGCAAGAGCTATGATATATCAATAGGATTCCTTGCATTGCTGCAAAAATCCTCACACACAAATTCCATGTAGTCTCTCTCCAAAACGTGCGTACACTTCTAACAGCTTAACCTTTTTTTGCCTTCACCGCCGTGTTTGTTTTCTGCAGCGAACAATTGACTATCTCACGCGCGCATACAAAGAGAACGACCAGATTTACCTGCAGGGCGAGCAGATGGCGGCCAGGGCATTCGTCGCTGCCCAAGCTCGAGCAAACGGCATGGTCGACGGGGACGAATACTTGAAGGTGCGCCCGTTTTGTCTGGTTCTCCGATCCCGTTGGCGCTGTTGCCGGTGGAGAGAAGAGGGGGGTGCTTTTAACACGTCCACATTCCTTTTGTGGCCTACTAGTGCCGTGCTGTCATTGGCGGAAGCTACGGACTACGGACTAGCCGTTGCCATTGCTGCATTTATGTGTTTCGCGCAATGGAGACGGGGTTAAAACGTGCCACACACTCTGGCATACACTTACACAATTAGACTTTTAGGTTTCGTCGTCGCAAAACCAGAAGAAAAATTATCTTATCCGACACGATTAATCTATTGTTGGTCGTCCTCGCCTGCGTGTTGCATTGCTGAACATGGGGTTTATCGATTCTTTTCTTTTTGAGACTTTATTAAACCTTGGCTTTGAGCAACACGACACATAGCGGCAGCGATCATGATAAAGGGTGCGACCGCAGTGGCAATCTTCCGCTCATCTTGCGCACAAAATGTCTGCTGCTCACTTGTACTCCAGGCCATGCGGGACGACACGATGTGGGGGGGTGGGGGCGAAGTCGTGGGCCTCACCCACGTGCTCAAGAGACCGATACACGTGTACGAGCTGCAATCAACGGGCAGGCGGTGAGTGGAGCGTACCACCGGATCAAAGAGGAAGGTTGTCTTTGGGGCAACCTGGTGTTTGGGGGTAACGGGGAGAAAGATGAAACAGCAGAAGAACGGTAAATCTCGGGGTTTCCAAATGTAGGGTGCAGGATGTTGGGCACGGGGTATCATGGAGAAAATAAAGGTTCCGGATACTTGTGAGAAAGTAAGATGGAGAGGTCAGATACCAACAAGCAACTGTAGAGCGGTGTGAAGCGGGGGATCGTCGGTGCAGCGAATAGCCAAAAATAAGTAGCTAACGGGCGAGGCCCGGCACGAGCTGAAGAGGACCGGGGCAGAAGACAAGGGACGTAAGGGAGTCGTCAAGTTGGTTTTTTTCCCGCCCACCCTCCCGCAAAAATTCCACGGCGGATGGGCAAACGGAAGGGAAGAGGACACAGTGGTCGATTAGTGATGGCATAATCCCGATCGCACGGGCCGTTTGAAACGGAATCATTACATATTAATCGTTTGGCCTTCGTGGTGGGTTCCCGATCGCTCGGGTCGTTTGAAACGGAACCACCCGAAGGCACGCGCAGGTGTTGGTCGATTAGTGATGGCATAATCCCGATTGGATTGCACGGGCCGTTACAAACGGAAATCATCACACTCAATAATCGTTTAGCAATCGTGGTGGGTTCCCGATATGAACGGGCTGTTGGAAACAGGACTATCGAAAGCACAAATACATGGTGATCGGTCAGCAGTGGCATAATCCCGATATGAGCGGGCCGTTAGAAACGGAAATCACCACATCCATGATCGTTTGGCAGTCGAGTTGGGTCCCCGACAGGAGCGGGTCGTTAGAAACGGAAAAACCAACCGAAAGCACGCGCAAGGTAGTGGTCGATTAGCGGTGATTTTCCCGGGCGCACGGGCCGTTAGAAACGCAATCACGGTATCATTAATCGTTTAGCAATTGTGGGGGGTCCCCGATGTGAGCGGGCCGTTAGAAACGGAAAACCCACACGAAAGCACACACAAGTAGTGGTGGGTCGAGTAGGTCCTCGATCGCACGGGCCGCTAGAAACGGAACTACTTGGCTGCTTTAGCAATTTCGGGGTCCGGAATGAACGGGCCTCCGATTTGCACACGAAAAACCTAAGAAGGGGGAGGCGTCTCACTAGCGGAAGCCGACCGGTCGGTAGGTCGACCGCGTTTCGTTGTGTGGGTGGGGGAGGCGTAGGCAAGAGGGGAAAGGGAGGGAGCGGCCCCTCCTCCCTCTCCTCCCTCCCTCCCGCTATTTTGTATAGAGGTAGGGGAGGCGTACGCATCCGGGGGGGGCGGGGGCAGGACAGCCCTTCCCCCCCCCCCACCATTTCGGTTTCTTCAATTAATATAAAGCATCTTTCGTGGAAATGAAACTCAAAAGCGTCAGAGCGACGGGCAAGGCTTGGGAAAGAGAACATGGAGACAGCGATGCAGCTTGTCCGGGCGGCAGGCCCTGTTGGTCGCTACGTCTACGTGTGTTAACTCTAGAAAGCCTGTTTGCGTTCCAGACGTTTGGAAAACGCGGTTGTTTGGGCCTAAAATATTTTGAGGTGTAATTCGTAAGCGTGATTCCACACACCTCTGATGTACTTGGTGTAATACGAAGCAACCAGCCTTGGTGATCAACGGTCAAATGACACCCTGTTACGAGTATCTGCGCAAGGTACGACAGGTTTTAATGAAGTACAGTAGTAGCTGCCAACGTCCACGTTTATGAGCATCTGCCGGGAAAGACCATCGTAACGTTTTTCTTTATTTTCTCGCGTTGACAGGTTCGGCCTCAAAATGATTGGCATGTTCGGGGCACCGCGATATAGCGACACGAAGGCCATCCACGTAGTCACCACCTACTCAAGGTATGGCTCCCAACGAAACCGTGGGCAAAGAACTGACCCAATCATAAGCGTTCTACAACGCGCGCACATTATCTTCCGTTATTATGAAAGCGCGTATACCATATAATGAAACAAGACTTTTTGACTTGCTGAAGTGGGGTTGTTTGGTAGCGAGAGCGCTTTTCGTACATTTTTTTCTTTCGTCAGGCACTGAAAAACGTCTCCACGCTGAGGGGTTCTAACACCTCGCTCTGCTGCGTCGTCGATTCGTCCTACGCGCGTGTCCGCAGTTTCCCCGACTTGGATCCCGGAAGCCAATCTTCCGAGGGGAACCACTACGTAGCCTTGTATCCGTACGACGACGTCCCAGAGAAGAACAAATCAGCCCTTTAAAGCGGCACGGGTGGGGCGGTGCTTGCGCGACTGTCGAGATACAAGATCAGGATTCCAAGCCACAAGGCATGAGAGACGTTAGGGTTTTTTTTTCCTGCTGGGTGACAGGACTGGCAGTCAGAAACCTTGAAGCGGTTGCACTCGGACCAACGGGATGTGCGGTGCATTTTCACGTATTTAACAAGATTACCCAGCATACAAGGGCGTCGGTTCACGAAACAGGCCAACATATGTATGAACAGTGGACATTATTTATGCTGAGTGTGGGGAGGGGGGGTGCCCCACCTTCGCAGGCTTTTAAGAAATTGTTACATGGCCACCATAACCACTGAAATATCAGTCACCACTGACAGATGTACCAGCCCGGACCTCAGATGGCCTAAGTTTGCAATCCCTATAGTCAGCGCTGCCCTATAAAGGC
Organism: Undaria pinnatifida; assembly: GCA_012845835.1. Classification (NCBI taxonomy): domain Eukaryota; class Phaeophyceae; order Laminariales; family Alariaceae; genus Undaria; species Undaria pinnatifida. The sequence continues at coordinate 11,343,558 of JABAKD010000011.1, forward strand.
AGGATTATGGCACTTCTTCTCGACATGTATACCTTGAGTTTCAGGCTTGTACGTTCATTTATACGTGCTCTCGGCTGTAGAAGTCACACAACCTGGTTGTCGACATCACGCAAACTGACATGTGCAATAGTTCGTGCAACATACCAGGTAAGATGCGGCTCGATATAACCCACGAGTGGACATCACATCGGCCAATCAAATGCAGTCAATGCGCCCACGGCCATACCGCGTGCGGTTGCTGAATCACGCCTCCAATACTACGTGCTGTACTAGCGGCGGGTTTGACTCACGTGGTGAACCGCAATCGGTGACAACGATTCCACGAAGAACTGGTAAATTACGGCGTGCCAGGCCGTTTATTGGCATGTTACGCCATCGTTATTAATTTGATATTGGTATTATCACCGACACGGCTTTGCCAGCCACTCCACATGCACATACATGCCCGGGAGTGCCAGGTATGATAAAAAGTCAACATTCTAGGGTAAAACACTAAGGCTTACGGGTGCTCCTCCCGCCCGTCGCAAAGAGTCTCTTTCGTTGGGTGCGTCGCTCCTGGCCTTTTCTCTATTCGTACGTACCGGGGACTGAGATAAAATCAACCCGGGTCGACCACGGTGAATAATAAACTAAAGGAATCTCCTGCGTTTTTAATCGCCTCGCAGATTTGTGTGGATACAAGCAATAGCTTGCGAATCCCGCGGTGAGCAGACGAATTGTTTGTGAACCATTACGGAGGGCCGAAGCGCACACATACCCGAGAATATATCACCACTTAAAGTAGTATAGCAGTGCATCCGCTCGAACGAATAGTCTAACCAAAATTGCCCGCCCCCCCACCCCCCCCCAAGCCGGGAGCGCGCACTGACCGCTACGAAAGCGCCAAGAGCGGCGTACCGATTTGCTTCCGTTTACGTTGCCTATAATAAAGCTATAACAGATATACCCTTGCACAGGCGCCACCATCAAAAACGTCAAAATCTGTGTAACGTCAAGTTAAACATTACAAACACTCCTGCACTGCTTCTGTCAAGAGATGCCGAACCTCCGCTTCAAAAAGTCGAAGGTGGTGAAGCTGATGCTGATGCCCACAGGTCCCTTTACCCAGTTCATGCTGAGACCCTTGAACAGCCCCCCTACGCCCTGCTCCTTGAACACCGTCTGCACGATGCACCATTGACAATCGAAGAAAGAACGCAAGGACTATAATTTAGCTCCAACGGTGTACACTATCAAAGTGTTCAGATAGTTATTGGTGTGTTAATTGGTTATACATGATGGGTAACATAATACAATGTCATTTTACATTAGGTTTTGATTTATGAAACTTGCTGAAGACTGGCGATCGATTTAGTAGGCAGCTTGCAGAGATGAGTATCGACCCTAAATTCGTCGAACTCACCGCTGACGTCGTTACAATATTCTTATCAAATATCTCTTTAGACTACATGCATGAACTACGCAAAAATATTTCTACATTCACTGCACGTACGTATTTCAATATTACACAATGTTAATATTACACGTTCTACGGTTTGTGGTTAGAACGGCCTTCGGTTACTCTCGGCGAAATGAGCACGTCTTTCCCCCGCACTATAGGTTATCTCGAATTAAATGGCAAAGTGCAAGGTGCGTGCCCACAGCATGTAGGGCATTATACTACTAGATGTGTCGTGAATGGTCGGCGCGTTCAAATCAACCAACACTGCGGCAATGAAGTGGGCAACTCGCGCATCCGCTGAAGAGAGATGCGTTCTTTTCGAGTCGTCCGACGCAGCTGTTCTGTCAGAGGAACCTTAGGTTCCGTAAGAGCTTTCTGGCCCAATATGCAGACCGTGTGTGAGTGAGTGAGTGAGTGAGTGTCGCCCCTCACACGAAAGCTCCAAACCACGCATTTTTTTAGCCGAATCCATTTGACGCTAAAATCCACCCCATCGTGCAGCTTACGTTACAGTAAACAGCCTCAAACTTTCAGCATCATTGAATCTCTCTGTTTTGAGTTTGGGTGTCGAGCCCACCGGCGCGTTCTGACTGCGCTCAAGCTCACGCTGATACCTCAATTTGCTATGACGGCACTATTTCCCCTTGGCGGACGTCTGTCAATGAACTCTCCAGGCGAAACTTGGGTAGTCCAAGTCTTCGTATAAATTGACGGGTCAACACTTCTTCGGTAGCCCATCAACAGATATATTTGGTGAGTAGAAAAGTGCATGAGTATACGACTATCAGGTACAAGCATCGAGGGCGCTGGCGCTGCTGCTGCTGCTGCAGCCACTATCAAGAGTTAACCAGATACTGACACTGCTGTGTGATAGCCGACGCTTAGGTTCCGTGAGTTCCGTGAGAGCTTCCAGGCGATGTCACAGGCGCTGTAGCGGGCAACCGGCACTTAAGGGGGATATCTACTGCTGTTGCTGTTGCTGCTGCTGTAGTACGTGCATTCTCACATCGTATCAATTGCGACAACCAGCACTACTCCCGATACTTCCAGCACTGCTTGTTGTACACAATCATTCGTGCCAGGCCATGTCGTCAACACAAAGACGATCAACACGTTCATTGTCGCCATGGTGTCCCATGCATCGAGGTCCCTTTTTTTATATAAACACCTCGCCGCCTCCCCTACGACAAACTATCCTCTACACATAAAGAGGATACGTTTTTTTTTCTCTCATAACTTCTCCCCGCCTCCACTACGCCGGTTTGCCCGGAAGGGCAAAAGGCAAGAGGGGGCGGGGCGGACTCTGAGAGACTGATGCGAGTGTGCTTTTCCAATATCCAATCACTTGGGGAAGAGGAGAGGAGAGGTTTGCGTATTTGGTTGAAAAAATTGCGCACGACATGTCACTGTGTGGCCGTTTCTACCATCTGTCTCACCGTGAGCGTCTGAAAGATGTTCAGTCTGCGCATGGCGTCTACATCCGGAGGCATGCCTGCTTTCGGCACTTCGAACACCTGGTTGGCGACAACAATCAGCGGTGGCGAAAACAGACGAGTTGTGAACGGTTGGAATGGCATTGATCTTGTAGCGGATACCTAAGCTCATCGCTAGAGCCATGCCGCAACTTTACGAGGAAAGTTTAGGACCACTCCGGGCTCGGGTCCGGCATGGTATCTGCAAACGGCAATCTCGTCGCTGTACCCAGCCCCAACCTCCCTCAAGTCCTACAGCATAAAATAACAAACATGCGTGTTTGCGCGGATCTGACCTGGCAGTCATCTTTCTATGTAAACCAATCGGACGGATGAGACGTTTAGAGGTTCAATTATATGCCGAAACTACCGATATCGCGACGCCGAGCGTGCGGCGCGTTCCACACCCTTGCTTATCAGCCATCACCTTGTTGACGCCAGCGTGGGTGTCCACATGCCCGTGGGTTTGCATGCGTCTTCGCGTCACCTCGAGCGGGTACGTGCAGCTTTGCGCTATCAACCCCGCAAACGCGCCGATACCCAACTTGTGGATCGTCCCTGGTTCCTTCCCGGTAAGGATCACCACCTGGAACACACGGAATGCGATACAAATATGTCACCAGGGCAATTCTAGCAAGGGAGTTGGGAAAGTCATACCAGCGCGAGAGCTCGGGAACCAACTGGATTGCGTAGATACAGCCTCATAACCCCCTGCCCCCTCTCCGGTACCAAGTCTCGAAAGGAATGCGTTGTCGATGATCAAATTACTCAAGCAAGCAACAAATGAGTGTTACGCCCCGCCCCCCCTTCCCTGAAAATCGATTCAATGGCCAACCCTGTTGTCGAGGAACACTGTAGAGTCGTGGTGGGTGTCTCTGTCCACACAACAACACTTTAGGGCGGCCTGCCACAACGTCGCCACGGTGACATTACGCCTGTCAAATATTTTCAGGCTGGAATAAAGCCCTCGCGGCCAGACGACTTTTGGCTTTCACACCTCGTGCTTTGCCTGCTCGTTGATGGAGAACGCAATCCCGGCGTACGGGATAATGCCCATCAGGCTCGGAGTGATCCCACGGTAGAGTGCCGCCGCGCCTTCTTTTCGAACAACATTTCGAAGCAACTCTGGTACGCCCATGCTGACAAAAGCAAGAAAAATAAAAAGCGAGATACACGCGGCCAGGGATCTTGTCGAGACGGCTGCAGGGTGTTATCAGAAGCAGCTCCAACACAGAGGTAGGGATAACAGTCCGAAGGTGGAATGGACGCACGCTCCGGGGGTGAGAAAGGGCTTCCGTTCACTGAAATCGTAGAAATATAGGTGCCAGCCGGGCGGAGGTCCCTCAAGATCAAACGTTGCTATGTCAAGCGTTGCGTATGTGTATACCACGGTAAGGACAAAATGCACGTTTCTTCATACTTTCATGCTGTTCTTCGCCGGCCATGGGTCTTTCCTCGCGCTTCCGGTCGCCGGGCGTGCAGGAGCCCCGTCCGCACACTACGACGAAGGTTTGGGCCCCGGCCGTGCTCCGTGTCACGTTCTCTGAGCACGTAAAGGCGTGCGAGCTGGCGTGACTGTCAACGGATTGTATTCCACCTCGCCGAGCCGTGCATGACCCATAGAACCCTCAATTTCACATTTTCAATATTTTCTCTGCTTCTGTATGCTGCATCTATCGCATTGCCCGTCTAGCTCTCTGCGTTGTTGCAGCCACGGCACAGCGGCAGCCACGCTTCAAACTCTTCCCCCTGTGATAGTCACGAGCGGCACTTCTATTGTGTGCGTGTGTCTCCTGTTTCCTGCCGTCCGAGGAACTAGGAACACGGCGGTATCAAGCGCAGAACCTCAATTCAAGAGCGGCTCAATAGGTTCCGCTCTGGGAATACCGTGGGTGTACCCAAGGCGTACGCAAGGCGAGGTAAACTCACCCCTAGCTACCCACACTCCCTCCGAGCTTCAAAAGCAGCCGCGGAGCCACGGTATACAAAGTGCAACAGCAGCGGCACAACAGCAGCCGCCCTTCAAGCTGCCATCTTCATCGCAGCCACGGTGCTTTCTTGTGTGTACGCAGTACACAGCAGGAGGTATCCAATTATAATCACACTTTCAAGTCCGATCAACCCAAAAATAAACCACATCGACCAACGTCTCATACCCCGTGATGTCATAGGCCACAAGGACGCCTGCATTCCTATTTTCCACTTGCGACGCCCCCAAGATTTCGAGTCAACCACAAACCGAAGGGAAAATATGTAGAGACGGGTGCGAGCCAGGCGAAGGTTTGCCAAGACCGACCGTTGCTACAGTAGTTGCTATTACACCCGTCCGTGGTCGGCGTTCAGCTTGAGCGTACCTTCTTCGTCGCGCTCCTCCGACCTTCCGGCTGTGCCCAACCGCCAGCCTCGCTCGTGCCAGATCCAACGGGTACGTGACCAACGCTGAAGTCGCCCCAGCAAACGACCTGTGGTGCCGTAAGCAGCATAACGTGATGTGAAGGGCGAGTGACGTCTGCTATACATGTAATAGAAAAAAAACACAGAGCGAAGGTTCTGCTGTATATGGTGCACCCGCGCTGAACCAAACCATCCTTTCGGAGGCCAGAGCACACAATGTGGACGGTCCTCGCCATGCACACAGAGCGAGGAGAATGCGTGCCAAAGTAACATGCTGTTAATCGTAAACGCATACAAGGTAGACTGCTGCTTGACAGTGAGCATGGTTGAATAACCTGTTGGATGGACACGACTATTTCAAGTAGGTTTGCGCGACACAGCTGTGCAAACAGTTGTACGACGCACAGTCCAAAAAGGTTCCTACCACAGTATTAACGGCGTATAGACCGAAGTATACTGACCCTAAGCCTCACCCGGACATTAGAGATTCTATGTTGGAAAGCCGCTGCTCTGCGTTCGGGTCGCGTCGCGTCTTCCGCAGCAGTGCCCAACGCTTGAGCGAGTCGAACATCATGAACTGTGTCCCCGCGTACGGAAACACACGAATCATCGTCGCGCTGTGAGCAGTGGCGAAGGTATCATTGGGGATGAGCATTGCGTCAGGAGCGCCACGTCACGTGTTCGGACAAGTACGAAATTATTTGGTTGCCGTCGTGCGTATTAGATTACTGCAAAAAACGCCCCACTCTCAATACTGCAACACTGACATTCGTAAGCATGATCCTAACCGAAATGCTGTACACGCCCCTCGGCATCCACAAGGATATGAACACCGATGCTAAGGCCAATATCGACGTTTAATCATCGCAAGAAGCCAAGTTTTCTTCGCTAACTCATGCATGCTCCTAGCTATTTACACACGATTCAGTATGGCTGCTGCCTACCAAAATACGTGGGACAAGCTGTCAGGATATATACCCAGCCATCGGCTACATCAAACGGAGCGTACACGCCGTCGACCCCCCCCCTCAAGTCTTGTAGTCGGGAGGAGGAGGACGTGGATGCACTGTGTGCCCTTGCGGCACAATAGAGAGTAGGACTCACATAGTAGGAAAATGTGAAATAAACAAGGAGGAACGGAATGCGTTATAGGAGATGAGGAAATAAGACGAATGTGACATGGAAGAGTTTGGTAAACTACTAACAGAGAGTTGCGAGAAAACGGTCGCTATCCTAGGAGATAGATGGTGGCCACAGACGGCGAAACAAGAAAGGGATAGGATGAGCAAACAGTAATATATGGAAAAAGCGTAAGAGCGCCCAAATGTTGGAGGTGCCTTTATTAGAAGTAAGAACGGTGTACCGTCTCGAAAGGGATGCAAGGTCAATAGTCAAATGACGAAGACAAGCAACAAATGAGTACGCCCCCACCAAGTCTTGTGGTTTACGGAATGGACCCCGATGGTTGATGTCGTACCTGTTACCCTTCCACAGCCCCGCCGGACCTTCCAAAGCAAGTATATCTTGAAATAGCTTCTCCGCCTAAAGAGTGTTTAACCGGGTTGCCCATGAGACGGAAGCAGTGAACAAAGAGAGGAAAAACGAAGTAACGCGCAGGCGTCGTCCTCGTGATCAATCATCTGATTACACTGCCCGCCTCCAACGTAAACGCTACGTCGTATAGTACATAATCGACAAACGCCAGATCCCCGTGCGAAACACTCCTATATCTCGAGCGATGCCATTTTTTGTTTTACTCGAGCTCAACTCCCCTTTGATGCAGCTTAATGCCGAAGACTAATCCAACTGTCATGAGTCAAGTGTCGCATATTACCTCTGCCATTGGGCATTGCCAGCATGATCAATATAACCACTGCTACATGTGTACCGCATCGTAATACCAGTGAGCGTCTTCAACTTTACCCCAGGGCACTGACAGTGCGCGATGCTGTCCCAGGTACGTTCTTCATGCCTACGCTTGAGGACGCCAGGCACCAGCCTTTCCCACAGTTGACACTTGAAATACCAATAAAATCACGAACAAGTGTTTTTTAACGCTCAATTTCGACAATATCAACGCGCCCCTGGTTGTGCAACATAAGCTCCCATCATAGTCTATATAACGAGCACCGTAAAACTTTGCTGATAGTTGGAGCTACGCATCATACAGTTAGCAAAGCAAGAGAGCCCGGAATATTGCCCAAGGACAGCACTACCAGATACACCACAACCGCGGCATCAGCTCGCGCTCGAATCCTTTCTGTGAGGCATATGTGGCCGCGCATGTAGTATACACACTCGTATATAGGTAGGTATCCCACCTTTTTGAAGCTGAATTTTTCGTTGGTGACTTGAAACAGGATCTTGACGCGATCAACGGGCGCTACAACAGACTTGGCCAGCATTCCCGCCAGCCCGCCAGCGACGACCCTTTTGAGAGTAGTCACCACGTCGCCGCGGTGGTGCTGCACGAAACGTAAGAGGCGACCAAAGCGATGGCACCAACAACACAAGCGTACCACCACAAAGACGGTGTCCGACAAGCGTGCGTACGTCAGAACGTGATAATGGTTGCCACGAGGTACCATGGTGTCAGGCCAATACTTGTGTAATCGGATCCGTCAGTCAAAAAATGCCCTTTTCCGACTCAAGATCAAATCGGGCTTTCTTGTACAGCCGAAAGAGAGATTTTTCGACTCATTATTTTGCGCCTGAGCAATCCGACCCGCACATCCCATCGACAGAAGTCGTGGTTCGGGTTGGATACGTGAGTAGGACGGCTCAGGCGAAAACGGTTTTGAACCCATCGCATCACTCATCCCACCACAAAAAAGACACGCGCCAACACATTCATATCAAGTACCTTTACAGTATCCTACAACAACGCCGACCCTGGTTGGCTGCTATCATTGCTTCTGCTTCTCGCCGCAAGTCGGCGAGGCACATTCCTAGCACCGTCCGCCAGTAGCGTGCATCATACGATGGCAGCAGCGCTAGGACATTGTGCCAACAATGGCTACGCTTGCTGTAGCTTTGGTGGTTCTCGGGTAAGGGCAACGCCGCGAATGCAGGTTTGGTGGCTTTCGGCTAGGTCCAACGCCACGAACCCGACTGGACGAAGGCTCGTCGCGCGTGAATTGCACACGTTCTCAAAGAGAAGGCACGGAGCAGAGAGCAGTGCCCTACACTTTCGACCGCCATACTTCATACAACACTACCTCCTCAAACCAACCGCCTCCAGAAAGAGCACACCACTATAAATCCGATGCGCCTGACAGCCGACCGACGATATGAAGGAGGCCCAGGATAAGAAGGAGGCCCAGAAGAATCCAGTCAAATATAAGTCCAATCGGAACAGGGCTTTCTCGATTCACGAATCCGACTGTATCAGAATAATTGGCCATATAACGATGTAAACGCATGATGTCAGCTGACCGTTTAATGCGAGGGTAAAGCGGCAGGTACGAGGTGGAGGTAGCGTGAAAGGACACTTCTCAATTTCTCGTGCCACTATACGCACCAATCTCCGAGAGTCGGTTTCTTTACTCACACTTTACACCGTTGGCCTCTGGTGCATATCATACCGTCGGGTACACCACCGACCGCCGCATACCTCACGACTGCGGTACATGATAAACAGGACCATTCAAACTTCTGCCCATAACCAATAGGAGATCGGTGGCAGGGGCGATTAACGGGTATACACATTACTGCAGGACTACGGGACTACGTGCAGGGTACCAGTTGTCTACATCCCTACCCGCCCATCCCAATCGTGTATCCACCGGAATGATATTACGTATGAAAAGTCAAAATAAACTCCAGCTATGAGATCGAAGATTCCGTCGAAACTCATATTTGCAAGCTGTGTGGTACTCCGATCGTTTTTTTTTTTTTTTTTTTTCCTCCGGCGGATGGGGAAAAATAAAGCTTTAGCTCACCACATGTATTACTGGGTATGTGTCCTCATTTTGAGGATATAGGTCGGTGACTCCCCTAAGAACTAGCTTGAAGCAGGGTCAACAGGGTGATGATGATCAATCTGTGCACGGGTACCGGAATGATATAATATGATATCATATGAGGCACGTATTCCCTGTCACCTCGAGCTTCCCGTTCGCGAGTGCGCTCAGAAACAAGTTCCGCTCCATGGCAGGTGGTGTTCGCAACTCAACTTGACCACTGTCACTGCCCCCCGCCATCTCCACCACAGGAAGGTCCTCCTGGTCCTCCGCTCCGGGTTGATTTGCTCCATCGACGATCGCCCTAAATGACTTGAAACTGATTCTATCCTCCTTGCTATCCTTTAACCGTGCATTCCCCCCCGCTGCTCCAGCAGCGTCGGCTCGGCGGTCGGCGGCGCTCGGTGCCAATATAGCCGAGGCAGTTACCGACGTGTCAGGACGCAATATACTATTACTGGTAGTAGCAACCGGGAGCGACGTTCTTCCTTGCTCAGGCACCTGCTGAAGGTCCCAGTCTCGCCGCCGCCTTCCACGGAGCCTGTCGACGCTCTGTTGGCCCGGAGGTAACCGAGCCGTCTCTGGAAGAGCAGCAAGCGCTGTGTCGAGATCAGCCCCTGTCCTCGCTTGATACGACGCAAAAATGGCTGACCGGAGTACCTTGCCGTTCTCGTCAGGGTTGAATTCCTCGAAGAAAAGTTCGAGTTCTTTCCGTTGCATGGCGCCCGATAGACAGCGCCTGCAGTCAACAACACGTGGTAGATGGACAACAGTGCTTTTTAGTCGTTGGTTATGTTTCGTGAGGTAAAGCGCTGTGTTCAGTCGTGGCCTGCGTAGGCAATGTGATCAGAAAATGCGGTCGGTTCGGAATAGCGGGTTTCCATGTATTATTGGTGCTTTAAGCAAAGGGAGTAGGGGACACAAGGGCTGGGACGTGGCAGCCAATGTTGTCTCAGGTCTGGTGGCAGCCATCATTGTTGTCTGGTGGCAGCCATTGTTGGTCTGTCGTCAGTGGTCAGTGGTCAGTGGTCAGTGGTCAGTGGTGCCTGGTAGGTGGCTAGGTTCGTGAGCTCGAACCGCTATGGATCAGCTTCTCGCCATGGGCTTTCCTGAAGAAGCTGCGAAGGCTGCTCTAGAGGCGCACGGACACGATGTGGCAAGATCTTTGGATGCACTTCTCAACTCAGCGGAACCGGTCTCAACTCACTCGACATCGCCCGAGGTAAATAGCCCCGGCAGGAACCAGCACAGGTCCTACGCACTGTACGGAATATTCGAGACAATGGGCTCCAACATCTCTCAGACACTGGCGTAGTATGCGTTCTGCATGTTGTGTTGATCTCTGACCGAATTTAAGTAATCTCTGTACGTACAAGTATGATATTCCAACCTGATTCCGACTATTCGAACGCATGTGGTTTTGAATTTTTGAATTTTCTATCGCAGTTACTACTTGTTGTACTGTTCGAGATGCAAATCGACGAGCTCCTAGCTGCCGTTTTGCAATTTTTATGAAAGAATAGTGTTAAGGTATTGGTGGGGGTATTAGTCCGTTTGACCACTTGCAAAAGGTTAACCAATAGCTTACCCAAACTAAGCCTTATAACACTCTCCCAACCTGAAACGACGGGATAGCAGGTCGGCCGGATATACGGGCGGACCTCTCAATATCCAAGCGGTTTCATTTCCTGGGTATATCGGGGAGAGTATTTTTCAAGTTCGACATGGGGAAAATCTGGAAAGTTTATTATTGCGGATGGTGGGATTTGAACCCACGACCCAAAAAAACGATGGTCTGTCGACGACGCCATTTGTTAAGGTATTAGTGGGGTATTATTAGTGGGGTATTAGTCCGTTTTACCACTTGCAAAAGGTTAACCAATAGCTTACCCAAACAACGCCTTATAACAATAGGATGAAAAGTATGGCAATGGGAGAATATTTTATGTGAGTTTTAATGTGCGAGCCGCCTTCACCGCAACTCTCGATTAATACATAACAGGTAGGATCGTTGACGCCAATTGCGGGACGGTGGTCCCTTCGCAGGTTTCTCTTTCTTAGATGGATGTTGTGGAGATATGCCGAGTTCGGTTGTGTGCGTGACCGCACCCTCGAGGGTTAACGATGAGGGGACACCTCAGAGTGCCCTCGAGGAGCCAGGATGGTCTTGAAGGATTATAGTGATAACGAGGCGGTACGATCTAGGGAATAGGGCCTGGTATCTACAAGGACAACGTATGGTAGTCGGGTCGGGAAAGTTGGTTTGGCCCACGTATGCTTCCAGGATTATTATGAGAAGGAAAATGTAAAAAGCTTAGACCCTAACGTTAACCCGAACCCCGACCCAACGCCATGTACCCATATTTTTTTGTCCGGAAAAACTACCAGTTGTTTTTCATTTTTAAAAGTACCAGTATGATACGAGTATATGTGTCCTGACACATTTGGTCGTACTACTGTACGTATTCGTATTAACAGGTGGTCCAGGCTTCCATAAGCCAGTATGACATCGAGAATGGCAGATCTGCGTGCACCTGTATTTGCCTGGAAGCCTCGGTGTCAATTCTGGAGCAGATGAGCAAAGGGTCATGGACGGGCTCGCCGGAGGATGTGGCGGTGAGTCATGCCTAGATATTGTTGTCTTGATGTCGTCCGATACTGACTATTATAAAAAATGAAAATACACTCCAGCTGTGAGATCGAAGATTTCGTCGAAACTCATCTTTGCAAGCTGTGTGTGATACTCCGATCGCGCGTATTACGAGTTGTGTGTACTGACTATTATATTATACTGCTTATTATGTGGTGGGAACGTGCCACAGCAATTACGACAGAGAGCAGCCCTATATTCACTACCGATCATCACAGCTGCATTTGGTGCCCACCGCTCAAATAATTACTTCCAGCCCCACCACGACGAACAACTACAGAAGAGTCTGTGTCAAAGAAGCGATTAACAGCTGCTGTAGTCCCCGACACAAGATTTTCTCTGTGTGTGGTCAAGATAAAAAGGGTGTCAACACGTGTCAAGCCGGTAGTGACCGGGCCAAACACTCCAAATAGCCCCTTCCAACGTCCAATTTGTGTAGACTAAGGTGATGCAACGTAAGACGATGCAGCGTTCGAAATCACGGTTGGTGCGCAATCCTGCTTCCAATTCTGCCAGGCGCAACTATTGTATACTACTGGCATAACATATTGTACTTTTAAAAACTTGTCTCCACGCACCTGGTATTTCGTAGTCGTGTATATTGCTGACTTGCAGGAGTAGAAACATGACCGAACATCACCCTAATTTTTGCTACCTTCAGAATATCGTCGGCATCGGCGTGGTCATGTACGAAGCAGTGGCAGGTGCTGGAACACTATCGACGGAGCACACGTCTGTGTCTGACATACTTGCCGCTGTTACCAGGTGACCGGAACAGCTCCCGACATGTACTTGTGTGCCATCTGCTACTCGTGTACCTGGTACCGTACACCAAGGCCGAAATGAGCAGATAAGAACGCAGTCTTATTAATAGTGCCAATCCATCACAGATTTTTTGCTAAAGGGAACAACGGACAGTCTTACCCCAAGTTGGATTTTTGACGGACTGTACATATGCATCAAGTGGCTTAGGCTCCTATACTGCCGCAGTGTTCTACCCTTGATTGCGGTATAATGTTCGGCTTCCGGTCTTCCCAGGTATAACGACTTACTAGCGCCGGCAACGGCAAGGGTGTATCACCAAGGCATGCTTGGCTCAGACATGTCCATCGCTGCCGTTCTTGAGGGTATTCGGATGGAACGCCAGGACAAGACCAGGCCTACCGCGGTTATCATAACGAAGCCGCCCGAAACGGTGAGCGGCCTTTCGGTCCCACAGTTGCTATGGCGAATATTCCAATAGTGCTTGCTCTCAAGGAGGGTACTACTTGCGCAGTGTCTAGAGATACGCACAAAACGCATGTGCTGCGTATTTATCTGTGCGTGTTGCTTTAATCCGGCTGCGTCACATTGCATGGGATCGGTTTGCTACTGAAAATGCTCGACCCAATCACACTGAATGAGTCTAGCTGGATTGCTAGCTACCGCCTCGTCACTGGATGCCCCCCCTTCCAATCGGTTCCTTGGAACTCATGCTGCAGACTTATTTCCTCCTGTTTCGTAAACTATGGACTCAATCTTGATCTTGCCTATGTTGTGTTCGGCCGACCAGGTGGTCGCTTTTCTTCCCGTGGACGACGAAGAGCCCGGCAGCGGTGAAACGGCAGCCGCCGCCTCTTCTCGGCAGTGGATTCTTTTTGATTCGCATCCGCGGCCACACCTAGGGTTGGTTGGAGCTAGCGTGCGATTGTTCGGGGGAAAGGTCGCGCTTGTGGCGGCTTTGGCGACCATTTTCCCTGCGCTTGCCCTTGGGACAGATAACGTTTCGGTTAACATGTACAACATGGTAGATTGCACTCCGATGGTACTGAAAGCGGTGTCGGAGCGGTAAGATATACTGGTAATTGTTCGGCAGCGTTCGGCAGCGTCCTAAAATACAATCAACAGGTGTCGGCGTTGGAAGTCTTGTCAACGGCGATTACGCGCAGTTATTTACCTGAATCACATTGTCGGCATGGTAGAGCGAGTGGCTGCGGATGGCGCGCAATGCAGGAAGCCGGAGTTTGAGGTATGGTACTTTGTGACTGGGTGTTTTATGTATGAATGTACATATACAGACATTGGGCTGCGGCAAGACTTGCCGTGTGTGGTGTAACATAGAGTGTGCGCCAGTCTGTCGGTTTCCAGGTCTTAGATTCAAGGCTGTTGGGACGTTTTAATCTACTCTATATGGTGTGATACGCTGCGTCGTACAGGGTACGGGAGGACTCCACGCAACCTGAAGCATGCGGCACTTGAGCAGTTGGTGTTGGTGTTGAGGACTCATGAAGGTTGATTTTATTCGTGTCAGGCCTAGCTGTAGCAGTTAAGATACCCCCCCCAGTCGGGCTATACATTGCACATCAAATAACTTGGCACGCGCTTCATACCTTATATCAGAACCGGGCATAACGAACCTTACATCAAACAATAACGCACCAGGTGCCTACAATAGTTTGAGTACCTCCAGTAAAACACTCGTACAAAGTGCCGGTAAAACATTCTTTATACGTTCATTTACTATGAACCAGGTACTCGTCTTGCGTGTTTGGCTCGAAGGCATCTTTTAGTTAGGGCCATCGGCCATGCCGCAATATAGTGGGTTTGAAACTTCGGACGAAAAGTAATACAAAACATGTAGTACGTACTACTGTAGTGTTACTCTATATCAACGTAGTAGGCGTACCTACACTCGCTGCTGGAGAGACGTTCGACATCCCAGGCAACACACGGGTGCCCCCAGCTTCACCGCGCGTACGTACAGAGTACATTCTACACCGACGCCGTGACATGTGCCTTGGCTATCTGGATGACACAGGCGACCTTGACCCCTCAAGTGAATCGAAATACACCGCATCTTCCCCTTATGCTTGGCGAAAATAATCGGTCCGACGTTAAAACCAGACCCTCCCCGACCTCCCGTAGTTAGGATTGAAAGATCGCAAAGAAAGCTCCACGCTGGGAGGGGGGGGGGTAAAAAGTAATGTTTCGTTGAACGCGGCACCAGGCTTCTACCGAACAAAGTAGATTTCCAGCAGAAGCAAGAAGTTATCGACCTACCGTACGTAAAAAACAAGAAGGATGCTCACGCATCGATCGCGCAAAGTAAAACGAGCATGCTGGACGGTGTGGGAAGCTTGATGAAAATGACTTCCCGTCCGATGACGATGTAAATTGTATGACGAACAGGCGTCTCCCACCGGCTCTTACCGAGTGTTGGTTTGCAACGGCTGGAGCTTGCGAGAATGATTGCGCGAGAAGGTGGCGTTCAAATCGATAAATCATGCACAGGGAGCCCACAAAGATAGCGGATATCAGGATCTTCATGCGAAGAGCGGGGGTTGTATGTGCTGTATGTTTGCCGTGACGAGGAGAGCGTAATATGATCCCAGCACTACATGACAGTGAACCGAGCACTCTTACTTGTACAAACATTGGCGATCTATTTCTGTGTGGCAAACTGACGCATTGTGGTTTTAACTCAACGACGCGTACCAGGTACATATCAAAGTATAGACAGGGGTAGTACCGTCTACCTGGTACCTGGTACGTATATATTTATACATACATATTTTTTGCACACTTCCACTTTCCAGCTTCTGGACAAAGACAAAAGCCGTGGTCACAGGTGTCGTCCCTTCTTCCCCCCGGTTCTTGCCTTCAATTTTTATCGCGCAAGTCAATTTGTGAACGAAAAAAACTCCCCACGAATTTATACGAGTATGCACTCGGGGGGATTCGAACTCACGAAACTGCCCTATAATACCAGGCTCGAGGATAGCCTGATACGCCACCGGGGCGACCGGTACATTCGTACGTAGTCTAACACGTCGGTCGACGACACATGGAGAAACATAATTCGCTCATCATGGGCGATGCAACTATTAGTGAGTAAGGCGGCAGTACAGCAGTACCCTGATCCTCTGTCTGTGATCCTCTGATCTCTGATCCTCCGATATCTGTGCTCAAAGTAAACCATCCACGTCGGCGTGAATTGGGCACCGCACCACCAAACCCAACACCATCCCATCAAATGCGTATGAATAGGCGATGAGAAAAACAAAACACATACTCTAGACCTATATCTATATATTTTTTGAAACAATAGGACCCCCCCTTCCAATAAAAAAAAACTCACCCATGGACTTGATTACTTAGTTCTCGACCCCCTCGGAGGTCTCGCTCGGCATATCCTCCCCCCTCTCAGCCCTTCTCAGCCCGTAATTGCCGAAAAGAAAATTGGTTGCTGGGGATAAGAACCGTCCCGAAGTTCCTTTAGAAAATTAGTTGCTGGGGAAAAATATCCTTGTGCTGAAAGCGCTCGGTTGGTGCATCCCTGGTATCTCCGGTGGCTCATCAGCTCCGCACCGCCCAACACCCCACCGCAGCGCTATAGCTCGCAGCAACGCAGCGCCGTGCAGTGCCCTGCGATGCCCTGCAGCTCTAGCTTAGCAGAGCGCAGCGCTGTGCTTTGACATGTTTTGCTGCTTTGCGTGCTGCGTGCTTTGCGGTACTTTTATTAGTTCGTACATGCCAGAAACATTTATTCGCAGTATCATCCCACGTGCCGGTACTATTAATAAGTTTGTACATACTACGTTGGTGGATCACAACGCACCCCCAGCTCCGGTCAACCCGGCTATATATAGCTCAGCAGTGCAGCGCAGCATAGTGCGGTGCCGTGTCTTGCCCTTCGTTTTGCGGTGTTGTGTCGTGCGGCGCTGTGCGTTCTTTTGAACATACAGCAGTAGTACCAGGTATGATACAGGTACCTGGTACCATTTATTTATTATGTACGTGTCGTGTTCTCATCGCACGTACTGCCGTTCAGAACGTGACATCGACAAGCATCTAGCGCAGGGCAATTAGCTCTGCACAAGCACTTATTGGCAACATTTTTTCACCGTTCCAGCTTTTCTTTGCTTTCTTCCACACTTTACTGGTTCTTCCATTTCGTCAATTATTGTTGCATTTTTTTCTTTTTTCAGTTGTTTCTTCGTTCATTTTCTACTACGTATCTATCTCCTTTAAATTTGATTCGTTCGAACTCGTTTTTCAAGTTCTGAACATTTTTTTAACCTTTTTCTATATTTGTTTACTCTTTTTTTCCAAGATTTGTTTATGGGAGTTGAACTTGCAACTTTGGATTTTTGGGAGTTGAACTTGCATTTTAATGGACGTCCATGCGAGGGAGTCGAACAAGCATTTTAATAGACGTCCATGCGAGCTTTTTTGCAATGCGCCCAAGGGCACACAACACAACAAGGCAACAGAAGCAAGCTGAAGCTGTGGGCCAGTTATTTATGACAATTATTGTATTTTTTTGGTTTTCAGTTGTTACCACAATGTGTCACAACAGCAGTGGTGTATCTACCAGTACTATTATTTTGCCAATAGACTATATATCAACTTTTTTACGAGAATCGTTTTTTTCATATGACCCCTGGATTCAACCAACGAAAACCAGGCTTATAAGCAAACAGTCTACTAGAAAACCACAAAGTCAAATTGATATCTATCTATTATTTTTTCATGAGGATCATTTTTTTCCCCCGATGACACCGGGATTCGAGCCAACGAGAAGACCTTGAGGCTTATAGTACATACCGGTACTACTACACCAGGTTTGTACATACCATCAGGTACTACGCTGTTGGATCACAATGCACGCCCAGCTCAGGTCAGTCCGGCTAATATAGCCCAGCAGCGCAGCGTAGCGCCGTGCGGAGCCGTGCGGAGCCGTACGGTGCGCTGCCGTGCCCTTGGCTGCGGTGCTGTGTCGTGCTGCGCTGTGTGCTTTCTTTCGAACATAGAGCAGTACCGGGTATAATACGTGTTGTTGTGATGTGCTACTTTTCATCTTTTTTCTTTTTCTACATACATGTATTTGATCTTTCACGGGCCCCTGTTTTTCCCCCCATGCAAATTACAAATTACCCCCGTACTGCCGATCAAAACTTAACACCGGTAACAAAAGCACACAGCACATCTGAGCACAACAGGGCAACTTGCTCTGCACAAGCAGCTCTTGGCATTATCAAATCGCTGTTTGCACCAAATCATGGGCCTCCTTCTTTCTGTCCCCTTTACATGTTTTTTGTTGCATTCTTCCTTGCCTTGCGCGAGCGTAGCGGGCGGCGTCAGCCGCCCGCGGAGCGGAGCCCTTGTATAGACTTACTTAAATATTACTAAAAGTGCTCGGTTGGCACCTCCCTGGCATATCCGGGGGTCCCCCTTCGACACCGCCTCCGTGCATTACTTGCGGAACCGTCCAGCTTTTCTTTGGCTTCTCGCTCGTCCTTTGTTTTAGTTTCTGCTCGTTTTGCCAGTTGTTTCTTGACTTTTCAGCTGCTTCCTGCAAATTTGATTTTTCTGCCAACACGATTTTGAAGTTTTTCGCGAATTTTTCTTCCTTTTTGTCTGGTAAGTTGAACTTCCTAGCATTTGCCGCTAATTTGCCGCCTGTGCATTATTAGTTGCGCAACGGTCCAGCTTTAGCTTTTCTTTGATTCCCACCATTTGTTTTGTACTTGACGAAGTTTCATCAGATGAGATCTGGGCTTGGCTCATCAGCTCCGCCCCGCCCAGCACCCCATCGCAGCGCTATAGCTCACAGCAACGCAGCGCTGTGCAGTGCCCTGCCGTGCCCTGCAGCTCAGCTCAGCAGCGCACCATAGCGCAGCGCTAGCTCAGTCAGCGCTCGCTCAGCAGAGCGAAGCGCTGTGCTTTGCCGTGCTCTGCCATGCTGCGTGCTTTGCGGTACTTTTTTACTAGTTCGTACATGCCAATAATGCTCGAAGTATTATACCACGTACCGGTACTATTAATACTACACCAGGTTAGTACATATAACGTTGTTATTGGATCACAAACAATGCACCCCCAGCCCAGTTCAGCTCGGCTATATATAGCTCGGCAGCGCAGCGCAGCGCAGTGCGGTGCCATGCCTTGCCCTTCATTTTGCGGTGCTGTGTCGTGCGGCGCTGTGCGTTCTTTTGAAGATACGGCAGCAGTTACTAGTAGTAGTTGTAGTACCAGGTATGATACAGATACCAGGTTTATGTACGTGTTTTGTGTACTCGTCTTTTTACTTTCTTTAGCTGATTGTCCTCTCTCGGTCCCCATGCCCCCCGCCCCGCAAATATCGCACGCACTGCCGTTCAGAACGTGACATCAACGAGCACACAGCACAGCGCAGGGCAATTAGCTCTGCACAAACACCTCTTGGCATTATTATCGATTCCCTATTCGCACCAAATAATCACGGGCCTCTTCTTTCTGCCCCGTTTATTTACATGTTTCAGTTAGTTGCATTCTTCCTTGCGCGAGCGTAGCGGGCGGCGTCAGCAGCCTTGCGGAGCAGATCCCTGTGCTTTCTTTAGAACCACACAGAGTACCACTGGGTACCGTTGGTACGTGTGTGTACTCGTCTTTTAGCTTTTTCGTCGTTGGTTTTGTTCTCCATCTCGGTCCTCTTCGCGATTTTTTCTTCGCAAATTACACCCGTACTACTGCCGATCAGAACGTGACATCGCCAACACACAGCGTAGCACAGACAGGGCAATCAGCTCCGCACAAGTAGCTCTTGGCATTATCCAATCGCTAGTTGCACTAACTCGTGGGCCTCTTCTCTCTGCCTCCTTCACATTTATTTGTTGAAATCTTCCTTGTGCGAGCGTAGCGGGCGGCGTCAGCCGCCCGCGGAGCGGAGCCCTTCTAGTATATTACAAATACTAACAACGCAGCTTGCAAAGATGAGTATTGACCCGAAATTCGTCGAACTCACGGCTGACGTCCTTCAAATATTTCTTCATAAAATACATACATACAAAATCATTCTTTTTTTCTGGTATTCGGTCAGGAGTTTTTTTCGTCTCGGCCTCAGTAGTATGCGATTCGCGGAACTGGAATTCCCGGTCAAATAGCTTCGTTCGTGCACCGTCTTCGGGGGGCGGCTCAAACGCCCATCGCTCTGCCGTATCCGTTCCGCACATCGACGTGAACGCGGACGGATGCCGAGCGAGACAAGCGAGAAGTTGCAAAAGTAACGCATGTCAAGGAGAAGTTCCGGAGATTTTGGTTGTATCTTCAAGTCTGCAGCGCCTGGATGATTTACAAAATTGGCATCATTTCCAAACGGTAAATAGTTGCTATTGTAATGTTTCGAATTTTGCGGTAGCATACTCTCGAGCGTTTGTTTTGCTTGACGTCTGCAGGGCTTGAACGAATGAAACACGTAAAAGTCTTCAGGGGGCGGCTCCAACGCCCCTCGCCCTTCCTTTTTTGTTGGGCACCTCGATGTGAACGCGGATGGATGCTGAGCGATACAAGGGAGAAATTGCAAAAATATTGTATTTTGATGAGGTAATCTTGCGACTTCGGTTGTATCTTGTAATAACGTCTGCAGGGTCTTGATAATTTCCCAAATTGGCATCATTTCCAAACGGTAGGTAGTTGCTAAAGTTTTGAATTTTGCGGTGGTATACTCTCGAGCGTTTGTTTTGCTTGACGTCTGCAGGGCTTGAGCGCGTGTTATAATACCAGTAGTAGATCGCTCCAATTATTCGTCTTTTTAGTTTGTTTCGCTTGACGTCAGCAGGCTTGAGCGTTTGTTCGTTTTGCTTGACGTCTGCAGGGCTTGAACGAATGAAACACGTAAAAGTCTTCGGGGGGCGGCTCCAACGCCCCTCGCCCTTCCTTATCCGTTGGGCACCTCGACGTGAACGCGGATGGATTCTGAGCGAGACAAGCGAGAAATTGCAAAAATATTGTATTTTGATGAGGTAATCGTGCGACTTCGGTTGTATCTTGTAATAACGTCTGCGGCGTCTGGATAATTTCCAAAATTGGCATCATTTCCAAACGGTAGGTAGTTGCTAAAGCTTTGAATTTTGCGGTGGTATACTTCGAGCGTTTGTTTTGCTTGATGCCTGCAGGGCTTGAGCGCGTGTTATAGGACCAGTAGTAGATCGCTCTAATTCGTCTTTTTATATTATTGCGTTTAGTGCTGTTGGAAGTGTTTCTCATTTCGAGCGTGCTTGGTCTGCACGTCAACTGATATAGGCTCAAGATCGTCAGGATGAGTTGTACAAGTGAAGAGTGTGTATAACTTCGTCGGGTGAATACGCACATGAAAAAAAAATATCTGATAAAATATGAATTGGGTACGCGCCAACAACAACGTACAACAAAAACCTACAAAAAGAAATAAACAAATAACGCGTGAGCGATGACGTGCTTTTTGAACACGTATGTATATACTACGAAATCTGCGAAAGGTTCCCTACAGCGGGGAACGAAGGCGGGGATACAACTTTGTTTAGGATCTAAAATTCTAGACGGACACCCTTCGTGAACAAACAAAAAAATCCCTAGATAAGGTGCATGATGCAAATGACCAGCCGAATTGCACCGCGTAAATAATTGCGAGCTTAGTTAGTAATAGTAGGCTTTGACCAGTTGTTAGTGTTCTTCTGAGTATTACTAACTGTAGTACGTGGAGAGGAAATTGATCCGGAGATCGCTCTTACGAAGTCGGTGATAATTAATTAACGACCTGGAGAACACATTTGTTTGGTTGTTTATTGCATAACCCACTCACTGTGAGTGTTACTGAGTCAAGTGACACAGGGTAGTGCTATGTGTCGTGAGTTCGATGCTCACCGACTTCATATTTGTATTTTTTAAGCGTGCGCGCTGACGATATTATGAATGGTTATTTCGATAGTTCAACATATATATGTAGTAGCACTACCCACTGAGCTACTGAGGCAAGTAATTAAGTATAGCTCAGTGGGCAGTGCTGCAGCATTTACTTCTCGGTCAAATCACTTTGTTCGAAGGCCGCCGTCCAAGCGAGAAGCGCGAAAAAAATTGTATTGAACGATACTCTTCAGTTATTCTTCGGATCTTGATGTATGGAGAGGTTGATAAAATAAAACTTGGCAACACATTATTTCCAAATTGGCGACATATTTTGTGCCAAAACAAATAATTATATTACTGTAAAAAAATCCCCATGGTACTGCGGCAGGGATCATAGTGGTGCATTTGTGTATTGAATTTCGGTAGGTACACGTACATAAATACATGAATAGACGTGGCAAGCGCACGCATGACTAAACGAGAAGGAGGTAGTATTGATTACGATTACTGCGCCAGGAAAAGCCACACAGCAGCATTGCGAGTGGCTGCGTCCCCGGGGCCTCGAGGGTTGTATTATACAAGTTCCTGTTGTTAAGCTGCGCCACTCGAAGGTGGTGGCAAGTAGACGGTAGGATGGCTTGCTTTGTTGCTGTGGTCCCTGACTCCGTTGCTGTGGTCGTTTGCCGACCAAGTGCAAGCGGTCGTGTGTTGGTACGTAACTGACAAATAATTCGTGTTGCTTCGTACTTGACGTGCTCCTTATTGCTGCTGATTGCTGATTGATAATCTCTTCTAGTGATACATATATTTTTTTTGGTACACTTCTACTTTCCAGCTTCTGGACATGCAAGCCGTGGTCACAGGTGTCGTCCTTCCCTTCCCCCACCCGGTTATTGCGTTCATTTGTTTTGGTGGATAGGGTTCAGCACCCACTCATCGTCGATTTTTCATCGAGTGTTGCTAACTCACGCTCTTGCGCTTTCCGCAAGTCAATTAGTGCACGGGACGAGAAATTATTCGAGTACGCGCTCGGGGGAATTCGAACTCACGAAGCTGACCTATACCAGGCTCGGGAATATAACCTGATACGCCACCGGGGCAGTGAGTGATATGGAGCCGGCCACCCCGGTGGTCTAGTGGGGTTACACTCGAATACTACAACTAGTACTATCAATACTAGCGTTGGTCCTTGAGTTAAATAACCACCGTTGTGAGCTTTGTTGGCGTTATTTATTTGTAGAAATAAACGGGGGAAAAATTATCAACTTACTGCTGAATCACCTAGCAGCGTGGGTAGGTACAAATCGACGCGAATCGACGAGGGAAGAAAATGCTGCATTATTCTCGCGATAAAAATTAGGGCAGGTACCGTAGTGGGGAGGGGGGAGGAGAGCCCGCTATATGACCCCGGATCTGAGTTATACAACTGGGAGGGCTCGAGAGTAATGCGAGCATCACAGTAAATGGGATGGGAAAAAGAAAAAAAGTGAAGTGTATTACTGCTGCTGTAATAATACGATACCGAAGCAAGTTGCTCCGATCGACTCGATCTGGACTGACTGCTGTTGCATTATGCAATTGGTCCATGTACAATTTCTCTACTGTAATCACACGCAGCGGACATGGTCAGTCACCTTACTGGCCCCGGATGCTTGATTGAGTAAAACTACCATCAGAACCGCACTCGACACGTTTCGTCGCCAGACTAAAGGGTCAGTCGGCATGTATGTGCTCGGATTTACCCGATCGAAATCTAACGAATGAAGCTCGGAATCGGATTCACTTAAAAAACGGTAGCTATTAATAGTAATACATTGCTATGATTGTTAAGTCTATATCGAAATCTTGGCATTACCTTACATACTGTGCGCGCAGACTATGATTATTGTGTGTGGTGACTTTTTTTACTTTTTTACCAATTATTGTGAATCGAACAATTCGAAGTACTGCCCTGCCCTACCCGAAGCATGGGTGCCGGCGCATGCCGGCACCCATGCGGAGGCCTTGTATATATTATAAAAATAAAAATACACTCCAGCTGTGAGATCGAATATTTTGTCGAAACTCATCTTTGCAAGCTGTGTGTGATACTCCGATCGCGCGTATTACGGGTTGTGTGTCCTCATTAAGGATATAGGTCGGCGACTCCCCTTGCAACTACAGTGTAGCTATCAGGGTCATATATATATTGTTTTCCGAAACAAAATACTAGGACCCCTCCCATTAAGAAAACATTCACCCACATGTTATATTACAAGCACCAACAACGCAGATTGAAAAGATGAGTATTGACCCGAAATTCGTCGAACTCAGGGCTGACGTTCTTACAATACTTTTATTGAATAGGCGACAAGCCAGTAACAGAGTTAAGATACGGCCTCGAAAGGCCTGTAATTATCCGAATTTGAGATCATTTGGATGGGTTTCGTATGATAAGGTTGGCGTTTTATATTCGGGGAAGTTAGGAAATAGATCGGAGACAGGTGCCTCCGATCTCAGAAGCTATCCGGGGCTCTGGTGGAATCGAATAAAGCTACGTCTCTACGAAGGCAAAGAAAGCGAGTACTCTCCG
The DNA here is from genome assembly GCA_012845835.1 of Undaria pinnatifida. Lineage (NCBI taxonomy): Eukaryota > Phaeophyceae > Laminariales > Alariaceae > Undaria > Undaria pinnatifida. Next base: position 11,367,673 of record JABAKD010000011.1, read on the forward strand.
AGGACTTGCTCAATTGGCAAACCTGCAGGGGGCACTCTGTGTCCCCACCTATAACCTTACATATGGCGTCGTCGGCAGGACACGAACCTGCGCGTGAAATCACAATTGTCAATGGGTTTCCAATCCATTCGCCGATAGTACCTTTTCTGTGGTTGGTTTGCCGTAGAGCCTTTCCTGCTCCCCCCGCCACACCGGCGGCATGCGGCAGGTTCTAGAGCCTTTTCTGCCCCCCCCCGCCTCACCGGCGGCACCCGGCAGGGTCTTGATGGGTGACTTTTGCCTTGTTGTAGGGTCTGCGTTTCTTTCAACTGCTTTTCTTCGCGTGTTCCTGGCTCCATAGCCAGTCCGTTAGAGGTGTGGGAGTGGGTTTTGAGGAGCCGCATCTTCGACTCATGGTCTAGTTCGTAGAACCGGAGTTTCCCCAAATCTCCCACATTTCTGCATATATATGCGACTCATCAGGGAGGGCTAGTGTCAAGATACGGCCTCGAAAGGCCTGTAAAATTATCCGAATCTGAGATCATTCGGATGGGTTTCGTATGATAAAGCTGGCGTTTTATATTCGGGAAAGTTAAGAAATAGATCGGAGGCACGTGCCTCCGGTCTCCGGTCTCAGAAGCTATCCGGGGCTCCGGTGGAATCGAATAAAGCTTCTCTACGAAGGCAAAGAAAGTGAGTACTCTCCCAGGACCTGCTCAATTAATTGGCAAACCTGCAGGGGACACTCTGTGTCCCTACCTATGACCTTACAAGAGCACATCATCAGACAGAGAGCCAATGTTTTTTACTTTATCACGCCCCTAACCCCGAAAACCACAAAGAGGCGTTTTGCATGTATCTACGGAGTGCAGAGTACAGAGCCAGTCCAACCGGCAACTGCCACAGCTGCTGCTTTTGACGATCACTGCCACCCTTAGTGCGGAAGCCGCCACAGGTGAACTCAGGTTCTCGATGCACCGATTCAACAGCCATGGCCTGTTACGTGCGGTCATCATACGGAGAAGCGTGGTGCGAGCACGAAGCGTGGGAAACAAGGGGAAGGTTTGCAGCTTGTCCAGCACTGGTGAGAACTCAACGTTTTACCGTCGTGCACAGGGCAGAGCAGATAGCACACGGCCCGACGCGTACCAGGATAATGGTCTCTGGTCTCTAGGTGGCAAGGCTAGGACTTGTTAGGGTTGCGCCAAGGTGTTTTGGAGAGTTGCTGTCCAGGGACAACAGGCTGCGGTTCAGTTTTCCACGTTGAACTTGAATATTTTGTACCACCGTCATGTGTAGATACGTAGCTTTACGTACGGGTCGGGTATACGAGCACTCCTTTAATTCAACGTAATGTTCCGACATCTGATGTTCTGTGTTTACAGCAGAAGTAGTAGTAGACTATAGTAGTATGAGTGTGCTAATGGCTGATGGTTGGCTGTTTTGACTGACCAGGAATTCTATGATAGCATGACAGAGCAGATTTTCGTGCTAACGGCATTCCCTCGGCATCCCTGGTACCTGGTACTAATTTATGGCCCTACAAACACGCTCAAAATATCATTCAACTTTGACTACTGGAATCGCTGGATCTATGCACTGACTTGCTGAGATGCTGAACCTCATGGGCGTGAAAGATGTCGCATGTCCGGTTTGCTGTCCCCGGCCTTAGATGTACGGCGGTCGGCAGACGATCATGGGGGTGGTGGCTTGCTGGTACCACGGGCATGGTACTACTGTTGACGCCGCCCTCTGAAATATGAACGCCTATAGAACTAGCTAGACCTACGCATACATCTCTCGTTATTTTGATGCAGGATACCCCGAGGCATGGGTGAAGGCGGCAGAGAAGAAGCTGAAAGGCAAGAAGGTGGACTCGCTGGAGAGAGAAACTCCTGAGGGCATCAAGCTCAAACCTGTTTATTGCGCCGCGGATTTGGAACGCTGTGAAGCGGTAGCCGACGCCGATCGCAACGCTCCGGGCCTTTTCCCGTATCACAGGTTGGTTGGTGCTGCAGTGCTTCTTCTGTGCACTGCTACTGTTTTATGCTGTGTTCAGCAGCTCTTGTACTCGTACGACGGGGCTACTTGGTGATCCGTTGGCAGCCCCAGCTATGTCGGTGATGCCTGCATTTAAACATGTTATTTCATAGAGCATCGACGCACCTGTACATTATGATATATCAGGTATCAGGTACACATGCGTTTGTAGACTACCAGTACTCGTTGTCTATGACTCAAGCTCTTTTCCTACTGCTGTACCTGGTAGTGAATAGCTTCCGCAGAAGCGGTCAATCGAACAAGTACCGCGCTGTCGTGTATTTGGATGTGGCTTGTACTTTAGCTCGTGCTGATGTGTACGCGATGGTAATGGGCTCACTTACTGATGACCAGATAAGGCAGCCCAGATTGTGTCGATGACCCAAGTACTCAGTAAAAGCACGGAGGGTAAACGCGAGGGGAGGGTCCGCGCTGTACCATTACGCAGCAGGTGCGGGAGCGGGTGCCAGCGCGCCCTCCCTCGTGGGGGGCGCTTCAACGCGACGGAGCAAGCTCCCCCAAATATTAGTCGTCAGTGCTTTTATTGATGCTGGGCGCCTTGTCGGTACTGCTGGTTTGCGACTTGCGACATACACCTACCTGCTACTAACTGTTGTGCTGTTGCTGTGTGTGAGGGGTGAGGGGTGCCTGTTGGTTTTCTTGTTTTGGTTTTGTGTATCTCCCCGGGAGGTGAAAAGGCCCGATATATTTTTCCAGTATACCTGGTACGCCCCAGCCGCATCGCAAAGTACGCCCATGTTTCCAGTATACCTGGTACGCCCCAGCCGCATCGCAAAGTACGCCCATGGGTGCTTTTTTACTTGCAAACTTACAATGCATGAATGCCCCGGAGCGGCGATCACTCCATCAATAGCATATTACCTGTTGCGTTTTTTTTTTGTGCTCATCCCAGCTTTTTCCTTCGCATCTTTGAATTTTTCTTTCTCTTCCTCCCTCCCTAGGCGAAACAACAGAGCAGTAGTGCTCGAAGTATCCGAAGTAGCTAATCGGAACATCCTTGGTGTATCATAGCCAAATACAATGCTCGTATCGCTCTGCTATGCCTTTGTTCTCAGCTCCCTCGTGTTGTACTCGTAAATCGTGATTGTTTTCTGTGCTGCCATTTCGTTTGATAGCATATGAACTACCTGGTACCAAAGATACCGGTAGCATGCTTTGCCGGCATGTGCATTACAATACAACACTACCCGACAGGTGACGCCATTGCCGCCTCGGTAAGGTATGCTGCTAGCTTACGCTATACCTACAATGGGACCCGAAGGGTGCGCCAGCTAGCGATGGGCTGCGAAAGCAGCTGAGTTAAATCGACACACGACGCGTATGAAAATACGTGGAAGTGTGGTGAGCTAAAGCTTTATTTTTCCCCATCCGCCGGAGGATAAAAAACAAAAGAAAAAAAAAGGTATGCTGCGAGGCATACCCTATCAGGCTTGTAGCGAGTTGGGGGGGTCTTTCTGGCGGGTGTAAGGCCGGACTCACCCTCAAGGAGTGATGCCTTCTTGCTGCTGCGTGTGGCCACGAGGCTTTAGCGTGGCGATGGAGTTGGGTCGTACGTGGTGCGTTAGGTATGGTCACCTACGATTCGCGCGCCTTTTTAGGCAGCAGCAGCGGAGCAGCAATGCTTCATCGGGATGCTCGTGCGCGGAGGCAGGCGCCACCACGAGCCACATTACGGCGCAGTCTCGGTTTGCGTGGAGGGAACTGCGCCGGCAGGCGACTGAGCGTCGACCGACGGGGAAGAGACGGAATGACCTCTCCCTGAACGAGATTTTTTGTTTTTCATATCACCGCAAGCTGCGAGAAGTATTTAGTTTTTCGGGGCGGGGGAGAAGGGGAACCGATTGGAATTGAGTGTCAACGAGAGCAAGTGCGAAGGAGCGGGCCGAGTGAGCTAATGCGATGAGGCGGCCATGGAGAACGACAGCAGGAGGATGGCGCACGGAGACCCACGACCCGCACACACACCATCATCACGAGAGCAGAGATCGTCTTATTTCAGTTTTTTTTTACGAGGCAGTAGTACATGTTACTTACGTCAGTCACTGATTTTTGTAGAGTTGGTTGAGTTGTATACCCTTCATGGGGAACGACCCCCCGCGATTTTCAATTTTCAGGCACGGGCGTCGTAGCTGCGCTGCAACCTGTCAGAAAACCCGGGAAGACGGAGCGATCATGGATATTTGTATGGTGTTTTTTGGTTCGAGTGCTCTTTTTCACTGCATGCCCGCGGGTCGTCACTCTGACAGCACTCCAGACAGCAGGCGCGTTCGTCTGTGCTCACGGTTACCGTGCAGTTCGTACTGTGCAGGCAGCCCAACATCTGTAGTTTGTAGCCGCGAGTTGGTTAGTTGTGGGAAAGAGGGAACTCTATGCTGTAGTTGAGTGGATACCCGCGGCCATGTGAGTTCAGTTTGCACATTAGATCATTTCACTTACAAGTGTGCGCCTTCTTCGTATCGTGCGTTTTTGGGCGGGAAAGCGTAGTATTTCCCGGACGAATTTTGATTTCATTTGGTTTTTCGGATCTTCATAGGGCTCCAGCACCTTTGTGTGACCACGGGCTCTAGATGTTTGACAAGAGTTGATGTGAGACAGAGACAAGAGACAACAACAACCATCTCTTTACCTCTTGAGCCGTCCATGTAGTAGCTCCAATTCATTTATATGGTCTTCAAGTTCCAATTATTCCCTCCCTCTCTTCCCCACCGCCCCCACCATCGCCCAGACCTATCATACATAGCACCATGCGTGCAGTAAGCTCCTATGCATTTTGAGAAAGAAAAACTTGTAAACACGTCAGCTGTGAGTTTGATACATTTAGGGTCGATACTCGTCTTTGCAAGCTGCGTCATAAACGTGCCGCTCGTTTGTCTAACGGATGTTGTCAGGGAACGTAAAAGTGTTGAAAAAAGATCCCCCCCATTAGCCCCCCCCCCCCCTTCAAACCACAAACTGAGAACACCTCCCCCTGGAACCCCGGCCCTCCCCTCAACGGTCATACACACGACTACAGGATATGTTTACGTATTGCTAGTAAGCTGGTGCATTCCACAGCCGCCAGACTTTGTCCCCCACAAAAACGGGTTTTATAGGTTCCGTGCACAGATTGTTTGACATCCCCCTGTTGACCCTGGTACAATCTAGTTCTAAGCCGGTCGCCCCGGTGGCGTATCAGGTAATCCTCGAGCCAGTTATAGGTCAGTTTCGTGAGTTCGAGCCCCGCCGAGTGCATACTCTTATAATTCGTTGGGACTTTTTCTTGTGCACAAATGGACTTGCGGAAAGTGCGAGAGCGTGAGTTAGCAACACTCGATGAAAAATCGACGAGCAGTGGGATTGCTGAACCCTATGCGCGATAAAAGTTGAAGGCAAAAACCGGGGGGGAGAAAGGGACGACACCAGGTCCTGTGACCACTGCTTGTCCAGAAGCTGGAAAGTAAAAGTGTGAGAAAAAAAAAAAAAGGTTCTAAGGGGAGTCGCTGACCTATATCCTTAATGATACACACAGTAATACGCGCGATCGGAGCATCATACACAGCTTGCGCACAGATTAGTTTCGATGAAGTCTTTGAAATCTTCGATCTCACAGCTGCAGTATATTTTAATTTTTGATAATATGTTAATTATCAGCAGCTCTCATCATGCCGTTTTTTCGTTTTTTCGACGGCCGCCGTGTATATGGTATATTTTGTGCATTTTGCGTGCAGAGGGCCGTATGCCACAATGTACGCCGCTCGACCGTGGACAGTTCGCCAGTACGCCGGATTCAGCACCGCTGAGGAGTCCAACGCCTTCTACCGACGAAATCTCGCCGCTGGTGAGCCTAGCTCTGATTTATTAATGCGATATTTACCTCTTGCTCCCTACACTCCTTGTGGTGCGCGCTCTGGCTGTGCGGTAACGTTCGGTATGCACTTCGGTATGCAATTTAGGCTGTGTGATGTGTGTGTCACAACCCATGAGCGCACGGCACTTTCGTGAAGAAAGACCGCCTGTTTCCATTCGGCAGTGGCGCCCGCTCGAAGACACATCGCACGTACTCGTAGGGCTCTATTTAACGTGCAGCGGTCTACCGCTGGAACGGGAACATTGCAAAGTTGAGAAGCATTCGACGTTCATGATTCCTCGTGTCCTATGAATTGTGGCCGACACGACGACACGCCAGTACTTGCTGTATACCTGATATGCTGCTGTACCGGCACATAAATTTGCGTAGTATGCAGTAATTAGTGGTACAGGTCTTACATGGTCGACGATGGATTATCAATGGATGATCAATGGATGACATCACCAATGGGTGACATCACACGTCAAGGTTGATGTGAAACGACTTCGACAGGGCGGCGATTCTACGTTTTCACCTGTCATCTTGTCTGTTGAATACTTAATGCCAGTATATACGAGTCCAGTCTACTCCGTACGAAGTGAGGAATCAGACGCCCGACGAGGCATGCGGTAATACTTGAAAAAGTCACGCAATTTCGGGCACGAGGCACTTGAGCGGGCAAAACAGATGACCAAAAATGACGTTACAGCAGCGCCCGCCCATTCTTGGTGGGAGGTTGACAGTAGCTATGATACCACGTTTACGCCATCGCCCCTACCTGGTTGGGCGTTGATAGTAGCCACCAGGTAGTGGATGGGTTTGGTGTCCGAACACCCGAACTGCAAGGCAAGAAGTCGCGCGAAACGGGCGCAGCATGATCCACTCGTACACTCGTACACTCCAGTGTGCCTGGAGCCTGTTCTGTGACCACGGACTTGATTATGCGAGTTAAGGTGACAACAACAACACTGGTGTTGTTGCTGGTGGTTCACACGTGTCGCAGACGATTTGAGAAGAGACAATTGAGAAGAAGCGTATCGTTTTTGGTCACTATCTTTCTATCTTTGGTGCAAAATCAAGGTTAGCAGTTAACAAATTAAACCGTATACCGTATTGTACCTGGTACCAGGTGTGTTTTTATCCTGTATCTTATTACGGTAGCTGTGACTCCTTTGATGCGTGGTGTTTGATGGTCGCCGGGTATTTTTCTGATGCTGCGTTATTCCGTCATCGCAGGGCAACAGGGCCTTAGCGTGGCGTTTGATCTCGCGACGCACAGGGGCTATGATTCCGACCACCCTCGTGTGGCTGGTGATGTAGGCATGGCGGGCGTTCCCATCGACTCTGTCGAGGATATGAAGGTGAACGAAAATTCTACACACAATCATGCTGTTGCTGGGGGGTCGATTACCTACAAAAGAAACTAAATGCAGATGTGTTGTTTCGTTTTTTCTATCTGTACGTGTCCTGGTGGGTATGGTCATACTAAATGACGCTATATGGTATGATACAGCATATGAAGATCCTTTCGACGATCGGGCTCGCGGACGTTCTTTGTCAAAAAGCGGCTGGAGATCTGAGATGCGTCGCAACGTCGCATCTGTGCAAGCGTTGATGTGTAAGCGTTACCTGCGACTTCCGCGCCTTTTGTGTTCGTCTTTGAAGGCCATGTGTTGTACCAGGGCTGATCTGATGTACGTATTTGACACTCGTGTTGCGGTTGCCAACCGCTCTTGTCATTATTATTTTGGGTGGTCTTGTGCGTGGGATATTGGTCCTCGTCCAAAGGCCATTTTACCAGACTCAGTCTCGGCGCCAACGGTTGACAAACAAACGCAAGTTGATGCCGCGCAGATTGCACTGGGGGCATGTGGACATGTTATACACCCGGTCGCCCCGGTGGCGTATCAGGTTATCCTCGAGCCTGGTATAGGTCAGTTTCGTGAGTTCGAGCCCCGCCGAGTGCATACTCGTATAAATTCGTTGGGACTTTTTCTTGTGGACAAATTGACTTGCGGGAAGCGCGAGAGCGTGAGTTAGCAACATTCGATGAAAACTCGACGAGCAGTGAGATTGCTGAACCCTATGCGCGTTAAAAATTGAAGGCAAGAACCGGGGAGGAGAAGGGACGACACCTGTGACCACGGCTTGTCCAGAAGCTGGAAAGTAAAAGTGTGCAAAAAAAAAAAAAAAAAAAAAAAACATACATATAAATATCTTTTTCGCCGACACCGCAATCACATGACCCACACGTTCCGGGGATGTGCGCCAGAAGGTCGGTATACTAATACCATGGTGAAATCATGGTAGAATACCAAGACTCGGTCATTTCAGCGCTTGGTACCCTTGGGACTGGCGGGACTCAGTCGTTTCGGCTCCTCGTACCTTTGGGACTGGCGAGGACTCAGCCATCTCAACACCTCGTACCCATGGGACTCACGAGGCAGTCGTTCCAGCTTCTCGTACTTTTTCAGAACTGGGTTTTCCGATATGACTGATACTGACGAATCATTGACTTGGTCCAGAGAAAAAAATAAATAAAAATACTGGTACTCTGGCGATCTTTCAAATACTGTCTTCTCGTCCACGACTGAAGCTCCTCCCGCGTCTGCTGCTGTTTGACATTCATATCAATCAGGCTCTGTTTGATGGCATCCCACTGGACAAGATGTCCGTGTCTATGACCATGAACGGCGCTGTGCTCCCGGTTCTCGCGATGTGAGTTTGCACGGACAGGACGTAGTTCCCATCTATTACTAGCTATCAGGTACCAGGTATTTTACAACAGCAGTGCAGCGCGCTTCGTTGGTGTTATTGGTAGTAAAAGTCGCCAAAGGGCTGTCGCCTGCCGTCTCGCGCCGCCGACTTCCGTAACCGAAGCCTAGGAGTAGAAGCTTAGACTAGAATATTAATATTGAATCCCCGGGAAGTTATCGTACGCATCAGTACTGAATGTACTGGTTGCTTATCTTGCCGGCTACCGATCTACCAATAGTACGGATAGGTATTTTAGGAGCGTTTCGCCGTATCATGTACCAGGTATCATATAATACGATATGATATATGCATACGATCACGTTCCATTTAATTATCTAGCCGCGCCGCGCATAACAGAGGAGTTCTCCAATTGTAAGACCCTATTATTTGTTCCTGCGGGTGCAATTACCACCGTGGCACTTCCCTATTGCTTATCAATAGTATCATATCATATCATATCATATATCATATCATATCATATCATGCGGTTGTTGGAGTTAGTATTACGAATACTATATTTTTTGTGGAATCAATAGCAACGGCCAGGTATCACATCACATCATGATCTGATGTGATACGATATGTGCAATGCGATGCGACTCCCGGGCGGTTAGGCAGCCAGCGGGGTGCTTGCGTGAAGCAGGACCGCCCTCAGCGAGACTGTGGGTGCTTGCTGTTCTGATGCTTTCATTCGTTCCCTTGGCCCGGGCTTGGTCTGATATCAAACAGGTACGTAGCGGCCGCCGAAGAGCAAGGAGTGCCGCTGAACCTTGTGGAGGGCACGATCCAGAACGACGTTTTGAAGGAGTTCATGGTGCGCAACACGTTCATCTACCCGCCGGCGCCGTCAATGCGCGTCATAAGCGACATCTTCGGGTACACTTCTGAGCACATGCCCAAGTACAACAGGTCTGGGGGTACACCGTTGTCTTGTTGGGGTAGTGTGGCGTGTTTCTTTTGTAGGGCATTGCACGACACCACGCGGTGCCCCCCTCTCACGGAGTATGGGGAATGGTTCCGGCTGCAATGTCTGGTCGCGCCTTGTACATGCAGGACGGAAAGACTATGGATGCGTATTTCCGCGTGGAAACCGTTTGGGACTTTGTGTGCGGTTACATTTTGGTATTATGAGCAGAGCATTTTTTTCTAATATTGTGCGCATTGGACCTCTGATGCAACGCGTTTGTGTTTCTCGCCGGCTGTGCAGCATCAGCGTGAGTGGCTACCACATGCAAGAAGCGGGGGCAGATGGAAAACTGGAGCTGGCGTTCACTATCGCCGACGGGCTAGAGTACCTCCAAATTGCAGTGGACGCAGGGCTAGACGTAGACAAGGTATAGTCCATACGTATACCTTGGCCAACGGGCACGACCCTAGTGTTCAACGGACGTGATTATTATCAATAAGAACGCCTCTTTCTCGAAGAGCTTGCACACGGAATCGATTGTGTGTTATCGAGTTTTGGATGGCATTGCATAGTTGCTGCATAGGTCGCGCTTGCCACCTGGCGTGTTTTTTTTTATGCCTCGTGCTGTGATGATCGCGTGCGGCGTGTGCTCCTCTGTTGTGTCGTTTTAGTTTTTTATTCGATGCCGTTGTTATCGCGACTCGTAACCCTTGTTGTACTGCATGAGAAGTGCCGCCTTCTTCCAAACACCTACTGTAGTCCCCTAATCCCCTAATCGCGGGTGCAGTTCTGTAGAGGTTAACCGTGCATAATGCTTAGAAAGTTATCGCACACTTCTTGGAAGCCGTGTGTCCGCAAGACGTGGGTGCAGTATTTCAAGGGCTACTGCGCGGTCCGTCTTGCATTTTCCGTAGGTGGCTCCACGCCTGTCGTTCTTTTTCTGCGTCGGGATGAGCTTTTACCTCGAGGTGGCCAAGCTTCGCGCCGCCCGAGTGCTCTGGGCGCGCCTGGTGAAGGAGCGATTCCAGCCCAAGAACCCGAAGTCATTGCTGCTTCGGACGCACTGTCAGACCTCCGGCTACTCTCTCACAGGTGGGAGCGCAATTCGACTGCAGGCTTCGCCGACTTGTTGTGCTCATCGTGTATCGCCAGCGTGTGGTTTTTGGCCTTGACGGAGAGGGGGGCTTGACGCCGTTAGGCATCTCCCTAGCAACTATGATGTGACGCAGGGGGTCCGCAACCAGGTGGCTACCTTTCGCCCCTGAAAGCGCATGTCCTTGAGGTTTGTTCCGAGGAGCGCATGAAATATGTCTCCTTCAAAGATGAAAATTAGAATTTAGTGGGTATTTTGAATGAATTGTCTCCCTCGGATGTGAAACCTAAATAATCGTTTCACCGCCCCCCTCGAAGTCACCGGGACGTCACCGTGACCTTCCTGCCCGGATGTCGTCGTTTCTACTGCCGTTTCCAATGCCTGCACGCTGTGCGTCATGTTCACGTGCATGCGCATCCAGAGCAAGACCCGCACAACAACATAATCCGCACCACTGTCGAGGCCATGGCCGCGGTCATGGGGGGCACGCAGTCGCTGCACACGAACTCTTTCGACGAGGCGTTGGGCCTGCCCACCGAGTTTAGCGCTCGCATTGCCCGTAACACGCAGCTCGTGCTGCAGGTGAGGGCAAACTTTTAAACAACGGCCGTGTGCGTCCTTTGTTAACCCTGTTGCCCCTGCGAATACCAGTCTGGTGTCGAATGGTTTGCCCCCGAAAATATGGATGGAGTTCTAAAAGAGTGGAGGTGTAACTTCTGTATTTTTTTTCGCGGTGGGCCACTAATATCTGTATGGTTTGTCTGACAAAACGTGCGGAGCACGCAATGAGTGCTGCAGTGCGTGCTACGTGTATCAAGGAGCTCGATCACGAGGCGTCTCTGTTTTTTTGAGCGGTCGTGGTGAAAGCCCTGGGGTTCGACGCGGACAACACCACGCCAAGCAATACTTGAATCAATCGATGGGCGGTGCCGACTGCACCATCAAGGCCGCCGTCATTCAGCCCGACACGAGCTCTCGATTTTCTCCCTTTCCTTTCACAGCCACCGTTCGTATTGTGGATATCATAAAGGCTACCACGCTGTTGGCATTGACGGGACGATCTAAGGGCTACTAAAGGCTACAATGCTTATAGCCGTTAGTAGTAATCATTTAATGAAACACGCCTCCTGTATGCCGTATGTGTGTGTGTTTTTTCGCTTGTGTGTTGATCTATTTTTCGTGTCTCCCGCTATCGTACGTCAGGAGGAAACCCGCATAACTCAAGTGGCCGATCCCTGGGGAGGGTCCTACATGATGGAGAGTCTGACTGAAGACATGGTAACAGCCGCGGGAGCGATTATCGATGAGGTCAGACCCTGCTTGCTCAACGCGCAGATCTCAGTTTACATGCCGATTTGGATTTGCTAACCTGGCTCATGTACGAGCACAGCACGTTGTATTCAGTGTATGAACCCTTTTACCAATGTAAAAATAGTGACGCCAATGTCACGTGGTGTGTCCCTTAAAGCGTGGGCGCGATTCCAAAGGACTTATGTGGAAGATATAAGTTTATCGTTGAGCGCATGAAGATGAAAAAAAAATACGGACGGCCGATCATAAAAAAACGAATAGCGTGAAGGCTGCGTACATTGGACGAGTTCTTGGGTACTTGTAGCAGGCGTTCGTTCCATGCTCCCTTGGAGAGGATAATGCAACATCGAAGTGCAGGGTAGCCGATGCTTTGGTGAAGTCTCTACCCTGTGAAGGAGCTCCTCTAAAGCTCTTCTAAGGCAGTGGTTGTGGAGGATTCGCCGGATAGCGCGCGGGATGCACCGTCCTGTTATTGCTTTGGTATCCCAAGCACGGTCTCCTCACGCGTCTTGTGTGTGCCCCTAGCACGCTTCCACTACATGCACATGTATCCGCTCAATCCCGGACCTATAAAAAACAGCTGAGTACTCCTAAATCACCGTGCATTAATTAACCCAGCCAATCATCACTCAGGCTGATATATTCACAGCCACCCTGAAAGTCTTTTCTTCCCTGAGAGAAATGGCGGCAAAGCTTGACTTGCAGAATACCAACTTCATTCAGATAACGATACGTGGTGAATGCAACATACAACATGCAACGCCCGTCGTCATGAAGTTTTTTTTTTTTTTCTGGTGTTAATGGTAGGATACAAGACCACTAGTCGACGCTCTGCAAGTACGACGAGATGGATGCTTCACCCTTTTGAAATTGCAAAGTTTTCCCACACTACACACCAATTCCAAGTACTTTCTCCCCCAAAACATGGAGGCTGTTCTAAATGGATTAGTCTGTTGTACCAGGTATGTGTTTGTGCTGCTATTTCCGTTGTGTCAGGTAACCGAAGTGAGCTCGGACAAACCGGCGAATCAGTTGCCAAACCTCTCGCCCCGATACTACAATATTCGCCAATGCGCTGCATTCATCACTGTTTGTGCTTTGCCGTTTCTGTGGCGTCAGGTAACCGAAGCAGGCGGCATGACGAAGTTTATCGACAGCGGCGCTGCAAAGTTGCGGATAGAAGAGGCGGCCACCAAGAAGCAGGTGGGCTTTTAGGCGCCCTTACGCGCGAAAGTTGTCGGCATGTGTCTAAAACCGCGGAATACGCCTCGTTCTCGTGGCTTGCAGGTTTAATGACACGGCCTACGATGCCGTTAAACGGTAGCGGTAGCGAAAGTGGTAGCGGAAGCGGTAGCATCTAACTCTCTGAGGCTAATCGCTTGAGTAGCTCTCCACCTTTCCCAAAGACTGACTTTAACAAAAACCAGAGAGGGCAAGCTGACGTACAATCCCATCGCCTAGGTATCTAACGAATGTGATATGCTGCCAAGTAGTAAAACACAAATGGCATTCCAACAACATTGGGTAGTTTGCTTGTTGATTAGTTGACCATTACAATGCTAGACACTAAACAGGTTCTAACACGTGTGAGACCCTGTTTGGTAAAGTTTCACTAACATTACTATAGCAAACTCTTTTTGGAGAGAAGTGGATAACCACTTCTAACCTGGTCCGTCCGGCTGTTCGATCACTTCCTCCGCGCTAGATGTCTGTCTGCAGACACTAGAGTAGTGTGGCATGCTACGACCGAATTTGTCTAGTGCGCCCGGTGTGTCCTACTGGTAGGTGCGCGTAAAGTTATCGGGTCTCTGACCCCGGTGCGAGTTCTCGTGGGAGAAAACGGCGAAGATGTTGATTAGTTGAAGAACCCGATCAGTCCGAAATAGTTTGCCCTAAAAAAGGTACTATTACTATATCAACAGTATCCCCATCGTGGCACGCGCCCTCTGTCGGAGGACAGCGTGCTGGCAGTATACTTGCACTGTATACTTGTTGAAGTTGGTGCTCGCGATGACCTCCTCCTCATCGACTTCCCCTTTGCACCTTCCTATCTGACAGGCGTGCATCGATTCCGGACGAGACCGTATCGTGGGGGTCAACTGCCACCGCCTGGGGGAAGAGAGTGAGTGCAAGCCCTGACCTTCTGGCCCGTTAGTCCAGTACCATGGGTTCGAGTATACCGCAGTACCATATAGTGTATAGTGACGAGCTTGGCGGCCGTGTATGATTCCAAGTTTGGTGTTGTTCAGCGTGCCATAGCAATATCCGCCAACAAGACCCCTTCCGTTGGTGGTTGTTGCTGCTGATGGGTGTGACGATGTGACGCCACCGTTTGCGTTATGTCTTCGATACACCCATACTCCGTCCACTGCGGCGATAGAACTGTGCGCTCCTTCGTCCTGCACACTGTAGCAAGTCACATGGCACCCCTCTTGTAACAGCCCATATAGGGCCCCTATCGTAGCAGCTCGCATGGCACCCCTCTTATAACAGCTACAATGTATAGATGATAACCTTCTCGCTGACGCTATGGCTGCTGTTGCCGCCGCCTTTTCTCTCAGCCGGGGTCGAAGTGCGATCGGTGGACAACACTGCCGTCAAGGAGAAGCAGATCGAAAGCCTGCAAAAGGTATCGTATACGTGGCATGTCGGCGTGTCCACAGCTGTATTCATGCTAAGAGATAGCTTCTGAAGCTATCGCGGCGATCGCGTTGGGCATGGTTATCTTTGTGGTGTAAAGCAAGCCATTGCTGTGTATACGTGGCATGCCGACGTGTTCACATCTGTATTCATGCTAAGAGATAGCTTCTGAAGCTATCGCGGCGATCGCGTTGGGCATGATTATCTTTGTGGTGTAAAGCAATCCGTTGCTGTGTTTCATTCGTACCATGGTCCATACCTGGTACAGACGCGTGCTACGGTGTGGATAGCTCTGTCATGCCTTAGAAGGGCAGCGGTTGAGGGGGCTCCTCGTTTTAGGAAGTGCCAGTATCCTAGCATTTTACTATACAGCATCCTTTACAGCATCCTACAGTATCGTACACTCTCGTACAGCATCGCTGGAACAACATTGTTGTTTTATGATACAATAACATTCGTTGTATACCTGATACTCGTTTTTATGATACAATAGCATTCGTTGTATAGCTGCTACTCATGGGACTGTCGGTCGGGTTTCACTTCCATTTTTTGTGAAAGCCAAGTCTTTGGGTAGTGTTTGTGTGTGTTGTGTGTGTTGTGTGTGTTGTGTGTGTTGTGTGTGTTGTGTGTGTTGTGTGTGTTGTGTGTGTTGTGTGTGTTGTGTGTGTTTTGTGTGTTGTGTGTGTTGTGTGTGTTTTGTGTGTTGTGTGTGTTGTGTGTGTTGTGTGTGTTGTGTGTGTTGTGTGTGTTGTGTATGTTGTGTGTGTTTTGTGTGTTGTGTGTTGTGTGTGTTGTGTGTGTTGTGTGTGTTGTGTTTGCGTAAGACCTCCTCCAGTTAGGAGTCTCCAAAACAAATGGCTGCACCTTTTGGACCGTAGAATGCATCTGTCTGCGACCACGCGACCACCATGACCACCATGGCCCCTTCCTGCACACCGCCGAGTTTTCACCCGACGTCTCGTTTTGCCCCTGATCTGATTTCCATGATCCGACGTCTCCTTGTCAGTTGAAGTCTAAGCGAGACTCTGATCAGGTGCAGGCCGCCCTGGAGGCGCTTCGAGCTTCTGCGGCCACCACGGAGATCACGAGCAGTGGAAAACATCCCATGAACTTGGTTAAGCTTAGCATCGACGCTGCTAAGGCGAGGTACGAAGGGGGAGAATTTGGCCAATTTCATTGTCTGGGCTGTGTCCGTTGCAGAAGTACATGGGTGTCCCGCGAGTGATTTTTTGGTACAACTGCAAACATTTTGTCAAGTATCTTACGAAAACGTCCGCTGTGAGTACGAACGATTTGTCACATTGATTAGTTGATGCATTCGACGTAGTGGATTGTTCGATACGTTCGACCGAATGAACTGGTGGATATACTCGACCGATCTGGCTGGTCAATATATTCGCCCGAATAGATTGTTGGGTGATTTCCGGCAAGCTGCTTGACACCTGGTATATGGTGCGATAAGTTGTGTCTCGATCATGGGGCGTTTTGATTAAAGAAAGGGAGAGCTCAAGCGAATTGAATGGATCTAAAATATACCTGGTATGTCGGAAACCTCTTGACAGGAGCATTCGTATCAGAAGTAGCTGCAACAATGCGTGAAGCTATCTATTGGGATGTTTACCTTCGCCGGAGAGGGGATTTCATCGCACCAACATCGTAATATATCAACAACTACGGCGAAGCAGTCAAAAATCATCGCAGACATCGAAAGCCAGCTATCACAGCCAGTTATCACAGCTATTTTATGGTATCATACTTGTCCTCGAACCCTCTTGAGCTCGCGCCTGAAAACGTTTAAAACCAAAGTGAAGTTGAAAAAATAAGAAAAAACGCCTTTATATTGTCATGCAAAGCCTTTATGGGTTAATATTCATATCGCTGTTTGCGTCTGCTCCAGCCGCGTCGATACAAACACTCCAAACAAAAGTACCAGCCTTATCGAAACCGTAGTTGCCAACATGAACGGATATTTATATAAACGCCTAGAATATCCTATACGAAAACCTCCAAAATCAACTCAATTGATATGGTGTTCTCCCAAATCCTGTGTCGATTTCAATGCACATCATTGTTAAAATGTCAAAAGTGAAATCGAGAACGAGTTACGACCGCTGAAATGAAATCAGTGACATGACTTGTGGCACTACTGTACTCTGCTGCATACGTTGATCGTGCTTGTTGTTGTGCATCCCTGGTCAAGGCGATTAACGTCATTGGTTCAACTTGTGAGTTCCCATTTTTACATTTGAACGGGTTTTGCGCTGCACATTCGTCCTCATCGCGACAGGTGTACTCTCGGGGAAATCTCGTCGGCGCTAGAGGAATCGTGGGGACGTCACCGCCCATCAACAGCCGTGGTACGCGGCGCCTACAGCGCCAGTTACAATGAGCCTGCCGAGGTCAGCCTTCAGGTCTAGAAATAGGCCCAAAACCATTGCTGTGCCAACTGTTGTGCTGCAGCGTGTCCAAACGCTCGTGCGCTGTTTTTTTTCTCGCTGTAGGTGGGGGGTACTTTGACACTTACCAGGTATTCCAGAGAACGGTTAACTTCCGCACTGCTGCTGTGGATTATAACCGTAAGGACTATAAGGACTATAAGGACTATAAGGACTATAACCCAACCAAACCCAGTGAGCCAATGTAGGGATGACCCCCTTCGTCTTGCACCTTGTACACGGTGTGCCTCAACCATTTCCTCCAATAAGTGGTACTGGTAACCAGAGAGAAAGGGATTCCTTCGTGCCCGCAGTTTTCTAATTGGTCGATTTTCAGGCCGGAATTACTGATTGGTGGAGAATCCTTGGTCGACCTTTGTTTTTCTGGAATCGTGACGTCGCTTTTCGGGGAAAAAGAAAAATGGAAATTTTCCGTGGACAATGACGTCAGTCATTTTTTTTTACAAAAGTTGCCTGGAAAGTTTTGTTTGGAGCATGTTTTATTGAAATACAAATCCGATACCAGAGAAAAAAATGGAAGGATGTGCCAAATATCTGGATTTTGGCGGATCGGAGAAAAAACATTGGGGATATCGTCGATAAACTACGTAATAATGCGTTGTATACTAAAATCAAGTTAAAAAAACATTTTTTTCGGTTATTATGCAAGTAGATAACATTGTAAGAAGTGTTTTTTCTTCAGTGACGCTATGTTTGTTTCCGTCATTTTTTTATAGAAGTGGTGGGTAACATTTATTTATTTTTTCCCGGAAAATTCTTTCTTTTTTATCTTTTTCAAGTGGCTGTAACTTTTCTTCGATTTTTTTTTTGTCAGCGCGTAACATTTTGAGTCAACCCCTTTCTTGTCTCCGTTCAAAATTTCATGCCGAAATTCGCAAAACTGAGCTGCGAAAACTCATTCCGCTGTTGCATTTGACTCTAAACCGGACCAGCTTGTAATGCAGGGATAATCTTCGTCTCGCACACAGTGCGTATGCACCATTTTCTCGAACTAGCGGTACACTCTATAGCATTCCGCTGTAAACCGTGTATTAGGAGGGCAATAGTTTTACCTGCCGTCTATATAATCAGGGTCGTCGTAGAAGCGGCGCTCACCTTCGACGTCGTTGGCGCACAACATGTTCTGGTGCAGGGCTTCGCGGGGTATCTTTCTGCGCTGCACGTCATCCTACCGCGCTGCAAGTGAATGAAGTAATTGATATTCGTACCGTGTTGACGGCTTGACCTAGCTTCGGCATTGTCGGCGAACTACTCATGGCTGTACACCGAATCTCTAGCCGTAACCCTGGCCCCGACCGCAGGCAAAGTTTTCGGAATGCAGTTGTAACGATCATTTGTGTGCGCTACAAGTATCATGCAGTTTGTCGACCATCAACCTTTTTTTTTTACAATGAACGTCTTTTGTTGAAGCTGGGCCGGGTTGTAAAATTATATTACAGTGCCGTTTTAATCGGCGTGCATTGCTTTGCTTGTTGGCCCGCGCAGGAAACGGAATACAAGGGAGTGCTGAAGCGAGTGGATGACTTCGCCGAGGAGGAGGGCCGCCGACCACGGATCCTGGTGAGGCAAACAAGGGAAAAGCGATCGATGATGTATATAGATGCATCCGTTTAACACTGTGAGGGAACACTGATGGATGGTATAAATTGATGCATCGGTACAACAAGACTACTCCTGTTGTGGGAGATGAACTGATCGGTGATACATCTATTATAAACTAATTGAAACACACTCCAGCTGTGAGAGCATGGATTTCGTCGAAACTCATGTTTGCCAAGCAGTGTGTGTTACTCCAATAGCGCGTATTACTGGGTGTGTGTCCTCATTAAGGATATAGGTCGGCGACTCCCCTTATTTATACCTGGACGATGCACCGGTTTAAGACTTTGTCGATTATAGATGCACCGGTGACAGGCTATTGCAAGGGTTTGTTTAGTAGGGTATATTATGTAGTTTACCCCGGGACCGCATCTGATCGTTAGTGGTGATACTCGGGTATGTACCCGGGTACCCGCAGAGTAGAAACCCTATTAACACCCCCGTCGAGACTTGCTGGAGTGAAAACTGATCGAAGATAGATGCACTGGTACTAGCTGATACACTTCGTGGATCGTTGTTAGACGCCCATTTTGGTGCGTGGCCCGCCTAGCGGCATCGTTAGTTTCCTTGACCGCATGCCCTTCCTGCAAAGGCTATATGTGCGCCGCGCACGTAAGTGATAGTGCTGAAGTGGCTTACTGTAGATCGGCGCGTCTTTGGTAACGGCGCAATTTAGCACCTTAGGATGATTAATGCACTGGTTCATGGCTTTGTGCGTCATTGCTAGGCGTCGGTTTTTGGGCGTAGGTCGCCTATTTAATAGTGGCATATTATGTTTCCTTGACAATCACATGCCCTTCCTGGGAGGGTTACACGCGCCGCGCCCACAAGTGATAAAGCTGGAGTGCCTCGGATAGGCGCGTCTTTGATTATCGCACCGTGTAGGACTTTACACTGATTTTATTACTAAAACTCCTGAGCCGGGCTATTCTCAGTCGGATTCTCGGGTGCTGATATCGTGGGATTGCGACTTGCGTACCTTCACGGCCACGCCACCCAGCACGATAGAAAACCTAGACATAATGTGGAGGTTCTACTGATATTATATAATGGAGCGATCAGGGCCTGACAAATCCTCGCGAAACGATTGTCAAATGACCCTTGCCGCACACTACCGCCCTGCGCACTTGCTTGCTTGCGCATGATACAGGTTGCGAAAATGGGACAAGACGGGCACGACCGAGGCGGGAAGGTCATTGCCAGCGGATTTGCGGACCTTGGTTACGACGTTGACGTCGGACCGCTTTTTCAGGTGCGTGCTGCATATCGCGTGGAGGCCGGACGTATGAAGGATGGCTTATACCAGTACCGCCGTATATCAGTATTGGAAGCATTTCAACAGTTCCTTCATAGGGCACCTTCCTGGCTGTCTTCACACTGCTTGTGCAACGCCGGCGTAGATTGAATACTAAAGTTATGCCCCTCAATCATAGGACTTTGGCCACGTGTTAGGGGACAAATTGGAAATAGAGTAGGATAATGTTTGCAGTACCAAAGGGTTAGCACCCTATCATAAGGCGCTGCTTCCAGTCCAAAGCTTGCAACCCGCTCCTACTCTACCTGGCACACTGCAAGGTGCAAACCAACGTCATCAGTTAGCCAATACACGTACGCGCTGCGTTGCCCCCCCCCCCCTTCCCTCCCTCCCCGCAGACACCAGAAGAGGTGGCTCAGCAAGCGGTCGACGCGGACGTACACGTTGTTGGTGTTAGCTCCCAAGCTGCCGGCCACAAGACCCTCATCCCGCAATTGATCGAGGCTCTCAAGGCACTGGGCGCTGGCGACGTGGTTGTCGTTTGCGGGGGTGTAATCCCCCCCCAAGACTACCCTTTCCTGATGGAGGTCGGGGTGGAGGCTATTTTTGGCCCCGGCACGCGTATAACTTCGGCCGCGTTGGAGGTGCTGTGTGCCATTGAGCGGCGGTCGCAGCGACACAAGATGGCCGCGACGGAATCGTGAAGGATTGATTTGAAGGATGAACCAGATAAAACAAGGCCTGAATCGCACGTTGTCATAACAGTTTAGTCACCATGTTTGTCCTTTAGAGGTAACATACGTATTTTTGTGCGTCTTTCAGTTTTTCGGTGTGGCGGGGGGTTGCAATGTAGCTCATTCATTCAAACCGTCAGGTTTGGGGTGGTGATGAATTTTTACTGGCCAAAGTCATGGCTACGTGCGGGCGGTTTGTACCCACTACCAAAGGTTAGGCTCCATCCAGCCTACAGTATACCAAATACCATGCAATACGCCGTGTAGCGCATATCATGAGTACGGCGAATGGTATGTGCAAGGTATGCTTTGTAAATAAGCGGTGATGCTTTCCGAGTTCGAGTATTTGACGCGTGCGTCAAACTATTAGCCCGCTTGAGGCTCAAGATAGGGAAAATATGTCGAACTAAATTGACGATTAGAGCATCGCCACACGAGATGGGGCTGCTGGCGTCGGGGATGCGTCCGGTTTGCGACGTGGGGAGGTGTACGACACGCGCGCTGCCTGAACGTGCTTGCACTGCTTCACGCTAACCAGGTACAATAGACGCGGTTGACAGGACGGCACTCGTCGATTTTTTAGTCGCTACCAGGGTATACTATTTATAACCGAGTCAACAAGCTTCGTGTGCATGGGACCAGCGACATCAGTACAACCGCAGTTCATGCGGCACCAGCTCCGAGGGTGGAGCGAACAAGGTACCCGGTAATGATCGGCTGGTATTATGGCGTTTTGGGCTGAACAGATAATTATGTAGACTTGATGGATTATTTCGCGCACTAAATCAAACGGCGGGTTTCGCCACTGAAGACGGTCGTTTTCATAAAAATAAAAGGACGTGTCCTCAGCTGTGAGATCGAGGATTTGATCCAAAATCACCTTTGCAAGCTGCGTGTGATACTTCGATCGCGCGTGCTACGGACAGTATACGAGTACGTCCTCATGAAGGATATAGGTGGCTTGTTTACAGTGGTGGGGTATTCGTTAATGCGGCAACTTCGGAGCCGGAGCATTTACTGGTATGTGCTACTCGTATGTCGCCAGGGTGTTCGATCGTATATCACCACACGACATGTGGACCTCTCGTAACCGGCGACAGCGGTGCATAAAGCCAAAACGTGCACCCCTCCAGAGGTTGTCGCCGGGCACCGGGTGTACATTTACACATTGACCACGGGATAGTTATCCCCCTGGGCAATGAGCCATAGGCTCATATATGTTTTGAGATCATCATCGTCATTCATTGCGGCTATACTGGCGGAAGAAAAAACAATGTGTTGAATAATTAATTCCTGCACTGCACTCGCTTTTCGGGGACAAATCTATTTGAGCAATACTGGCATAATATTGGCAGTTGTACCAAGTGTTCAAACACCCCGAGGCTGCCTCAATCGATCCCGTTCATACATCTCCTGTCCATCACCCGCAACGCACTCTATTACTAGCCTGTAGCAACGGCAGTTGTCCCAAGCGTTCAAAACGCCCCGAGGCTGCCTCCGCCGATCCCGTTCAGACATCTCCTGTCCATCACCCGCAACGTCCTCTCCTCTACTATTACTAGGCCCATAGCAACAAGGTCGCCGGTCGCCAGCCGCGGATAAGTTGTTGGCTGAAAAGAACGAACTCCAAAGCCAAATAAACACTTTTTGAAAAAAAAAGTTCACGAGAGTCTCAAATCTTACAAAAACACCTTCCGGGTTGCCGAACAAAATCCTTCAACTCTCGTCGTGCAGCGGCCTGATGAGAGCAACACCAACAAACCCGCGATACACAAAACCCCCCTCCCCAGGTTAGAACTCTGAACCCCCGCCACCGGTAATTCGATAGTACTTCTGGTCCAGGTCTCGGATGTAGTAAATGCGGGCCGGCCTGACGCGCTTGCCCTTCAATTTCCCCTGGTAGATGAAGGCCGTCTCCATCACCTTCACAGCGGGGCGGGTACGAAAATACAAGCACCCGGAGAAGCCGACAGGGCAGCGCGGTGCAGGGTTAAAAGCTACAACGCCGTTTCACCGCACAATTTCGCGTGAGTTTGTCGTGGTACTACGCGTAGGGCATGCTCAATGGGAAACTGGCCTCAAGGAAAACAATCGAGGATCGAAGTGTAACGGGGCGCACACCAGTTATCTGAGTGCTTTGTACCGTTGTCTAATGACGGTGCACAACATGTGATGGGGCATTAAACAGTAAGCTAGAAAACAGCACACGACAATACCGTTCATTGGGCTGCATTACAGTCTAACTACAATGTGCCAATACTGCTAATTGGTGCTGCGTCACAGCCAAATCACGCCGTACGGCATGTTGGTGGGCAGTCTCTTACACGCTGACGAAAACATTGCCCACCGTCACAAAAGGCTCCATGCGGAGCAAGCAGTACTTGGCTGATGAGCAATTTGGTATCCGCGTCAATAACGCGGTCAAGCTCTCCAAAGTTAACAAAGAAACCCTACCGCGTCCCACTCCTCACACCATTACGAGCAATGATGTATACCAGGTACCAGGTATGCACCTGGCACAGCACAGCAAGACCAGGTATTGTGTATCTCCGCTCCACAACGGGGTTTCGAACGTATACCTCCACTCCATAACAGGGGGTTCGAACCGGCATTAACAATCATGATTTATCATCCCCTGTACGAGGAAATACGTAATTAATCAAGAGCGGCGTCTCCGCCCGATTGGAGTTGGGAGATTCTTGAAAAAAATCATTTCAGACCCCCCCTGCTCCCGCTGATGGCCAAACTGTTCGGCTCACTATGATATATGATTCGCGTTTCATACCCTACCCCTAGCCCTTTACTTGCAGTCGTAGCAGCGACACTTCGGAACTGAACTACTTGACATGGACAGCCCGCGGGTTCAAACGAGGAAATGTTTTACGTTAACCCGATCACCAGGTTAAACGCATACCTGGCACATAGACACTACACATCAGGTGTGATATGCTTACTAGTATACGTATCAGATACAGACCAGTACACTAATACCAAACACCAGGTATGATACACGAACTTTTCAACAGTATTAGTAACTGACCTCGATCGACACAATTAACGGGCTGAAGAGCGGTATGTGAGACTCAACGGAGTTACCGTTGATGACATCCCTCAGCAGAATCGTTGAGTCAACGCCCCTGTTTACCTGCCAAACACGGTCGATTTGCGATGATTCGACATGGAGATTTGCGATGGTTTGCAACTAAGGGTTTGAAGAGTAGGTGGGAGGCATGTATCAATAGAACACAGAGCTTGAAGCTTACACTACCAACTCTACTGTTAATGGTAGTGTACTGTACAAAGGTTCAGAACCGGTATTATTGCACCCTCCATTACCGATATTATTGCACCCTCCACTACCCTAACTTGTGCAGTCAATGGCAGTCGACTGGCCCTGCCTCATGCAAACCGCACGGTGGGTGGAATCTAGCTATAGTACAAGCTCGATGGGATGGTTGAGAGCTATCACTGCGTCATTGCACAACTTATAACCAGTCGGTTCATGTTACTTGTTTGTACATATGCTGGAACCATCACCGTGCTTTCTCCGCCGCGTTTAGGACTTAAACTAACCCCGTTGGCAGTGTACATCCTCGTTTCTTGCGAAAAACCACTCGGAATTAATGAGGGGAAAGTTTGCAGTGATCAAAGGGTTAGTTCACATTTACAGATGCGGAGATGCTGACTCTGAGCTGTCACAGAAGAGAAGCGTCCTCGCAGTGGGTGGGGAGGTCGGGAATCATAGCTGACGGTTGCCTTGATGTTCAAAAGTCCGCGGTGCGAGGGCGGTTAGCGAGGCGAGGGGTGGACCACCGCCCATTTCGTATTCTCACATTACACCAAAAACAAGGGTTTGCAGCATGGAACAAGAGGTTTCTCCCCAGGGCGTTGTTTGTTTTTATTTTCCCTGCATGGATATATTGCAGGTCATGACATATACCAGTACATACCTAGAATAGAGCGAGAGCATGTGTTTCTTTGTCTCGGCATGTCCCAAAAACAAGAGTTTACAATGTGAAAGGTGGTGTCCCCCAATCTTATTTTCGTTTGTATTTTGCCTTCATTACATATTGAAACTGGTCTCTAAAGTAGCCCTCACAGCAGTATTGTGAAAAAAGTCAGCCGGAGAATCAAACATGTCGAAATGCTCAGCACGGCTTGACCGTACAACGCGCTGAGGAGTTCCCCATTCTCTTAGTTGTACGGTAATACTATTTACTATGGAAAAGCGGCATCCCGCAGAACGCGAATCTTCATCCTCTCGGCGTCGTTTTAGGGCGACAAAGGATCAAAATCACCCGAACAGGTTTTACGATCTCAAAGCTAGAAATGTAACTGACAGTGGTGGTATTATAGCAATTGCAGGGCTTCCAACGGTCAGTGAGCCGACTCCGACCCACCTTTCGCACGAGCACGCCCCTAACTTGAGTGGTCCTTGCCGCCTTCTTGTTCGCATACATCTGTTAGTGCAGGGTGGGGGTAAGGGAGAGGAACACAAATATGGTTACCGTTCATTTGCTGTGGTCACTTGCACTCGTAGCCTCGTAACCAATACCACCACGAGATCAACATCATAATTGAAGCACGCAGTCGAACAGCTAGAATCAAATGCATCTTTTTCATAGCCAGCTATTGGCTTTTGTGGTTATCGCATGAGAAACCTGAAGCCCGTGTCGTCTGGAACATAGCCACAACCATGATACGAGGACAGCAAAATGTTGCCTTTCGACGTTATTACGGTAATACATCAATAAGCCAGTCGCACAATGAGCAGGCCGGCCCGCCAGCGACCGTTTGGTGCGGCATACCGAAGCGACCTCGTGACTAATGGGGAAAGCGTGCGGTGCGCCTTTCGTGCTGCAACAACTTGCAAATGCATCAAGGCTGTTCAACAACGTTCCTTATTCAATACCTGGTAGAAGGAACCACCTGTTGAGGTACCTCAGTCACGTGGCTAAGTAGGCTAGCGGGAAGTGCAGTATAACCAACAGACAACACTGCTAAATATAGCTGTGACTGACACGAAGCTGGCCATTTCGAATACTCCTATAAACACATAGCGACATTGCGACGAACTGAGGCAAAGCTAAGTTTGTGAGGAACAAGATAACGCGTTTAGGGCAGACGACATGCCTACGCCGCAACAGCTCACATGCACACCAGCGGGCGAGATAGAAACGACTGCGGTGGCCGCAAACACTACAGTAAGGTTCGCCTTGAAATACGACGACTGATGGTCTTGGTACAAGACTGTGAGAAACCAAGTTGGACTATGGACTCACCGTAACCTCGATAGCGTCTCCGATTTTCATGTCTGGCCAAACGACTTTGAACCCACTGCACTGCTCGGCACGCAGCTCGCTAAGTAGCAAGGAGGCTCTGTAGGTATCGTTTTGTCGGCAACAACACAATCACGGAAAAACATGGAGCACTCGTATGAGAATTAGTCGTATAACACATTAAAATAACAGTATAGCATTGCAATATTAACCGCTTAGGGGCTTGACGGGAAACAGCACAACTCTAGAAAACAGCGACAACTACTGTACAGTGTTAGGGGCTTGACGGGAAACAGCACAACTCTAGAAAACAGCGACAACTACTGTACAGTGTTAGGGGCTTGACGGGAAACAGCACAACTCTAGAAAACAGCGAGAACTACTGTACAGTGTACGGCATCGACCACACGAAGAAGCCCGGGTTGCCGGGGTAGGGAGTGTCTCCGAACCACAGTACCTGGTACGCTCATCGGTATTTTCAGGGCTTGTCGTAAGAGTGCGGGCCGGGCCGAGAATTTTGAAAATGTCATGGGCTGGGCCGGGTCGGGCCGAAATTTTCAAAACGTGGGCCGGGCAGGGCCGGGCCTGGGCCCAGCATAAATAACTTTGGTGGGCGGGGCCGGGCCGCGGCTCATCACCTGAAAATTTCATGGGCCTGGGTGGGCGCAGCTGATGGAACGAAGTTTTGATGGGCCGGGCCGAGCCGCAGCCCATCGACTCGAAACTTGACGGGCCGCGGGCCGGGCCGCACCGCGGCCCATGAGATGTGGGCTTTGAACGGGCCACTCTGCCCAGCCCCCGAGGCGGCCCATGTATTTTCATGGGCCGGACCGGGCTGCGGCCCATTTTATGTGGATACGTGGTGAACTGCTGCTACTAGAATTTACGAAAAGAACATCGAAAATAAAGTTGACCGGCCTCCAACAAAATCAGTGCTCGTCATGGTCCGAAGGTGCGGGCCGGGCCGGGCCGGGTCGATCTGAAAATTATCATGGGCCGGGCCGGGCGGGCCAAGGATTTTGAAAATGTGATGGGCCGGGCCGCGCCGGGCCGAGAAGTTGAAAATGTGATGGACCGGGCCGGGCCGAGCCGTGCCGACAATTTTTAGAAAACGTGATGGGCCGGGCCCGGCCGCGGCCATTCATCTGAAAAATTGACGGGCCTGTGGCCCACGTGTTTTCACGAGCCAGCCCCGGCCACGGCCCATGATGAGTAGTGTACTGAAGCTGCAACGATGACGACGTCCACCCGGCCCATGAGACGGCCCACGCGTTTCCGCGGGCCAGCCCGGGCCGCGGCCCATGGTATGTGGTGTACTGAAAAATAAAACGATTCAGCGCTGTGTTTCTGCATTACGCATTTGGCCGAGCGAACGAACAGCAGCAAGCACCAGCAGGCAGCTAGCTACACAGCTAACTAGAAAGTCTGTGCGGCGAAGCACGCAGCAGTAGCAGCAGCGCGTGGCCACGACCTACGTATCCGACGTCGGATTGAGCATGTAAGGAGGCAGTCGCTCTGCCAGTTGTTAGCAATCAAAATAAACTCCCACATAGCCACATAGCTGTGTATGCGAAATCGTGTTCCAGGTACCAGGTTTTTCATGTTTTGTACTACACGTAGCTTAGGTCGCGAAATCTACGACCCCGCCTACCACAGGCTTGTGCCGAGGCTGTGTACCAGAGAAACAAAACACACAGCAGTAGCAACACGCAGCAGCAGTGCGAGCCGAGTAAGTACGAGTGTCGGAGGTTCGATACGTAGCCCTTAGGCGTCTTTGTCGCTATATCTGGCCATCTGGACGAGCCTATCTCCCTAGCACCCAGCAACAGCCTCTTTCCTAGCTCTCCTCGCCTTTGCCGATGTGGCATACCAGCACCGATTCAAACCTTTGAAGAGAGGATCCACATCCTTGCGCCGTTCGCTGCTGCATGCGTGTCTCGCTGCTGCTGCTATTGCTGTGGCTAGCTACTGGTATTGGGTGTGCTTGGTTTGTTGGTCGGGGCGCTGTGTGTTTGGGTGGTGTGTGCGAGTCACATCAGACCGCTCTCCACAGTCAAACACTGACACATCACATCGTGGGCCCTGTTCATTCTGGTTTTGAACCGGAAATGGAATTTCCAGAATGAGAGCCCCCAAAACTCCTCTGGTTCTGGATTTTGGGAGCTAAACCCGAACAAAACGCGTATTCTTCCCGTGATTCTCACATACTTTTATTCTGGAAAGAAAACATTTTCCCGAAACCTTCTGACAATCCATAAAAACACTAAAAACGTCAGGGTGTACCTTTTCGGTACGGAGTAACACATGGGTCGGCCCTTAAAATCCATGGGCCGGCCCACAGAGATGGCGGGCCGGCCCATATGGGACCCGTGTCTCATGGGCCTCGCTTCGAATGTCATGGGCCGGCCCGGGTCAGGCCGGAAAAAAATCGAGAATGCAATGGGCCGGGTCGCGGCCCATCTTCTGAAAATATAACCGGCCAGGCAGCGTCGCGGCCCACCGTCTTGGGGCCGTCCCGGGGTTGCAAGTTAGCGTGGCGCTCCTAGCTCCGCTCGCCAGCAGCGTGTATCACACGACAGCAGTAGCGCGCGTCATCGGTGCCATTTTGCCAACAACGGCTACGCCTGCTGTAGCTTTGGCGGCTCTCGGCTAAGCGCAACGCCACGAACGTAGCTTTGGCGGCTTTCGGCTAAGCCCAACGCCACCAACTCGCTTGGCCGAAGGTTCGTCGCGCGTGAAGCACGCGTTGCTCGCGAAGAACGCGCGGAGCACAAAGCTGCCAACCGATTTTCGGCTGTCATACAGCAGTACTCCCTCACACCTACCGCCTCTAGGAGAGCACAAAAACTATAAATCGACTAGACTGACGATAAGAAGAAGGACCAGAAGAATCCGGTCGAAAAAAAGTACAGTGGAAAAGGGCCGTTTTCGACCGGCGGAAGCCGAGTGTGTAAGAAATGGCCTTAAATCTTGAATCGGATTGTATTCCCGAAGTATATAAAAAAGAAAACTAAAGATGACCAGCATCCACAAATAACTCGTTACAAGTTCTTGGGTTCAGTTCAGAACAAAAAAAACTGGAGTTGAGAAACGGAAAATTTGTGCAACAGGTGGTTTTCATTTCATGATCCAGTTCTTATTTGAGATGGAGTGCAAAGTAAGGGTAACTATCTTGAACAATTAATATGTGGGACGGTAGTCCCTTCGCAGGTTTCTCTTTCTTAGATGGATGATGTGGAGACACACCAAGGTGGGTTATGTGCGCAACCGCACTCTCGAGGGTCAACGATGGGGGAATACCTCAGAGTGCCCCTCGAGGAGCCAAGATGGTCTTGAAGGATTGAAGTGATAACGAGACGGCACGATCTAGGGAATAGGGCCTGGTATCCACAGATACATTTTTCATTTTAAACTACCAGCGTGCACCTTTTAGAACGGGGCAACACATGGGCCAGCCCATGGGCCGGCCCTTTAAATCCACGGGACGGCCCACAGAGATGGCGGGCCGGCCCATATAAAGCCCGTGTCTCATGGACCTCGCCGCCAATGTCATGGGCCGAGCCAGGCCAGGTCGAAAAAATCGATCATGTCATGGGCCGGGCCGGACCGAAAAACTTGACAAATTGATGGACCGGGCCGGCCAGACCAGAACAGTTCCAAATTGGATGGGCCGGGGCTGGTCGGCCCGGCCCGGCCAAATCCCGGGTCGGCCCATCAGCGTCACCCAATGTCAAGCCCTGGTTGTTTTGGTCTTCATGCATGGACTCAAAAAAGAGATTTTGGCCTCAAAAGGGAAAAAAAGTGACGGCAGAATCGGCAACACGAAGCAGCCCTTCATGCTGGGTAGGGTGTGATTCCGGAGCGCTGCTTCAGGAGCTACACGGCACTTGCACAGCATGCCGATATCCTCGTACATACGTAAATACGGTCGCCCCGGTGGCGTATCAGGTTATCCTCGAGCCTGGTACAGGTCAGTTTCGTGAGTTCGAATCCCCCCGAGTGCATACTCTTATAAATTCGAGAGGACTTTTTCTGGCGCACAAATTGATTCGCGGAAAGCACGAGAGCGTGAGTGAGCAACACTCGATGAAAAATCGACGAGCAGTGGGATTGCTGAACCCTATGCGCGAGAAAAATTGAAGGCAAGAACCGGGGGGAAGAAGGGACGACACCTGTGACCACGGCTTGTCCAGACGCTGGAAAGTGAAAATGTGCCAGAAAAAAAAACATACGTACGGCTGCAGCAACGGCTTCGTAGATGGTTGGTAAGATCGCGTGTTTCGTCTTTTTACGACGTGAACGTGGTTTGGTCGATACAAATCGGACCCAAAGAGGTTAGGGCGGCGGGTCGGACTGTTGGTTTTCTCATCCCCACATCCCCACCCTCTCCAACTACCTACTCGTAGTATGCAACTATACTTCGAAGTACATTATTGTGTAATATAAAAAAATAAAGTACCCTGCAGCTGTGAGATCCAAGATTTCCTCGGATCTTGTATTTGCAAGCTGTGTGATGCTCCGATCGCGCGTACTACTGGGTATGTGTCCTCATTAACCCCTTTACAACTGGAAACCCTTTTGGGGGACAATATGACTTGGATTTAGTATTGGGAGGGGGTTGGGGGCTCCACAGGGGTCAAGAGTAAAGGTCGGCGACACCCCTCAGGAGTAGTGTTACTATATATAATATACAGTACCATTTACATCACGAAGTAAAATCACCCTCGCGATCAATAGTGATGACATCGCATATATATGATATCACATACCCACCCCGCCTGATGTATTTGTAGGACGTATCTCTGACTTAAAATTGACGACCGCAGAGCCCCACATTGACAAGGTAAAATTATAGGCGTGAAATCGTACATTTATTTGAGACAAAAATAATTTGGAAAAGGAAGCACAGGCAGATGTGTTAAAATTGCGGTAAACAACCTTACCAACCCATTACGTAGGGTATTTCGTACATACCGTCTGCATGATCGCCTCCCCACCTATGCCAAGCGAAGTATTACTAACGAGGTAACGTGATTGAGCGCGTGTATACCAAGTATGACTAATGAGGTAACGTAATTGAGCACATGTATACCAAGCGTTCCTTTAAAACTGACGATTCGCATGCCTCCCTCTAATGCTCAATGACGGAGACAGCACATGACCACATACATCACCTCGCATGCTGTATTTGGCAATACGTATCTCTTGCGTATAATTAGCGATGTCGATACTAATGGTAACTGTATGATGATGGTGACAAACAGTGCATGACCACATCACCTCGCCTGTTGCATTTGACAATACGTATCTCTTTCTTATAATTAGCGATGTCAGAAAATAATGGTACCTACAAATATTCTATAAAATATTCTAGCTTTCGATCGATGTATGATACAACAACAAACTATGAAGATTTAACACGTTATTTACTACACTTAAACACTGGGTTGCATGCTGCATATAACATCAAACCTTCTAGAATAGTAAACATTACAAGCCAGATGATATAAAGGGATGTCTTATTGCTTCATCGTCAGGTTTGTCCCCTTTGAGAATTTGTAGTTTCCGCGCACATATTGAAATGTCCCGCCCCCCGCCCCCCCCCCCCCCCCCCCCCTCCCCTCCCCCTCCACTGACCTCTTTTTCATAACAAACCCCAACCCTTCCCCCCCCCGCCCCTCCGTCCCCCGATCCCCCCCCCCTTCCGCCTAGTCTATCCAAACGCCCCACTCACAATCAAAATCGGCCTGAGTAATAAACACCTATACGCAGTTGATATCACGTCATTATCTTTCTGACCATCCATGACGTAGTTTTCAATTATTTCCCCCCCCCCCCCCCTTCCAACGCCCCCTCTTTTCCGACCACCTACACGATCGCCTAGACCTAGCACCACGCGTATAACAGCTGCTACATATCATTGATCTCACAGCCGAAGTGTATTTGAATATTATTTGTGACCTAAACCTCCTAAAAATCCCCCCCCCCCCTCTTG
This sequence comes from Undaria pinnatifida, assembly GCA_012845835.1. Taxonomy (NCBI): domain Eukaryota; class Phaeophyceae; order Laminariales; family Alariaceae; genus Undaria; species Undaria pinnatifida. The sequence continues at coordinate 11,399,565 of JABAKD010000011.1, forward strand.
CTCTCCCTTACTCAAACGCCCCACCAAATTTTGAAATCCGCCACATTAATAAACACTTCACGCACAAGATATCACCTCATTATCTTTCGGGAGCCATCCATGCCGCTGTGTTCCCCCCCCCCCCCCCCCCCCGCTCCAACGCCCCCTCTTTCCCGACCACCTGCACGATCGCCTAGACCTAGCACCACGCGTATAACAAGCTGATACATATCTTTGATCTCACAGCCGAAGAGTATTTGAGTATTATTTGTGACCTAAACCTCCTAAAAAAATCTCCCCCCCCCCCCTCTTGCTCTCCCTTACTCGAACGCCCCACCAAATATCGAAATCCGCCACATTAATAAACACTTCACGCACAGGATATCACCTCATTATCTTTCGAGAGCCATCCATGCCGCTGTGTCCCCCCCCCCCCCCGCCTCGAACGCCCCCTTCTTCCCCATCACCCGCACCTTCGCCTAGACCTAGCACCACACGTATAACAAACCCCTCACCTAAAGCCGTCCCCCCCCCCCCCCCCCCCCACCCCCCCCCCCGCCCCCACCCCCCCCGCCCCCCACCCTCCCCCCCCAACCCATCCCAACCCCACCCCCTCGAACACTCCACCCTCTCTTTACTCACTGATTGTACGAATTACCCCAGGATATACATGATAAACTGATGTATTATTTCCAAAAATGTCACATTTATCCCCTCAAAATAATGTATAGTTTCCAGGCACATATTGAGCTGCCCCTCCCCCCCCCCCCCCCCCCCCCCCCCCCCGCCCAACCCCCCCCCCCCCCCGTCCCCCCGCCCCCAATAATATACTGGTGCCAAAACCGTCAGATTTATCCCCTCGAAAGGATTTATAGCTTACATGCACAAATTGCCCCTTCCCCCCCCCCCCCCCCGCCCCCCTCCAAACCCGCTCGCTTTTGATCAAAACCAGGCCCCCCTTTCCCTTCACAGCTGTCAGATTTTGTCCCCCTCAGAAACGGGTTTTATAGTTTCCGCGCACAGACTGACTAAAATCATCCTGTTGACCCTGATAGCTACACTGTAGTTGTAAGGGGAGTCGCCGACCTATATCCTTAATGAGGACACACAACTCGTAATGCGCGCGATCGGAGTATCACACACAGCTTGCAAAGATGAGTTTCGACGAAATCTTCGATCTCACAGCTGGAGTGTATTTTAATTTTTATAATATAATGGCCGGGCTCATTTTCCTCCGATCCCTGCTGTATGGAGGTTTTCAGTGAAGGATTTCGAGTACTGTAGGTTGTATAATATGTATCTGGGGACGCCAACACGAGGGCGAGTGTTCAAGAACATCCACAACGAAAGACTCTGAACTCAACCAGTACAACTACATATAAAATCGACACCAACTGTAAATATTTTGCCCCAAAAATTGTGGGTGCAGCTCTTAAGGGGTTACTTAGGGTTAGGTAAGACCGTGCGGAATACCGCACGAGCAGTCCTTAGCCCTAACCCTGAACCTAACCCCTGTGATACGAGGGGACCCCAGCTGTTACGGGGGTCAGCTAGAGGGCTGTCACGCGAGGTCGGTAGCAGGCAAAAGAAAAAACCAAGCAACAGAGCGTTAGATGAACACAAAAATAGGCCTGCTTAAAAACGAATGGATTTCACGAATAGGCCGCTTACAAGCCGCAACAGCTAGTGCTGAGGGATGCGAAATCGAGCACTGCCCTTTATGTGGTGTGTGGGAGGAGCGCTACGCTGAAATCGGCGATCCTCGGCAGCCAGAACTGATCAAACCGCTGTATATATGTGCGGTGGATGGGACTTTTAGCTCGTGAACAAGCTGAACCCAAAACCCAAAGGCATTGTCATAGCGCTGCCTCAAGATCGTTTGAGAGACCTGCAGCACCTTACGATAGGGAGACCACGATGAAGCCCTGTTCCGACTGGTGTTATGATGATGCAACAATCACACTGGTAATATGGCGTCTAAACGAACAAGAGGAAAACACGTCACGAAAAAGTTGGATTATACGCGGCGTCCTTCTGAAACGGCCTGAAACCACGTACAACGTACACCTGGTACCAGGCATCATTGTCGCGACGGGGCACAAATGATGCCCCATCAATATCGTCATGGAATACCACAACACCAGCCGCCAACGTAGCGACAAATATCGGGAACTCGTATGAGTATACGAGGTTTACCCCATGCAACGTAAATTTTTCCCATTATTCAACCCGGAATTATTGTGTTCCATGCTTGGCTCAAGCGGACAGCGTACTGCTGCTGTGTGCGGGTAGAGCTACGAGTATTTACCGCAGCAGCAGGAACAACTTACCAACACGCCGCGTGTCGGAGGGTAGAGTTTCGTCAAATTTCCAAATTTCGGCGTGGTGTTCCAAGCTTTGAGGCCTAAAGGCCCTCCCATAATCGAGTCACGGGTTTCCAGGACATGCTTTTTGGTGACAGTCCCGCAGACACGCAGACAAACAATACGCGAGCAGAACAACCAAAACAACACAAAGCACAACTCTAATCAGCTCTAACGTATACGAGTACCGGTTATACTTCAACATTTCGTGCACAAGGAGTACTGCTATATCATATTCCCATCACAGCAGTACCGGTAGTTCTCACGCCTGGAAACGCTACACAGAGCACCTGCAGTGCAGCCGTTTACCGCATAAAACATTACCTACTCCCGCGGCTTGAGTATTAATACGTTCGAGGTCTAGACTCTAAAGACTACGTCTTGCTGAATCGTTTGTTTTTTTCTATGGTTTCTTCCTCCTGTGAGAAACACTTCATAGGGTTAGATCGGAGGCAGTCCACAGCAGTCACTTGTAGAGCCCAACCTCGACCTAGCACCTGTCGACCTGAACCTGGTAATTTCAAGTCTATGATTGCATGACTGCTGTGCCCATATATCATATATGACAGCCAAGCTAGTCTGGAGTTCATCTCGTAGCACACGTAACGTACGGAACGTACTGCTACAAGAACACGGCATAGTGCTGCTTCAGGCGAGAAGTAAAGGTGAAGAAGGTGAAGCGAACACCGCTCAGCCGGCCTCAAGACAAATTTCATCGGAGGGAAAAATGCCATTAGTATTATGAGGGAGGCACTGAACACTTCACGCAGAAGTACATGTTATATACAGTAATACCAGGGTATTAAATTAATGAGAAGTCGATAAGTTCAAGTTGCCAAGTACGATTCGCCCCAAGCGTGCTGCACGACGTGGAACCAAAACCTGGACTGGGAGTGCTTGCCGCACTTCTCGCCATGTAGAGTTCGTTATCAGTTATTCTACGCGATAGTGCAACTTTACTTGACAGACCTGTTGAGTAGTGTCGTAGTAATATTAGTAGTGCTGTGATAGAGACATACACAACTAAAAAAATCGATTCTGGGTGTTCAGAGCCAAATTAATCGCACCCGGAGTTTTATACGCGTGTCGTAGGTCGCGATATTTTCTCGACCTGTGGTCCGCAGAACACAAACAAAATGATGGGACAAAATTTTATCCCACCGCGATATTTAGTGTTCTTTTTGTTGCGCAGAGCCGGAATTATTGATTGGCAGACACAATTGGACACGCACATACCCAGTTGCGGCCTGCATCTCTACGGCGTCATCCGATCATCACCGCGCCAAAATGGACAACAGCAGCGATGGCCGCGGGGACGGGGTTGCATGCACACGGCAGGCCGGTTCTCCCGTGGCCGGGGAGGGGCAGATGCCCGGGATGCCCGAATTCAGCAGCACCAGTGCAAAATCCAGTACTGCTCCGGCTGGGTTGCTTTGTGACGGGGTTGTCCCAAACGCGTGCCCCCAACTCGGCACGCCCTTCACCCTATCCGGCAACAAGCGGGTAGCGGTTGGTGCGCCGGACGACAGTGGGGAGGAGGCAACACTTGGCATCCGCTTCATTTCAGTGCCATCGCTGATGCCATGGGTTCTGGTCTGGGCTCTACCCACGGCAATATCCCAAGTTGTTTGAGAAATCTAAACTGCAAAGCACTGCAGCTGCTGCTGTAGACTGACTACACGTCGTACGAGTAGCGATACACCGAATCCCGCCAGCAACACATAGACGCTTCGGGCCAGGCAAGCCGGTGCTCATGAAGTCAGGCGGGCTTCGGGACTGTGGCCTCGGGTGGCGACTTCGTATTTAGAGTGCACAAGCAAGTCTTGGCGCACCTGTGCTCTGAGACAAAAAACTTTTTTTCCGTGGTGCACCGGGGTTGGCCGGGTTGCTTTTCCTCTTGGACGTCCCGTCCTGGCTTTCGCGAGGGACGTGCAATCCTTCGACGAGCTTGAGCACGTCACCCCCGCTAAAGCGCATCGAGAACGTGAAGTCGGACGGAGGGGGCACCATCGGCGGACGGACTTGCTGTGCAAAGCGCATGAGGTCGTTGACCCACAGGCGAAGATCGTCGTTTACCATCTCGCTCATGACAGCCCGCGCCGCGGAGCCAAAGAGCAGGATAATATTGCTAAGGGTGTGCCGGCGTAGGTCGGCAGACGCTGACGTGACGGCGGCATCGATCGTTGCCACCCTCTCCCAGCGATGGCGGTCGCCGTCGCTGTCGAGGGAAAGCCCCACAGACAGGACCGCCACAAGAGCCTGGCGCAAGAAACCGAGGCGGTCAGCGACCATCAGCAGGTGGTCGACCACCCCTTCCGCGCGCGGCCCGTACGCACGAATGTCAAAGTCACTGATCGCGCGGAGCTGGGTAGCCACTGCCGTCGTGACAGCCTCGCCTACGAAGGACTGGATATCCGCCGCCGAATCGCCAATGTTGGGAGGTATGCGCCCGCGGAGCACCCAATGTTTTCTGGACGCCATATTTTTCCATAGCGCAGTGTCGTCAGTTAACTGCAACTTTTGGACGTGGCGCTCTCTCGCGCCCCCACTGTCCCGCGGGGCCGGCTGCCGATCGGCAAAGTTGTCTATGAACTGCTGGAGCATGGCCTCGACGTTCTCGGTTTTAGACGCGCCACCAGCCACCGCATCCTGCAGGGTTTCAAAGGAGGCAAGCAGTTGATCCATCGTCGACTTGAGGCGGAACACGTCTCCGTCTATCCGAGCAAACTCGCCAGACACCTGCCCTTGCCAATGCAGCACTTCAGCCGATGTTACCCCCGCAGCCTCGGACACAGCGGGACTCGGGCTGAGCAAAGATGGTGCCGCGGTGGCAGACGCAGCAGTAGCAGCAGCCGAAGCGGCTGCGGCACGGCGACCTTCGGACTCAGCTTGCACAGCAGCCAGAGCTTCGGCACGGCGAGCGTCGACCCCAGCTTGCACAGCAGCGACAGCAGCATGAGCCTCTGCCTCGACTCGCGCAGCAGCCGAGGCGGCCTGATTAGAACCGCGTACAGCAGCGGCCACGAGAGCTTCAGCCTCCGGTGACTTGCACTCCTCCATCGTCGGGGAGTGCACGAACTTAAACCTGTCTGTATCACACCTTGGACCTGTAGCTCTGACTCTGCTCCTTCACGCGCTCCGCGTGCAGGTCGTCGCCTACACAGCTGGGCCAGGTGTACCCAACGCTATCGCTCACACGACTATGAATTACCACATTGATCTGATTGGTCAAACTTCTTACGTACGTACAAAACCCATATTTCCTCATACTTCGATAATATTCTGCATCGTCTTCTAATGGGCGAAAAACAGAATTCGAGAGGATGTGACGGAAGACCACAGGACAACATAAGCAATCTCTCACGCCATAAGGCATGGATCGAGATAAACTCTTCAGCGCGGTCACCTACACTCATGTGGTCTTGTCCGGAACAAAGAGGAGTGACCATGGGTTGTCTCTATTTCGAGATCGAAGGTCAATCGTGTTTGGTGGGCAGTGTTGATCAAGGCCTCATGAAAAATAGACAAATTGACCGGTTGGGCCGCATAACCCAAAAGAAAGCCAGAAAAAACATATTAGCCATGTTTTCCAGGGCCTTTCACGGGTCATGACCCGACCCGTCATGACCCGACCCGCGGGTCGGGTCAAGGGGTTTCAAAATCTCGCGGGTCGAGTCGGGTCGGGTCATTACATTTTAAAATCTCACGGGTCGGGTCGGGTTGGGTCGAGTCAAGAGGTTTTCAAAATCTCGCGGGTCGAGTCGGGTCGGGTCAAGAGGCTTCAACATCTCGCAGGTCGGGTCGGGTCGGGTCAAGAGGTTTCAAAATCTCGCGGGTCGGGTCGGGTCGGGTCGGGTCGGGTCGGGTCGGGTCGGGTCGGGTCGGGTCGGGTCGGGTCGGGTCGGGTCGGGTCGGGTCGGGTCGGGTCGGGTCGGGTCAAGAGGTTTTCAAAATCTTGCGGGTTGGGTCGGGTCATGACCCGCGAGATACGGGTCACTTCGCGGGTCAAGCCATAATGACCCGCGAGTTGTTTTGGGCTGACCCGCGGGTCAAACCCGCGGATCTGGTCCGCGGATCCGCCTTTTTCAAACTTACAGCTGAGAGCCATTGATGCCGTGCAGGCGCCCGCGGGTCGGGCCCGCGGGTCCGCAAATAAAATACAAACATTTCCGCTTCCTGCCTCCCTCGTGCCGATACTCCGATCATATGTCATCACAGCGTGCAGAACAATAACAGGCAGTACCCCTAGCTACTCGTACCAAGGCATACAGCAGTGTGACGCGAATCCCGTACCTGCTGAAGCCGTAGCAAAGTAGTAATATTACGGTCATACCAGTACGAAATGTGACCAAACGTAAAAAGGCCAGGAAGGGCAGTCGTCGTCGAAGCAGCAGCAGCACTGGCAGCAGCAAGCAGCAGCAGCAGACCCCGGATTCTCGCGGATCGCAGCCCCTGCTCACAGACCCACCGCCCCAGTTGTGGGCTTGCTGCCGGAGGCAGCTCAGCTAGGCTACTTGCCGGGGCTGGAGACTGCACAGATAGAAGATAGATACAGCAGTAGTAGTAGCTAACTCGAGAAATATCATACCAGTACGAAGTGTGACCAAACGTAAAAAAGCAAGAAGAGCAGTCGTCGTCGAAGCAGCAGCAGCAGCAGCAAGCACCAGCAGCAGAGAACGCATCCTCGCGGATCGCAGCCCCTGCTGACAGATCCACCGCCCCAGTTGTGGGCTTGCTGCCGGAGGCGGCTCAGCTAGGCTGCTTGCCGGGGCCGGAGATTGCACTTATAACTTATAACGAGCTCGCTCGTCGGGTCGCTCGTCGGGTCGACCCGGTGCATGTGGGTTCCGGTTTCTTTCCTATTTTTCGCGCGCACACTACATGACATAATCATCAGCTGTAAACAAAGCCGGTAAAAAACCCAGAGAACACGACATACTGGGAAAAGTACGAGGGACCAAGGACCACCCAACCGACCGAGGTATACATGCTTTGACCCGTGACTTTTCGACTTTGACCCGTGAGAAATGTCACGGCCTGACCCGCATGAAACCCGCATCTCGCGGGTCACTCGAATTGTGGAGGGTCGGGTCGGGTCGGTTAAAGAGGATTTCAAAACCTCGCGGGTCGGGTCGGGTCGGGTCAGGAGGTTTTCAAAATCTCGCGGGTCGGGTCGGGTCGGGTCAGGAGTTTTCAAAATCTCGCGGGTTGGGTCGGGTCGGGTCAAGACGTCTCGAAATTCTCGCGGGTCGGGTCGGGTCGGGTCGGGTCAAGACGTCTCGAAATTCTCACGGCTCGGGTCGGGTCAGCTGATCCGACCTGACCCGACCCGACCCGCGAGATTTGACCCGACCCGTGAAAAGCCCTGATATTTTCCCCATAGCGACATTACCCGGAATCTTTCAGCAAATAACCCCCAATTTTTTTCTGCGAACTTTTAGGCCAAACTATCGGCTTTCCATTGTCATAGGTCAAATATCAAGTATTTTAGCTTCCTGTCTTTTTCAAGTATCGTACTCGTAATCCTGAGCCTATTTCCAAGTAGTTTGCTGTCTTTTCAAACTAGCGCACCGGCTATACGCACACTAATTCCAAGTAGTTTGCCGTCTTTGTTTAAAGCAATGCACTGGTAATCCGCACACTAACTCCAAGTAGTTTGCCGTCTTCTTTGAAAGCAGCGCACTGATTATCCGCACATTTAAGTTTTATATACCACATGCTTGTGGGCATGAAGGCGATTTTGAGTTTTATATCTGGCGATGTATTTGATTTTGAGTTGAAGATCCGAAAAAAAAGCACTCCTTTTAGTTATATAAAACTATATACCTAGACCTCGCCCCCGTCGGACGTCTCGCTCGGCATATCCTCCCCCCTCTCAGCCCTTCTCAGCCCGTAATTGCCGAAAAGAAAATTAGTTGCTGGGGAAAAGAACCGTCCCGAAGTTCCTTGCCTTCCTTGCTTTCCCTAGTCTCATTCTTACTTAGCTGTCATTCTCTCATCTTTACTGCTTGCTCTGATATTTTTATTTTGCTTTTTCAGCAACTTCTTTTTTGTACTTTTACTTTTGAAGTTGGCCAATTGCTGGCTGTTGGAGGGAATTGCCGTTGACGGCTGCAAACAATTTGAATTTGAAATTTGCCGGATCGGCAATAACAATTTGAAGTTGAAATTTGCGAAGCGGACCAAGGCTAGTGCGGGAGGAGGCTCCGCCAACAGCAGTGGGGGTGGTGGAGGTTCAGGATCAGGCGTGTGGAAGCTGGTCGGGCAAGAACGGGACTCAGCTTCTTCTGGCAATCCTGACTGGCCGTGCCCGAGCAAGGGTTGTGACGGCTTCCTCATCGCACGAAATAGGAAAAACAGGAGTTACCAGGACGCTGTCTGCGACACCTGCAGGAGTGACGAGCCTTCCACGTGCCAAGCTTTTCATGTAACCTTAACAAGAAGCACTGGGGAAGCGGCGACAACCCTCGTGTGGGTGACTGGTGTGACGCGGACACCTGTGATTCACCTTCGATCGGTGTCCCTAACGAAGGAGCTGAGAGCTTGACGAAACGTGAGTTTCATTTCTTCGTGTTGTTGGAATTTGATGTTTGCTGTCAGCTACTATACTACTGATGATGTTGAGAGTTGTGTGCTGCAAGTTGTGCGCAATAGACTACCAGTATGTGGTTTTGGGTGTTGGTGAACTCAAGCGAATCCTGTTTCCAATAATGATGCACATTGAAATTTACATTGTTTGACCTTGTGTGCCTGTCTGCAACGTCTGCTGTAGCATGTGTGTGCTACACCAGCGTGGTCGAACTACCACACGGTGTGGAAGCTGTGCTTGGGGACGCGTAGCCTGAACAAACTCAAGTTCGCCTTGGTGGTCACGGAGGGCAGTCCCGTCGTCGGGGTAAGCATGTTGTACTAGTTGTCTACGCAGTTGTGTGCTGTGATTTCTTTTTCATGCATACAAACACACTTTTGCATGCACGAGTACGTGTACGGGGCAGTCATGTCATCGAGGTATAAGCGGGAATTGTACAAGTACTCAGGTCTACGAGTAGACCTATGCAGTGACGCTGTGTGATGCGATTTCTTTTTTCATACGTACAGCCAAACACACTTCATGTATGTACGACTACGAGTACGGGGCAGTCCCGTCATCGGGGTAAGCGGGGGTTGGACAAGTGGTCCATGCAGTGACGCTTTGTGCTGTGATATAAACAACGTTTTGGATGTAAGACTACGACTACGTGGTATCTATACATGTAAGACGCAATGAAAACGGGCAAGTCTCATCACGGGGGTCAGCCAGGGTTGTAAAAATGGTCCATGCAGTGATGAATAACACAGCAGCATGATACCTCAGCACCAGTCGCAGTACACACTGGAGGTTGATATATAGCAGTAAACAGAAGCTGAAGTTAACCTGGGTGATGCTGGAGAGCAGTCCCGTGATTGGGGTTAGCGAGTTGTTCATGTAGTGACGCGGTGCACTACTACTGTTACTCATTTTTCATACAACCACATGAACTCTTTGTATTAACGAGTACAAGTAGGGTGCGCAACCTCTTCAGGAATCGCAGTACACGTCGGTCGTAATAGTGTTGATAGCAGCAGTAATAGAGTAGTACCGAACAATATATACAGCAGGTACTGTCTCTTACCCTTCGTTGTCGGTATTCCGCCGGTAGGCCTTATATAGCAGTATACCGGGGCTTACGCTTACCAGTTGCGACTGTGAATCCCGTTCGTTCCTGTCCCAGTGGTGGTTTCATAGGTGTTAGCAACGTTGTGGTACCAGGCAGGGCTTTGCCCATAAACGACCGCCTTCATTACAACAGCAGTGTTAAATTGTACGACTTCCTTTCAAACTTTGGAAATCGACGACAGCTACGTGGCCTTACTATTTTGAACATTCACTGAACGCAAGGTATTCCCATCCGTTGTTGTCGTTTGCAGAAGCCCTCCGAAGCAGCCGCCGAGGGCCGCCAAGTCGGCGAGGACATAAACACGAAGTGCACCGGCGACATCAAGGTCGGTGACCTCCTGAAGAAGGCAGGCGACCACTTGCTCGATATACATCCCGCATTCCATTCCCACGGTGCCACGAGGGCGTTCGACATCGAGGTACGTTCTACTCTTATCTTGCGTCCTATGTGTCACGAGTCGAAACATCCATGTCTCTTGCTCAAGACTAGGGGATGGCGTGCGGATATAGTTTATGAAGTGCGGCTCTTTTTCCGAGTACCAAGAGCAAGTACAACAATACCACAACAATTACTAACAACGAAAGGAGCTCCAATAATTTGGATGGTTACGACGTCTGCTGGAGAGAAGTACGAATACTTTTTTACACATACTTATCGACGTCCTCCCGTCATGCTTCAACGTTTGTGGACAGATCCACAAGATCATCGACAAAAAACAAGAGTGCAAGGTGCTGGGTACCTCCGCTGAGGAGGAAGAGTCCAAGCAAGCCTTGCTCCTTCGGAAGCCATGTTGACAGCACGTTCTTTATAGAACGTTGAGTTGTGGTTTATTATACCAGCATCGTTTTTTAAGAACTATGCCTAAATTTAAATGCGTGCTCTTCGTCTTTCAGGAATACAAATGTACTTCACATGTTTGCGGTGTGTGCGTTCGAGTTTCTGCTTCCAGCATGTTTTTTTTGGCACTGCGCTCCTTTACATCTTAAGTTGTAGTTTTCCTGTCTCTATCCTCGACAAGCGCGTGCCTGGTGTTTATGCACTGCGATAATTTATTATTGATGATCGACTTAGAAAGAGCTATTAATGAGTTTACAGGTGCTACCTGAGAGGTGGAAGGATATGCCAAGCAAGTCCTCCGACGTGTCCATCATGGACTGGGCGAATGGATAATAATAACAAACTCATAATCATAATCGTCTCCATCCTGTACCGTTGAACTATATATTGACCTCTTGGCATTATCAAGTCGCCAGTTGCGCCATTTGTGCTTCTTTTCCGCCTTCCTACTGAATGTCCATTCCTCCTTCCGCAAGCGTAGCGGGCGGCGCCCAGCCGCCCGCGAGCGAAGCCCTTGTATGTCTCTAATAAGTTGAAGGTGCTGTGCAGGAGACAGGAATACTAGAGGAATACCTCATGCATCGTCGTTGTATCGTACACAAAACTCACCGCTTTTGCGGAATACGATGCTTGACCCTTGCTATCCTCTCGTCGACATCGAGCGTTAGCCCTGTGCCCGGCACCGTTTCCGTGGACACCCATCTCCGGCAATCCAGCTCCTGCGAGGCTGTTGGCCCCCATCTACCTTCCCTTGTTGCTCCGACTGCCATGGCCACCCCCCCAGAGTGCATTCTTGATACGCCATTCGCGCTAAGCTCGACCGCAAGTTTTCTCTGTGCCGTCCTTGCCATTTTCTCGCGGCATCCCGCTATCCTCGGCGCCAATCGCAGCGCAGAATTGCAAAGCATCCTGAGATACGTGTGGCAACCGAGTGCCTGCACGCCTGGTGAGCAGTTTCCGGTTGTCTACGCTCCCAATATGGACGGTGCGGCGATGTCTTCTCAAGTTAGGGGAGAAATACAAGTGTCTACCTAATACAAAAAGCCTCCGAATTCATGTGAAAGTAAAACATATCTCTGTGTGACTTTTTGTGACTTTGTGACTTTGTGAGCAGTATATGATGGAAGAAGGGACCACAATTGTACCTCTCGCAAGGAGGACTATTTCGACGTTTGCCCTCGCTCGTTGCATCAGGCCGCGGTGACGAGCCTTTAACCCGCGGAGCAGCGGTTGCAAAGTGCAGCGGGACAAGGCGCGATGCCTCGGGCAGAGACTGATGGCCCGCTCTACCGCCGCTGGTGGAAGGTAGGCTGGCTCGTTTTCCATGTCTCCCAGCAGTTTGAGCACGAAGCCTGCTCTCAGCTCCTCCTGTTCTATTGCTGTTCCTCCGCCTGTTTGGGAGAGACCCTGGCTTCTTTGGTAGATCAGAGCTTGCAAGGTTGAACATCTCCCTATCCGATCACCAGCCACAAGTGACAGCACGCAGAAGCTCATTCACGGTGACCCTGTGCGGTTGTTGCCCCTGTTTCTCTCGATTGATGACAGCACTTTTGTGGCTGTTTCCCGTTTGCTTCCTCCAAGAGACTGACAGATGACTTGGCTTGGTCCTCATTAATTCATTAATTCCGCTCTCTTTCTTGATTGACTCTCATGTGGATGCCCTAGGTATGGCCCTTCCCCAGGTGCTGCTTGCCTTGCAATGCAGTCCTGCATCCATGCCGGGCGAGCGTCTCTCAGAACAAAACAAGATTCCGACAGGTGAGCTTCCGCATGCTCCTCCTCATGCAACCAGATTGCTGTGTTCAGAGCAGCAGCAATGCCACCTATCATCCGTCGTAGTTGCGCTGCCTGAATCCTTAATATAGGCTCTTCCATTTTGTTTTGGGGTCTCTGGTCTCTGATGATGACATTTGAGAGGCGCGGATGGTTGTTTGTTGCCTCTTTCATTCCCGGAAGCAACACCACCTTTCTGCTAACCACCTTTCTGCTTTGCGGTTCGGTTTGTGAGCATACTCAACATATCAAAGCATCCGGAATATCCAAATCACAAATCCCGTTGACATCGCGATGTCGTGATGGGTGATGCTTGGGAGCGTGAGGGGGAGTCCGTGAATATGTTCAGGGAGACAGGTAAACGGTTGTTATCACATACCGCCATTCAATACCATGCATTCGTGTATTCGCTATATATTTCAATAATTGTTTTAGAGCTTCGGTTGTACATGTATCAATCAATGGGGATGTTGGGTTGTTTCATGGGGATGTTGGGTTGTTTCACAGGGGTAGGGCTGGTTCCGATGCAAATGCGGAGCGGGCGGGTCGACGTCGCTAGCACGCAAGCACCTCCAACGCATTAATGAAAACATCCAGCACATAGACAAGCGGACTCCCCGCGGACCGCGGATCGGCAACAGCGGTATCATGGCGGCCGCGATGGTATTTTAGTCTTGTTTTTTTCTGTTTGACTCTCCTCCAGTGATCGGCACGTGTCATGCACTCGCTTCCTTGACTTATGACACGTATTATTTTGTGCAACCTGGTACAGCAGTACAGCAGTACAGCAGCAGTGCCAAGCAGAGCAAGAGTAGTATCAGACAGCAAGCTGTACAAAAGTGTATAATAGCAACAACGCAACACACAACTTGGAAGTGTCGTGATTTTGGTATGAATCTCCAGAACGGTGGCAGGTTGATAAAGGAAGCACTGTTCGTGCTATTATAGTGCCCCCCCGCGGTGCCTTGCCAAGCCACGGCACCCTGCTCCTCTCTGTGTTTACGTCTACCGTGCGCTTCGCACAGCACTGCAGGCAGCCCTCCAGACAGCAACCGCCGTAGTCAGCAGTCACGAGTTGGTAGGATGGGAGATTGGGGGTTGGGAGGTTGGAACTGTTGTACCAGGTATGCTTTAGTTGAGGAGATACCCGCGGTCACAATGTTAGTTCAGTTTGCGCACTGATATAGTGTCGCTTGTGTGCCTTCGTCTCTCGTGTTTTTAGGTGGAAAAGCGCTGTGTTTTCCTGGCCGAATTTTGATTTCATTACTTTGTATTGCAGCTGTGTGTGCTGCTGTGTACCTGGCATGGTTTTTCGTATCTTCCTGCGATAGGGCTCCAGCACCTTTGTGTGACCACGGTCGCTAGATTTTTTACAAGAGTTTATGTGAGATCAACAACACGTACTCAAAGTCGGACACCGCACTATCCCGTTGTTGTTGTTGTTCTCACAATAACTCGCATAATCAAGTCCGGGGTCACAGGACAGGCTTGCTGTCACTCTGGAGTCTGGAGTGGAAGAATACCCAGAGGAAGAAATAAAACAAACCAAAAGTGGTACCTTGGTATATAATGACCCTGATAGCTACACTGTAGCTGTAAGGGGAGTCGCCGACCTATATCCTTAATGAGGACACACAACTCGTAATGCGCGCGATCGGAGTATCACACACAGCTTGCAAAGATGAGTTTCGACGAAATCTTCGATCTCACAGCTGGAGTGTATTTTAATTTTTATAATAATATCCTAGCTGAAGAAAGTCGTACACCCGCCAAAAAGGCACTGCAGCAGTTGTACCCGATACTCTACATGCATAGGACGAGCAGATCGCGACAACCAATTATCACCTCACTAAACTAGGCACTGCACCAAAAGCTGCTTACGCGCGGCCTCGGCTGTTCAACAATCAGTACGAGTTCCGGTATCTTGCTACAGCCGCAGTGTAATGTAGTTTATTGACCGTGTACCCGTGCCTGTGGTCGGTGGTCTGAATTACCAATAGCATCTTGGTGCACTTGTTGTATACCCTGATTTAACATTGCGGGCGATCCGGAAATTAGCCCGGAGTTGGTTGAGAATGCGTCTTCACACGGTTGATGTTATGAGCTATTTATGTAGATGTTATACCTTTTTCATATTTGTACCCCGAGTACATTTCTACGCGGGCGTACTGCGTGTTGCTGTTTGGTGTGCTGTTTGCTGTCAAGGCTCGTTGTTTTGGGGGTCAACTATTAACATTACTACCAGTAGTTAGACAACGCGCTCCTTTTCTTTCTTCACTCGCCCTGTTTCCCTAATTTCGTGTGTACTGCTGTCATTAGGGCTTTGAGTCGATTGGCTATTCGTACCCATAGCCAATAGTAAGCTGACGTCTAGTTATATCACATACCAGGTACGTATTAGCAGTTGCCTGCAGTAAATTGCAGTTTTGCGGAGTTATGCGTCTTTGCATACGACAGGAGGCGCGTTTGTTTGTTGCTCAAGGTGGTGTGTTTACGTAATCGAGACTAATCCGGTGAATTGACTTTTATTCCGCGACCATTTATGATACCATACTAATAATGATGAAATACTATAAATGACCCTGGTACAAGCTAGTTCTAAGGGTTGCGTTTGCCATGTCCCTGGCGCGCACGCACGCACGAACAAGCAGTAGTATACCTGGTATATGATACCGGTACAGGTATGACGCGCACGACTGCATGAACTCCTTGCACTTGCAACAGCATTCTGGATACTGCTGTACCTATTGTACTGGTAAGATATCTTGAGCAATTATCACTCGTACAGTATAACAATTGAAGCGTACTGCTCTACACCTGTTATATGATATTCAGTACGTCGCTGGACGTGTCTGGCCTATGCCAGGTATGGTACGTCTCTTTTTTTGTAGTATCACTTTTGCTCTCTAGCTCAGCCCTTGAGAGGTTTTTACCCTCAGCGACGTTCTGGACAAGCCGTGGTCGCAGGTGTCTTCCTTCCTCCACGAAACATGCCTTCATTTTTATCTCGCACGCAATTTGGCGCGAGTCGACGAGGGAAGGAAATGCCTAATTCTTGTCGCGACAACGACGAAGGCGCGTGTCGTAGTGGGGATAGGGAAAAGGGCCCGCTATGTGACCCCGGATCTGAGTTACTACTGGGAGGGAGCGCGAGAGAGTGCGAGGATAATAAATGGGATGAAGAAAACGAAATAAAAATTGGGTTCAGCACTCCCACTCCTCACCTTTTTTTTGCTCGTCGGTTTCCATCAATTTTTGCTAACTCACGCTCTCTCGCTTTCCGATCGCCATTTTTTACGCGAGAAAAAATCCCTGCGAGCACGAGTATGCACTGGGGAGGATTCGAACCCGCATTTGAGTTCATTAATAGTAGCACTAGGAACGAGATTATAACCTATTCGCCTACTACACCTCTACACCACAGGGGATGTGCCTGATTTACTCTTCGTGTACGTATAGTACACAGAAGGTATTCTATACTGCACTCAGAATATATAGAATGTATCGGGACATCGGGACGATGATAATAATGATAATAATGCAGTGGGACTGGCTGGCTGCAGCCATGTTAGCGATGTAACGCTGTACAACGCCGGACACCGCATGTACACCATCACACACCACACACCGTCCGTAGTCCGTGACGTACGGCGGTACCGGAAAAGGACCAAACCGCGCTTTACGTCGTATTACGGATAATCCGGGGATGAAAACGCAACGTTCCCGCGTTCGAAAAGCCGTCCCATATTTGCGGGTTTTTCGGTTTGCGAAGGAAGTATACGCGGGCGGTTTGGAAGCGAATGCTAAGGCCAATTCTTATTCAGTCGGATATATCAGTCGAAAACGACCCTTTTCGACTTGGCCCCAAATCTGACTTTCTCACACGGTCGAAAAAGCGCTTTTTCGGCGCAGTTTTTGTCGACTGAACGATTCGACTGGCAGATCCAGTTGAAAAAGTCTGGATTTACCAGTCGAAAAAAATATTGAAGCCATCTCGTGGCTCCTCCCGCCACAAAAACAGACACGCCCAAACACCTATACCAGGTACCACACAGCAGTATCATATATACGACCTATATCCTTAATGAGGACACACAACCCGTAATACGCGCGATGGGAGTATCACACACAGCTTGCAAATATGAGTTTCGACAAAATCTTTTTTCTCACAGCTGAAGTATATTTTTATTTGTATAATATACAACAGCGCCGACGTTGGCTTGGCTGCCATCACTGCTAGTGCGTCTCGCCGCAAGTGAGCGTGGCGCATCCCTAGCTTCTCCCGCCGGCAGTGTATCACACGATGGCAGCAGCGCGGTGTCGACGTCATTTTGCCAACAACGGCTACGCCTGCTGTAGCTTTGGCGGCTCTCGGCTGAGTGCAACGCCACGAACTTGGCTGTGGCGGCTTTCTGCTAAGTCCAACGCCACCAACCCGCTTGGACGAGGGTTCGTCGCGCGCGAAGCACGCGTTGCTCGCGGAGAACGTACGAAGCTAGAGCTTCCAACTAGCTTCCAACCGGTTTTCGACTGCCATAGAGCAGTACCCCCTCACAGCGACCTCCTCCAGAAAGAGCACAAAAAATATAAAATCGACTCGACTGACGATAAGAACGCCCTGCAGAATCCAGTCGAAAAGGGCCGTTATTCGACTGACGGAATCTGACTGCCTGAGAATTGGCCTAGCGCAACGATTGACAAGCGCTTGTACATCATATTAAAGTCCAGGGTTTCCCAAAGGTGGGGATTGCGTTTCTTATAGGGGACAGAGGACACCATCACATGGCGGCAAAATACCTCGCGAACACTCGTGTTGCTCTGCCCCCCCCCTAGAAGAAAAAAAAAGCGTAGAGAGTAGGACTCACGTAGTAGGAGAATGTGAAATATACAAAGAGGAACGGGATGTGTTAGAGGAGATGAAGAAATCAGACAGATGTGAGATGGAAAAGTTTGTTAGACTAGAGAGTAGCGAGAAAGCGATCGCTATCCTAGGAGATAGAGGGTGGCCACAGACGGCAAAACAGGACGGGGATAAGATAAACGAACAGTTTTCATGTAATATATGGAAAAAACATAATTAGCGCCCACGTGTTGGAGGTGAAAAAACGTAATTGGCGCCCGAATGTTGGAGGTGTCTCTATCAGGAGTAGGAACGGCGCTCCGTCTCGAGAGGGATGCGTGGTCAATGGTCAAATGACTAACGCAAGCAACAAATGAGTACGCCCCCCCCCCAAAAGAAAAAAACAATACGATAAAAAACATACACACTTGGAAGTACCTTTACCATTGTTTTTTGTGGTGTACCAGAGTTGTAATTCTGCCGTAAGTCCAGCGTTACATCTCATCGAAAAGTGCGCCACCGTGCGATGGAATCTTAAGTGCTCCCGCTACCGTGTGGCAAAGCGGCAGCAGTTTGGTGCCTTGTCAGCACCGCGACACTGTCGCCAAAGTTTGAAAAAGTGGTTCCAGGTCATTGGATTTTCTCCTTACACTGTTGCCAAGTCTTGTTACTGCTGCAGCCATGATCAGTGCCAATGCATATACATGGGGCAGCATTTTTGTTTTCTACGTTTTTTGCTATGATCTAGTGCTACCATACACACTACAACGCAGTGTTTTTTGTCCGCTTTTGGTTGTTTTGTTAGGCACGTCTCCAGCCGATTGCGGTGTCGGTGACATTAATCAAACATTAAGCAAAACAACAACAAAAAAGTCCCCCGCACTGGAATGCCTTCTCTGCCTGTATGCACGAGCACACGGCGAATCTTAGGCGATTCATCAACATTTACCACGGCGACAGCAGAATAATGACCGTGAAAATTGCCTAAACTAGCGGCGTGATTGCTGGGAGCATTCGTGGCAACTGCGCAAACGATACACTACGTGGCCGCTCTGCACCGGATTTTTCCTATTCCAGGAAGACAAAGGCCAAACCAACTATAGATCAAGACTAAATAATGACGGGCGTTTTGTGTCATCTGAAGGCTTGGGTGGGGAGCACGGCGCCGGTGAAAAGGCACGGAGCTCCGAGTGGCCAAAAGCAGTTGTGCGGGGCTGTTTTTGACAAAACCCCGTTTCATTAGTATTGGACGTTAAAGGTTGTACCATTTTTTTTGTCTTGTTTGGCCAAATCAACGCAGGTCAACGTACCGGCGTCGTGGACCGTTGTCTGTGACATATGACCGTCATCAGGCGTCTCTGCCTACCGCCGTCATGCCTGATGCCTGGAGCTCCGTGCAGACTTCAGTTGTTCTGCAAGCTGCTGAGAACACTGCAATTCTGATTCTGAACGTAGAGCCGCGGAACTGCGAGTACTGAGGTCGATTTCGTGAGCCAAATCCCGCGACTGCTTCTTCTAGAAATGACTATGCCGAAAGTGCGAGGGCGCTCTTTTGTCACATTCGATGCAAATCGACGAGCATTGGGGGTGTTGAACCCTGAGCGCGATATGATCGAGGGCACGTACCGGTGGCACTTGTGACTACGACTTGTCGCGAAGGTCGTTAAACCTCCGAGGAGTTGAGCTGGAAATTCAGAGGTTTATAATAAAATGAAATTAATTGGACGTTCTGGGAAAAAGGTGTGTGTTTGGGATTCCCTATGTGATAACACTAAGCCGGTCGCCCCGGTGGCGTATCAGGTTATCCTCGAGCCTTGTATAGGTCAGTTTCGTGAGTTCGTATCCCCCCGAGTGCACACTCGTATAAATTCGTGGGGACTTTTTTTTGCGCACAAATTGACTTGCGGAAAGCGCGAGAGCTTGAGTTATCAACACTCGATGAAAAATCGACGAGCAGTGGGATTGCTGAACCCTATGCGCGAGAAAAATTAAAGGCAAGAACCGGGGGAAGAAGGGACGACACCTGTGACCACGGCGTGTCCAGAAGCTGGAAAGTAGAAGTGTGCGGGAAGAAAAAAAAAAAAAAAAACATGTTCGGACGCATCTTCCAGGAGACGGGCTGTTCATTTAATAGCGCGATCAAGATACGCCGTGGACCCAACCCAACCCCTAACCTATGAACCCTATCCCTTACGCCAGCCCGCAGCCAAAACAGGCTAAAACTGGCCAGAAACGCGGCTGCGCCGCTTTCGCTTCAAGCGAGAAGATTCCGAGTTGCGGACCACGATTTGCCCACACATCCGACAGATGACGATATAGATCATCGAGATCATATGCCAGGTATCTGTCATATGGTACGTTATGCAGGATCTGTGTAGTACAGATCCAACCCAGGAAATAAATACCTGCTAGATTATTCAGATAATTCGGCTTTGACCCGACACCATGATCTACAGGCCGTAAGAGATCATATAGACCAACGTTGTGGCTGGCTTTATGTTGTTGTGCAGGACTCACTTTTACTTTTCAGCTCAACTCGTAAGAGGTTTCATTTACCCTCAGCGAGCTTCTGGACAAGCCTTGGTAACAGGTGTCTTCCCTGGGAAGTGATAATGACGAGATCACTACTACACCACTACTAGCTGCGGGGCTTCGCTGTCGTTGCAAGTTGGCCTCTGGAAGTTAGCTGGTGCGCTGGAGAGGACGGATGCGGCAGAAACATGCAAAATACAAGGCCTGAAACCCGGGGACGGCTCCTAAAACACCTCGCAGTCGTGATTTAAATCACGACTATGTAGTCGTGATTATCAGTCCCCGTCTCCACCCCCCCCCCCCCCCAGTACGTGCCTTCATTTTTATCCCGCATAGGGTTCAGCGTTCCCAATTTCACCTTTTTATCCTTGTCGATTGGTATTGAATGTTGCCAACTCGCGCTATCTCACTTTTGGTCTATTGATTTGGAAATGGAACCTTTGACATCGAGCTCAATAGTTTCACGGCTTGCAGTTGAACCACCGGGGACGCTCAAAGGCATATCGTTCATGAGAATCTGGTCTGTCTGATATGTGCAATCGATTCCGAAGTGCTGAACACGATTTGCTTTCCAGTCCAATAAGAGGGAGTATCTATTGCAGGAGATTTTCCGTCCGGAGACAATGTTAGAACTGGTCTTTAACTGTTGGCGGCCAACAACAGTGGTACCCACTTCGTGACCACCCCGTGACAAGCCAATTCAGGCGGTCTTATCTCTATTTATAGCAGGGCTTGTCATGGGCCGACCCTGATGGGGCGGGCCGGGGTTGGGTCGGGCCGGCCCGGGCAGCCCGTCCCGACCCATCATTTTTTTCATGTGGCGGGCCGCGGGCGAGCCCGGCCCATCAATTTTTCAGTTGGTGGGCAGCGGCCCGGCCCATAAATTTTTCAATTGGTTGGCCGCGGCCCGGCTCGGCCATCAATTTTTCATTTGGTGGGCCGCGGCCCGGCCCGGCCCGGCCCAATCAAATTTCCATCTGATGGGCCGCGAGGCCCATGAGACACTGGCACACTTTATGGGCCGGCCCGCCATCTCTGTCGGCCGGCCTGTGGATTTTGAGGACCGGCCCATGTGTTGCCCCGTGATAGAAAGGTGCACGCTGGCGGTTTTAAAGTACCTTGTACGTATTAGGTACCAAGTATTAATTACGGTCGTTTCCCTTACTTTTCCCTATATATTCACTCCACCTTGACTAAAAACTGGATCATGAAATGGTAACCACCTGTTGCAGAAAATTCTCAGCCTTTCGTTTCTTAACTCGTAGAGTTTTTCTGTCCTATACTGAAACCAATTAAGAGCTGTTTTTTTTTATGCTGGTCATCGTTGTTTTCGAATGTTTTGTTTTTTGGAAATAAATTATATTTATGATTCAATGCCCTTACTGTGTCCTGTATTTAACTCCACTTTGAATATAACCTTGATCATTAAATGAAGGCCACCTGCTGCAGAGAATGATCAGCTTTCCGTTTCTTAACTGGAGTTTTTGTCCCGTACTTGAACCAAGTAAGAGTTGTTTGGTTGGATGCTGTCATCTTTATTTTCGTTTTTGTTTGTTTTTGGGGGATACATTCGATTTAATTAATACCCTTACGTTCTTCTATATTATCTCCTCCTTAAATAATGTCTTCCCTGCTGTGTGTACGTGTATACACACATGTACACGCTACATCTGCACTTGCTTCAACTCCTGATGCTATGTACCCTGGTACCTGTTCTGGAAGTTATCTTTTTTTGTTCGTTTGTACGTATCCTACGGCAGAGGGGTAATGACGTACGTTCACTCATTATAATTGCGCGCGTGTTTTGGGATAAACGAATGCCCGCTGTACGAGTAGTATCAGTATGCGGAGTAGTGCGGGTTGTCGCTAGAGTGCTGGTTTCTCCAACCGGACTTGGCACATACCGCCGCTATAGAGCGACCACTGCTGCTGTAATTGGACCTAGAGTGGAGTTTTTTGCAGTAGACCATGCTTCCGCGTCTGTGTCGTGTCAATTGTAAGCATTACGTCGGTTGTGGAAGACACTATTAATATTAATAGTAATACTAGTACTAGTACTAACGGTGCTATGATACCATGGCAACGACAGCGGCAGAAGTGAAGAGGAGCAAATGGATAGGTTCTGCCCGTTGAATTACGTTGATTTCCAGTTGTACTACGTATCATATTGCTGTACTGCTGTTTCTACTATTTGGTAATTGTTTGATATGCTCGTACGGTGTACGCATGATATAGCATGGACCTGGTTTGCGCGGTGTAACTACGAAGCAAAAGCAAGCGGTCAAAGTAGTGTTGGCGCTCGTAAATTTGTTTATTCGTATGTATGTTCCTCGTCATCTTTCCACTTGCTATTTTCTAAACACAGGAGAAGTTACTATAATAATACCAATAATAGCTTTTGTGTTCACCAGAGTGCAAAAATGAAGAAGCTGTTCGTGCTACGAGTAAATACGAAAGCAGCTTGCAAAGATGAGTATCGAACCGAAATTCGTCGAACTCACGGCTTACGTCCTTGAACTATTTTTATAAAATACCAACACCAACCATTATAGTGGAGAGAAACAATATATATACATACATATTTGAACAAAAGAATGGGACCCCTCCCATGAAGAAAAAAACTCACCCACATAGTATATAGACTTACTTATGAACATCTTTGTGCTGAAAGCACTCGGTTGGTGCTTCCCTGGCATCTCCGAGGTCGGACGGTCCAGCTTATTTCTTGCAAAACGGTTCAGCTTTTCTTTGCTTTCTTGCTCCACCTGATTTATTTTTGTTACTGATAGACTTGTATTTCGATTTCTTTTTTGGGAATCACTTTTTTTTTCCGATGACAGGATCACTTTTTTTTTCCCGATGGCACCCAAATTCGAACCACCGAAGACCAAGCTTGTAAGCAGACAGCAGTCTATCTACTAGACCACAGCAGCGTCACATTGATATCTATTTTATTTTGACAAATAAAATTGATCAATAAATATCAAAATTCCCCACCTAAAGTATAAATACCAACACTTACCATTATAGTGGACAAAAAATAGGACCCCTCCCAATAAAAACTCACCCATATAGTATATTATAAGTACCAACAACGCAGCTTGCAAAGATGAGTATTGACCTGAAATTCGTCGAACTCACGGCTGACGTCCTTGAAATATTTTTTATACAATACCAAGTATCGATTTTTCATGAGGATCCTTTTTTTTTCCGATGACACCCGGATTCGAACCAGCGAAGGGCAGGATTATAAACGGACAGAGTCTATCTTCTAGACCACAATGTCACAGCCGCAGTGGTATCTACCAGCACTATTTTTTTATGTGCAACTACTACAACTGTATATTAGCGAAACATAGATGTACCACGCAGCTTGCAAAGTTGAGTTTCAACCATTCAATCGGTCGTACTCACAGCTGACGGTTTTCAATTTTTATATAAAATATATATATATATATCGATTTTTTCAAGAGGATCAATTTTTTTCCCGATGACACCGGGATTCGAACCAACGAGAAGACCTTGAGGCTTATGGTACATACCCGTACTACGACTACACCAGGTTTGTACATACTACGCTGTTAATTCACAATGCACGCCCAGCTCAGATCAGTCCGGCTACATATAGCCCAGCAGCGCAGCGTAGCGCCGTGCGGAGCCGTGCGGTGCGGTGCCGTGCCCTTCGCTGCGGTGCTATGTCGTGCTGCGCTGTGTGCTTTCTTTCGCACATAGAGCAGTACCGGGTATAATAATACGTGTTGTTGTGTACTACTTTTCTTTTTTTTCTTTTTCTACATGTATTTGATCTTTCACGGCCCCCTGTTTCTTCCCCCGCGCAAATTACCCCCGTACTGCCGATAAGAACGTAATACCGGTAACAAAAGCACACAGCACAGCTGAGCACAACCGCTGCAGGGCAATTTGCTCTAAGCAGCTCTTGGCATTATCAAATCGCTGTTCGCACCAAGTCAAGGGCCTCTTCTTTCTGCCCCCGTTACATGTTTTTAGTTGCATTCTTCGTTGCCTTGCGCGAGCGTAGCGGGCGGCGTCAGCCGCCCGCGGAGCGGAGCCCTTGTATATATTACAAGTACCAACAACGCGGCTTGCAAAGATGAGTATAGAGCTGAAATTCGTCGAACTCACGGCTGACGTCCTTTAACATATTTTTACGAAATACGAGTAGTCTAAAATAGTTTTTTATATACCAAAATATCTACTGAGTATATTTTTGTAATTTTATTAGTGTGTAAATGTTAAAATGTAAAATATGTTCGAAGATCCTGAAATTGTAGAGTCGTCGCCTTGTACAGCAGTATTCATACTTCACACACAAGGCATACCAAGTACCTGGTATCATATCCTTATTATATCCTTGTATAATACGCTAACGTCGTGGTAGTGGCGTTTTTTTGGATCTTTGAAAATATCTTGGTTATAATACCTGCACAAAAAGCTGCGACTCCCGAGCTCCACTCGGCCTCCGGCGACCTCGCGGTGCCGTCACGTTCCATCCGCACAGCAGCACTACGACGTGCCGGCGAAAAAACGGCCGTCGGTGCCCCATCTCGGCGAGGGGAGAGCGTGGAAATCGCCCTCCCGGGGACGGCTCGCTTGCCCCCCCCCGCTTTTTCTTCGTCGCTGCCCGCTTTTTTTTTTCGAACTCCAACTATATTAAACTTTCGAATTGCTTTTTGGCCACTTGAGCCATGGATACGAGACGACAAGCGCGCCTGCGTCAACAGCAAGCACAACAACACCAAGATCAATCACAGCAGCGTCCAGCCGTCGCCGCTCGCCGTGCGCAGAATCGGCAACGCGAGCGCTTTTCGCTTGGCCCCCGGCGTGGCGGGGAATAGTAAACAATTGCAAATCCCGCCCAGCCCGAGAGCATTGTAACCAACGAATCGGCTGCTGCTCGCCTGTCAGGTGTATTTGCTCTTCGTAATGCTGCATTGCTGTACTGCTGTACTGGGTAGGTCCGTGGGTGGATGGTGGGTGGTGGGTAGGTGGTGCATGGCGGCTCGCTCGCTCCCCGAGATGGCCGAGTATCGTAAAAAAATGGAACTCCCCCCGTCTGTTTCCTGTTTTATACAAGGTCCTCAAGAACCAACCAACTAACTGCTCCCCGCATACCAGGTGTACTGCTGTACGTACTGCTGCACTGCTGTACTGCTGTATGTAGTAAAGGTTGGTCGGTGGGTGGGTGGAGGGTGCATTGCGTCGTCTGTGGTGGGTGGGTGGGCCGTTCCGTAAGTGGGAGTCTTTTTTCGTCCTGTGGGACATGAACCTTTTTTTTTGCTTTCTAAAATACCGGCCAGCCACTGGTGCTTGGGAGTACCACCGGCCCCACTGCTGCACTCCTCTGTCCTTTACAACCGTACGTACTGCTGCCCTGCCGTACTGCTTCCCTGTTATTATTTTGTTTTTTTAGTACTTACGTACAGAGGATGAACCCTTTACTACCGCCGTATGTACTGCTGCACTGCTGTCGTACTGCTCTGTTTTATTTTGTTATGTTAGTAATTACATACAGAGGATGATACAGCAGCACTTTGTGTTTCTCCGCCATACCGGCCGGCAACAGGCATACTTCGGGAGTACCACTATTAATAGTAAATATAAAGTACCAGGTATACCATTTATAATTTGATAAGTTATAAAATATAAAATGTAAAATAGGTTTCTTGGTTGATGCGTTGGCGTTGCTGTCGTTCACTTTTTTACTCCCCGAACGGGGCATTTGATCATTTGATCTTTTGATCTGGTGTCACATCGTGTTGGCATCTCCCACTGCTCTACTTGTACTGGTAGACTATTAACAGCGACTACTGTACCTGTTAATGATGATGGTGTTAGAGCCTGACCGTGATCACCGCTACCATGGCCGTGACCGTGATGCCTTGCGCTGCACTCAGGATGGCTTCGACCTGGACCTGACGTACGTGACGGGTCGGATTATCGTGCACGGCTTTCCTGCTACTGGTGTAGGTCAGTTAACACTATTATAGGTGTAGGTCAGTGATAGCAAGTCAGTGAGTCGTGCGGCGCGGGGGCATGGGCAGAAGTGCCAATTCGAGCGGTTTTCGAGTAACATCAACGGAGTGTCTGACATATCCCCTGCAGCGTGTATTGTAAAACATTCGTGCTATTCTTTTTCATTTTTGTTGATGCTTTATGTAGAAGTACTTGTACTCGTGCTTAGTGGTGTTCACTGCCTGGCAGCCATGCCGCCTTCTACGCGCGCAGCGCAGCACCAACAGCCGGAGGTCTTGATCGCTATGATCCGACAGTTGGCGTTGTTGGGAGGGATAGAGGTTGGGGCATCGAAAGATGTGAACATGGTCCCACTGCTTTGTCTTCTTTGCGGTACTGGCCGTACTCGTTTTGTCTCGATGCTTGCCTTGCGAATTATTTGTACGTCGTGTGCGTAGCGAACATCATGGCAGAGAAACTTGGGTGAGATTATAACACTTTTGGCGATGCAACGACCGCCGGCCGCTCTTTGCTCAACACGATGCGACCGACCTCGCAAATTGAGCTCTCTAATACTTTTGGGCCTCAATAGAGCTCTAATACCTCTTGTATCTGGTACGCACAAGAGCAGCACCGGTACTGTGTCGCATGATCGGCCAGCGGCAAGTGGCGAGGGCGTTATGCAACATGCACAGTTAAAGATGCGTGCTTGGGGGGTTCCTGCGCGAAACATCAAGAAAAGCCCAAGAGCTCACGAGTCGTGAATCAATTGTAACCATTCTCCGTGCTGTGCCCGATGTTGTCTATTTGCCTCGCTCATGATTTTTGGGCATCTTGCACGTGGAATCTTGTCCCAGAACACATATATAGAAACCCTCGGACGGAGGTGCAGAGGCTGTTGGACAAGTATCACGAGAACCGCTACAAGGTTTACAACTTCGCCAGCGAACCGGGGAGGACGTACCCTGAGCAGCTCTTCCATGGCCGCTGCGAGAGGCAAGTAATTAGCTCAGTATAAGTAGGGTCTTCGTGCCTTTACGTTCCTCGCGTATAGAACTACCAGGTATAGAACACGAGTGCGATAAAACCCTTCAAACCCTTCGTACTTGGTACCAACTATAATCCGCTCTCTGCGACAGGTATTGTTACCGGCCGGTCGCCCCGGTGGCGTATCAGGTTATCCTCGAGCCTGGTATAGATCAGCTTCGTGAGTTCGAGCCCCACCGAGTGCATACTCGTACAAAATTCGTTGGGACTTTTTCTTGTGCACAAATTGACTTGCGGAAAGCGCGAGAGCGTGAGTCAGCAACATTCGATGAATAAACGAGCAGTGGGATTGCTGAACCCTATGCGCGTTAAAAATTGAAGGCAAGAACCGGGGGGAAGAAGGGACGACACCTGTGACCAAGGCTTTTGTCCAGAAGCTGGAAAGTAAAAGTGTGGGAAAAAAAACACACACACACATACACCAGTACCATGTACAGTAGGGTACCCGGTATAGGAGCACCCATAAGAGCATCCATGCTACTAACTGTAAGAGAAAACGGACCTAAGGTCGGTCAAACCCGCTTGTCGCGTCTTGTGACGCCCATTGTGAACCTCTATTATTCCTAATCTGAGAAGATCGACACGGAGATGATAACGGTAACACTGGCATGTTCCGACGGGCTCTTAAATCGGGTGCCCACTCTACTATTTTATTATCGTATTATTATGCAGGCTCGGATCACCAGAGATCTTTGTAGCCGGCGTCCCCGCTGATCCAATGGTAAGCCGCGTGACTATTGCGGTCGTAGGTTCTATTCTCACAAAGGACTCTATCTTACAAATCGACAGGCCGAAAGCGCGCGAGCGTGAGTTGGCGAAAATCGATGCAAACCGACGAGCATAAAAAAAATGGAAATGCTGAACCCCATGCGCAAATAATATAAAGGCAAGTACCGGGGGGAGAAGGGAAGACACCTGTGACCACGGTTTGTCCAGAAGGTCGCTGAGGGTCTTACGAGTTCAGGTGGAGAGTAAAAGTGATGGTCAACACGAAAAAAAAACGTTTTTTTTTTTACTTTTTGTTGTTTGCGGTAGCAATAGAGTGTGCGGTAGACATAATGTGTGAAGTGTGAAGATATCCCGCGTCGACCATGCTCGCGACATGCATCATTAGAAAAAAAGTGTCGAATTGTAAAGTTGTAAATTGTAAATTTGACGAATGGCGCACTTGCTATCGAGCCTCGGCGCAACATATCGTACAGAGGGGTAGAGGAGAGATGTACTACTCTAGCTCTGCAAAAGCTATCAATCATACATATTACATATATAACGACTAAAATCACCCTGTTGACCCTGATAGCTACACTGTAGTTGTAAGGGGAGTCGCCGACCTATATCCTTAATGAGGACACATAACCCGTAATACGCGCGATCGGAGTATCACACACAGCTTGCAAAGATGGGTTCGGACAACATATTCGATCTCACAGCTGGAGTGTATTTTCATTTTTTATAATATATAACATATGTACAGCAAGTGCATACCATGCACAATATTTTATAAAAATTAAAATACACTCCAGCTGTGAGATCGAATGTGTTGTCCGAACCCATCTTTGCAAGCTGTGTGTGATACCCCGATCGCGCGTATTACGGGTTATGTGTCCTCATTAAGGATATAGGTCGGCGACTCCCCTTGCAACTACAGTGTATATAGCAATACTGCACTGAAGGTTGGGTCGTGGGCGTCGCCGTTGAGAGTATGAGAGTAACGAGAGCAGAATCCTGTGCTTGTGTGCGGTCCGTTATTTCATTATTTCAAGTTTGAAGAGTTTGCGCGGGAGACCGGCGAAAGTACCCCCACCTAAATTATCGGAAACGGGATGGAGATGGTAACTTTCAGAGTCGAGGTGATACGCCTTGCCGTCTGCTAGAGGTATCTCTACTGCTGCTGGCCTTTCTAACTATAGAAATGTTAACATATCCTCTCAATTGAACATGTGTTGAGTGAATGCGCGCCCGATCGTCGCGTCTCTCCCGAACGCTGCGACAGCAGCGGTATAATAGTTGGCATTGTTCTTTGTTCTGTTTGCCGGTTCAGAGGAGTTCCCGTTTGCCGGTGACGCTTTGACCACTGCTGTGGTAAACTTACCCAAATATTTTGGAGTTCCAAGTGGTTTGCCCCACAGCGTGGGTGCAACAGCCGAACAGCAGTAGCAGGCAGTACGTTCGGTATGTACCGTAGTTGTAAAATACAGAATTTGCTCTGTCGAACTCGGCAACCGGTTTTTCCACTCGAACGGCAACGATTCCGCCATTACCTTACACCACTGCCGAAATGTTCTACTCTACATTCCAAGCCGCGTTTCCCCCAAAAAAGGGCGCTGCAGATTTGACCTGTTAATAGCATTAATAACCTTATACTACTTATAATACTACCGTACAATATGTGCCGGCAGTTTGTGGGAATATGATACTCGAAGTTTTTGCCTGGACCACGCTGGGCTTTCTTGTTACCATCAGATACTACCGTAATTTATTTTGTCTTTGTAGTCATCGCTTTTACTCTCCAGCTCCACCCGTACATATCATGAAGTTTTACCCTCTGCGACCTTCTAGACAAGCGGTGGTCGCAGGTGTCTTCTCTTCTTCCCCCTGGTACACAGCTATATGCCTTCGTTTTTATGACGCATAAGGTTCAGCATTCCCACTTTTCAGCTTTTTTTTTTTTTTTTTTTATCCTCCTGGGGATCCGGGTAAAAAAAGCTCAAGCTCCATACACTTTCGTTTGTGTACCAGTTTTCGTTTTTCAGCTTTTCGTGCGTGTCGAGAGAATTTTTGCAAACTCACGCTCTCGCGCTTTCTGCCTGTTTTTTTTAACGCAAGAAAAAGTCCCTACGAGAACGATTGTGCACTTGGTGAGACTTGAAACCACAACCTTCACGTTAGTAGGGACGGGATTCACCCACTGTTTGCTCCATCGAGGACGCCGACCAGTGTAGGCCTTGGTAAAACCCTCCACCTATCTTTCATGTTTTTCGTGCTCTTCCCATCTACTATCTCGGCAGTTTCTGTTTCTCTTTTCTCCCTCTCTAGACGTAAGTCAGATGTAGCGTCACTAAGCAGGCCCTTATCCCCCCTTCCCACTACCGCACGTGCCTTCATGTTCATCGCCAGAAGACTTCAGCCGTTTCTTCCCTCGTCGACTCGCGTCGAATTGCGCCTCTACCCACGCTGCTAGGCGCCCTCAGCAGTTTTTTGTTTTCGTTTTTGCGAGTAGACTCAATGGTCCTACCACGCTGCTAGGCGCTCACAGCGTTTGTTTGTTTTTTTCGAGTAGGCTCAATCGTCCGACCCACGCAAGATTCGAACCCCAGAACTAACGAACCAACTCTACTAATAGACCACCGGCGAGACCAGTGTAAATTGTATAATTAGCAAAATAGATATACAACCTTCGTATCATATGACTTACCTGGTACTCTACAGTAGCTTACACGCGATAGTGCATACCAGGTAGATCCCAACCTCAAGCCAGTAACGCGGGAGGTCGGCGATACCGCATTTTTTTTGCCCTTGTAGATCAGAAACTCTGCTGCGCACTGACTGCAGGATCGTACTATTAATACGAGTAATACAAGCGCTCCAACAGTATGAATTGTTTTGGTACAACAGTATACTCGTAGGCATCGGCATGGACAAAATAGTTGTGCTGGACGACGATGGATGGAAATAACAGGTTAACGTAAAGAGCACACACATATACAATGTTGACTTATATGTGCATGCATTTGCATAGATCCTACCTGGAATAATGTATACCTTAATGTGGACACACCTTGTATTACGCGCGATCGGAGTATCACACACAGGTTGCAAAGATGAGTTTCGACAACATACTCGATCTCACAGCTGGAGTGTATTTTCATTTTTATAATATATATCCGTATATACCCAGTCGGTAGTCGGTAGTACACCGGGATAGGTTATTACTCTGCTTGTTGCGTTATGTTGACATAATTTCCTGATATTTCTCCATGTCATTGAATCCCTCTAGGAGTCTACGATGGGGTGTCTTATTGGTTGCTTGCTTTGGTCTGACACGACTTTGGATTGCTGAGATGTCGTGGCGCACATCTATCTGGTACTGGGTATTTTTCATGTTTTTTCACGGTGTGGAACCGAGCCGCGGTGCTGTTTTATTTTCGAAGTCACAGGGTGCGGTTTCTATATATTGGGAATGCTACGTTGCAGTCCGGTGCGGTTTTCATTTTTGAATAATCGTGTAATACGGTGCGGTGCCGTGCGGTTTGCAATTTGACATGGTACGGTGCGGTGCGGCGGGGGTACCGGCCAAAATCGCACCGCACTGTACCTGCACTGTAGCAAATTACTTAGGTTTTTCAGGTCTCGGAGCTTTTTCACAGTTTTGTGGGAGTCGAACGGTGCGGTCCGGTGCGGATTTTTATCTTCGATAAGTTCTACGGTGTGGTTCGATGCGGTATTGTAAAAAGAGGCAAAGTGGTACGGTGCGGTGGCGTTCGGTAAGACCTCACCGAACCTCACCGCACCGCACCGTAAGGGAAAAAAAACACCGTGAGAAACGTTGGTATTTTTCGAATTGGATACGAAGTAAGTACATGATATACCTCTGTTGTAACGCTGTGTTGTGGCAGCACAAATCACGACAATAAAGCACGGGAGTATTATTCAGTCGTATACAAGTACACTGCCTGCTGCGATGTTTGCTTACGTGGCGTTTTTTTTCTGCTTGAAGGAAGCGCGTGCGCATGCATATGGGACGTAGGCATTGCAAGTTGCAATAACGGAGAAGGGGTCGGCCGTTTGGGTGTTGGTCTTCGCAGATAGTGTGCAAAACGCCATATTATCTATTGTACCGCAGAACGGCGCGACGCGCAGTACCCCAAAAGAGCAATTACTTCGATCACAAATCGTGCGCCCATGTCGCTGGGGGACCTGTCCACCGAGCCACCGAGGCGTTCAAGCTGTCATGCTGTCGTATTCTGTATTTGGTGTATTGCTTGACGTTGTTTTCAAACGTGCGCGTACACGCTGCGTTATGAGTGCGATCTGAATACAACTTTCCGCATGCACGCAACATGCAGCAAGCCCGGTCGAGTACAGCGGTATACCTGGTGGCCACGAGGAGCACAGCACGCTTGAGTTGGAGGCTTCGGAATCAGTGGTGGCGCTGCTGTTATATATATAGTGTATTTGAATATTATTTGTGACCTAAACCTCCTAAAAAATCTCCCCCCCCCACCCCCCCTCTTGCTCTCCCTTACTCAAACGCCCCACCAAATATCGAAATCCGCCACATTAATAAACACTTCACGCACAGGATATCACCTCATTATCTTTCGAGAGCCATCCATGCCGCTGTGTCCCCCCCCCCCCGCCTCGAACGCCCCCTTCTTCCCCATCACCCGCACCTTCGCCTAGACCTAGCACCACACGTATAACAAACCCCTCAACTAAAGCCCTTCCCCCCCCCCCCCCCCCCCGCCCCCCACCCCCGCCCCCACCCCCCACCCCAACCCATCCCAACCCCACCCCCTCGAACACTCCACCCTCTCTTTACTCACTGATTGTACGACTTACCCCAGGATATACACGATAAACTGATGTATTATTTCCAAAAATGTCACATTTATCCCCTCGAAATAATGTATAGTTTCCAGGCACATATCGAGCTGCCCCCCCCCCCCCCCCCCCCCCCGCCCGCCCCCAATAATATACTGGTGCCAAAACCGTCAGATTTATCCCCTCGAAAGGATTTATAGCTTACATGCACAAATTGCCCCTTTCCCCCCCCCCCCCCCCCCCCCGCCCCCCTCCAAACCCGCTCGCTTTTGATCAAAACCAGGCCCCCCCTTTCCCTTCACAGCTGTCAGATTTTGTCCCCCTCAGAAACGGGTTTTATAGTTTCCGCGCACAGACTGACTAAAATCATCCTGTTGACCCTGATAGCTACACTGTAGCTGTAAGGGGAGTCGCCGACCTATATCCTTAATGAGGACACACAACTCGTAATGCGCGCGATCGGAGTATCACACACAGCTTGCAAAGATGAGTTTCGACGAAATCTTCGATCTCACAGCTGGAGTGTATTTTAATTTTTATAATAGAGTGTTTGCGAAAATACGTTTCTAAAAATTTACTTGCCTTCCGCTAAAAAAAGTGAATTGCCTTCCCACCGAGTTTTTGGTGTGTTTGCGCTAGCGGTAAACAAAATCCTGCAGGCGACGCCTCCGAAATTTAGTAGGGAAACGGGGATGTGCGCGATTGTAACATACGTACGAGTACAGCAGCAGCAGTACGAGTACTCGTAGTATTATACGATATACGAGTACTCGTTGTACGTACTCCAGTCTGGAGCCTCTCGTTTCAGGTGCAGCAGTACCTGGAACACGGTACATGCAAGCACCCAACAGACTACAAATCAGAGGTATGGCGGTCTGTCTCGCGCGTAAAAAACTCCTTGTGAGCAGAGACTACCTCATTACACGTGCTACAAGCAGAGCAACGCCTTCCTCATGCGACGGAAGGGAAGGCGAAGCGCAGTTTCCCCATGGAACGTGGACCTGTTATTGCGAAGCACCACCCTGCGAAGAATCCGCAGTGAACGCAGCGGTTTAGGGCAGAGGAGTTTCCGCTCCTCTGCCCTAAACCGAAAGTCATGTCACGCTTCAGTCGCGGTGATGTTGGAGAAGCGCGGTGGCTGCTGTCGCACAGATGGACCGATACGAATCCTATCTTGCCAGATGCGGCACACGATAGCCGCAATCAAGGCGCGTGGTGTCGCTCTCTTCGTTGAGGCTCCTCTCCGCGTGCGTGCGTTCGACTCCGCCAGCTGCGAGAAGTTCACCACAGCTTGCAGCAAGCGCTGAATCCTTGGTCACGGACGCAGAGGGCAGCAACAGACGGTTCATCACCGGCCTGCTGCATATCTCTGATGTTACGCCTGCGCGTCGTGCTCAGGGTACTACCCTCTCAATCCTCCGTGCGTTCGTATTAGTAGCTTGTGTTGTGTCGTGACAACAGCGTGGTGCTTCAAACTGGTCCTGCTTAGGGCGCTATAGACCCTTGCAGAGGCGTTCTGCCTCGGACAAATGCTCGGTGTGTTGTAGGCCAATGAAACAGAGAGACAAAATTTACCGTAACTTTTGATCAAAACCTACCTTCGACAAAGTACATTTTTGCCTTTTTTTCAAATATTTACCGCAAATATTGCTTCGGGACAATTTTTGAAGAAGTAAATTTCTAAAAACGTACTTTCGCAAACACTCTAATATATACCAGTACATACATAACGTACCAGGTTTATGTTATACAAAATACTAGTATTATCTGGAAAATAACAGCGGCATAACAATACATCGTGCGTCGTGGGTCGTGGCGGAAGCGCCGTGTCCCAAGGGGCATATAGATATAATACGAGACAAGCCGTTTTTGGATTTTGGATATCGCAGTGAAAGGTGTAAATATGAAATATGATGCAATGCATGCAACGGCATATCTACTATTAATACTGTATCAGGTACAGTAGGATACGGCAGTAGTATGCTATACAGCAGTGTACGATATACATCTGTTCGAGTACGCGTTTCCGGAGACGGTGGACTTTCCCCCCTGTGCTCCACATGTCGTGGGCATGGATCATGGGCCGAAAAACCGAAAAAAAAAAACAATTGTCGAGACTCCAGGCACGAGAGACGAGCAGAAACCTCAACCTCCAACCTCACCACTACTGTTAATAGTATATTTAGAAGAATGAAAAATACACTTGAGCTGTGAGATCGACCAAAAAGGATATTAGTATATGCAGATATGATATGATATCATACCGGCTCGTACCAGTTGCTACATGTATTTTCGTAACGTGTTTTTTTCTTTACGAGCTGGTGGCATTATTTTATCATATAATAAAGAAAAAAAACGAAAAAAAGCTTCAGCTGTGAGGTCGACCAAAAAGGTTTATTATAAAAATAAAAATACACTGCAGCTGTGAGATCAAAGGTTTCGTCGGACCTTATATATGCAAGCTGTGTGTGATATTCCATCGCGCGTATTGCTCGGTGTGTGTCCTCATATGATATAGGGCTGGGCACTGGCTGACTCAGTCAGCATCGATTATGCTGTGGTAAAAACCAATCAGTATACTGGACTGCAGCAGTATACTGGCCGAGCAATAGCCCCCCCCCGGCTCGTGAGGGGGGCCCCCGCTGGGGGCCCCGACGCAGGCCCCACAAATACGCATTTATCGCTTCATTTCCCATCACAATCGGGGCTCAAAACTGTGTTGGCCAAGGGTGGTTGCGGTCACGTACACAGAAAAAATCAAGAAAAAGTCAAGAATAACACATGCAACATGGAGCAATGATGTGACGTTCTTCATGTTGGTGTTCGCGCAAGTGCATTATAAATCGTTCTGACGTATCATATTTAATATTCAGTACTTACTGCTGTTACTCCATCGCTCCTACCCTTCAAGGCTTGGGGCACCGGGTACTAGGCTCTCACCAGCAAACAAAACACAGGGAAGCTCTGACGAATAAAATACAAAAACGAAACGAAAAACAAAAACAAAAAAACGAAGGACCGCTACGAGTAGTCGGTCACGTAACCGGTATCAGGTATCACGTACTCAACGCCGAGAAAGACCCAACCATGAAAAACATGGAAGGAAGGAACGCGTGAAGAATCTCAACGGCCGCGGGGTGGCGGAGATCTTCTAGCGTACAAACAGGGAAATAGGCGAAAGGAAGGAACGCGTGAAAAGGAGCAACAGCCGGGGGGGTGGCGGAGATCTTTCAGCGAACACAAAAAAAAATACCCCCAAAAAGTGTCGAGTGAACCACAAAGAAAGAAGGAAATACAACAGGGTTGACAAAAAGACAACATAGCAACACAGACGAGCAGCTAAAGGATATACCGCAACTCCGTATCATATACCAGATATGTTCAACGATAAAAATACACGAAATTCTATAAAACAAGAGGTGAACAACACCCAGAGCGGGGGGGAAAGGGGAGGAAGGGGGGGGGGGGTCGGAGAAGTACTGTAACTCATTGGCCAGCATTGGGTGGATTTCCGTACTATAATATGGCATGTTCATTGGACGTACGTCAAATAAAAACTACTGGTGAACATACTGGTCGGGTCATTCAGTAGATTATTACTGCCAGTAGATTACTACTGCCAGTACATACTGAGTCAGTGCCCAGCCCTACATATGCTTGAGCGATATACAGTGGGTACCCCCGTTAAGACCACCCCGTGACAACACCAACTTATATGGTCTTATCCACGTTTCTGTCTTATTCCGCTTTTGAGACCGCGATGGTCTTATCCTGGGATATGACCGAACGCGGTCTTAGATCGGCTAAAACTGTCACGCACACGATTGCTTGTAACCGCTTCGCTCGACCTATTTAACTCGAAAGTCACCTGCCGTCGGTCCCGTCCCTGAGAGGCATACAGCATAACGGTAAGAGCAATTCGGAACTTCTATATTGTGTGCAGACGTTATCGTCCCGAATTAAGACCGGGTTGGGGGGACAGGAGGCAAAACGGTTTTCGCCGGTTTTTTTTCGTGACAAGCCGGTTTACCTGGTCTTCGGCCTGTGCTAATGGAGGCCAAAAGTTTAAAATTCCTGAAGATCCCAACCAAACCTTTGCGTGGACGGTCGCCTATGAACCCAATTTTGTAGATTTTGTTTTTGGAACTTTCCAGTTTTGCGGAAAAAAACGATTTCTCGCGGCGATCTCGGCCAACATCTGGTTGAGAAATTGTCAAGCAGATCTTGGATTAGACGCGGCGTAATTTCTCGTGCTCCACACACTTCGTTCGACGAAGTCAACGGCAGCGTCGTGAAATCTGAACGTGGCGAGCTCGTTTGGAGCTCCGACCCTCCCTTGGTGTAGAGTGCTCACTCTATGGTCGGTGATGTGTGGCGGGCGTCCATCAGGCTTCGGTTTAAAACATACTTGGCGGCTGGTGTGAAAAAAATTGAGACAAAACCTCTATCGGCTCCCAACGGACGAAAAAGGTAAATTTGAGCGGCTTGGACGAAAGACCAGAGGACAACATAAGCAATCTCTCACGCCATAGGTCAAGGATCAACATGAACTCTTCAGCGCTGTCACCTACACTCATGTGGCCTTGTCCGGAACGAAGAGGAGTGATCGTGTGTTATCTCTAACTCGAGCTCCAAGACCAATCGTATGTGGTGGACACTGTTGATCGAGGCTTGCTGAAAGTTGACCAATTGGGCCGCATGATGAAAAAACAGCCCAACAAAAAAGAAGAACGTTTTTGCCCCGTAGCGAAGGTGCTGGACATCTTCCAGCAAATGTTTCCAAAAACAAGTTTAGAAACTTTTTGGTCAAACTATCGGCTTTCCATTGGCACTGGCCTCATATCTCCCGAAAAGTCTAAAACCGGATGGTCTTGAAGGGGGCACCCACCTCACTGCACCAGGTATCACGTGTATTGTTGTAGGGCACCTACCTCACTGCACGACGTATCGCGTGTATTGTTGTAGGAATGTGTGCTTACCAAGACTATGTATGAGCGGCTGAGGATCATTTCTAACGGATAAAATGTCGCGAACCGTGACGAAAAACTTTACATTTTCGCGGATTGTAAAAATAAAACGTGCATTTTTCGCGAATCGTGATATTTGTCACGAACCATGACAAGAAAAAAAAAATGAAAATTTGTACATAAACAATTCATGACAAGAAAACGTGATTTTGTCCTGCGAACGTGACATGACGCCAAAATTACAATATCCTGAATCGTGATTTTTGTCACGAATCGTGTTTCTTGCGTGCTGTACCTAAAAATGATATGAAGATGTGGAATTTAGTAGTCCGAAAAACGAAACAAAACGAAACAAGAGAGCAGGAGCTGAAGATGGAAAGCACCAACGTGCTATCAGTCGTTTTGCGTCTCGCACTGCGCTTTTTCAATGCTTTTGATTATTTATTATTTTATGTTTTGATCGTGTGATGGAGTTTTCGTCTCAGAGCCCCTCTCGCCCACGCCATTCAGCCAATAAAGTTATATCTGGTATGTCGATGTCGGGTAACGTGTAGGTAACGCGTAACGACGTGTAACGTGTTCCGTCAAAACTGTACGATACCAGACATGACGTTTCGACGTCACGCTCGTACCGATCACCTGGCATCGCTGGTGTGGATGATTGCATTTGAGTAACGATTCATTGGTGTCTGACGTCGTGTGTTTTTATGTGTAGGATAACAGACACGCGGTGTGTCGATTCGTCGTCGGTTCTAATCGTATGCACACGGTGTGTACTTCAGAGTGGTCGTTTCACTTGAGAGTCGTCGTTTCCCTACTTGCCTTATAGTGCCGGTATATGTCGGCCAATACCGGCAATACAACGGACACCGGCATTATTGGGTATAATACCGATACTTGGTACTACGATAGTACAACGGGTTCCAGTCGTTTCAAGCGATTTCACCGGTATTACACCGGAAGTAGGCACTAGTCAACCGGCACTGCAACGGCAATAGGCAATAATCAACCGGCACTATTCCGGAAACAGGCGCTGATCAACCGGCACTATCGGGAGACCCTCACTGTATACAAGTGCTATGTATTGTACAAATCTCGGCTCCTTCGAAGATCAGGAAACCCCAACCGTCGAAGCTCGCAAGAACCCTCCCAAACCGAGGGCGGCTTCGTGGTGGGGCGTATGTCGTGTGATGTGCCGTCTTCCCGACGTCCGATACGGTGCGGTACCCGATGCTGCTGGCACATGCACCCATTCGCCTCATGAACATTACGACAGACAGTTATAAAAAGTGTTGTCTCACACATCCCAGGCACCCTGGTATCTATTTATAGCCAAGATGCAGCGGCATTGTATACTAGGGTGTATGTATGATACGAGTAACATGTTTTGTGTGGTCGTTTCTGCGTTTCTGGCCGTCTCGCGCCCGCTTACGTACTCCGTTTTGCTGTGATATGTTTGTGGTTTGCTTGTGCTCGACAACCAACCGGTCCCAGGTTTCCGTTTGCCGACCATACCTGCCCCACCCTGGAGTCCGTGGTGGACTTTTGCGAGAGCGCGAAGGCCTGGCTAGACATGCATGAGGATAACGTAGTGTCTCTCCACTGCAAGGCGGGCAAGGGAAGAGCGGGGATCATGGCGGCGTGCCTCATGGTCCGCTTGGGGGAGACTGCCAGCGCGTCGGTCTCGAAGTTTGATGAGGTGAAATGGCTTTTGACATCTTGGCATGCTGGCACAGGTTTCTGTGCGCACGTGAAGAATATATTG
The DNA here is from genome assembly GCA_012845835.1 of Undaria pinnatifida. NCBI lineage: Eukaryota > Phaeophyceae > Laminariales > Alariaceae > Undaria > Undaria pinnatifida. The sequence goes on from JABAKD010000011.1 coordinate 11,438,882, forward strand.
CGCGCCTCGACTGTCTTGTACCTGGTGCAGTGGGATACCCGATTTAACAACGTCCAGAATGAGAGAAAGTGGACTAAAGCGCGATCTGATCGGCGGGTCACCCCTTCTGACGCCTATATGATACCCAATCTGAGGTAACAGCGGCACCGATGACAACGGTAACACTGGCCTGTTGTATGGGGCTCTTAACCCATTTGCAACTCCTAATATAATATTCCTAGTCCAACTCCAAGTGTTTCGTCCCCATGTCGGGACTACGGTGCTAAAAGGGTTGAGGGTTACATCGGGTTCCCCTTTATCATACTACTATTTACAGTAGTTTGGTGAGGCGAAATGGCTTGGGATGGGTTCCCATGCTGACGCCGGTTGCTGTGTGAAGTATGAAGGTTGGATTGCGCTCCTCTATTCTGCATTTCGTACAGTTCGACGAGGTGATATGGCTTGAAACGTCTTGGCATGCTGGCACGGGTTGCTGTGTGGAATGTGAGGGTTGTAGATTGCGCGCCTCGCCTGTCTTGGGTTTGGCGTGTGTGCGCGCGCCGACGGTAAGTGCGACGTCGTGGTGTGCATTTGCTGCTGGTCTAGACATGGTGCTGCACCCACGTTTGACTTGCCACAGCAGCATAAGCCCCTATAGAACCGCACCTTTGTTTTTGTCGACAAGATACTTGGAATTGGTTTAGGCTTATGTGTGCTGCTGTATAGACTAAACGATAGCCTCGTTTGGGCTGGTCGGTCGGTGTTGCTTGCGCGGTTAGCCCTGGATGAGCCTCTATTTGATTTTTATTTAGTTTCCAAAGAACTTTTTTATGTTATACCTGGTATGTAGCTCATAGAAACGCCTGTACATGTAGCTCATAGGAACGCCTGTGTCGCCCTATTTCAACTTACGACATTCCCCTGGGGGTTTTAAGCCAAGCACATCCCGAAGGGGACGCTTGTAAGAGTTAATACTTTTTTTTTGCTCTTGTCTTATATTATCTGCGCATTCTTCTTTCTCTTTCTCCCTCCCTCGACGTAACTCAGATCGGGGGTCACTGAGAAGGGCTCTTCTCCCCCTCCGCACTACGGTACGCGCCTTCGTTTTTATCGCCAGAAGACCTCAGCTATTTTCTTCCCTCGTCAACTCGCAACGAATTGCGCTTACCCACACTGCTCCGTAGGCTCTCAGCAGTCGTTTTCATTTTATTTTTTATTTTTGCAGATATACTCAAAACTCCGACCCACGTGGGATTCAAACCCCTGAACAAACTCTAGTAGCAAACGAGTTTAACCACTAGACCACCGGGGCGACCGGCTAATACTGTGTGAATGCAATATTACGGAAGCAAGGCCCTGTCATTGTCACGAGAGTCGCTCGCACGTTCACCCTGCCGCGGTACGCAAGCAACTTTGAATGCTCAGGTCGGTGCCACGCCCGTTTGCCCCTAACGCTATTGCTGAGCAGACGAGGGTCTCTGACTTGAAAGGACTGACCGTGGTCAATCAACGGAAGTGGCCGTTTTTATACGAGAGACTCGTCAAGGAGGTGAGGCTCGCTTTAGTGACTGAATTTGGTATTACCAGGCTTTTGAAGATTCATACAGTGGTAACGATGTTCAAGGATTTGGATATAGTGGTAAATACTCGAGGGATACCCGGGTAGGTACCCGAGTACAACCAGAACAAGCAGGTTTGATACCCATGTACCCCGGAGTATGCACCCTACGAAACACACCCTTGTTTGGCGCTTGTTTACCCCTCAATTGACAATATACCGTTTTTGAAAAGAAATGTAGCAACCACGACGGCCTTGAAACATACCTTGCCTCGTCCTTGGTATCTGGTGTGTACCATGCTGCGATACAAGGCTTCCCTTCGGGATGGGATTGACCTGATATCCCGGGTGCGTCGCAAGTCGAAAAGGGGAAACACCGGCGTTTCAATGATGTGTATGAGCTGCTACTGTTTTTGCTGCTGCTGTATGCTTCGTGCACCTTTTATGAGGTCCGACGATGTGTGTTTGATTGTTGATCGCACGTGAAGATGTTGTGGTGTTTCGATCTCCTGCTGTGCACCAACCACACACATACGCCGTGATTACTGGCACAAACGCAAGATCTGAAACTCGGCTGCCGTTGTACTCGTTGCTGCTGTGCTGTCGCTTTATACTGATTTCGTGACTGCGAGGCTGGGCGACTGCTTTTAAAAAATCACCGCTCGTCCTGGTCGTTTTGTGTGCTTTGACAGCACGCACTCCACTCACACATGCCAGTCCATACATACGCGCACACACATGCATACAGAATCACTTTCCGTGGCTGTCACAGAGGAGTGCTGCTGCTGTTGCTGCTTTGATCGTAGCAGACAGCAGAGAGGGTGGATATAAATGGACTGATAATGTTGTATAGCAGGCGGGAGGGCGAAGCGGGTATACAAAAGTGTGAGAGCGGAACTGGCTATTTAAAAAGAGCAAACAAAATGTGGGGTTTGCCATGGCCCTGCTCGGCTCAGCAAGGCGGAACGCAACCTCTTGACAAAAGAGCCAGCTCAGCGACTTTAGATGCTCAGAGCACGCGCCACTGAGCTCGGCCGGGATCCAGACGTGCGTCGTAACGTACCAACGAACTCCTTGCTTGCCCCGGGCCGAAAGCGCGAGAAAAAAAACTCGGCCGCTGGAGAACAGCATGCCCAAAAGAAAGGTGCATAATATATCACATACAAACCTGGTATCTAATACACAAACGAACTGCTTTATGCGAAGAGAACCCAAAATAACGCACATCTGGTATTGGAACAGCATGCCCAATAGAAAAGTGCATAAAAAAATTACAGATACAAAACTAATAAACAAACGATCTGCTTTATGCGAAGAGAACACACTATAATTACGCACAACTGGTATATATGGCATGTCCTCGAAAATTAAATAATGGTGTTTATGGGCGTGCCCGCTGTTGGTTATTTTCGTCCTCTGCCGAAAACACACCTCGGATCGATAACGATCTATACTATTAGCTTCATCTTATACTTATATTACAAGGTTCCCCTTCGGGATGCGGATAACGTGAAACCCCGGGGGCGTCGCAAGGCGAAAAGGGAGACACCGGTAATACACGTATAAATATGTTTCCACCTATAATGGTGTTACGCGTATTCACATAGATGAACCCCACTGCTCTTCTTAAAGGAAACGTGTGGCATGAGCTAGCGCATTGCTCCAAAAAAAAGTAGTACTCAGCGGGAAGAGTTTGATAGCGGTGGGTGCACGTTGTACTCATGTACGCACAAACGAGTTATTAGCGGACAGGGGCTGCTGTGCACCGTACGTGGAATAGTGCTCGTTGCTATATATAGTACGTCACACGCGCTTGGTGGTAATGGATAGGGTTGACCAGCCAATGTCGGTCGCTCTTGGATGTTGTACAATAATTAATTGGTTGGCGGCAACAACTTCGGTATGTGTGGCGTACGTGGTAGGATTTTCCAGGAGTTGGAAGAAGTGTTCAACGCTTTGGTACTGTGTTTGAGGGGAACCGAAACCTTGATGTAGTGATATCGTTTATCCCCGTAGAAAGTAGAGCTAGGCTGATAGTGTTCCCGCCTGAACCCGCCACTGCTTGATGCATGTGGTCAGAAATGTATATGTGTATGATATGTGTACGATAATAGCAACCGACCTAGAACCGATCCACCCAGCCAATCAGATGGCGTCCTGGGCGCGTGGCGAACGTTGAAATAGAACTGTACCCGATTTTGGCCACAGCAGCACCATGTATATACCTGAGTTTGGCTCTCGCTAATAAGGAGGTATATATCCTTGATCCCTACCCATGGTTCCACTCTGCCCCCAAAAAATATTTGGTCTGGTCGAGACTCGCGTGCATGCTGCGCTCGCGATGCATGCCACCCTCGCCTCGCTCGGCGCCATCTTCCAAGCTTTCCCCGCTCTATGTCCCTGTGAGCCCCGCCTCCAGCGCGGAGAGATGCAAGCCGTGCCCTGTGGCGCTCGTTCCAACACTCGGCTGCTCCCGGCCTCTACCTCCCACCCTCTACCTCCCAGCCTCCTCCTGCTGGCATCCGCTCTGTCCGGAAATATAATACCGGGATATGTATTTTTGTTCAAGTAAAAACCGTCCTTATATTCGGACACGTCTAGTTACCCCGCAAGAGAAAAATAAACACACCGCGTCAACCACGCCCACAGACGCTTTCGCTCCTGCCACGACGAGCGGCCGCCCGCGCGGCGGGAGAGCGCAGGCCGGTTTACCCTTGCCTGCACCCCTGCCCACGCACCCACGTCGAGATCCGGGGCCGAAATTATATGTTGTGTCGGGTCTGGCAGACAGATCCGACCCAGAAATTATGCGTTAGATCATACCAATTTTACGATTCCCATCCAGCAACATGATCTGTAGGCCATGCAGATCGCATAGACCAGGAGTATGTCTTCCCTGAATAGCATAGACCATGAATGGGGGCTGGTCTGTTAGACAGGTGAAACATTACGATCGCCCTTTTCTGCTTGATCATCCTCGCCACGAACGTCGTGCCCGAACGTCCTTGCATTGCTGCAATGTCTTTTCGGGGGGGGGTTGTGGAGCAGTTGTGGGGTGTGCAGAACAGCATCGGATTGGTACCAGGCAAGGACCCAGACCTGACGGCGCCAGCTTCGAGAGTGGCGTGTGTTCGCGAGATTTCGATTCATCTCCAACCCAAGACTAAGGGAGGCAAGAGGAACGACAAAATCCTGGTACGAATGGACGTTAGAGAGAGTTTTTATGTATACCTGGTACCTGCTATGTAATACATGTCCTGTAGAGGTATCGTTCACTTTAGTCTCCGGTTCAACTCGCAGGTGTTGTTAAAGCTGAGCGGCACTCTGAACGAGCTGGCTGCGATGAAAGTTGTCGTCTACCCCGTTCTCCCCTGTCGCTTGCTTTTTCTTTTAGACACAGTAGAGTATTCCAACACCTCGTCAGCTTTGGTCGATTTTTGCTTGTTCATGCTCTCGCGCTTCCCATTGCTGCTACATATTTCAAATCACCCGTTCGTCGCTACGAGTACTCGCGAGGGACAGTATGACAACGAGTTATCGCGAAGAACAGTATGGCAGGTCACCAGAGCAATGTGGGTTTGTGTGTGGTGTATTGCTGGGTACGAAATGCCTGGTGTCCGGTACTCTGTAAACGGGACAGGAATGTTGCGCTTTCGTTTCGTAATGTTTATTTTGACCCCCATCGCTCAACACTTGCTGTGGAAAGTTATCCTGGGTACCGTTTCACGGGCTTGAAATAAATCCCTATTTAACGCTGCCCGATCTCCCCTCGCTCTTCCGTCGTCGGCGTGTCTGCCCCAATGGGCGCACGTATGTGCATGTGCAGCCGAGTCTATCCTGCGCTGTCTTCCAGCAAGAGCCTACGGGCAAAACTTTGGTCCACCGGGCTAAGATGGTGCTTTCGGAGCCGGAAGATGGTGACTCGGGATCGGTTTATGCGGCGGCTTTGCCTCGCAGCGCTGTGGTACAGGGCACGTTCCAGGTGACCACGCATAGCCGGAACGTCCCGGTGATGGTCACGGTGCTGAATCCCTCTGTCGCTTTTCTTGATTGCCTCGTCTCTGATGCACCCTGGTGTGACGCATTCGGCATGAGGTGGTACTGCGGGCGATCTAAATATGAAGATAAATCCTCAGTTAGTTTAAGTCGGCGGCTAAATGCTATGCTTTAATGTTACGCACGGACTTGGATGCAGAGTATGTCAGTTGCGCTCCCATTTTGAGGGGAAATGCTCGAGTGGGCACCCAAGTACCGACATTGATAGCATCTGTTGGGATCCGCGGACTTGCCGTGTAGCGGAAGGTGTAAGGTGTAAACAATGAGACGGTGATGCGGTGATGCCCTATGGGTACCTCGTAGCGCGCTGGGATATGGGTGGGGTGCGTCGAATACAGGAGTTCATTGGCGGGTCGCGCATACACCATACCTTTGCGGCACCGGCGCATGTTGTTCTTGTTGCATGAACCCATCACCATTATCTAGTTCGTGGTCACTAGACGGGCTCCAATTACGCTGGAGTGGAAGAAACACCTCGGGAAAAACTAGTGTACGCGTGCTTGACGAAGTTTCTTTGGTCGGCTTCTCCCTGCTGGAGACGCTATGTATGATACTGGTACGATGTACGATACCATGGATGATGTGATTCTCGTACCATGTATTATACGATGCGATGTATAATACCCTGTGTGATACCACATGTGATGCCATGAAGGAGACCATGTACGGCACCATGTATGATACCGTGCATGATGTGATACAGGTGCTCATCGCTTCGGCTGTAGGGGCGGCGGCCACCCAGAAGCACGTGCTCGATCTCTGGTGGACCACCACGTTCCTCGCACCAGAGGGTAAGACAGGGCCAGTGCTAGTTTCACTCATGCACAGGCTTCGGTGAAGCAAGGCCTATGCTGTGTTAGACGTTGGTGCAACAGGACCTGTGGCAATTACAGGCGGTGGTAGGACAGGGCCTTTGATATTGCCGACGTTGTTATGACAGGACCTGTGCTATTTGTACCAGGTAGGCGATGGTAAAGCATGGCCTGCGCTATTTACAGGCATTGACTCTCGCAAGCAATGAAAAGCTGCGCTGGCCGCATTTAGGGTGTTTTTTTTTTACAATTTCACGACCAAACTATAGGTTTAGAAGGCAGCCCGATTGTGACGGCATCCAGTGTCCAGTCTAGTCAGTCGTGGGGCCGCAGGGATCCCAAATTGTTCATTGTGTTCTGAAAGCCCGTTAGGTCGCGAGAGAGCGGTATTTTTGTTATGCGGGCCATTGGAATTGCTTTACCCTTATTAGAGCTGCACCGACGTTTTGAGGGCCACAATATTTGGAGTTTGTGTGGGATATTTCTTGCCGTTCTAAAGGTTTAATAGCGTCTCCGTTTGCGCGTAATGCACGCTCTTTTTTCAGCGTGGTGCGTTGCATCATGGGTGTTCGCCCGGTGCGCGCACGCACATGCGTATCGACTCGATTCCTGCTGTATCCTTCCGCGCTGTTTACATCCGCGTGGTTGTGTATCCACCAATCAATGGTGACCAATGTAGACAAAGCATAGTAAACTGTGTGCAGAAGGATTATCATGGGCTGACCGTTTTCGTGAAATGGTGCTGCTGACTCTGGTACTATGACGCAGGGGGGTCACCGACGGACATATCCTTCACGAGGTCATACACCCTGCAGGACGCGTGATCGAAGTATGTAATACTGCCAGCTTGCAAAGATGGGTTTCGAAGAAACGCTTGATCTCGCAGCTAAGGCAGCTTTTTAGTCTTTACTCTTGATACCTGGTGTGAAACGTATGCAAATTGCAAATATGAGATTCAACGGAATTATCAGTCTCACAGCTGAGGTATGGTGATATACTTCGAGGTGTGCTGCCTAACAAAAAACGCGCTTTACATACGATATGATATGATATGATATGATGCAGGCGGCGACCACGCGTTCGGGCTAACGGATATGGACGTATTTTCCATGAAGCTGGCGACGCGACTGCAGGAAGCCGGCGCGCGCGTCGTCCTCCGCCACACGCACCCCCACGCGGAGAGCCCCCGACGCCGCTCTGCGTTGAAACGCCTTCCAGCCGGAAGCGAAACCACGGGTCCGGAGGAGGGGGGAGGGGCAGCGGCGGGGGAGGATTCTGCGCAAGGCGAAGAAACGTCGGAGTCGTCGCAAGTTTTGCCAACGGCAGCAGCAGCAGCAGGAGCAGCACCAACACCCGACGGTAAGGCGAGCGGAGAGCCACGGCAAGATCCTTCAACCGCCCAGGGCGCGGCAGAGAAGAACGACAACGCTACAACTACCGGTAAGGATGCCGGCGAGGGGGCCCGTGACCAGAAGGGGCCAGACGGCGGGGGGGTATCTACCGCTAAGGGAGGGTCCCAGATCGACAGTGCCGGGGCGAAGACGGACATCACCACGGCAAATGGCAGCGACGTCACGA